>JARACZ010000007.1:10000000-11200000 GCA_029255805.1 Keiferia lycopersicella
GTGGGTCACTCATAAAGTTGATATTTATCACTTTGTGGATTTGTTCCCAGTCTGGTTAGGACATTGCGGGCTGAACCACCCGATTGTCTGTTAGAAAGATGGTTCCGTGTTTCGGATGGCACGTTAAGCCGTTGGTCCCGGTTGTTGTCTATGATCACTTCAGGCGGCGGACGTTACACAACCATGTCAGAATCCTGCTACTTGCAAAAGGCGGTTCAAAAATTCCGACACTAGGGTTCATCGGGTCGTTGGACGACTCGGTGTCCCACATGAAAAAAGAAATTGAGTCGTTAGACGACTCGGCGTCCTACACGAAAAGAGAGAAAGAGAAACCGATGTACCAATTTCATACTAAATTGACATTGCGTAAATGCAAGAAAGATTCAAACTTTCACCTACATTATATATATTTTTGAAATGTGCTTTTTAAGCCCTTTTGTTTGATACCCAACACGATACCACTAGAAGAAAAAATAAAATTGATTCGTATCTTTATGCACGCTAGAGGGCGCCATGTTCACTTTATTGTGACATCACATAGCCCATAACCATCGGACTGTTCAGACGCTTCTATTGACACCTCATTTGTCAAATTTTGACAAGTAGATTCGGAGCTAGGAGGGAACAAAGAAATTTTTGCCACATACATACATACATACATACATATATACATACATACCGGTCAAAATCATAACCCTCCTTTTTGCTTTGCTGTAGTCGGGTAAAAACTACGTGAGCATCTGCTAACTTTGACAGCAGACCACGTAGACAACATCACGTAGGCGCGTCACACATGTCTGTCATCCCGACTATTAGTGTCCAACGCTGGCTGTCAACGCACAATCTAATTTTGACCTCACTGACAACCGGCAGTGTGCACAAATTCTATTACCAATGTCATAAAACACGCAGCGTGTTAGGTACAATCGTGTCAATTTGAATACGTAGTTGTATAACTGAGATAGTAAATGTTCTGTGAGAAATGAATGATGAATTTAGTAAATTTTACGTAGAGACTTTGCTTTTCTGCCGTTTTATTATTTTTCTGAATTTATTTGTGAAGTTGTTGTGATATCTTTTGGGAATTCTAATATTCATGCCTCCAAATATTCAAATTGAGAACACAGATGACACGATGTAGTTTAATATAGGCGCGTCATATACGCTCGTCAACGCTACCATTAGCGCCCATCACCGACAGTCGGCGCACAGCCTAACAAACGATAACTTTATTATTATTATATAACATGGCTTCGAAGTGCAATGACCAAATTTTTTTCTTTATTAGAGCTCACAGCCAAAGCCAACGAACGAAAGGTTAATAAACTGAGATAAATATGTAAAAAACTAGGTAAAGACAACTCACATTATGTCTTACGTATGATACGACCGTGTACACGACGGTTAGGGACAGCTCATTACTAAGTTTTTTACCCTTATCTACATTGTGACGACTCCGAAATTTCCCATCCATACCTTGACTTGACCCAGCTAGACCTTTGTTTTTGTTATCCAGCCAACTCTCAAGCAACCGAATTAACCTCTTCAAACAGCATAATATTTTTGGTATACTATTGTTTTTTGCGGTCATTGCCTTTAAATAAATTATTCCCGATTCTCGGTTTCACATGCGCGCCCATTCCATCCGGAATGCTTTTTGCCACACAACTTTTGTATAGCAATTTACCGATAGCGGAATACAGTGAGTTTTTTTGCGTTTTTGCTACATTTTATCCCTACGACACAGGCCGCAGTCATTCACTCGCTTCACGCTTCGTTCGATTAAACTTGCAACTACAAACTGATACAAAATGATTGCGAGGCGACCTGCGGTCATAGCTAATTAAGTTCAATTTTTGCTAGTGTCGTTGATTAATCTTTCTTTCTTTTTCATGTCGTCCCAGGTCGACCATTAAAGGCAAGATTTCTTTTTAAATACCTTAGGTGAGGAACACACTTGACGCACAACAGAGCGCAAAAATATCGCACTGGTCTGTCAGATCTATACTAGAAACGTCACTCCCTATACTAAACCGCACTCGACGGATGACACTGCGAAGCTCTGCGTCAACAGCGGTTGAGCGGTTTTAGTATGGGTATTGACATTTCTAGTATGGATCTGACAGACTGCTACGATATTTTTGCGCTCCGTCGTGCGTCAAATGTGTCTTCACCTAACTTGTCTACATAAGATTTATGTAAAAAAATGCTTGTAAAGAACAAAAGTTATGACATCTATTCCATATTTTTGAGACCCTTGGTGACAGGCATCACCAGCCCACAAGCGTTGCATCAAAAATCTGCATAAATTCTGTGGGCAATGGTGACTGGCATTGCGGCAAAAAGACTACTTTGGATCACAACTAATTAAACACTGTTTGAGTTTTAAACTAAGTTGAATCCGGCCTCCAAACATTTTTGTTTAAACCGCTTTCGTAACTACAGAAATTTTCACCTTTTCACGTAGAAAAATAATATTTTTGTATCTCGTGAACACTTTAAACAGGGAAACGGATACAAGTCGTGTTTTACTGCTTGTTTTGTTGGCATTATCTTATCCAGTCACAACCAACGACCGTGCCCCTCCGTGACAGCGCTAAATAAAAATAAAGACTTTACAGTGACTTAAGCTACCTACTAAGTGGAATATTTTTAATCTTAACATTTTTGACATAATAATATTTATAAGGCTTTAAGTAGCCTTAGATAAAAATTGGCCTCGAGTCAAGCGCAGCGAGATCTAAATCTAATCTAAAGTTAGTAGTTAACAAAAATGAATACTGTTACTTGCTGTTACTGAATCATCATCTTGATAGTTTAAACTATCTGTTATTCACAATTTTAAAAAATGATTTGATTTCAAAGTAACTTCTCTACTTACTTATAATGCTAAAATAAGCAATCATAGCTTACCAAAATTAATGTAATACATGAAACACAATCTGTTCTTATCGTCCAATCTTCGTAGCTCCAAAATCCAAACTGAATGTTATTTGAATGTGCGTTCCGTTCGGCCATTTTGTGAGCGAGAATGGTAAAAATGGGTGAGCCGGCAAAAATGCAGTCGTTTATGTCGCGTCGCGGCGCAGAGCTGTGGCCGAACCCTGAGTGTGCTATGGTGATTGCCTTCCTGCAAAAAATATATGTCGTATTGCACGGCTAATGGATAGGGAAGGGACATATAAAAATAAAGTTCAGTCTACCTAACATCAAATATATTTCAATTTGAATTCTCTCTCTTTCTTTTCGTGTGGGACACCGTCTCGTCGAACGTTCCAATCTGAAATGAGAGTAGTGTGGATAGCTATGTAGGAAATTAAATGTCCATCTTGTACCTAGTCCGGCTGAAGCAACATGACACAAGGGTTCATCGGATACTTTTTCGTCTCGGTATGGCTAAAAAAGTATAATTTCCATTCACACCCATTTTGTAAACCCAAGCAGTTTCAAAATGATCAGCATCAAATTTTTACGAAACGTTCGAACAAGTCACCGAATTTTTTCCTTGTCAAAAGAAAACTTTTCTCTTTGATTCAAAAGTAGATAAGTATTTCAAAAGACAGGTACTTTTAGCGGTAATCAGCGTTAAAAGATTCCCCCTTGCGGGTGGAATTCCACTTCTATATTTTATTTTTCGTATTGATTGGTAATTACTTATACAACCGGCCGTCTATAAAGAGGGCCCTTTTACGCCCCTGTATTACTCATTCAAGAAAATATATAAAACGCACTTTACGACGATACTACATTTTTTTAATCAGCAAAGTGCTCTCCGTTTATATTTGATCCTTACTTGTTTATTAGAATTCCTTTAATATCTGCCAAAGAGAGATATTCTAAATAGGTGTTTTAATTTTTTTGCTACTTTTGCGTAAAATAGTGCTACTGGCAAGTACACAGAAATACGTTGAATGAGGGGGTAATAAAAAATGGAAATAGATACCTACAATTAATTTTTTGGTTTAAATAACCGAATTTTACTTCAAAAATAGTATAAAAAATGCTGGGTTGATGTCATTAATGTTCGCACGGAAAGAAAATTTCGGTCTTACAATCGGGAGACGCGAGTTCGAGCCATTTACTGACTGCTTTCACTCACGATGAAGGAAAATTGTGATGAAACCCACATTCAAATTTTGAATTCAGATGATAATTGAATGTGACATAACCTAGTATCTGGGCTAAGCCTTCGGGTTGCAGAGGCCCGATGGCGTGTCGCTCTGTGTGTGTAAAAACTTGGTTTCAAGTCAAATCCCCTAGATTAAGTAGCCAACACCGACACAGAAACGGGATAAGGCAAGGAGAATGGCGGAAAGATTTTTTTCTGAATTCGATCATGTGTCGACACAATAATATCGTCTTCCTTCAATTCTCAAAATGTTAGTTAATACCATGTAAGCCAAGACGACAATATAAACCATACAAAACATCCTTCTTCTTTTTCACGTGTGGGACACCAAGTCGTCCAACAACCAATTAAACCTTAGTGTCAGAATTTTCCAACCGCCTCCTACAAGTAGCAGGCTTCTGACATGGTTGTGTAACGACCGCCATCTAAGTAATCATAGACAGCAACCGGGACCTACGGCTTAACGTGCCATCCGAAACACGGAACCATATTTCTTACAGACAATCGGGTGGTTCAGCCCGCAATGTCCTAACCAGACTGGGAACAAATTCACAAAGTGATAAATACCAACTTTGTGTGTGACCCACCGAGAATCGAACCCGGAACCTTCTGTGTCAAAGGCAGTCGCACTACCACTGCGCCACATCAGTCGTCGATGAGTGTTATCTATCGACTAATCTATTTATTAACCTTAAGTAACGATTATTACAATCGTAGTCAATAACAATGTATATATTTTGCGAATAAACAGTATTTGAAGGGATTTTTTTTTGACACGCACATTACGTCATTTTTATATATTGTAGACTAGCTGGTGCCCGCGAACTTCGTTTCGCTAACTTATTATTTTTATGTTGGTAGGTGTCTATGTCTATGTACCTACTTTAGACAGACCTTTGACCTTAGGTCTGAATTCATTTTGATTAAAGCAAAATTAGAGGCAAGAGTTTACAAAATGAAATATACCTACCTAACACATTTTATTTACAATTTACTTTACAGGCATGTTACAGCTATTTATACAAATAATATTATTTATTATACATTTTATGTACAAAGTTCAAATGTATCTACAGTTTATTTATGTACAATATTTATAAAGTTTACAATATTTCTTTGTACACTACATTCGCTGTTTTTCTCTCAGCGGTTAATATAAATAGGCCTGCAGCGCTAGTAACCTGCGAAAAAGCCACGTACAGCTGGCCGTGGGAAAAACAACTTGTTCTCAGGTCCACTCCAGCAGCTTTCAATTTCAGATCTAAATTCAAAACCAATCAGTAAGCAAAATCGAAGTCCGTGAAGAATAGCAGATGTTTGTTATAATAATTCAACAAATTCAATATTATCTCAATTAAAAAAAAAAATATTTCTTTAAGGTTAACGCCGCCTGCCATTTTTTTTTTGTGTTGGACTCTACGTTTTCGGCCCTGGGGCCATCAAAACTACGCCTGTCGGCTTGGTGGGGAGCACTTGCTCACCCGGAATATTTGATTGGTTGTTCAAACAACCAGCCAAATCACGCCCTTGGGGCGAGACTGGGCTTAGGAGTTGTTCCGGGGAGAACTGGTCGGACTGAAGGAGAACTGATCGGACTGAACCGCCTGCCAGACTCTTTATAGTTTTGCAGGAAACATTCCGTTAGCGCGTTTTACAAAACTAACAGCGACATCTATGATTTTTTTTGTAAACAATCTGGTTCTACTATTTTTGATAATGAATGGCATTATTTATGATTGGTGGTCTTTTATGTATGATTATTATGAACCAAGTGAGATAGTTGCCTGTGTAAATGGAAAACAACCTGTAGCAACTCCGGACTGCCACCGATTTGTGCATCATTCATTTGTTAGGTGCGAAGCCATTTCGACGCTTGGGTGGGACTCGGGTTCAACTCGCAACTTTTTGCTAGACTATAATTAATTGGTTTATTTACATACATACATACATACATATATCACGCCTTTTATCCCTTGCGGGTTAGGCAGAGCGTTAACGGCCGTAAGAATACGGTCGCTATAGCCACGTCTGACATTGTTGAGGATTGTTTTCCAAGGTAATTTCAGAAAACATGTGTATCACTATAGTGACAGGTTGTCAGCCTGTCGCCTAAAAATTGTTTATTTACTGTTATTTTATTATTATAGTATTATAGTATACACTTCGTACGCGGCATCTATAAAATTATTTCGGAACAAATTTGTATCTCGCTTCGCCGAACCAGTAATGGTGTTTTCCTGTGGGAATGAGATATTTTCCCGAAGTAAAAAGTATCCTAAATGTTGACCCGAGTAATAAGCTACCATTGTACAAAATTTGGTAGAAATCTGTCCAGTGGTTTTTACGTGAAACGCTAACAAACATACATACAAACAGACAGACAAACAGACAAACAGACAAAAAATTTTTTAACCATAGTTTTGAGATCTATAACTTAAACTGAATTAGAAACAAAAAACCTTTTTTTAAACTATTCAATGTACAGAATTGGTTCAGTTACTGTTTTATTATATGTATGTATAGATAGGATTTACGAATCCGACTTCATACCAACCAATACGTAAACCAAACATTTTTGAAAAGCTTATGTCATATTAAAACGTTTAATTACGTATGAACATGAAAATTACCTACAATATTTGATGAACTGTCATTTGTTTGTAGTAATGAGAAAATTTTAATTCATCAATTCGATAGAAAATGTCGCTGATAGTTTTCGAAACGCGAATTGACTCACTAGGCACCTTTATAGGCGCGTGGGTTATTTCCGTGTGATGCCAGTTAGAATAGCATCAACCCAATTCTACACGTAGGTGTCGTCAAAAATGAATGAGCAGCACTTTTCATTATGAATTAAATATTTTGCAGTGCATTCGCCAGTCCGCCTGCCAAGCGTGGTGAGCTTGGCAATATCCCCTGGTAGGAGAAAGCCCATCCCAGCAATGAACTATTCTGGATGTATACAATTCCCATACAAAATTCCCGATCAGCTGACTGACTTTCTATGGGAACTCGAAAAAATTTTTTTGTTTCCCACTATAGCCCACATAGTAAAAGTTGTTCAGTTTCATGGTCTGAGCACGCCTGCAAAGTTTTCGTTACACCGTCCCTTACACCCTGTATAGTTTAAGCGTGTAGGCATTATTGCGTATGTAACATGTTTTGTTGGTACATTGTATGTACTGAGGATTATGAAACCATTTACAAATAGAATCTCGTTAAAACCCCAGCATTTTTCCAAGGGACGACGTAACGATCGTTATAAAAAACAAATTAGCGCTCCCTTGGCGTCACGTTTTGTGGATGTTGTTAAAGCTTATATAGTTAGTGTAAATGTGTTGAAAAATCACGTTTTTTTATAATGCATTTAGACTAGTATTTTTTTTAAACTGCGCAATAAGTAAGTAGGTTTATCTGGAATGTCAACACGTATTCTTCCAAAACCCCATTTTTTTATACCAAAATGTAAAAAATTTAGTATAACAAAAGGTGTTCTTACGTTTTAAGGTGGACAACTCGGTGGTGTCCCACAAGAAAACAAGAAAAATAAGGTGTCTGCAGCGTGACCGGACCGTTCTTATTCATACAGTTTTTAGTCGGACAATTATAGGTGCATTTTGAAACATGAAAATGACAGAAAAATTAACCAACACGCCGTACTACGGGCTATTTTTTCCCAAGAAAGTGAAAGAGAGGTCCGATGATTTCTTACTGCTATCTGAGTACACCTGCAGACAGTTTTTATTGTATCCTGGTTATAACTTCTAATTTGTCATATCTATTATCACCAACAATTCCATCACATCACTTCCGTTTAGGTAGGAACATACGAACTGGTTTATTCCGGTATTACGATGCACTTTGTAAATTGCCTCGAGTTAGCAAGTGAATGCAGACTGAGTGTCGCTTGCTGTTCGCGAACTTCTGCTAGATTAGTGGCGGTGGATCAAGCGTACTGTCAAAGTCACAGCTCTCAACCGCGCGAAGAGTTTGGACATAGTCTGAGTGTGAGTGGTATCATTTACTGCAATGTATAAGAAACATAAAGGGTATTTTATAAGGCATTTCCTATACTTCAGCGCTAAAATAACATTGCGCTGAGAAAATAAAAGAGAGGTCCGATGATTTGTTACAATAATAGGGAAAAAAGCAGTTTGAGTACAACTGTCGATCCAGCCATCTGCCATCTGCAGACACTTTTTGTCGTATCTTGGTGACGACTTCCAATTTGTCATATCTATTATCACCAACATTTCCATCACATCACTTCCGTTTAGATAGGAACATACAAACTGGTTTATTCCGGTATTACGGTGCACTTTGTAAATTGTCCCGTGTTAGCAAGTGAATGCAGACAGAGTGTCGCTTGCTGTTGGCGAACTTCTGCTAGATTAGTGGCGGTGGATCAAGCGCACTGTCAAAGTCACAGCTCTCAACCGCGCGAAGAGTTTGGACATAGTCTGAGTGTGAGTGGTATCATTTACTGTAATATAGAGAGACATATACAGGGTGATTGGAAAATTGATGCATTCCTTTCAAGGGATGAACCAGCTCAGGAAACTGAACAACTTTCCTCATGGAACATAGGTCGAAATATGAAAAAAAATTTTGGTCCTCCCAGAAAAATTGACTTAGTCAGTCGGTAATTTTGTATGGGTGGGCCAATTTTTTTTTCATTTTTCGACCCATGTTCCTGGGGGAAAGTTGTTCAGTTTCATGAGCTGGTTCATCCGTTGAAAGGAATGCATCAATTTTCCAATCACCCTATATACCTACATAACACTCCTTTTATCCCTCGCGGGTAGGCAGAGCGTTACCGACCGCAAAATCACGGTTACTGTCGCTACTAAGACTAATATTTGAGGGACGTTTCAGACAAGTCGTGTTTCATTAAGGTGACAGGTTTCCAGCCTGTCACCTAAAATTGTAATACCTCGAGTCCCCTAGTTTTCTTCTTCTTTGTGTCAACGGATCATTATATTTTTAATGCGTGACGTCTTACAACACCTACGGGAAAGAAATGGGGTAATGCTATTCTAAGCCGGCATCACAGAAAAAAAAAGTATTTTATTATGCTAAATAACACTATTGTATTCGCTTCAATTATACCTGATGATACTAATGTGTAAAGTGAAACCGGTTGGTTTTAACCAGCAATTATTAGTTTTATTAGTGAGTTTTATTTATATACTTACTACAAAGTTTTATTAGTTGCTGACTCTTAAAAGTTAAAATTATAATTCAACCGACTTTTAAAAAGGAGTGTAAAGAGATATTTACCTTTATTTACATAAAATCCTCACCCTGATTTACGGTATTGTGAATGGAAGGCACCACACGCGCTCAACGAATTTACCTAATTGGGAGGACTAACCAGTTCGGTTCTATTGGCGAATGGAGTAATCAAAAAGAGATTCCGAATCCAAATATAAACACACGATTAAATAACGTCAATTGTGAGGACCAAAGTTTGCAAAAACTTGCAAAGTTAAACTCATGTCTTTTTAGACACTCAAAATGCAATTGTAAGTTTTATGCATTGTATTATATTGTAAGTTACTGACATTCTAAATGTATTTATTGTGAATCTACGTATACTTGGAAATAAACGATTGAAGTCTTGAAATCTTGCACGCAAAATAAGAAGAACTGTCTAAACCATTTTGAACTTAACTCTACCTATCACATAAAAAAGGAGAGCCATAACCAGCAGTGCCTATTTAAAATTATTGTAGTATAGCGGCATCACAAATAAACAATACACCCATTGTTTAAAAACTCAAAAACATAAACAGTGGATAAAACAATTTAACGAGCCGAAAATCGACAAGTCTCGAAAATCATTCCCGTTTCGACCTAGACCATTTGGGAATTTAATCCGCTTGCCAGAATAATACTTTGATTAATATCTGGTTATTAATCATCCGTAGAGCTCAACTATTCAGCGGCCGCGTGGGAATTACGAATGTTAGTTCCAAATTTGAATTTCGAAATTAGAACGGTATTAACAATACGGATGCGTGGATGAGGATCCAAATTATTACTTTGACGTTTTCTCTGAGGACTTCGCCTGTTTGATTTAGTGTGCCATTTCCGGGAATACGCTTTCATACGCTGGTCATTTCATTACATTACAGATTGTTTACGAATTACCTGTTTGTGTTTGCTTTCAAATTAATTCCAAATTGGCAGGCCAACGGTCTACTTGGACTCGAGGCTCCCCTAGTTGGGGGGTAGATTCAAGATTCAATTGTTCATTTCCAAGTAGATTCACAATGAATACTTTTAGAATGTTCTAGGTACTAGTCATACTCACCACGCTTGGCAGTCGGATTGACAAGCGCCGTACAAGTGTAATAAAATCACATGGAACGCCCATCTCCAAAATTTCCTTGTCGCCTTTTACAGGTAATAATGAGGCCGTCCCATTCTTTAAGCTATCATCATACGACCAAATTTAATTTCATTTCGAACACAGTTTAGCACACAAATTTATACTAAGGAAACAAGAAGTATGGTAAATTCATATCGTGAACATTATTATTGTTAAAAGTTTGATATTTTAATAATTAAAACAAGGCTAAAGTAATGTTTTCTTTCTTTGTGTTCTGCATAATTTAGTTACGCCACGACTATTGAATCTAAGATCAGAACTCACAAAAAACAACGTTTTGTAAAAATATTAGTAGATTTTAAGAATATTGATAAATAATTTAATAAGGTTTTCCCTTTTTTCTGTGATATAAACAGCGTGTTACTATTTGTGCGGCTATTAATTCAAACTGACACAAATTGTCCTCTTGGATCGTCTGAAAAATCACAAAAAAGCAAGTAAAATGTGTTGACCATCTGTAGTAAGAGAACCTTAAAATAAAAACTGTTTATTTATATGCTACATCATTTTTGTTTGCCATAAAAATAATCAAAATTCATTTAAAGTTAGTTACCTACTACGTTCAATATCTGGAATAAAAAAACATAATCGTTTATTATAAATAAAACGCCATTATCTCCACATAATCGCCGTGTAAGGGTTACGCTTGCATAATAAACCCGCAAGTATCCATTCAGCTGACTGTACAACTTTTCTCATCTGCGTAACTTGCGGTCAACTGTACTCGAAAACAAACAGCAACGTTGCGGTTGTATAGAAAACTTTTATGCGAACGGGTTTAAAATTCATCCCTAATTGGAAGCGCAAAGTTTTCATAATGATAATGTTATTTGTGTAGTTTTAAAGCCCCTACACACTAGAGACATACAAGACTGATCGTCATTGTAAACTTCATATTGTACACAAAACCTTACAAAACACATATTTGCAAAATTACGACAGAACAAGACAACTTATATTTTTACAAAGAAATTTCTTGCCTGACTTTCTGAAAGTGAGACATATGGCGCGAGCCAGTACTTATTTTGCGGACATACCTACCTACAGATTGGGCATACAAATAGAATGAAATAAAATACAACAATGGATAAATATGTCTTAAAACTTATTTGTGACTAAACTTAAATAGGTATCAAAGATTTACTCGTATATTTCTTTTACTAAGTAATTTAAATTAAAAATATCTACGTGTATTATTACTAATTTTTACCCCGCCAGGGATAAAAGCATGATTTGTGTGCGTGTGTGTGTAAATTATGTGTTCCTTAATTTCTAAACAAATTTATCAAAATATTCTTTGAAATTTGTCTATTCACTAACAAGTAAAACGAAACGTGAGCCTTGGCATGATAACAAATAGCTCCAAGCCAGACGCGTTAATGAAAATGTCTAATCACAAGGAAACGTATTAAAGTGTGAGTAGGTATTAGCTGATGATTAAGTATCGGTTTCCACACATTCACTAACGAACAAAAGCCTCCTGGCAATCAACTGATATCTATTGTGACATACAGCTAGTAAGAATTTCCAACAAACAAAATTATTTGATCATATTGTAAAACATGAATCGCGCTGCGGGTCGGCGGGCGGATCGCACACTTGACGCGCTTCGGAGCGCTACAACATCGCAGCAGCGGTCTGTCAGATCAACAGCTGTTGATGCAGCGCTGTTGCAGTGTCGTCCGTGGAGTGCGGAGTGGGGAGTGACGTTTCTAGTATGGGCCTGACAGACCGCTGCGATATTTTAGCGCTCCGTCGTGCGTCAACTGAGTGATCCGCCGAAAGGCGCAAGTTGGCTTACCGCGCAAACTCGACCTCAATAACAGTTTTCAGAACGCAACCTGACGTAGGCGAGAAGGATTTCTTGGGCGGATTCTGATGGTAACACTAGTCTGAACTACGACATGATGCTGATTATGACGCTATTGAAATTTCAGTGACACTCATCTATGGAAAATCGCTGCAAACAGCGCTTTTAAAAAAATGCTTTCATTTGCAGCTAGCGCTACCTAGGAACTAAACGAAACGATTTTTTATGTTTTGTGGCGAATCGACGCAGTTGGCTAAACGCGCGAGTAGGCACAGAGCGAGTTGGCGAAACGCGCTGGTCGGCGAAAGGCGCAAATTAGCTTACCGCGTAATGACGATAAATGCAAAATGGGTTTACATTTCCTATCTGTTTCAACTATAATGCTGTGTACCAGCAAGTTGCTGATACTTAATCTTACAAACATTGTGTTACAACCTTTCAGTAAATCCGTACCTAAATTAAAAGTGAAGCATTTGAAGCGTCGCTGTATGTTGTACCAAGCTGTACTCACATTCATTTCATTTGTTTTAAGCTTCATTCCCGGAAGGTGATAATTTTTTGTTTTGATAGTAAAAGTGAGTTGCAGTTTGCGGAATTTTTTTAAATGAACGACCAAGTGCGATAGTAAAAAATCAAAACACGCTCGATTGGTTTTAACAATTCCATAAAAAAAATATGAATAAGATGATGATCCGTTAAACTGTATATAATTGGTGAGTCGCACACTTGACGCACGACGGGGCGCAAAAATATCGCAGCGGTCTGTTAAATCCATATTAGAAACGTCACTCCCCATACTAAAACCGCACTCGACGGACGACAATGCGATAGCGCTGCGTTGACAGCGATAGAGCGGTTTCAGTATGGGGATTGACATTTCTATTATGGATCTGACAGACCGCTGCGATGTTTTAGCGCCCCGTTGTCCGTCAAGTGTGCGATCCGCCATAGTTCTCAGTGCTACTGGTGATACGGCTGTTCTACGGCATAGAATCTCGTAGCACGATCCACTATCACTTTTACACTAAACAGTTGCTTGAGTCAAGTGTATTTTAAATTATGTTTTTTTATTCTGAAAGTTTCTATTAGTTTGTCGTTTGGGAAATAGGTAAATCAAAAAGCCAGTAAAGCAATTAACAAGTCAATGAAGTGTTACCAAACTCCTAGAAGTAATTAAAGCAACTAATTATTCGAACAACGAAATCAATTTCTCTTTGATTTCAACAAAGTGGGTCAATATACACGCTTGTATCGCTTGAAATTTCCACGAACTCATTTTCTGCAGTTCACAAAGGACACGGCAACAAAGAAAGCGGGGAGTAAGCCCGGGAGTTTGGATTGGGCGGCTCTGGATAAAGTACACATGACAACAATTCACTGGTACTGAATTATGTGGCAAGGCAACAGTCAGTAGTACACAAGTCTGGGTACAACATACTTACTAACAGACAAATTTGACCAAAAAAGAACAATGGTTGGTTACTTGGAAGTGGTCGTTTTTTCAAGTGATAAATATTTCAAAGAAAAATACATTTTGAATTTCGTTTTTTTTTTAAGATAATTTACCTATACCTTCCTGTAAGATCGTAATATTTTTTCAAGAAACCTAAACTCTTTCTTCTAGACCAATCAAAATATAGAATGTAAATGAAAAAAAATACCTTATTTATTTACCACTAGCTGGTACCCGCGACTTCGTTTCGCTGACTTAGTATTTTAGATGATAAAATAACCTTGTTTCCTTCACTAACGTCCTAAATTATACATGCTAATCTGGGCCCCTATTAGTGCTCCTTGTGGACTACGTCAGGAACACCAAACCTTTAAAGTCTATATGCCAGCAGAAACTACCCATCAAGCAGAACAACTTTTGCTTTCGTGCCATATCTTTATCTCGTATAGTTTAGGTGGGCTCCTGGTTGTGCACCTGGTGGTCTACATCAGGTACTCCAAACCTTCAAAGTCTATATGCCACCAGAAGCTACCCATCAAGTTAAACATTTTTTGCTTGGTGCCATGTCTGTATCTCCTATAGTTTAGGCGGGCTCCTGGTGGTGTACCTGGTGGTCTACTGAAGGTACTTCAGACCCTCGAGTGGTGAAAAAAAGTAGCCTATGTCCGTTCTCGGTATCTTACTAATCTCTGTGTGAAATTTCATGATGATCGGTTCAGTGGTTTGGCCGTGAAAGCGTAGCTTAATATTAATAAATTAATAATTAATATATTAATATATTAATATTATAGATTATAGATTATAGATATTATAGATTATAGATTATAGATTATAGATTATAGATATTATAGATTATAGATTATAGATTATGGATTATGGATCAATCTCATTTCGGCTTCTTATTATTTTGTTAATAGATTAATAGGGAAATGATACATCTTTCGGCAATACTTGTGCGTTTTTGGCATAAAAACCGAATCTAACAACAACTAGTTTGAACAACATACTTTATGCTGACTTACAAAACTCTCAAGATACTGTTTATTTGGGACATTTGGTCACTATGTACACTACGCCATTATTGTTCGGGAGTCTTGACGACAAACGACGGACCTCTGACTTGCACTAAGTAAATTCTACATTTAAATAATATGAAAAACGTGGATTGTCTAAACCAAATTAGAACTACTTACTTTTGACAGACCCAAAAAGGGTTTGATTTGCGTTAACCTTAAATGAATAGGGATCAGAACATGCAAATGATGATGATGGCAAATGGCGTAGTCCTTAAGTGACTTTATAAGAATTTTTTTTTTGGATATATGTATTTTTTTTACTTAGTACAAAGTCTGGTAGCCGATCAAACGTGTAGTACCTACGTAAGGAAACATTTTTGAAACGATGTCGCAGCCGGCAAGAGTTATAATCAACTCGTTGCGAGTCCTGCAACATTTATTAAAGCACTGGTTGGGACATATTTATGACTTTATAAAATCGACTTTTTTTCATTCACTCTTTTGCGACTTCAGCGACTTACCTGAACGGTAAAAAAGCTTGCTCCCAGACTTAGATATTTCAATTCTCATGACTTTATTGAAACACACACATTTACACGCTGTGTCGATTGGCTTGAACGTTCGCACCGTATATACTAAGCAAGAATTTAATATTCTGATAGCTACATTGCGGTAATACCATTAGTCTGCCAGTTTATTTGTTTAAACAAGCAACCAGTACTAATATTAATGGCTGTCTGGTTGTGATTTGAGTTCTACTACTTGTTGTACTATATGGGGTGTAAGGGACAGCGTCCCGAATACTGACAGGGTGTAAGCAGACCATAAAACTGAACAACTATCCCCTAGGAACATATGCCAGGAAACGTCAAAAAAAATTTCCCATCGTAAATGCAGTCAGCTGATGGCGATTTTGTATGGGAGGTCGATTTTTTTTATAGTTTCCTGATATATGTTCCTAGGGGAAAGTTGTTCAGTTTCTTGCTCTGCTTGCACCCTATCAGTATTCGGGACGCTGTCCCTAACACCCTGTAGATAATTGTTATTAATATTTGTAGTCAGGAGTTATGGTATGAAACTGATTCAGTTCCGTTGAGATAATAATATGGCCTGTAATAACTTCTTGTTCTTTTTTTGGACAATATTTGTGCCTACATGCCCTCATGTCAATTTTGTGCCCTAAGGAGTCTAGAAAAAAATACCTTTGAGCAATAAGGCCGCTTTTCTTTTTCACCACTCTGTGATATGAAACATTATAATTCTTATGTTATTTTTTCTTATCACTTTGATGTGTATGGCTCTTTTATCTTTCTTATTGTAGTTGAACAACAACACACGACACTGCAAGTGTCATAATTTGACACTAGATACTTATTTTGATAGTTAAAGATATACAACAGCCTACTAGTTGAATTTAAAGAAATTGTTAAAATATAAAATCTTTTTCGAGACAATTAAAAGACTTTTTGAAATTGAAAATAGGAAAAGATGTTAGAGATTAAACCTTTTATAAAGACTTTTTTCAAATGAAATTAAGAAAAGATTGCAGTCGTAACCGTAACTCAAGTGTTAACTTAACGATAGTATAGTAAACCTTATTTTCTACATATTTCAAAGTGGTAAATCAATAAGAAAAAGGGGAGCCAAATTGTCTCTGCCTTTAGCTTGGCAGAATAGTAACTTAGTAGGTAGGCAAAACAAGTGTTTTTTTCGATGAATAAACGTATTACTTGGTTATTAATTTTAAAAATGTATGCATACTTAAATACATAAATACAAACAGACACGGGAAGCGACTTTGCTACTACTATGGTAGTAATGTATCTTAAACATCAATGATTCAAAATCCAAATGCCACCAAGATTGTTATTTCAAAAATGTTTTACACCGAGTTACTGTTGTCGTAGCAACTTAAGTGGGTTGTTCCTCAGTACTTAGCAACGGAATAGTTAAGAAGTTTCCGTTGGAATTCTGCTAGTGAATTGCTTTAATAGCCCAATCCAAACTTCCTTCTGGCTTCTAAATTTGGTAGATGTATATGTATCTAACGGACGTCGCCATACACAACTTCGTACAAGCAAGTCCCATACGTCTCCGTCGCTTCTTGGACTAATTGCCTCTAGCCGGGATTCAATTATTTGCATTTGGGGATCGAGGTCTTGATACGATCTTAGAGTACTACCTAGATAATAATTGGGAATATAGATAACTGAAGCAATGTTTGACTGAGTAGTTATCATCGTCACAAGTATCTTCTACTAATGTAAGTATCTATTTATTATTGCTATGGCGGATCGCACACTTGACGCACGACTAAGCCCTAAAATGTCGCAGCGGGCTGTCAGATTGACACAAGAAACGACACTCCTCATACTAAAACCGCACTCGACGAATGACACTGCGATAGCGCTGCGTCAACTATAGTTGAACTGTTTTTGTATGGGGATTGACATTTCTAGTATGTGATCCGCCTTTCAAGACGAATGTCAAGTGTGCAATCCGCCTTTCAAGACGAATGTCATTTAATTCTGGTTTGACTTACGTATCAGTAAAGTAAAATGGCATCATCTAGCTTCTGATTTACTGAAGAGGTTACCATACGAGACGCGTTTTTGCGTATCCGTAACGCATGTCTATCCAATGCAAGAAAACCGAAGTCGACACGGGCGCAACGCATAAACTTGCGTTATTAAACAGACGCATCTGGCGACGCAAGAGGCTTGGAATGAGTTAGATTTGCTTTGGCTTTGCAACTGTGTCTTATTGAGACCTCAAACAGACCCAATTTAATATTTACTTAGCTCAATTCAGTGGTCTGTGGATTTTTCGCGGGCAACAAAGACGTGTGTGTTCTAGCTGGGTGTCCCAAACAAACAACTGTTGTGTACTGTATTTGTCAAGTGACTTGGTTAAGACGACATGTTCTTGAGAAATTAAGCTTTCAATTTGCTCTTGACAATTGTTTTTGACCCTTTCTGCTTAATACGGTCAAAACTACTATTTTTCTATTGCACGCTGAAAGCAAAACATATTTTTAGAAATGAAACCAGATTGTTTTGAGATTCTGAAAAGTGATTAAAGTGCTATTATATTTCTAATAAATAATAGGTATTTTTATAAAAGATCTGCTTTTTAAACCTAAAATGTATAGGAACAATAGGAAGCCAGAATAAATTATTCTGTTAAATGAATCAAGACAAACTTGGGTTAGGTTTAAATAAAATAACACAGTATAACATTTTGATATCTATTATTCCTAACATCTAGTCTAGAACATTCTATTCCAGGCACGTGCTAGCGATACGGTTCCAACAGTCAATAGACGCAATGTTATGCTTCGTGAAAATTATCTGATTGTGTACAAAAAGATCGGTCAAGTACGTGTTGGACTCGGCATTGGAGTGTTCAATCATCGTACAATAGTAAAGTCATCGTAGATATCGGTATATTTTCGTTTAAAGTTTTAATAAATGATATCTACCTATCAATTTAACTAAACAAACTCGTTACAAGCACTTCAAAGACATATTAAGACAAATTACTTAGTCACGTTGCGACATTAGTTTCATATATATGTAGTTTTCTTTCCATCCAATAACCGCTCGCAAAAACCAACGCGCGTAGGCTTGACAAATGAACCCGAAAGATGGATTGTCACATTTGGCACCGTTGAAAAACGACTTGTCTTTGTTTCACTGACATGACATGCCTTACGCACACGACACATGGAATGGCTGCGTCGGCTTACGAGACTAATTTGAATATTCACACGTACGTAGGACATACTATGTACCTATACATACACACGAGGGGGATACGGAACTAAAAAATATATGGCAGTACTCATATGGGTAGAATTACTTAAAGATGTTTTTTGGGATACGTTCTCTTGAAGTTAACTGAAATTCTTCTCCTTTTTTCCAAAAATTCTATTAAACTATTTGCCGATCGACAACTGATACAAAAGTTTAAGGATAAGTTACTGGTTGCAGCGAAAAAGCGAAAAAACACATTAATATAGATGGCATTGGGTATCGTGATATCATATCACTGATATATGTGAAATAATCTCCAATAAAAACAAATACTTACCTATCAAATAAAATCGTTTAATGAGCAAATTAACAAAATACACTTCACGTTAAAAAAAAAAAAAACATAAAATGTGCCCACCCACGATTAACTATCTTAAGTATCTTCCTACCGGTTGTCATGCAAACGCTTTATAACAACTAGCCAAAAAAATATAAAAAATAAAGACACATCAACATTCACATGTCTAGAGTCGATTACGAAGAAGCGCTGAAACTCTACTAAATATGAGTAGGTCACGACAAGCCTGTTGTTGCTTCATTATCATACAAATTACAATTTGTTGACTTCCCTTTTGCCCCATGTCAGAGTGGAGTTATTCCGACCGGGGCGTTTTGACGTCTTCAGCATACTTAGCCGAACGTGGTTTTTGTGCGGCGATGTTTGCTGAAGGGTTTATTTGAGAAGTTGCGTTGCGGTATTTTGATGGAGATAGTTTGGAAACTGGAGTTTTTGTGGAGACGCAAATATGCACAGTCATCGGCTATGTGGTCTACTCTAAGTTCAATGTTAGCGTGGTAAGAAATGTATGCCCTTAAGCCGGGTCTAAAGTCGGAGTTGCCTTTGTGAATATCCGTAGACATTTATTGCGAAATATTTTGAATCGACTGGAAGTTTTCAAAATTCATTAGTCTTGTAAAAGACTTAAATAAAGAACTTGTAAAATAACTACAATGTCTTTTTAATATTGGATTGCAGGTATACAATGAGCGTAGTCTTAAAACACGGATTATAGGTTTACGATTTGTTACCTGAAGTTACTGAATTGTAAAAACATTCGAAATACATCTGTACGTCATAGTTAAATTAAATATGCTATTAAAATTGATACCCATTAGCCTACTAAACAGTTATATCGTTCAAAATTACGTGAAATCATGCAATAATATAAATGCTTGCAAATAAAGTTAAATCTTTAGTAATCAGAATTTGCAGAAGCCACTCACCGCGCTTGAAAATATTTCTAGGTAGTAATAAAATATTATACCTCCGCTACCAATACTTTATAAACATACACACTAAGTAACCATAGTAAGGGTAAAATATCTTCTAGAAAATGGTATACTTACTTAAATTAAATAGGTACAAATACGAATACGTAATTTTTTAAGGTCGACCGTGTCTGATTGTCTTCTGTTGCTTGTTATTAATCACAATTTTTATTAAATACTTACATACATACACAAATCACGCCTTTATCCCTTGCAGGCAGAGCGCTAACGAT
The DNA here is from genome assembly GCA_029255805.1 of Keiferia lycopersicella. NCBI lineage: Eukaryota > Metazoa > Arthropoda > Insecta > Lepidoptera > Gelechiidae > Keiferia > Keiferia lycopersicella. The sequence goes on from JARACZ010000007.1 coordinate 10,020,120, forward strand.
CGTAAAATTACGGTCGTTATCGCCACGGTTAACAAGTATTGAGGGCCCCTTCAGATGATTCGTGTATCACTGTAGTGACCGGTTGGCAGCCTGTCTCCTAAAGTTGTAATACGTGGTAATACACATGAAACCCTCGAGTCCCATAGTTGCCTCTTACAACACCCGCGGGAAGAGTTGGCGTGATGCTATTCTATGCCGGCATCACACGGCAAATTTTTTATTATGCTGAAATTTATTGTCAACTTTAAAGCCCTTAACTTGCACTAATCTCAAAACTAAACGTGTCCAATTAGGGTGAATTTTAAACCGGTCTCGCGCAAAACTTTTCCGTCCAACCGCAGCGTTTCTGTTTGTTTCCCAGTAGGTACAGTTGGACACAAGTTACGCAGATGAGAAAAGTTGTACAGTCAGCGAAAAAGATAGAAAATACTTACGAGTTCATAATACAGAGTGTATTAAGCATAAATATATTACTTAATGAACCTCATTAAAGGAGTTACACTTACAAAAGCAGTCAGTATACGAGTGAATGAGCAGCAGGCGCGACTATCTAATCGCACCAATAAGTAATTCTCTCTTTCCATGTGGGACATCGAGTCGTCCAGCGACCCGAACTGAACTTTTACATTGACGCATTTACGACACCATCAGACCAGATATTACCGGTTTGCTAACTCATTACGAAATAAATTGCAATCTTGATTCGTAGATCGAATTTTAATGTAAAGTAATTTATTTTTCTAATTATATCGATAACCAATCAACAGCATATCGAACTACCTACCTATTTGAAGGATCAATTCGACTTATACTGGTTTTCAAACACATAATACGATAGACCATTACCGGCTGATACCGAGACGTGGTACTCATTTTGTATTATCTACCTAAAATATTTTACTTCGCAAAAAGGAAAAGATAGAAATAAAAGTGCCGGGAACGTTCATGAAAAATTACTTTCATAACCACATTTCCCATATTTTCACATAACACACCATGAGATAAATACCTACACACGAGTTAAGGTAAAACGTCCTATTCCGGCCGCCGCACTGAACCGGAATACAAATAGAGGAAGGCCCAATTTAGTGTTGTCTACTTTGATGTCGATGATTTTTTTATCGATTGAATTCACTGCTACCCTGAGCATGGCGGTTAAATAAAGAGTACTACTCCGGCACACCTATACGACACTGCACACCTTTGTCTAATTACTTTTAAGGCCTTTCTCCACTTATCCGGCATCCGTCAATTTCCGATCCGATTTAGAAATCTATTACACTACTATACATGCTTTTCCACTCTTCCGTTATCCGGCATTTATCGATCCGGGAATTGTCCAAGCCGAAATCTGAATTCTGACGGTCCGAAGTGACAGACGTACATAAAGTATGCATATAAAAGGTACTCTTTGAACTCTACATTGACGTCATTCTACTGTTCGTCTTTTACCGGATAGGTGGAAGCGTCATCCAGCATTCGAATAGGCACTTTTAGAAGGTTACTTCCGACATCCGGCAGCCGGACCGGATAAGTGGAGAAACGCTGTTAGTGATAAGTTAACATTTGATTGAAAATATTTATTTTAAGTAAAATTATAATAATGTAAAACATACATATACAGTAGGTACACACAAGTACCTACCTATATTTACTTTTCTTATGCCGTAAAACACGTCATAGTTTTTCATCATTCATCATTCGTAACTATTCAAAAGTAACATGGAAGACATTCAACCTGCCATTAATTTTTCTCGTATTTATGAGGAAATAAATGTTATCGATACGAGGTATTATCGTTGAGAAAGCACTAGTAATGTGTACAATGTCCATGTGATATGACCCTAATAAATATCACATGCTCGTTATATTTATTAACCTAAGGTTTAGATCACTGCGGGACGTGATATTGCGCTTTCTCTATTCTAGGTTGATTAAATGGGTTTCGTTTAACATGATTACAAAATTAGGCTATGATTACAAAAAAAAATGAGACGCGCGTTATACAGTTGCGAAACTACTTATACTTGATCTATGTTAAACATTTTTTAGCATAACATAATTATGCATTTTTCATTTGTAGTTTTATTGAATAGCATTATCAATGTTTTCGGGAAGATTTTGGGTTGAAGGCAGCAAATGTTTTTATATTTCTGGACTGAGTAGGATTTCAAAGTGGACTTTAAAGTGCCGAATAGTGCCGATGTTGTGCCTCAAGGGGACTTGTTAAAACCACCTTAGGGTATTTTAAGATTATTTAGTAGGTATGTAGGAAGGCAGTTATGTAAGGTGTAAAAATATAAGCTGCAAATACTTTAAGAGGTGAATCAGCCCATAAATCTGAACAACTTTTCTCAAGAAACATAGTTCGAAATATGAGAAAATTTTGTGGACCTCCCATACACATTGATTTTGGTTGAACCTATGTTCCTTGGGGAAAGTTGTTTAGTTTCATGGGCTGGTTCACGCCCTAAAATATTTGCAGCTAATTTTTTTACACCCTGTATAGGTGGATCACAAACGCACTAGATTACAGGATGTTTCATGATAGACACCACCTGAATGAAAACCACTGAGAACCGCAGTTTTGATGCGGCAGCGTGCGTTACCTACTCTGTTTGTGTACCTACGGGAATTCGAAATTCCAAAACACTGGTATTGCTGTACGTGCAGGAATCGTCAAAGATATACGACGTAGTTCTCACGGTATAGTTTAGGAAATATTATTTGAGCCTCGAGACTATGTTTCATAGTCGTTTCGGCTCAAATTATATTTCTTAAACTATAACTATACGTTACTACTACAGCCGCAATAGTCTATTGCTAAACATGAACCTCCCCTAACAAGGGGAGATATCGCCATACTCACCACGCGCGGCAGGCGGATTGGAAAGCGCAGTGCACAATGATCATTTTCGATATTCACAAGTAACGCTGCCACCTATTTCATGGGTTTCCCTTAGTTGTCTTTTACGATACTCATGTATAGGTATCAGGCGATGCTATTCTAAGCCGGCATCATTCGGTTAAAGCATCTGTCGTATCCAAGTAAGCAAGATAATAATTCCTATAGTAAAAAAATATGTTAAGAGCCAGATAACCAAAAATCTCATCTATAGGTTCAAATTAGGTTAGTTTGTCCGTCATTTCATCACACTCCCTGACCCCAAATAATGAAATAAGGCAATCTTATAAGGTTCTGTAATACTTTCACGCTCTGCCAATAAAATAAAAAGCTTTCTGTGTATAAAAACAAATCTATGAGTCCAATAAAATCGTCCTGGAATGAAGTTTTATTTGATTGTCGATAAAAATCAAGTTGTATCAGTTCATCAATGAACAGCACCCAGCTCCGAAGCTATTTTCTAACAATTTTCTTGTGAGAATAAGATACATTACTCTATTAAATGTAACTTATATTACTCAGAAAAATGTGGGTTTCTAGCAGGATATAATTTTATTTTTCAAATTGTTTAGGCATATTTTAGCCAACTCGTTACATACGTCCGTAAAAAGTCATTCCTTCTTAATAATAAGCATATTACATAAAACATAATATATAACCTATGCATCTGAATACAGCTGGTTAAAAAAACGCCATAGTAAATAATTTATTCATACAAAAAATGCTAGACACGTTTTGAACTTGCGTCTAAGTTTTTTGTCTTAATTGTCTCATACCTACTAGTTTACTCTACACAATTTTAGGCCATTCTCATACTAAACACACAACGCAGCGTTAAAATATGACAACAGTGTTAGGTAATCACAATTTCGTATTCGAATTTATTCAAATTAAAAGCTTAAAAATACAAAAAAATACGAAACTTTCTACAATATGCTTCGACAAATAAGAATACTACCATTTAGTTGACATTTTTAAAATTGTTTTGCCGAATACCTACTCAAATAAACAATTATAAAAACAAAATTATAACCAATTCACATCCGCCACGGAGAAGAAAATAACGAATCCTTAAATCCCGTTATTTGTTAAACTATCAGTAGGTAGTAATAAATCAGAGAAAAGTTATTTGATCTCGCGGTGCGACGGAAGATGAGAAAAGTTGTTCTTGCTATTCGCCACTGTCGTGGTTTTCTTTAGGTAGTTCCTACTGTATTTCAGAATTGGCGTGTATAAAGCTTAAGCTATAAGTAAATGCGATCTCAGTGCATATTTGCTGCCCCAACGATTTGAAGCCACAGTTTGTTTGGCCTGTAGAACTTTAATTTCTGTGATTTCTGCCAGCCCTCCTATACCCTTTGTAGCGGTTAAACTGCAAAACATGCCAAAATAGCCCATTTCTGGTAATGAGCCATGGACATTCACAGGGGCCGCCGCTGCTGCCTGTTGGTTTCATCAATCAGTCCGATCAGTTCTCCCCAGAACATCTTCAGTCCGATCAGTTCTCCCCAGAACAACTCCTAAGCCCAGTCTCGCCCCAAGGGCGTGATTGGGCTGGTTGTTTGAACAACCAACCAAATATTTCCGGGTGAGCACGTGCTCCCCACCAAGCCGACAGGCGTAGTTTTGATGGCCCAGGGGCCGAAAACGTAGAGTCCAACACAATAAAAAAAAATGCTGGTTTCATTCCTAGTTGTATTTTACAACTCGCTCGCACAGGTAGAAATTGAGTGATGCTATTGTTAGCCGTCACCACGTGCCAAACAAATGTTATGTTTACCTAGTCAAAACAGCTCTAAACTCATTCTGAAGCTGGTATCACTTCCGTATATATACATACATACATCACGCCCCTATCTCTTCCGGGGTAGGCAGAACGTTAACAATCATAAAATTACGGTCGTTATCGCCGCGTCCGACAAGTACTGAGGGCCGCTTCAGATGATTCATGTATCACTGTAGTGACAGGTTGTCAGCCTGTCGTCTAAAATTGTAATACACATGAAACCCTCGAGTCCCTTAGTTGCCTTTTACAACACCCGCGGGAAGAAATAGGTTGATGCTTTTCGGCATTCTAAGCCGGCATCACACGGCGCATCCGTATATACGTTATATGTATAGATATTATAAAAGATCCGTGTCATGGCAAAAAACTTTTCTGGGTGGCATAACTTTTTTATAAAGTTTGATGATATTTTTATGCAAGTCAATGCAGTGTATGGTATTTATTATTTTTATTTATTCGTCTTAAAGTAACTTAGTCGTAGTAATTACTCTCTTCATTTGGCTTTATACTTGTTTTATAAAATTCCACAACTTTTCTCTTCCTTTGCGGATGTTGCTCATATTAAGCGCTTACTTACTCCACTTATGTGATGTCAATGCATTTCGTAAATAAATAAGTGTAGTATGAAATGTCGGATCATACGTTTATTAATATTTATTTATCTACCCAAATATCATCACGATAGACTCGGTTTAGTATGCCCCTTCTGCTGAAGGTTTAGGTGTTTTGCGCGCCCAGGCGACTTGCCGGCGTATTACGCGCGGGCCGTTTTGATTTGAACTCCGGTGACCTTTGCCGGCGCGTGAGAGCGCCCCAGTATAAAATATTGCAGTAGGCAAATTAACCTTAATTTAATTTAGGTACTGTTTTTATTTTTTATATTGAAACGAAAGTTATGTGATCTATTTATTTACTGTAAATGTAACTATTACTCATAAAATAACTGGACAAAATCCATTTTGACTACGAAAGTCAGTCAAAATATTTTTAAAGTAACTTGAAGCTCATCAAAACAAGGTCAAAACTCATAAAAAGTATAGGCCTCGGTATACGCCATCGGCCTATGATGCTGGATGGAGCCACAAGATTGCTGGATGGGCCTAAAAGCAACGCGATGGTTGCAGACTTAACTTTGTACTAATATTTGTGAAACACCGAGTCGTCCAACGACCCAAAGAACCCTAGTGTCAGAATTTTTCAACCGCCTTCTACAAGTAGCAGGCTCCTGACATGTTTGTGTAACGACCGCCGTCTCAGTAATCATAGACAGCAACCGGGACCTACGGCTTAACGTGCCATCCGAAACACGGAACCATTTTACTTACGGACAATCGGGTGGTTCAGCCCGCAATGTCCTAACCAGACTGGGAACAAATTCACAAAGAGTTAAATGTCAACTTTGTAACCCACCGAGAATCCCCATCGGTCGTCGATGTGGCGCATATGCAAAGTGAGAGGTAACGATTGTTATAGGAGATTTCATGGTTCCTACCTAAACAATGAATAAAAACAAACATAATTGTTTTGTACAATATTTTTGATATAACAAGTGATGTTTATTTCGTTTGTTACCCATTGCGTCGTCTGAATCTCAGTCTACTCAACTTCCGTGATCTATATACTGCTTCATTTTCTAAAAAAATCTCCACCCCACTTCTCCTTCGCACTTCGGGAAGGGCACTGGCACAGGTCCGTCGTCCATAAGCGTCTCCGCGCGACTGAGGAGCTCGCCAAGTCGCGCCGCTCGCGCTTTTTGTAGGTATTTAGACATCATAATTTAGAAAATAACCCTACAACATACAAATTTGCACAGTCCCCTAGAGTATAAATTTGTCTAAAGATTGGTATAAAAATTAGGTTTTTAAGTTTAATATCTCAGGCATAATATTGAAAATAAATTTTAAATAGAGGCAACTTTGGTATTTTTTTCTATCGAGCAAAGTAAGTTTAATCGTGTAACTGAATGCCCTATTCCCTCTGTTAGATCTTCAACTGCAACATATATTTTTTTCAGAATTTCTCGACTATTATTTACTAAGTAATATTGTTTTGAAAAACGACATTTGAGCCAGACGCCGCCCTTAAAATGGATAAAAGCGTGATCGTAATCACGAACACTCCAAAAGTTGTATCTTAAACTATTATTCGTAATGTAACAAAATCATTGGAGTGGTGCAACCTTTAACTCGCAAATGTATTATCACTGTTACGGAGATTTAAGCCCAATCCCCGGAAAGGCATTACGGCCCAAATTTACGGAGTTTAATCCCTGCTCTAACAATCCCATCATTTCGACCCAACGCCCTTGCCATTTTTGTTGTAGCCCTTCCAAACGTTGTTACAGTGTCGCTATGAAATCAAATTGCTCTATCTAAGAGATGTGTTATAGAAAAGCAAATGTCATAAGTATTTTTTTAATACAGGATACTTTATTATCCTCTATTCGAATAAAATATATAATATACCTACGTGTTCCTTAACAGTTTTTAATCATTATAAGGGTCTTGTACTTAGTGAGTATAATAATATTCTTTATAAAATCAACGTTGTTTGTTTGTTCGGCCGTTTCTTCGTCTCGCCTTAAAAAAACCGTTATTTGATATGAATGTTGGGAGTTACAGATAAAATTTAAAATAAATGGGTCATTAACAACCTCCTTGGAAAATAGGGCCTTTACATACGATTGTCCTCGTCCATTGAAGACGAGAAAAAACACAAAATGACACATGGAAGAATGTTTTGCAGAAAGCGTCAAAAAGTTTTCGGTAGGAGACGTGGAGGGAACAAGAAAGATTTGTGAAACACCGGCTAAGGATGAATAATCTGATGGAATTTCAACAAGGAATATGATTGGATTATAGGGAAGAGGGCGCGGTACAAAACATGGACAACAATAGTATGAAGCTAGATAGAGGGCGTATGTGACTATAAAATAATCCTAACAGAGCGATGTTCTGATACTAGACACGACGTCGAGGGAACGGCTTTAAAATAAAAAAGCGGCCAAATGGGAAAAATTCTTTAATGGAATTAACTAAATGAATTTATAATAATTATTATTTTTTATTCATTCAAGTTTTCCATTGTGGTTACGTTTTAGAATGCGCCAGTAAAGTTGGTCGTCAGTTACCGATACGACAAGCAGAAAGCCCTTTTGTATACAAGTTCCGGGCTACCTATTCATTAGCATTCAGATTGATGCCTGCATGTTTCAACCCTAAGTCACAGTAACTAAGTAGTGACTAATGATCGGCCTGTGGCCTATGCAACGAAGCTACAGGCCACAAGTCTGCAGGTGAAATTTGATGTACATTGCGTAGCCGGTGGGACATTATTAAACCAGAATTTTTGATCCGCTACGCAATGTACATCGAATTTCACCTGAAGAATTGTAGCCTGTAGTTTCGAAAAACGAGGCACTGGTAATGCATATAGGGAAGTCATTCATTACCCTGTGACCAAAACTCACCAGGTATTTGTGCTCTTAGAATAGTCAATTTAATGTGAAAGTAGAAAAGAACGCTATTCGAACATTCCCGTAAATTCAGGACTAAGTCGTAAAAAGGGGTTTTATAGATACCTTTACAAATAATTTCGTAAATATTTTTTTTGATAAATGGAAATATTTCAATTCTTGGATTTTCAATACTTAAAATAGACCAAACTCTTTTTAAATCGCCTGTTTAGAAATTTATTATTTCTCTTCAGTGAGTTTGCTTGTTCAATTGAATTTTTAAACAGAAAAGTTAATGGAAATTCAATGCTCTTATCGGATATATTTTTATTTGTTTTATTTTTTTTAGGCAATTTCTCAAAGCAAACATTTTAAAATTATGTCAAAAGATTCAGCTTGAATTAGAAGGTTCAAGCGAGTCATCAAATTGACGGATAACTGGACAAATTGTGTTAATTTTTTTAAACCGTCTAACTTGTAGACCATTGATTTGATGTGGTATAAGGTCCGTATTTACATTTATGCGTATTTATTTAAAAATCGTACTCAACTCTGAGATCAATCAACAAATGTGATTTATAAATACTTGCCTTAGTAGATAAGCAACCTAAGGACCTACAAAAATACAATTTGTTGTCAATTTTTCTAAGACACCATTATAAAATTTATAAAATTGAGAATAGATCTTATTTTAGAACCCACATTTTGTAAATACACTTACTCAGACGTCAAAACGAAAAATCTTCCAGTTAAGAACCAATCCTTAAGAGAGACAACACAATAGAAGATAAATTCCTTCATCAAATAGGATTTATAAAAGTCCTATTATCAAGGGAACGGAGCAATCGGACTGGACGTACAATAACTCTATGAAACGAATTGGTGGATTTGGGAAATTGTAGATGTAGCATGAAATAATGATTATTACGTTACCCTTGGTACTTTGTTTGTTTTAAGGAGCTGAAAGAAACTTTAACAGCGGAAAATGGAAACAAATGTATAATCAATGAATACTTGCCGTTATTTTACCTGACTGGACCAGAGCCAGTGCTGTAATTTTATGCTTCATCACGCCTGATTCGATCGTGGACTGTTGAGTAGGTTCTCAAAAGATAAAATTATATATTCTCAAGGGGTATAGCCAAGATTCTCACGGGATAAAATTATATATTTGCACTTTACTCAATAGCGTCTTGCTCATAATAAGAAGAGAGACAAAAAACATATACGAGTATTTTTGAGAGACCTACTGTGACATTTATTTTTGTTGCCAAAAATAAAACCAATTTTCTCGCAACAACGCCCAATCCACGTTATTAGATTGTTTTGATTCATAATAATATTGAAAGGAGTTTCTGGTTTATTGACACTTTCTCGCTTGGCTTTATTTACTCCGCGGCTTTAACTCTATGTTTTAGTTACAGTAGCCGGAACAGCTCACTGCACATTATGATCAAAACAGAAGCAGATTTATAGACAAGGCTTCCCCGATAAATTTTCATCTACTGTGAATCACATTCGTCTTGATTTTAGGTTAGAAGTGAAACTAAAGGGAATTGTGGTTCAATCACGAAGCGGGCTCTTACTGAAACGTCGCAAATCCGATTACGGACTATTTTTGTTGGAGGATTAGAAAAAAGACGGAAGAGAAACGCCACAGTTGCTGCCGGCCAAAATACGGCGTGGTTTAGACGCTCGATCTCTGGTAGTTATGATATTAAATTGGGTACCCTCACGTAAATGCACTTGTCAAAATGTGAATTTATCTGACTTCGCTGTTGCTAAAGATCTTTGTAATATTTATCATATATTTATTAAAATCTATCAATAATTTGTTTTCTTTTACTTACACACACCTGCAGCAAGCAAATCACGAAGGCTCATTCAAAACGGCCACAGTACTGTACCGTTGGACCTCGGCCTCCCTCGATTAGAGGGTATTACCATAGACACTGCTTGGCAGGCGAATCGGTGAGCACAGTGCAAGGTGTAGTAAATATATGCAGAGATGCTGCTGCTCATTACACAGATTTATTCATTAGTCATCTTTTATAACACCCAAGAACAATGGGGTAGTAAAATTGTAAATCGGTGAAACAGGTAAGTAATATTCAAACAAAACAGTTAGTTTAGGTCATTTTGACCCTGTATTTAATGTAGGTATACGTACTTCATTAGGTATTTGTAAACACAATTCCATGCAAAACATGTTTATGCTAAAACGTGTACAAAGTTGATAAAATAGTGCGTCAAGGACATTTTTAGGATTTGAGACATTACTTATGTGTCAGGAGGATATTTTCTTACCCCGCAGCAAAACTATAAATTTTAGCAAATCTCACCCTACTGTTACACCCTTTATATCACATCTTGTAATTTACGACTTGTCAAATCAGGAAGGAAGAGACGAGGTATTGTTGCGTATAGTTTTGAACTGGGATCCTTTGAGCAATCATCGCCCGTACCTGCCGGGCCTAACTACGGCTTATCTTATTCATAGTATGTACTCGTATATCTGTGAACTCTGATACACTATTGTCAATGTTAGCAGCCTTGAGAATAATGACGTAAGTACCTACCTCAAAAGCAAAGTAGTCGTATACTGTTTTTTGAAATTATTTTCAGCCTACACTGTTCCATTGCTGGGCAAAGGCCTCCCCACACTTCTTCAACTTATATCGATCCCTACCAACCTCCCACCATTTTTTGTTTGGAAATATAAGTAAATAATTAGTCTTCATCTGTAAAGTGTATATTTATAAAAAATGTTGGATACATAAAACTTCTTGTCAGCTTGTTCGTTGGGAAACTACAGGTCCAACCTTCAATAAAAATACTTTTGGATATCGGTCTCCTGTTTTTAGGTTAGAGATGGGTATCAAAAATTGTTCAGCGAAGAATTGATGGCGCCGGGGCTAAAATCGTAGGTTAGAAAAAGGTTTTTTTTCTTACAAACATACTTTGTCATTGTGAATTAAAATATAAAACCAACTCTTTATGTGATTGTCTCAAAAGGAGGATTATATTTTTTAACAAGATGTACCTACTCGTATGTGTAGGTATAAGTGAATTCTTTCTCACGCGCTGCAGCCAGAACGTCGAAGCAGATGTGCTGCTTGATTAGTTACGACTGCGCAAATAACACAGCTTTTTTAAATAGCAGATTTAAATAAGTTTAGTTGTGTTTTTGTTCTTTTAAACTACTTTTATTCCATGCTTTTCTGAGGGGGAACGATACGATTAGTAACCACTTATAGACTAACTGGATCAACAATAAAACCATTCAGTAATTTAGTGAAGTTGCGAGCATAAAATCAGAACCATAACATAGCTCATAAACTCAAATACTAATATATTAGATATCTAGAGCAGCGAAACTATTCAAATCACGCCCAGAGAGCCATCAATATTGAAACTGTTTGTTTGAACAAACAAGCTAGCTTATGGTATTAGACGGTTGTCGCACCCGACATATAGCTGGAAGTGTGTCTTGGCAGTGGGCTGGTCACATCTATCTTAAAACCGATGGACGGTGGACCCTGTACGGGTTCTCGGGTAGAGGTCATCCCTTGAAAACCGTAGCGTTGGACGCCCTCGGGTCAGGTGCATCGATGTCTGAAAAGGTAGTTGGTAGCGACTGGGTGGCAAACACGACATCATATCTTGTGACATACCCTGGGGAAGACTTACCTTCAGCTGTTGACTGGCCGATGTGATGTTGATGGCGCTTACTTTCCCGTCACAGTAAAAGAAATTCTATGAAAAACCGGATAGCATGTCAGACGTCGCCGTGTCAAATTTGTGGCTGTCATATTTATACGGTAGCCGTCACGAACTGTAATATCATCCGTTAAGTGTGCAATGGGCCTTGCATCCTGACTTGTAAGTACAATATTTAATTGCTCTTTTGTCGACTATGAAACTAATTTTGTGATCAGATGAACCTCAGCTTTTCGGCGGGGACAGACAAAGTTGATATTGAATATACTTGACTTTGTTCTCATTTTGGTTAGGACATAGCCAACTGAACCATTTGCTTGTCGGTAATAAAAACGGTTATGTGCTTCGGAGAACAAGTTGAGCCGTTGGGCCGGTTGGTGTCTGTGATTGATTACTTCCACAACTTGGACGGCAGTAGTGGTGACAGAAAAGCGCTTATGAAACCAACACTTACAAACCTTTGATGTGCGTGTACCATAGACAAACCTTGTGAGTGGTCCAAATTGTAAGAATTTTATTTTCATCGACTGTCTCATGGCCACTTGTAACGACACGATAATTTCATAAAAATATTATTGATGGGAAAGTAGAGGGAAAGAGAGAGAGGTAGACCTTGACGCATTTACTTTACCCAGATACAGCAAAAAGTCAATGTCATGTCATACCAGGGAGTCAAAGAAGAGGGAAGATTGAAAGTTACTCCACCGACAAGAGTTTGACTCTCAAATTTGATGATGATGAGGAGCCTCATACTAAAGAAATGGAACAAAAACATAAATGGGTGTATGCGCTACACAAAGCATGCTGCCTCTTTCTGAACTCATCTGATCTTTGTCGTTAGAAAAACTTAAAACAGCTAGATTGATCTGTCGACCTCGAAACAGCCTAAACACAGAATTCCAGGAAAATCTCTGATTATACAGCTCAAACCAAATATTGGCAGTAGAAATAGGGGTAGGTATTTCCAAACCTTTGATTTCCTCCCAACAGCATACCTACACATTAAATACGAGTACATTTGAGTATTCGATTTCCTACCTAACAAGCAGAATACTCAATTAGCAGTGCCGTAGAATTTGGACGGGTCGATGCTGTTATCAACTGTGTATTTGCACTAAAGTCTACGCAAACGCTGCCAAGCCTATACTAGCACAGCTATTAATATATCGATATGTCGGAATTTGATTGACTAGTAAGCTCTACATATTAATTACTGTTATATTACAACTAGCTGGTGCCCGCGAACTTCGTTTCGCTAACTTATTATTTTTATGTTGGTAGGTGTCTATGTCTATGTACCTACTTTAGACAGACCTTTGACCTTAGGTCTGAATTCATTTTGATTAAAGCAAAATTAGAGGCAAGAGTTTACAAAATGAAATATACCTACCTAACACATTTTATTTACAATTTACTTTACAGGCATGTTACAGCTATTTATACAAATAATATTATTTATTATACATTTTATGTACAAAGTTCAAATGTATCTACAGTTTATTTATGTACAATATTTATAAAGTTTACAATATTTCTTTGTACACTACATTCGCTGTTTTTCTCCCAGCGGTTAATATAAATAGGCCTGCAGCGCTAGTAACCTGCGAAAAAGCCACGTACAGCTGGCCGTGGGAAAAACAACTTGTTCTCAGGTCCACTCCAGCAGCTTTCAATTTCAGATCTAAATTCAAAACCAATCAGTAAGCAAAATCGAAGTCCGTAAAGAATAGCAGATGTTTGTTATAATAATTCAACAAATTCAATATTATCTCAATTCAAAAAAATATATATCTTTAAGGTTAACGCTGCCTGCCATTTTTTTTTTTGTGTTGGACTCTACGTTTTCGGCCCTGGGGCCATCAAAACTACGCCTGTCGGCTTGGTGGGGAGCACTTGCTCACCCGGAATATTTGATTGGTTGTTCAAACAACCAGCCCAATCACGCCCTTGGGGCGAGACTGGGCTTAGGAGTTGTTCCGGGGAGAACTGGTCGGACTGAAGGAGAACTGATCGGACTGAACCGCCTGCCAGACTCTTTATAGTTTTGCAGGAAACATTCCGTTAGCGCGTTTTACAAAACTAACAGCGACATCTATGATTTTTTTTGTAAATAATCTGGTTCTACTATTTTTGATAATGAATGGCATTATTTATGATTGGTGGTCTTTTATGTATGATTATTATGAACCAAGTGAGATAGTTGCCTGTGTAAATGGAAAACAACCTGTAGCAACTCCGGACTGCCACCGATTTGTGCATCATTCATTTGTTAGGTGCGAAGCCATTTCGACGCTTGGGTGGGACTCGGGTTCAACTCGCAACTTTTTGCTAGACTATAATTAATTGGTTTATTTACATACATACATACATACATACATACATATATCACGCCTTTTATCCCTTGCGGGTTAGGCAGAGCGTTAACGGCCGTAAGAATACGGTCGCTATAGCCACGTCTGACATTGTTGAGGATTGTTTTCCAAGGTAATTTCAGAAAACATGTGTATCACTATAGTGACAGGTTGTCAGCCTGTCGCCTAAAAATTGTTTATTTACTGTTATTTTATTATTATAGTATTATAGTATACACTTCGTACGCGGCATCTATAAAATTATTTCGGAACAAATTTGTATCTCGCTTCGCCGAACCAGTAATGGTGTTTTCCTGTGGGAATGAGATATTTTCCCGAAGTAAAAAGTATCCTAAATGTTGACCCGAGTAATAAGCTACCATTGTACAAAATTTGGTAGAAATCTGTCCAGTGGTTTTTACGTGAAACGCTAACAAACATACATACAAACAGACAAACAGACAAAAAATTTTTTAACCATCGTTTTGAGATCTATAACTTAAACTGAATTAGAAACAAAAAACCTTTTTTTAAACTATTCAATGTACAGAATTGGTTCAGTTACTGTTTTATTATATGTATAGATAAAACGTGTATTACTTTGTATTGCTGACTAAGAATACCTATCATCACCATGAGCAACAAAGGAATGAATCCAGGGAATTGTCAGCATCGTTCCCTGTACACCACAACGCAGCACTACGCTCACCAATCCACCTGCCAAGCCTGACGAGTATGCAAATACCCCTCAACGGATTGTTAAGGATGTAACAGCTTTTTCCACGACTTGATCACCTCTGGAAACTTTCAAAAGAATAATATTTCAGTATTTCATAGGATAACAAAATGGGTCAAAAGTATTTTGACTATAGATTATCAGTATTTTTTTAAATACGATTCCATACAAAATGTCAATAATTGCAAGTTTACCTTCGAAAATATCCTTGTTTTTATATACTTCTAATACAACAAAGCGATCCTAACAAGAAATCACATTGTGTCAATTCATTATGATTAAAATCTTTACAGGAAATTGAAAAAGAAATCAACGAAAGCGCTCAGCGAATGCCTCCGTCAAAGTCAATTCAGGAGTTGCCAATGAAAATTATATACCGGGTGTTAGGAAATAAGGAGAGAGATAAAATTATGACATGACACTGAACAACTTTCAACAAGCAATATTGCGAAAAAATATAGATTAAATGTTTTGAGTAACCTATCGTTAATATTATTAATGACAGTCTAACATAAATAAATAACGTTTCCTTCCATGTAGGTAACATTTTTTCGAATTCATAAGTGTTTATATTCTTACACTCTGTATTATTATTATCTCTACAAACCTGCAGGCTGATCAAAATAAAAATACTAGAAACTTTTAACAAAGAAAATGAAATATTTATTAAAATGGAAAAGGAACGAAAATAAGTGCACATTCTGGATTTAAAAGTAGGTACGTATTACAAAAAACTAAGTTAATGTTTCTGGGGGAAAGTTGTTCAGTTTTACGGGCTGGTCCAACCTTTAAAATATTTGCAGCTAATATTTTTACATCTTACATATTGTGACCTATTTGCAACATGCATAAGATCCAAAGCTCGAATGGAATAAGTTCATCAAATGACTCGATGTGACTGCTGAAAACGGAATTGGTAACTTATGGGTTACAGCGTTTAATGGGATAAGCCTACATGCAGTAGTTGACAGAATATGATATGCCCTGATATCTCTGTTTTCATATGGGACACCGAGTTATCTAACTATCCAATGACCCTGGTTTCAGAATCTTTCAACCGCCTTCTACATAAGTAGCAGGCTTCTGGACGAGCTAAAACCCCTACAAAAAAGAGACCAAGTCGCTGTATTTTTGTAGACAGTTTTCTAATAGCCTTGTCACCGATGTAGAACTAAATAAAAATGATAGATCCTTTAGTTTCGCGTGAGGTCCTTATTGAGCTCTCAAGAAAGCTGTGGGTGAGTTGAAGTGAAAACGCGTCACGCAAGCAGTTCATGATCACGCGATCACGCGATTTGCTCACGACCACGTGATTTACAAGTGATCACGTGAATGGCTTACATGGTAAAGAATTGCTCCTTCCAGTATAAAAAGGAAGCTTGTCTTTTTTGTTGAGAAAATTGAGTTATTAATTAATAAGTAGCTTCATGCAATAAAGTTGAATAAGTGATTCATTGTAAAGAACTAAATGAACTATGTAGTTTCTATAGATGTTGTTGGTTTGTTGTTAAAATATTTCTTTTTAAATAACAACCTTGGTAGATTAACTTTTTGTCCCCCAAACCCTTCACCATGTACCGTGTGATGCCGGTTTAGAATAGCATCACCCTATTGTTTCCCGCGGGTGTCGCAAAAGGCGGCTAAAATTCTCGAGGGTTTCATGTGTATTACAACTTTAGGCGACATGATAACAACCTGCCACTACAGTGATACGCAAGTCATCTGAAAGGGCCGTCAATATTTGTCAAACGTAACCGTATTTTTACGACCGTTTACGCTTTGCCTACAGCGCAAAGTGTCAAGGTGTGATATGATAATGATAAGCAGTTTCCGTAATCCCGTTTAATATTAGCTAGTTCAACTCAAAATATTTATTTACACTCCTAGGCGCTAATTGTAAGCATAATATTACCGTTCTTCAGAGGTGAAAACAAGGTAACGCATCAGGGAAGGTTCCGCAGTAAAGTATGTCATCAGTCATCAGTCTCCCCCAATTTTTGAAAAAAGAAAAAATGCAAAATCGGTATGCATGACACATCTCAAAATTGGCTGCCGTAGGTTGGAGCTTACGTTGAGCGCGTCAAAGCGTCCGGATATTGACTGGATCGCGCGAGTGACGATTTCCGCGCAACGGCACATGAGACAAAATGGCCTGTTGAATAAAGTTCGTGTATGATTGCAATGTTGCGAACACAGCTAAAAATTGACGACCGATGTGGCGCAGTGGTAGTGCGACTGCCTTTGGCGCAGAAGGTTCCGAGTTCGATTCTCGGTGGGTCACTCGCAAAGCTGATATTTATCACTTTGTGAATTTGTTCCCAGTCTGGTTAGGACATTGCGGGCTGAACCACCCGATTGTCCGTAAGTCAGATGGTTCCGTGTTTCGGATGGCACGTTAAGCCGTAGGTCCCGGTCGCTGTCTATGATCACTTAGACGGCGGCCGTTACACAGCCATATCTGAAGCCTGCTACTAGTAGAAGGCGGTTGAGAAATTCTGACACTAGGGTTCATCGGGTCGTTGGACGACTCTGTGTCCCACACGAAAAGAGAGAGCTAAAAATTTAGGTCGGTATTTTTAAATTCGTTTTATACTGGGAATGTACGTAAAGTGGATTGAAATTCGCTTACTGGAGCTAGAAATTAAAACAAAATGAAAATCCTCAACAAGACTTGGTACTACCAGATATAACTGCAATAAATTCATACTCGCAAAACATAAATATAAAAGCACGAAAAATTTTTGATTATTTAGTTTTTAGTAGAATATACAAGATTTGAAAAGTAACATTCTAATCACAGACCTGCAAAGTCGTGCGCGCGCACCCTTAAGCTGCATTCTAAAATTAAATAATTTCAAACTGAAAATCAAGTCACAATTTTGTTTTTCGGTCAGTGGCCAGTGCTAACAAGAGTTCGTTACACGTGATCGCCTTTTGGACAATTTGGCAGGCGTTGACAGTCATCGAAGTGTTTAGCAACCACCACACCAGCCCGTTGACTATTTGACTGGCACATCAAATAAATGAGCTACCTACTTTTTAAAACGATTTCAAAAAGACATTTTCTATATTCTGTAGGGATAGGATTGAACTTTCAGCTTCATCCTATCGTATTGAGAGGGCCCTTACACCATCTCTAACAAATATTTATTGTTTGTAAATGATAGTAAGACTCGGGCAACGGAACTTTTCCTATTATAACAAGACATACAAAGGAGATAAGGTTCTATTTACAATGTGTGGCCCACCATAGGGTACAAGGGTAAGCAAAAATATTGTAACATTACTCACGACACTGTACTACTTGACCAAGGAACTTACGTTACGTACGAAATATTAAAAAAGATACCTGCCACACTTATCTCGGTCAGCTAGTACATTTTGTATGAGAGGTTCAATTTTCAACCGTTTTGAGGAACGTTGTAGCAGAGTAAAAACTCACCTCGCCTTTCACGAATCATTTCAAACTACGAAATTGAAATGTCGTCAGAAGTATTTTCTTTTGACTCAGTCTATACCAAATCCTCGAACAGGAATGTGCGTGCATAATAAATAATGCCTTACGATTGTATAATTTGTTGTAAATAAGATTATATAATCAAGTGAAGTGGAAATCATCACCGTTATCGTGTCAAAACAATATAACAAGGAAACCCTCATAGTGGTACTTATTTATCTGTCCTAGCTTATTAACCTTCATTCCTTACTCATCCACCATCACTGTGCTAACCTAGTTTTGTTATTTTTAGGGTTTTTTTCTTACATCTTCTATCTATACATATAATAAGACAGTAACAAGTCAGTGTTCAGTGACCCTATATAGTTTTGAAAAAACACAACGATAGCGCGTTTTAAAAGACGTGTGGCAACATCTATGAATGAGTTTTGTACGATGTTTGTGAGTTTGTTTGTGTATATGCGGAAGCATCACGCGAAAACGACCGAACGGATTTTGAATCAAATTGTACCAAAATGTCAAGTAATTCACCGACCAGGTTATAGGCTAAAAAAAACATACCCCTAAAAGGCTGCTACACATAAAATAAGTTTGTAGGTCATGTGAATTTCATAGTGGCGCGTAGTAAAAGGATGTGTGTGTATGGGCTAATTGGACCTGAGATTGATTTCAAATTTCGAACTGGCCAGCACGTATTGTGTCGCTTTGAATAAGCGCACAGGAAGAAAAAAAAACATGAGGCCGTATTTATATTTTTACATATCTCATGCTCTGAAAGTAAGTCATTACTGACAAAAAACACGACCTGTAAGTTCAACTTACAGGCGAGGTTTTAAAACTAAGCCTGTAAGTAATTTTAAATATGGAATTAGAAAAAGAACCAATAGAATCGCGACAATTAAAAAGTTAAAATTAATCAAAATCTGCTTATTTTTAATAGGAGTTGCATCCAATTAGTTGTATACGATTTTCAATTTCGAACTGGCCGCTACAAATTGTGTTGCTTGAACGCAGGAATTATATTTTTAATCTGTATTTTTATAACCTCAATAAATGAGTTTGTCGAATTATTACTCAATATTACAATAACAAAAGTAAAAATGACTAATATCCCTACAATCAAAAAAATGACTACTTTATGTTAGATACTTTTCTTTCATATTAATTCAATATTTTTCTATCATAGAAAAAAAGTTTCGTGGTGCAATTTGAATACCAGACGATACAATCATCATTTATGGATCGTTTTTTTGTATTTATCGCTTTATTTTACTCACTTTTCATTCGATTTAATAATTCAATAATTATTACCCCCGAAAACAAAAGTTCCGTGGTGCAAGACGTGCAAGTTGCGTGGCCAGACGATACAAACTTCCTATTGGAATCGTTTTCTTTGTGCGTAATCTACGCGGGAAAATTGCAATTACTTTTTTGTTTTTAAATTTTCTCGCTAATTTGGTTAAGGCTATTTAGCCAATGTTAGTCTAGTACATGCAGTATGTTATAGGTTTTGCCGACAATACAGCTACATTATTTTCAGGGTGCGACAACTTTTTTCTGAAATATTCTTTGGAAATACTAATAAAAATTGGACTTCTCACACAAAGTGACTCAATCGGCTGGTACATTTTATATAGAAGATACATTTTTCTATATTTCTGTAAAATTTTCCTGACAAAAGTTATATTTTATACGTTTGTGCCAGACGATCAAATCAGTATCTGAGATAAGACTTTTCTTGGCTATAGGTATAAGCCGATTTTCCACAGACACTGCTTTGTCTGGAGTGTAATTTTGGAAAACGCAGGGATGCTCAAGACCTGCGCCACTCTCTCGGGCTCCCTGACTGACACCACAGGAACTTCGAGTCGATACGTGCGGAGCCAAATTGACTGCAGGATAGACCTCTGTCACACGCGTCTGACAAAGACTCCGTTCCGGGTTTAAATGTAGATTCTGTTGTCCTTCTCCAGGGCCGCCGGTCTTGGTCAGGTTTCTCCCTCGGTTGATTCTTACGACTCCCACGGGAAGAGAGGTGCTATTCTACTTTGCCGGCAGCACACGACCTTAATTAAATAGCCTTAGGTACTTAATTAAACGTAACCATAGCCGCGGCTCCGCCCGTGTGGAAATCGGTCATGGCATCACACAGGAACATTTTTTCGCGAAGAAAACTTTCCTATGCGTTAATCCAAGTTACGTCTTTTATGTCTGTGTTCAATTTCATGAATATCAGTTAAACAGTTTTTGCGTGAAGGAGTAACAAACAAACATATAAACTTTTGTATTTATATTATTAGTAGGAAGTAGGATAGGATAGGATTAGTAGTATGATTACTTGCTTTTGTTTTTATTTATTCACACTCATGAACTCGGTCTTCAGTCTTTCTTAATACTCTTGGAAGTAAATATTGCACGGTTTTAAAAAATCTGCTCAAAAAGGCATAAGAGGCGGACAGTTGAAGATATCGGGAAGAGAACTGGAAAGCTAAAAAATCGTAGCAGGGAAAAACGACTTCAAGAAACTGAACCTTTAGGGATTCTAAAAGACTAAACACTATAAACCAACCACCGTTTTCTTACTCTTTCTTGCATGTGGACATTGAAATTTTACGATTTAACAGTTTTTTAAATTACTTACATATAGTTTGAGAAACCAAGTTTTCTGGTACCTACCTACCAACAATTTAATATTGGCTAATATTATTTTATGGTTCTTAGAGGCCTATGTTTAGCAGTGGTCGTCCTATATATAGCTGATAAATGATGGAAGATATATTATGGCGAAACGAAGTTCGCGGGCACCAGCTAGTCATTAATAAAGTTTTAGAAGAGTCAAGAGTCTTTTTGTTGTTTTGTGGCACCTCCGAGTGCCACAACGTTGTTCAATTTCATGGGCAATTTTAGTCCTTGAAATACTTGCCCGTATGGCCACACACTGTATACTAGGATAATTTCGGCATTCGATATTAAGACATATAAGTACGTACATAATTATTAATTAGTACTATGCTGGTCGTGAGCGTGTTTGTTCAATTCTCCCTCTGCTGGGCGTGCAACTCGTTAGTGGGTACCCAGGCGCGCAAAACCAACCCTTATTCCACCCTGGTCACATTTTTGAAATATTAATTTGCTATCAGATAGTATAAACTGCCGGCACGCAGCACCTGCGTCATGCAGAATTATTAATAAGTACCTAGAGTACCTATGTGGTCTATCAACAACTGCCTTGACAAAAATATTGATTATTAGATTCGGACAAAAATGAGTCATTTGCCGGCTCTATATTCCAATCCTACACAAGAATCTATCACGCAAAAATTTCAATGAACATCCAAATAAATAAATGTTGAATGTGATTCTTGCGATGTTGAAATTGAGAGGGCTCAGTACCAAAAATCAAAATATGCTCATAAATGAAATGTAATCTAAATATGCTGCCTGCAAGGCACCACAAGCAAGCGAAGCAGGTAAGTGAATTAAGTAGGCACACCGACATTTCTATAAATAACAATATACTCGGCTATTGAAACCAAAACAATACCTAAGATAGCCGCAAACTCATCAGGCACAGGATATCGAGTCCTGCCCAGGCGGGGTACGGTGCGGATGTAAGTAGGTATAAATCCTCTTGCCCTTCCATAGATAACGGCGTACCACACATAAATCCAGGCTAAATAATCTAAGATATTAGTGTGGTGGCAGCACGTGAAACGATTTACGGACCTTTTTGTGAAATTATTTTAGATTTTGAGAAATACTGTGGCTCAACGTCCTAAAAGTAAATTTAAGGGAAAAGGTTTTTACTTTGGGCTTTAGTAACATATTTGTTATTGTCGGTCGTTACCTAATCATGGCGGAATCCTGCTACTAGTAGTTGGGTAAAAAACTCTAAGACTGAGGGTTCACCAGACATCATTGGACGACTCGGTAAACCACACGAAAAGACCAGAGATTGAGTTTTGCTCTTGACTGTGTCAATGATAAACATGGATATCATAGTATCCGTGCTGACCCAGATGAAATTAGTAGACAAGAATAAAGTGACTTGCCCTAGCTTTGTGAATAATTTTTAATCACGCCACTGCACACACTTTCTGTAAAGGAATAGTTTTGCATCACAAACAGTTTAAAATAACCTACGTTAAAGATGCGACCCGAGTTGCAACGCGAACAGATAGTCGGAGATACGTAAACAAGCTAGAGACTCAATGGTCTCAATACAGAAGCTTATTGCGAGAAAAGACCAGACGTGAAGTCCAGTCAGTTAAATTTTTTTGCAACTGCTAGTCCAAAACAAATTTTCTTCCTTTCCTAGGCATTGCAACTGAAAATTTTCCTGACACTCAAAGAGGGCGGATGATATAGGTGAGGTAATTTAAACTGTTCTGCAAGTGATCACAGTTTAGACACCCCCAGGCTTTAACATGTACCAGAAGTGCGAATAAATTTAAACACCTACTCGTAGTTGTATAATTTTCAATAACGACAGCACTGCAACAGCAACTCGAAACAAAATCTCCCATCAGCCAGCAGCTGCACAAGTACTTACTTGAATCACAGAATGATCTAAAGTTTCATGCAGTTCATAAGACTTCATCTGTCGAGTTTAAATAACGTGCAAGTATGCGGCCCGAGTCGGAGCTCCGACAAAAGTCGTGAGCAAACAAGACACAGAGCCAGTAAAGCAGCTTATTCTGAGAAGTGGGACACAAGCAAACTTCACAGAGTCACTGTTTGGGAAACTTACAAATTCGGAGTTACATTGTTTTATTTGGGTACCTGCGAAAATACGTAATAAGGCTAGTGCTTGTTCTTTTCATTATAAGATTCGAATTTGGGATGGATTCGATTTAACAACAGGTTTGTGGCACTAGCGTGCCATCACAAACCAATAAAAGATGATCTTGCGACTTCAAATATTTTATTACGGGAAATGAAACCCTTATAGGGTTTTCTCTAACTTTCGTAAGTCCGCTGTAACTTCACATGTGCTATACTGAACACTACATTAAAATCATTAATTACTAACCAATCACATACAGATCACTGGATTCTTATATCACTTGGATGTTGTATCTTTTGATCATCGTTGCTCGCTGATTTTATCGTGACCGGATCAAAAAGTCAGAAAAATGTGTGACGACATTCCAATTTCCAATTTGAAATGATACGTGAAAGGACAGGTGGTTTATGAAGGATGTGGACGCAGAGGTTCTACTCTGCTAGAGGTTCTCACGTAAGTGGTCATATTTTTATGTTTTTCTGAAAATAAAGCCTGAACTTTACGCGAGTGGGTTCTGTTCCGACACTTCAAACGTTTATTGAATTACTAGCGGCCTGCCCCAGCGGTTGCGCCCGCTGCTACTCATTTTCCCGTGGGAATAAAGATTTTTCCCGGCAAGTATTATACACTCCTGTCACTACAGTGATACACGACTTGTCTGTAGCGACCCTCAAACATTTTGTCAGACGTGGCGATAACGGCCGTAATTTTACGGTCGTTAACGCTCTGCCTACCCCGCCAGGGATATAGGCGTGATTTGTGTATGTGTGTGTATGTATGTATTATACATAAAAACTTGCCTCTTGAATCACTATATCTATTAAAAAACCTGCATCAAAATCGGTTGTGTAGTTTTAAAGATTTAAGCAAACATACTGACAGACAGACAATTTTGCTTTTTTATACTATGTAGTGGTTTTCATTTAAATTATTATCAGTATAATCACACCTACTTTGTCTGTTAGGTTTATTAATTAAGATATGTGATGCGTCTTGTCTTCATGTCTATATTCTTCATATTCAGGCTGGTTTCAGAGCGGCGCGTCTCAGCAGCGCTGCTCGGGCGCGCGTCTGGGCAGCGAGCGCGTTCGCTGTGAAACGACATTCAGACGCGCGCGCTTCGTTGTGGTTTACGGTCGAGTCCAGAGAATCATTATGCCAGCAAACGTAATCACTATATTAGCTATATACGTTACATGGAAAAGAGTGCAACAACGACGTCTTAAAAGATTGCAAGTCGACGCTACTGGCAATCGAAGGAGATCCGACCGCGGCGCGGCCGAGACGCGGCCCAAGACGCGTCACTATGAAACGCTACATACAATCTAGTGTAATGCGAGGCGCGCGCGGCTGGGCAGCGCTGCCGAGACGCGTCGCTCTGAAACCAGCCTTATATATTGGCTTTTCAATTCTTTTTTGAGTAGGTACAGGGTGTTTCAGGCAGCAAAATTATAATTTTTAACCTACTGAAGCGCACTCTGTACGCTTTTTAGTGTACTAGTTGTTGGCTCGTAGCATAGGTTCAGCTGGATTTCACATCCAGGTTCTCTTCCCTGCAAAATAAAGCACCCCTTACGTTTTCTGAATAGTTTACAAAGTGTTCGCAAGAGGGCGTTATTCGACAAAATAAGAGTTTTCCCGACAAAGGAGTTAAAAAGTACTACAGTCTATTGCAAGAGTGGACTAGACATTCGAACTGAATTTTTTTTTTTGAGGAACACAGATTAAAAAACACAAAAATAGTTGTAATTATAAATATAGGTACTATTTTAGGATGGTTCGATTCGCACTTGGTTGGTTTTTCAATGTAACTAGGAAAGCATCAAATAAAACAACATTATCTGGAAGTAAAAGTTATAATAAAATTTATATATTGCAGCAGAAGCGTGAATTTCGCGCCACCAGACTTTCTTACTATATAAAAAAAATACAACTTTTGTGAATATATCACCACAGAATCAATTAACAAAAAAATCTAAGTTTTTGAATCATGTTCAAGAAAAACCCATCACAATGCACGGAATTCACGCTTGTTCTGCACTTATACTAGCACAGTGTCTGAAATATAGTTGTATGTCGTGAGCATTGTTATTTTGTATGGAATTTATAATTATGTAGCTTATAAATAGTTATTAGTTGCTTTAATCAAAAGATGACTGCGAGGTTGTTATGGGCTATACTTCAACACTTCCCCTTTGTTAAAGTATATTCCATAATTTTCAATGAAACATGAGTTTAACAGTTTGGATATTTTCATAGTAATTTACAATAGAACGTCTAGTGTGTCCAACTGCTTGTGCGTTGCATTACAATATTATATGGATGAAACATTGGTCGAAGCATTTAAGTGCGGAAATCTTACAGTTATTTAGTAATAAAATGTGTAAATTTCCCCTATTTACACATTATAGATACGAAACACCAAAAAAACTACAAGAAAATGTTAAAAATGAAAAGAAAATCTTAAGTTCGATTCACAACTCTCTCATAGAAGTCGTTAGAAGATAAGCTGTCATTCACACTTATTAAAGCTAAGTTCGATAGTCCTAAATATTATATAAACTTACTAGTACAGCATCGAAGCTTTCTTTCCGTCTCCCTATAAGATTCCGCCTAGATATAGTTTTAAACAGAACACTCCCTTCAGGGGAGATGGTCCCCATAAACATTTTCCCTAAATCTACATTAGCTTATTGCGACATTGTAAGTTAAATTCAGACGACATCTAAAGGCTGAAGTCAAAGAACTAGCATTTACTGACATTAAACTTGAAAGCAGATAAATCCGAAACAATGTCTAAAATACTTCACTATCTAATAATCAAATCGATTTTTATCTACAAAAATGCCACAAAGCGATCGACATAATGCTAAAAAGCCAATATTTTTCTACCCTTTACTCTTATTCGTAATACCTACTATATTTAAATTGTGCTCTATTAATATTCTTAAACTTCAAAATGTATCAAACGTATTGACTGTGAATGTGAATATTAAGTAAGTGATATTAAAGTAAACTGCTTTAAGTTTATAATATCCTAGTACTGTGTTGATAAATATTTTACCTTAACTATAAAAACGTATTTATATGTAGGTATTGCTTCGCATGAGAGACAAAACCTTAAAATGTACGCGATTGAAATAGAGGCACTTTTTAAAGTGAATGTTACACGTCATGACAGATACACAGTGCGCGATTATTATTGCTATTATTTCTTACTTTCATGATGAAGCTTAATATAACTTAATTTTAAAGTCGATCGGTAAACTTTATCACAAATATTGTAAACTTTTGGACTGAGTATTTATACAACACGTTCTTACTTTGCCACAACCTTGCCTGTTGCAGTCATACCTAAAATGCAGTAATTTTTCAAAATGCTTTAAATCGGAGGAGGATTTTAATTTTGGAATCAGTAGTTTAAAAAATTACAGATTGGAGTTTGAAAGTAGATAACACGACCGTAATGTAATTTTTTACTGCAATTTAGATTACGATATAGCATTGTTTGGCATGCAATACATACTTTGCATCTTTTAATACTTTATAAGCTTTTGAAGCATTTTGTCTCAATATTTTCATTCTTTGTTAATGATATTCGTGTCTCCTGTCTTGTTACAAACGATCTCTCTGTTTAAGCATCAGGTGGGCGTATTTCCACTGTGACCGATGTAGGGCCTGGAGTCGTCGGAGACCGGAGCGTGGCTGACCTCAACGAAGTAGCTGAATGTCCACTGCTGGCTCTCGAACCACGACGGGATCCTGGAAGTAGTCGATGTGTTATTTTATTGTCATTATCAAAATGGGTAAATAGATCTGGATCCTTCAACATTAATAGTTTACTCCACAACACGAGCAGAATTCCTAGAACAAAATACTCAGTCGAAATATTATTCGTTAATGCTTCGACGGACATAGTCAATTGAAAAAAATACATTATCTTTTAAATTAAATATGACTTTCGAAAGAAATTCCAAATCGCCCAAAAGCCACGTGCGTATTAAATATTGATCTGCTTATAGATATTTCGTTTACTAGGAGTTTGATTTCCGATAAGAAGGTAAATAATCAGAATCGCTATTATGAAAGTCAAATCAGAATTTTGCAGTTATTGACATATTTTGACATGTTGAATGACCCAGGCCTATAGCAACATGCTATAATTTCATCATCATCAACTTTTAAACATTTTTACTGCATCTTAATGAGTTTCCTATTCTTCATGCAATTGCATTCTATTCAAATATCAAGCAAGTACAGAATAACGCAGCATAAATTTATAAGGAGTATCTTGATGAGTGTCATTCTGTATCATTTTCCTAAATCTCCTATGTCAATGAAAATTCACTACCACGTGCCTAGTTATTATGATGTATTTTCTATTTAAATTCTAATGACTGAAACAACTCTACGTCGTTTACTGAAAGATGATTAAATGTTATACTTACAGAGAGAGGTGAAACAGGGAGTTTTTTTTTTAAAGTGAGTCACTATATAATAACCATTTATCCAACGGAACACAAGGGCTTTTATTCGTGCCAAATATAATCTTGGCACGAATAAAAGCCCTCTGAGGCCTACCTATTAATTAGGCGATCGCTATACTTGACGTTTGTTGTTGCACATTTTAGCGCATATTTATTGCCATAAGATTAAATAAATGAATAAACACGCCCGCGTTTGTCAAATGCAAGGAAGTTTTGACGTCGACAACTTGACACATGAGCAACGCATGAGCTTACAATATTTGTTAGATGCATCAAACAACACAAGTTCATGCGCCAACGTAGAGGGAATAAATTCGAAATCGTATCTGACAAACACATGCGTTATAGATACATTGCTCAGCAACGAACGTCAAGTGTGATTCTCGCCATAGTCAGATCTGTTAAATGTTAGTAAAATTTATAAAGCTTGTTTAAACAAAACATTTCCAAGCTCTTTCGTCAGCCAATATCATTCAAACATGCAGTCATCCACATGCTTATCTACGTACTTAATTAAAATATATCAGGAGGATGTTAGGAAATTAAAAATATAACAAGGTAGGTAAAAATAAATATACGAAATTTAAAATATTTGCTTCACATATATTTCCTTACATCCTGCTATTAGATAAATGCTAAGGTATTATTTTAAGGTATTAATCTGATAATAAGCCAAATGAAATTTTAAACAACCTGAGGTTTTTCGGTGTAGCTGATGACTTTGATGATGGCGTGCTGTTGAATGAAATGGATATTAATTTTGTAGGTAGGTGGGTAGTGATGTCGGTTAGTGTTCACGAATCGAGGAGTAAAATAATCAGAATATGCGACAAAGGAAGACAAGAGAGACAACACATATTTTAAGAAGATATAGAAAAAGAGTCGTAGCATAGATCTCGAGAAAAAAGTAAATTATGAAAGTGTACAGTGAAAAAAATAGTAAAGTTAGGACACATATAGACAACACCGACAAGACGAAAGAGGTATCATGTATTGCGACCGAAATGAGTCCGACAATACCTGCAGTGGGTGAATGTGGTCTCAACTCTTGTTGGCTAGCATGTCGAGATGGTGGACGCATGCTGATCCTTGAACCTCGCCGATCCTGAAAGACAAATAGTAATAGTTTTAGAATAAGGCGGATCGTACACTTAAAATATTAACAGAGCGCTAAAATATCGCAGCGGTCTGTCCTTACCATACTAGAAACGTCAATCCCCATTCTAAAACTGCTCAACCGCTGTCGACGCAGTGCTAGCGCAGCGTCGTCTGTCGAAAGCGTTTCTAGTATGGACCTGACAGACCACTACGATATTTTAGCGCTCTGTTATGCGCTAAGTGTGAAACCCAAGAGCCAAGCTAAAATACAATGAGCAGCAATAATGAAAAACGTGCCCTAAGTACTAGGGTACTAGTATGTTCACATAATTTTATACAAGGAGTTGGTGGTCTAGATTTTTGTGTTGTACATTATGTATTCGGTTTAAAAGGCGGTGTAAGTTTTATTTTACGTTAGTTTTAATATGTTCATTGTGTATTAAAGTATAAGTTAAAGTTAATGTTACTTTATTTGTTGGAAAGAAATCCAAATTCAATCAGAATTGGTACTATTTGACATACTACAACCGGTTTGAATATCGTCACAGTGAATGAAGAGTTTGTATTGTTTATCGGGGAGGTAAATATTATAGAAGATACAGATTATTATAGAAAATATTATTTGTTACCTGAGTATGCAAAGTTGAATCTTTTAGAAGCGAAACGTTCATTAGACGAGGATTTGGCGTGTTGAAAATGGTCCTGTTTTCCTTCCACCGTGCACTGAAATATAAAATAAACAATAACTTGTTAACATTCAGAATACACTCGAACCAAATCACGGAGGAGAACCTGATTTGAATAAATATGACAATGTATTTGCATATAGAGATTTTGATGAGGTTTATGTAAATAATGACATGGACTAAACTGAAATTCTTTAACTAACCGTTACAATGAATGATATTGTCAGAATCACTATGAATTTGACAATTTAAAATACTTGGCATTAATAATTCCAAGTTTCTGTACCTTGAACCTAACTACAACATATTAGGTAGTCAACAATACAGTTTAAAACAGACAAGTAAGACTTAACTAACTAAAATAACTGTAAACGACAACCTGTCATAACAACGATATACGAATTATCTGAAAGGGCACTCAAATTAGGGTCAGATGTGGCGATAGCGACCGTAATTTAACGGCCATTAACGCTCTGCCTAACCCGCACGGGGTAAACTGAGATGTGTGTATTTATGTACGTATATTGTTTGTAGCAAGAAGTTCCTTTACACGTTCATGCTATTATTATTTGGAAGTTGCCACGACAAAGTTCAATCACGAAGGCAAGTCATCAATCATGCCAATACTTCTTACGATGATTATTAATGGATTCCTGACAATTTTGTGGAAATAATGTAGGTACCCAGTAAACATGTATTTTAAATTTCGTAGTCTACTACAAACCGCATGCCCTCGTTAATTTTGTACCTAGTGACACGAAACTCGTTATAAAGTAAGTTAACATCGACGCAAATTTATAAATATTATATAACATTGATTTACCTATTCATATTTTCCGACATGTTTTTCAAACTGTCAGAGTAAAAATATCTTTCGAACATTAGAATCAAGTTCAATTCATATACAATAGCTTCTAAACTTTAAAAATGGAATTGTCCAGCCGTTTTTTATAACTTAGTAATATGTCACACGGGAATCGATAGTTAGCGGGAATAGGAAGCAACTTTTGAAATAGATAAGTTCTGCATGTAATGTGAATCGGGAGCTCAAAATAAAAACAAAACAGGACTCGTTTGGATAATGGATGATCTTATATTTTATTCTAGCAACTAAAATTATATACATAATATAATGCACTGGCATAGCAATATAAGTAATAGTGAGTGGTTCGTCAATATTATACCTTGATTTCTTAGTATTTGTTGGTGAAATGACACATCAATATCCATTAACAAATGACTCCATTGACAGCGTAATAAAAGGTTCGGGTTGGATAGCCAACTTAACTACAGTAAAGTATAGGTTCAGTAAATGCTACCTGGCTTTTATCAAATCACCCAGAATCGATCGATCTCCTACGGTAGACAGAACACTAGACCTCACGCTACACCAAGTCTGGGAGAAATGGAGCGAAAGTTATCGTAGAGAGAAGGGTGTGTTTTTAAACGAGAAATCTTACGTAATTTTACATTACACACATCATGATGTGCATGCTTTTCTTCCTAATGCCGCATGTGTTCCTGTCCGTCTGTAGAACAGCCGTGTAGGATACCGCGTCGGAAAAATGTTTGAGAGCCTTTCCAGAAATATTATTGTTAGATTTTGAACTAACACGGATTCAACACGCGCAGGTCACTAATTTAGCCTGCGTGAACGCTTGAATATGACCATAGTACTCTATTGTGCATGGTTGTGTACAATTTGAGATCTAAAGTCTTACCTGCTGAATAGTCGAAGAACGACACAAATGATGATGAACATGAGCGCCATGACGACCAGAATGCCGATCATAGCTGGGTCCAGCGTTTTCAGAGACGGTTCCACTTGCTTGTCGGCTGGAAAATAAATACAACTGGTATATGAATAAAAAAGAAGTAGAAGAAATTTTTTCTGTCTTTTTCACATCACACCAGACTTTAGCACAAAGCACAATTTACCAGTTCCGCTATTCAGTCACCACCAGGCGTATACGTGTCAAAAATCTTATAAAATCGTATCAAATTTTCACCCAAAAAAAAAACAAAGAAAAATATAGCTAAGTATATAACATACTTGATATTTTGTCGAATCTCAATCGAAGTCCACCATACCAAATCAATCCTTATGGAAACAAGCTTCTTAGAAAAAGTAAAAGCTCAGTTATTCTTTCCCTTTAATCTGATTTAATCAGTTCCAACATCAATCATGACTTTATTATGGCTAAAGTGCAAAGTACAGTATAATTCAGGGAAAATGGGTTTGACTTTGAAAAGGACACCATGGCAAAATAGTTTAGTCACCCCCTTCTTTCCTTTGTCGTCTAGTTCGAGCTTTCGCATGCAAGTTTAAAAAAAAAATGCAATAGAAATTGTATACGAGTTAATGTAAAATATAAAAGTGAGTAATTCAAAGGTGAGTAAAAACCATTATTCAATTGTTAAAGTTTCTTTTGAATGCCATAAGATTATAAATTGAATAATATCCTACGTCTGTATCAAGGTAGAGAAAATACATGACGGTTCTGTAAATACCTATGTACTTGTTTAAACACTAGATTTAAATATAACTAATAGGTTAGTACAATCAGCAGTACAAGATGTAACTCAGATGAGGTTTATTTCAAAGTCTTTCATTCAGTTAGTTATATCCAGACGTTATAACTAGATCTGCTTATAATATAAGAAAACACACTTGCTCAATTAAAAGAATATTCTGATATTTCAACAAAGAATATACAGGTACCCACTTTATTCATTTCAATACGTCTACCCACAAGCTGAGCTCAGTTTATTTAAATCGAAACTCGAACGAGTAACCCCAAAAGTCTGGCTTGAATCGGGGACTAAAATTAAGCACGTGGCGGCTCAGCCAATACTCTTTGAAACACAATTCGTAGGCCGAATCGAATTTATAGGCTGCTTTGATTAAAACCTCAGTGCGGCAAAGGAAAACAATACGCAACGTAGGTAATGCTGGTTTCTCGGGCTGATTGAGAATTCGGAGCTGGGGACTTGGCAGTGAACAAAGGTGAAAGTATCTATTTAAGGCGGATCGCACACATGACGCACAAGAGAGCGCTAAAATAGCGCAGCGGTCTGTCAGATCCATCCTATAAATGTCAATCCCCATACTAAAACCGCTCAACCGCTGTCAACGCAGCGCTAACGCATTGTCGTCCGTCGAGTGCGGTTTTAGTATGGGGAGTGATGTTTCTAGTATGGATCTGACAGACCGCTGCGATATTTTCGCACTCCGTTGTGCGTCAAGTGTGCGGTCCGCCTTAGTACCACTTTTAAACTTTTTTTATTACTCAACGTAGAAGTATTTTTCACTAAGTAGGTTCACGCGACTTATTTTGTTAGAGGGTTTCGTGTCTTACGTTTCGCTCGCTTGTTTTGAGTGTTTGTCCACACTATCAAGTAAGTCACGTAAATATACAAAACTATGAAACTTTTGTTGTTCTAGTTTGTTCCATTTTATTATGTATTTATTTAATACCTTTATAACAAATATTATTATGGTTGCTTTTTAAAAAAGAAATGAGGCAATTACAGCTGACGGGCGGACGTAAGTCTATCGAGTTCCGGAAGAAGGCTGTCTAAAACCTGCCGAAACAAAAAACGCTAAACCCTCTACCCAAAAATCAACAAGTACTTACGTTACTTTCAATAATTTTTCGATTTTCGTGTGAAACACCGAGTCGTCCAACGACCTATAGAGACCTAGTGTCAGAATTTTTCAACCGCCTTCTACAAGTAGCAGAGTTCTGACATGGTTGTGAAACGACCGTCGTTTTAGTAATCATAGAATTCGAAACACGGAACCATCTTTCTTACGGACAATGGGGTGGTTCAGGCCGCAATGTCCTAACCATAATGGGATAAATTCACAAAGTGACAATTATCAACTTTGTAAATGACCCACCGAGAATCGAACCCGAAACCTTCTGCATATTAGGGAGTCGCACTACCAATCCGCCATATTGGTTGTCGGTGCCTTTCTAGTTAAAACAATTTGAAAAGTAGGTAGCAATTATTTCTTTTATTTTTGGAATACCACAACCCTACTTTTACAACAATATGGTAGTAGTTTGAACAGTAATTATTAGTCGAGGCTGATACTCCCCTTGTAGAAAATAAATCGCATGTAAAGTTATCACGGCAGGTGTAAATGCGACATCGCTGAATGGTACCAGTCCACTTATTATATCTTATAGCTGACGATTTTCATGACGGATTTCAACAGGTACAATTGAAATTCTTTTAAGTATAATAATTTGTACGTACTGAAAATTTTGATGCACGTTAACTATAATAAAAGAAATACTAACTATAGCTACTCTTACTAGCGACCCGTTGGACGACTCAGTGTCTCACACGATAAAGAAGTATTACCTAGCGAAGAGTTACCAGACCATAGCCACACACTGCTCTTTCCTGTTCCAACTCACGTTTGCACACATATCCAATGCCGTCCGTCGCCAGTTCCGCTGTCATCTCGAACCGGCAAGCGCAGCGGTCGTCCTTGCACCCCACCTATATCACCACAGCCACACACTGCCCTTTCCTGTTCCAACTTACGTTTGCACACATATCCGCTGCCGTCCGTCGCCAGTTCCGCTATGATCTCGAACCGGCAAGCGCAGCGGTTGTTTTTGCACTCTTCCTATATCACCGCCTCCACACACTGCCCTTTCCTGTTCCAACTTACGTTTGCACACATATCCGCTGCCGTCCGTCGCCAGTTCCGCTATCATCTCGAACCGGCAAGCGCAGCGGTCGTCCTTGCACCCCACCTGTATCACCACACACTGCTCTTTCCTGTTTCAACTTACGTTTGCACACATATCCAATGCCGTCCGTCGCCAGTTCCGCTATCATCTCGAACCGGCAAGCGCAGCGATTGTTTTTGCACTCTACCTAGTTCACCACGTCCACACACTGCCCTTTCCTGTTCCAACTCACGTTTGCACACATATCCGCTGCCGTCCGTCGCCAGTTCCGCTATCATCTCGAACCGGCAAGCGCAGCGGTCGTCCTTGCACCCCACCTGTATCACCACACACTGCTCTTTCCTGTTCCAACTTACGTTTGCACACATATCCGCTGCCGTCCGTCGCCAGTTCCGCTATGATCTCGAACCGGCAAGCGCAGCGGTTGTTTTTGCACTCTTCCTATATCACCACCTCCACACACTGCCCTTTCCTATTCCAACTTACGTCTGCACACATATCCGCTGCCGTCCGTCGCCAGTCCGCTATCTTCTCGAACCGGCAAGCGCAGCGGTCGTTATTACACCCCCCTGTAACACCACGTCCACACACTGCCCTTTCCTGTTCCAACTTACGTTTGCACACATATCCAATGCCGTCCGTCGCCAGTTCCGCTGTCATCTCGAACCGGCAAGCGCAGCGGTCGTCCTTGCACCCCACCTGTATCACCACACACTGCTCTTTCCTGTTTCAACTTACGTTTGCACACATATCCAATGCCGTCCGTCGCCAGATTCGCTATCATCTCGAACCGGCAAGCGCAGCGATTGTTTTTGCACTCTACCTAGTTCACCACGTCCACACACTGCCCTTTCCTGTTCCAACTCACGTTTGCACACATATCCGCTGCCGTCCGTCGCCAGTTCCGCTATCATCTCGAACCGGCAAGCGCAGCGGTCGTCCTTGCACCCCACCTGTATCACCACACACTGCTCTTTCCTGTTCCAACTTACGTTTGCACACATATCCGCTGCCGTCCGTCGCCAGTTCCGCTATCATCTCGAACCGGCAAGCGCAGCGGTTGTTTTTGCACTCTTCCTATATCACCACCTCCACACACTGCCCTTTCCTATTCCAACTTACGTCTGCACACATATCCGCTGCCGTCCGTCGCCAGTCCGCTATCTTCTCGAACCGGCAAGCGCAGCGGTCGTTATTACACCCCCCTGTAACACCACGTCCACACACTGCCCTTTCCTGTTCCAACTTACGTTTGCACACATATCCAATGCCGTCCGTCGCCAGTTCCGCTATCATCTCGAACCGGCAAGCGCAGCGGTCGTCCTTGCACCCCACCTGTATCACCACACACTGCTCTTTCCTGTTCCAACTTACGTTTGCACACATATCCGCTGCCGTCCGTCGCCAGTTCCGCTATGATCTCGAACCGGCAAGCGCAGCGGTTGTTTTTGCACTCTTCCTATATCACCACCTCCACACACTGCCCTTTCCTATTCCAACTTACGTCTGCACACATATCCGCTGCCGTCCGTCGCCAGTCCGCTATCTTCTCGAACCGGCAAGCGCAGCGGTCGTTATTACACCCCCCTGTAACACCACGTCCACACACTGCCCTTTCCTGTTCCAACTTACGTTTGCACACATATCCAATGCCGTCCGTCGCCAGTTCCGCTGTCATCTCGAACCGGCAAGCGCAGCGGTCGTCCTTGCACCCCACCTGTATCACCACACACTGCTCTTTCCTGTTCCAACTTACGTTTGCACACATATCCGCTGCCGTCCGTCGCCAGTTCTGCTATCATCTCGAACCGGCAAGCGCAGCGGTCGTCCTTGCACCCCACCTATATCACCACAGCCACACACTGCCCTATCCTGTTCCAACTTACGTTTGCACACATATCCGCTGCCGTCCGTCGCCAGTTCCGCTATCATCTCGAACCGGCAAGCGCAGCGGTCGTCCTTGCACCCCACCTGTATCACCACACACTGCCCTTTCCTGTTCCAACTTACGTTTGCACACATATCCGCTGCCGTCCGTCGCCAGTTCCGCTATCATCTCGAACCGGCAAGCGCAGCGGTCGTCCTTGCACCCCACCTATATCACCACAGCCACACACTGCCCTTTCCTGTTCCAACTTACGTTTGCACACATATCCGCTGCCGTCCGTCGCCAGTTCCGCTATCATCTCGAACCGGCAAGCGCAGCGGTCGTGCTTGCACCCCACCTGTATCACCACACACTGCCCTTTCCTGTTCCAACTTACGTTTGCACACATATCCGCTGCCGTCCGTCGCAGTTCCGCTATCATCTCGAACCGGCAAGCGCAGCGGTCGTCCTTGCACCCCACCTGTATCACCACACACTGCTCTTTCCTGTTCCAACTTACGTTTGCACACATATCCGCTGCCGTCCGTCGCCAGTTCCGCTATCATCTCGAACCGGCAAGCGCAGCGGTCGTCCTTGCACCCCACCTGTATCACCACACACTGCTCTTTCCTGTTCCAACTTACGTTTGCACACATATCCGCTGCCGTCCGTCGCCAGTTCCGCTATCATCTCGAACCGGCAAGCGCAGCGGTCGTCCTTGCACCCCACCTGTATCACCACACACTGCTCTTTCCTGTTCCAACTTACGTTTGCACACATATCCGCTGCCGTCCGTCGCCAGTTCCGCTATCATCTCGAACCGGCAAGCGCAGCGGTCGTCCTTGCACCCCACCTGTATCACCACACACTGCTCTTTCCTGTTCCAACTTACGTTTGCACACATATCCGCTGCCGTCCGTCGCCAGTTCCGCTATCATCTCGAACCGGCAAGCGCAGCGGTCGTTCTTGCACCCCACCTGTATCACCACCTCCACACACTGCCCTTTCCTATTCCAACTTACGTTTGCACACATATCCGCTGCCGTCCGTCGCCAGTTCCGCTATCATCTCGAACCGGCAAGCGCAGCGGTCGTTCTTGCATTCCGTTTGGAACACCACGTCTTCGCATTGCTCGTTGAAAATGCATGACTCGTTGATGCCCGCCGCTGTAAGGTATAAATTATACTTTTTAAAATATATTTTTTTTAATAATGACACGATATTATCAGCGAAGAGAAACTCGTAAACGTTTAAGTTGAGGGGGAGACATTAGACTTGGTCATTTTAGCACTTTGGTCATTTTAGCACTATAGCCATTTCGCTACTTTGTTATTTTAGCACTATGGTCATTTTGACATCTTGGTCATTACACCCCTAAAGGGATATGCTACTAATTACTAAAGATTTTCACTGCGAGGGAATTATTCCATACTCAGAAATACTATGAAGTTTATGGGAGGTAACTTTCTATAACATCGTTATTAATGTTGTAACAGGAGCGATTTAAAGCTAGTCAAAAAATTACAAGATAACATCGGCCACAAACACTGCTTACCGCAATGTAAGACCAGCTTAGGAAAAATAATATTTCCTACAAAAAAACTTGAGTTCTAAAATATAGGTATTAAATGTTATCAAACAGCACTTATGGCTGTACTCGTAATAAGCTCCCAATATTCTGACGTCACAAAAGCCCGAAGGCCTGACCTTGATGTCATTGGGTAGTTTTGTCCCTGAACTTGGACTACTAGCTACTAGCTAGCCAGACAACACGAACACGACGATACTAAACTTCTGGGACCGTACTAAAACTTTTTTCATAATCTTCTATACACATGTGTAGGTATTTTTTGTACACAGTAAAAGTGTATACTTATACTTAACACGGGAAGTTTATCATTGGTCATAGGCAAATCGTAATCAAAATGTACTATTAGGTATTGTTTATACCTCTACATAACAGAAACAAAATTATTAACTACGTATATAATAGTAGTATCAATAGCACTAATACAAATTATATAAGTACATATACCTATATCGTTTTTATTCTCCATATTCATAATTTTTATTCTTAGCCATGGAAGAGTCTCAAAAGAAGCAAGAATTCACTCTGTCTTATTTAATGACAAACAATCCAGAACAGGGTTGCTTACAAACCATTATTATGTTTTCGGTTTCAGCAACAGATAAACACTTTTACAAACTTTTCTCATTATCTGTTTTCCTTTTCCTTATTTTTTGTGTTGATATGTTGAACCATCATCCGCTGCTCAGCTTGTTAAAACTGCTATACATGATAGGCCAACATTTGCTTAGTGTAGGACAAAAAGGAGACTGCACCATGACGTATACTAAATTGCTTTATAATACCTACATTTGCATTTGTAGTGGGTAGTTAAGCCTACATATCTTATTTATTATAAGGTTATGTTTTCAGTTTACCGTCCAATATGTGCAATGGAACTATTTAGTTTTTTAATTTTGTCCAAATGCGTCCTTAGTCTTTAAAAGGGGGGCAAAAAGTGTATAACATCGATAATTTTTTGGCAATCAAATATCTGATAACACTAACCTCCGACATGAAAACGTCTTTCTTGGTCATTAGAGCAGCTGAAATACTAAACCAAAATCGATAAAAGGCAATATTTTTCTTCTTAGAGCCGAGCCGCACCCTCTTGTTACCAAAAGAATCTATACATATAATAAAACAGTAACTGAACCAATTCTGTACATTGAATAGTTTAAAAAAAGGTTTTTTGTTTCTAATTCAGTTTAAGTTATAGATCTCAAAACGATGGTTAAAAAATTTTTTGTCTGTTTGTCTGTTTGTATGTATGTTTGTTAGCGTTTCACGTAAAAACCACTGGACAGATTTCTACCAAATTTTGTACAATGGTAGCTTATTACTCGGGTCAACATTTAGGATACTTTTTACTTCGGGAAAATATCTCATTCCCACAGGAAAACACCATTACTGGTTCGGCGAAGCGAGATACAAATTTGTTCCGAAATAATTTTATAGATGCCGCGTACGAAGTGTATACTATAATACTATAATAATAAAATAACAGTAAATAAACAATTTTTAGGCGACAGGCTGACAACCTGTCACTATAGTGATACACATGTTTTCTGAAATTACCTTGGAAAACAATCCTCAACAATGTCAGACGTGGCTATAGCGACCGTATTCTTACGGCCGTTAACGCTCTGCCTAACCCGCAAGGGATAAAAGGCGTGATATATGTATGTATGTATATAAATAAACCAATTAATTATAGTCTAGCAAAAAGTTGCGAGTTGAACCCGAGTCCCACCCAAGCGTCGAAATGGCTTCGCACCTAACAAATGAATGATGCACAAATCGGTGGCAGTCCGGAGTTGCTACAGGTTGTTTTCCATTTACACAGGCAACTATCTCACTTGGTTCATAATAATCATACATAAAAGACCACCAATCATAAATAATGCCATTCATTATCAAAAATAGTAGAACCAGATTGTTTACAAAAAAAATCATAGATGTCGCTGTTAGTTTTGTAAAACGCGCTAACGGAATGTTTCCTGCAAAACTATAAAGAGTCTGGCAGGCGGTTCAGTCCGATCAGTTCTCCTTCAGTCCGACCAGTTCTCCCCGGAACAACTCCTAAGCCCAGTCTCGCCCCAAGGGCGTGATTGTTGTTTGAACAACCAATCAAATATTCCGGGTGAGCAAGTGCTCCCCACCAAGCCGACAGGCGTAGTTTTGATGGCCCCAGGGCCGAAAACGTAGAGTCCAACACAAAAAAAAAATGGCAGGCGGCGTTAACCTTAAAGAAATATTTTTTTTTGAATTGAGATAATATTGAATTTGTTGAATTATTATAACAAACATCTGCTATTCTTTACGGACTTCGATTTTGCTTACTGATTGGTTTTGAATTTAGATCTGAAATTGAAAGCTGCTGGAGTGGACCTGAGAACAAGTTGTTTTTCCCATGGCCAGCTGTACGTGGCTTTTTCGCAGGTTACTAGCGCTGCAGGCCTATTTATATTAACCGCTGAGAGAAAAACAGCGAATGTAGTGTACAAAGAAATATTGTAAACTTTATAAATATTGTACATAAATAAACTGTAGATACATTTGAACTTTGTACATAAAATGTATAATAAATAATATTATTTGTATAAATAGCTGTAACATGCCTGTAAAGTAAATTGTAAATAAAATGTGTTAGGTAGGTATATTTCATTTTGCCTCTTGCCTCTTGCCTCTATGAATTCAGACCTAAGGTCAAAGGTCTGTCTAAAGTAGGTACATAGACATAGACACCTACCAACATAAAAATAATAAGTTAGCGAAACGAAGTTCGCGGGCACCAGCTAGTAAAGTAATATTTGGCCGTGGAAGCTCGCCAAATCTCATAACTTCACCGATCTAATGCCTCTTCAAAATTTTACGATTTCACCAGCTTTGATGACTTACGAAGCTGACCATTACATGTGATACTTTACTAGGTATACTATTGTTCCAATATTTTACAACTGTTATAATAAGACAGGATAGAAGAACTAAAAGCTTGCTATTTGTACCTACTGCTACAAATTGAACTCAAGAATTATATTCTCTTTCTAAATGTTGCACTAAAAATTTCTGGAGAAACATTTGAAAAACATTTTGAATGTATACTTCCATTACCACACATATCCTCCTCGAATCTTTTGTAATACATAATGGAGTAGACCAGTGAAATACCACTCCGTATTTTTCACTTCACTCCGTATACGAAAGTAGTTTCCTTTTCTAGCGAGTTTCTATACCTATTATACAGGTATCTACCCTGACTCCCAAATGTTGTTCGTCCCTTTGTGAAGCAAATATTGTGCCAGTGTCAGCTAAGCATATTTATTTAGCTCCTGAACACGTATTTATGTTCTGTTGTAAGTGTGTTAGGTACAACTTTCATGTAGTCACAACGGAAAAAGCTTTTAGGTTAGAATTGGAGTGGACATTTATTAAAATACTTTCTAATAAACAGTTGACTGGCTAATAATCTACTCCTAGACTCCTACCTTGGCTACTTATTATACATTGTCAGGTCGGTAAGTAGATTTTGGGAAGTTTTTGTAATAAATATTCATTCGTGGACCACCAAAACGACGCACGAACGGCCCAATAAACCCTATTTCAGAGTCTATGGCCATGATAACAAGCCAATGAAATAAACTAAATTAATAAATGCAAACTGAACTAACTTTCCTTCTAATTTAATATTAATTGTTTGACAGTAAAACACATTGGTTAGTATAGATTGTATAAACGGCATTACCCCGATTTCATGTTGAATATCAAAGCTTATCTGTCCATCAGTTAAACATAGGCTTGCATAAAACATTAAGTAAGTACAGTATTGCATGAAAGCAATAACATCTATACATATAATAAAGCTCAAGAGGACCGAAAGTCTGTACATACAAGATATCCAAAAAAAAATTGTTTCGTGATACTTAATATTGATAACAAAACACGTTTCTGCAATTTTTTTAATTTTTGTCTGTTTGGATGTTTAGATGTTTAGATGTTTAGATGTTTGTGTGTTTGTTTGTGGATATGCGGAAGCATCACGCGAAAACGACCGAGCGGATTTTGATGCAATTTGTACCAAAATGTCAAGTAAATCACCGACCAGGTTATAGGCTAAAAAAAAACATACCCCTAAAAGAGGGGTGCTACGCATAAAATAAGTTTGTAGATCACGTAAATTTCATAGTGCCGCGTAGTAAAAAGATCTGTATGGGCTTATTGGACCCGAGATTGATTTCAAATTTCGAACTGGCCAGCACGAACTGTGTCACTTTGAATAAGCGCGCGGAAAGAAAAATAACAAGAGGCCGTATTTATTATTTTTAGTCTATATTTTTATAACCTCAATAAATGAGAAAAGTAAAATCTACGAATATGTCTACGACTACAAAAATATCTCTTTAATATTGGAATAATTTTAACTTTTAATAATTCAATATTTTTTACACTCGAAAACAAAAGTTCCGTGGTACAAGACGTGTAAGTTGCGTACCAGACGATACAATCTTTATTTATGGATCGTTTTCTTGGTGCGTAATCTACTATTTACCGCGGGAAAATTGCAATAGCTACAAAGCAAAAGTTTGTGTGAAGGGATACCTATCATATAGGGATAGGATAGGATTTGTAGTGGGATTACTTGGTTTTTAATAAGCTTATGTTTTATTTATTCACACTCATGAACTCGGTCTTTATTCATCCATCACAATGTTAAGAAATGTGGCATCAGTCTACTTCACGGAAT
Source organism: Keiferia lycopersicella (assembly GCA_029255805.1). Taxonomy (NCBI): domain Eukaryota; kingdom Metazoa; phylum Arthropoda; class Insecta; order Lepidoptera; family Gelechiidae; genus Keiferia; species Keiferia lycopersicella. The sequence continues at coordinate 10,062,476 of JARACZ010000007.1, forward strand.
TGATACCTTTGGAAGTAAACGCACGATTTAAAAAAAAATGCTAAAATGAACTGGAAAGCGAGGATTTGGAACAGGGAGTGACTAATCTGTAACCTGATTCAGCAAATTCAACCTACAGGAATCCAAAAGACCAAACATATATAAAAGAATCACCGTTTTCTTACTCTTTTTTGCATGTGGAAATTGTAAATTTAGGATTTAACAGTTTTTTTTAAATTACATATAAAGTGTAAAAAAATTAGCTGCAAATATTTTGAGGGGTGAATCAGCCCATGAATCTGAACAACTTTCCCCAAGGAATACATAGGTCGAAATATGAAAAAAACATTTGGGCCTCCCATACAGTTGACTTGCTCGGCTGCTACATTTTGTATGGGAGGTCCAAAATTTTTTTCCATATTTCGACCTATGTTGCTTGGGGAAAGTTGTACAGTTTCATGGACTGATTCACCCATTTAAATATTTGCAGCTAATATTTTTACACACTGTATAGTCGGCGAAACCAAGTTTTTGGGTATCTATCTACCAACAATTTCATATAAGCTTATAATATATTATTTTATGGTTCTTAGAGTCTATGGGGGAGGCCCATGTTTATCAGTGAGCTTCCTTTATATAGCTTATATGATGGATGATATATGGCGAAACGAAGTTCGCGGGCACCAGCTAGTACAGAATAAATCAGTGCATTTTTTAAATACTTATATTTTGATGAATTAAACCATAAAATCAAAGATTTTAGTACATCACCAACTTTCACACTATTATTATGATTTTAAACGCGAATACCTATATCAAAAAATAATGACAAGATGTTCTGTGAGTCTTTTTTACTGAAAAAATTAAAAGTTATATGATATAAGGGTATTTTATACTACTGCAAAAATAATGAGATAAGTTCGATGACTTAAACGGTCGATAATACGTAGTCTAGGTAGGTCAATAAACGTTAAATACACGATAGAGCTCAGACATGTCATAAAGATTCAAATTGTTTTAATATGACATCAAAATTATACACGTCAGTTGTCATATTATCATATTTCTACAATGTTAACCTCTGAAACTAATCTATACGGAGATAAAGACTGGGTTCCAATATGTATGAAAATTCCTCTCTACGAGTTTGGTATCTTTTAGCGTTACCAAGTATTGTGGTCTAGTATTACTTGAATTAACATATATTTTAACAACAATTTTGCCGTGTGATACCGGCTTAGAATAGCATCACCCCACATCCTTACCGCGGGTGTCGTAAGAGGCGACTAAGGGACTCGAGGGTGTTGGTGTATTACAATTTTTAGGCGACAGACTTACAACCTGTCACTATAGTGATACCCATGTTTTCTGAAACAACCTTATAAAACAATCCTCAAAAATTTCAGACGTGGCGACAGCGACCGCCGTTACGGCCGTTAACGCTCTGCTTAACCCGCAAGGGATTAAGGCGTGATATATGTATGTATGTTTAACAACAAAATAGTGATCAATGCCTCAGGCTTGTTTCCTAAACGATTAAATCATCAAAATAGAGCATTGGTGAGTATTGATTATGTTAAAATAGTCTGACGAAATAATTAATAGACGGGAAGCTTGCTATTACCGGTTTCATCGTCTGATATCAAGATCAGAAGTCGCCGTGAATGAAGTAGTTATTTTTCACTTAGAACAGCTTTTTAGTCGAATCCATCTGAAATTTTCAATGCATCAGCGAATGCACTAGCGAACGCGAAGACTTTCCATCTCATAATCCATACAGTATGTAAACTGATACGATAATACTATAATTATATAATTATATTATAATTATATAATGTTTTATAGGTATTATTTTTATTAAGGAAAGTAAAAGGCCAGGTGAGCGTAGGCGGCCAATTACCGGTTAGGACACTGGTCTTACAATCGTGAGGCCCGAGTTTGATCCCCGCCATGTACCAATGTCTGGCTCACGAGCAGTTTACCGACTACTCTCACAGTGAAGGAAAACATCCTGATGAAACCCACATTCAAATCAAGTTTGAATTCAGATGAGATTCGAATGTGACTTAACCTAGGATTCGGGCCAGGTTAGCGTTTGGGTTGCAGAGACCAGATGGCAGTCGCTCTGTGTAAAAACTTGATTTCTCGGCAAAGTCCCCTAGATTACGTAGCCGACCCCGGCAGAGAACAGGGGGCAAAGAGAACGAGAAAAAAGAAACAGGCCAAATAATATGGCCACGGAATCGTAAACAAAACTACTACTATCTTTCTTAAAAATATTTCCGAAGGGCGTGATTTCGTTGAAAGCGATTATATTTTTACACGTAGTTTTGGAATTGTCGCTTGGTTCATGGGTCGACGGAACCCGCGTGCACCGTGGAACAATACGACTGCGGCACGCGATGTGCTTCTACTGCATTGATCGTTGGAATTCCCACTGTTAAATATACCCCTTTGCCTGGGACGATTTATGCCACTATTTAAGCGGATCGCACACTTAACGCACGACGGGGCGCTAAAATATCGCAGCGGTCTGTTAGATCCATACTAGAAACGTCAATTCTCATATTAAAATAGCACTCGATGGACGACACTGCGATAGGGCTGCGATGACAGCCATTGAACGGTTTTAGTATGGGTATTGACATTTCTAGTATGTATCTGACAGACCGCTGCGATATTTTTGCTTTCCGTCAAACGTTGAGTATGAGGATCTACCTTATAAGTTTTACTGAAGTAGAAGAAGAAAAAAAAGAGGGGACGTTTTGCATTCAAATTTTCAACATTGCGAATTCTTTCATTTTATTTATTTACTTATTGATAGTTTTTTAGGTTCTCATAAAACTAAGTGGATTAGCTTCTAAGGTTCTTGCATACTTCAAATTCAGGGGAATCATTTTTCTTACATTTGAAAAACTTAGGCGACACAGCAAGTTTCCCTTTACGTTGGTTTATATTTTTCTAGTGACCAATGTGAAATTGGTTTACTTTTGAACTATGATGAAATGATAGTTTGTTATGCACCGTGTTTTAACTTAAATGCAATTCACGGTAAAGAAATTAGATTCGTGACCCTATCAATTAATTCAGTGATAGTTTGAAGTATAGAAAATACTTATTTGTTTACCTGTATAAAAGTGTTTAAGTTAATTTTTATTTTTTGTTATTTCTGCCTAAATCTTAAATTAAAATAAAATTTTAAACAACAAGAAAAAATTGTCATAACTGCAAACATAGAGAGACACCAAATAATAGTCGAATAGAGGTGATATGACACTGTTTTCCGTCTGTTTTCAAAACCCACGATTATTTTCGGGTAAAGAGGATCACAAACGCTTGAGGATATTATGTTTTGTAAAACAATGGGACATCGTAAGCAAAGAGGATCTGGGATGTGATGCCACTAGCAGAAACATGCTCATTCGTTATTCATTTCGACCCAACTTCAGAGAAATTGAGTTTTCTAAATGGGTGACATAAGAATTACAGTGTACTTTTCTCAGACCTGAATCCAGTTATTCGAAAAACACAGGTAAAATTGTCTATTGTTGTGCTTCATGAATAGGACATGCTTAGTAATTATAGCGGTTATATTTATATATACAATTTTTATTATTATATACAACCTCCCACGCGTACCTTTTTATAGAAATTTCAAAGTTAATAAAAGAGAGAAAAAATCTAAAACCAAGTTTTTGTTGCGTTCGTAACAATTTTTTTATAGTTTACGTCAGATTTACTTGTTTCATACATTTTAAGAGCTTAGTACCTTACAATCGAGGGAGGGAATATTATTCCGAATCATAAATTCAGGAATGACAAGAAACTTCTCTTAATAGAATTCCTGTGGTTCGACACGTACCACCCTACTTTTTATTCAGTAGGTACCTACCTATAGAAAGGTATCTTGAAGTATTGGTAGCCTAGATCAAAGACATTTAGATTGTATTCGCTGTCTGTTTTTTCTATAAATTCAGCTATTTCCTTCTCCGAAAACACCTTGCATCCAACGGACAAACCAGTCGTTTATATACTCTATGTCCCACACGACTAGAAGTACCACTAACTTATCTTCCATTCCAAAATATAAAATTGTTACTCTTAAAAAAATTGCACAAAATGACTTTTGTTTTTATTTTCATTTGTGTCAAAATGTTTTTCCGGAAGTCATTAAACTCATCATCACGAAATAAATTAAAAGAAAAGTTTTTATGATTCAACGTTATGGCGTGTTTAAAAATCTTGATTAGTTTGTTTGTTATATATTTTACGTTATTCCACATTTTGTTCTTTCATTTTTAAGTTATTTTTTTCGTTGGATACGTTGTTTTTTTTTCTACTATACGAAATTCAATTTCACTTGGCAGTAGCAACGAAATGCTTTGCATAGTGATTAGATCATGAACCTGACTTTTCCTGTGGAGCCAACGGTGAACAGAGCAGGTGTTTATTTTATTACTGACTGAATTTGGACGAGGAGTTCTTTTTTTTACCAAAATTATTTTCCGTATAAAATTTGTTCAGGCTTCTATGGTAGTTTGGGTTTTATAGCGATATCCCTGGCATCGAATGACAAATTGTTCCAGTACCTACCTCATGATATAACATGCCAGTTTCGGTAAATACCTTCTAATTTAATCATTAAAAGACCTGTCCTGGATTTATACATTTACCCCTGAAAAAGTTGTTTCGAGTCAGTTGAAGCAGTCCTCTATACGAATCAAAATAATTAATATTTCTTTCAAAATAAGGTCCTCCTTAAATATTGAAAGCCCAAAGTAGGTTCCAAGGGGCGAAACATCGTTAAATTTTCATTTCCAATCTACGAAAGTGGATTTAACAGGATTGCTGATTTATATTCTCAAAAGGATATTTTTGATGGAAAGGCTCAAGAGGCTTAATGATGTAATGCTTTGGTTACAAATTTCGTATTCAAGATTTCGATTCTCGTCCTTACGGTGCCTTTGTAATCTGACTGCGTAGAAAAAGCGGATTTTTTATTCACGTTTAAGTTAGGCCTCAAAGGCCTCAAGGGTCTGTAACCTAATTTTTTTATGCTTCATTAAAAGCCAACGTCTTGATGTTTGTTATTCTTAACTTCACCTTGTAATTAGCTATACAGATCTACCCACTAAAAGTGTACAAATCTATTTACATGTATAAAAAAGTTATGAACTTGGATATGAAGCACTTTGGCTAAGTACTAACTTTGTCAATCTGCGTTATATAGCATGTAATAAGAAATGGGTTTATTTTCATAAATGTTCTCGTCCTACTTGGCTCAACTAACTGCGCAAAATGTGTGGGTTTTGAAAAAAGAGGATTGAACTACAGGTATACTCGTATGCTACCGAATAGTACTGCTACAACGGAAGGACTCCAACTTTGATTACCTACTTTGGGAGACGAACAAGTAACAAGTATAGTATGCTAATAATTTTTCTGCTTGGCCTCATTTCTAAAGACAATTATTTTTTACTTTGAGTATGAAACATGTTGAATACTTCAATGAACTATGAACTTCATAGTCGCTGCTCTTTATTTTTTTTACTTCATATACACAAAATAAAACACTTGACATTTAGTCGCACTGGTTGGGTCTAAATTTTTCCAGCTTTAGCTGCGGTTTAAAATAAATTGCAACGCTTTAGTACCTAGACAAGTTATACGATATTATATGCAGATAAATTAAATCAGTTCTTCATAAGAGATTATCTGCCTACAAAACTGAAAAGATTCCAGAGAATAGGAAATAAACAAGAATATGAATAGAAATGACTCTTCCGCACAAAGCGTGTTTGATGGATTACTGTCTATAAAATGCAGAAAAAAAGCCATCCGCTTTTCTGTATCTTATACATTATAAGATATTATGCACGCTTTGTCTACGACCAAGCAGGGGCACGCGCGGGGCGCGGGCGGAGGGCGCTCCAACCGGCGGCCGCGCCGCCACCACGTCAGACTTCACCAAACCTTCTCACACCTAACTCGCGCGCAATTTTCTTTAAATAAATTGCGATTTTGAAGTTTAACCAAAAATCTTCTCATTTCACATCCTTTCTTGTACCTTAATCGCATACAAGAAAGTGGCGACCACGACAGGACGTCGTATCAAGCAATATTTGGACAGAAGCTTCGAGAACACAAGAGGAATTTACGCCGGTACAACGTGTTCGCCGAACAAAGAAATTTTGACCGCTTGGACTTTGTACCCGTGCAGGAGGCTCGACGTGGCTTGGAAATAAGGGCAGTACCAGTGTTCCTTTCCTTTACTAGTCTGAATTCCCCTTTTATTTGTGTTCAAAAGTCTTACTTTGCTCGAAATTCGGCATCATTGCATTACACGGTTAATACCTAAAAAATCACTTTACTTTCCATAAACCTACTGCTACTTCATACCTTTAGAATACATATTTCATACCTCACTTTCAATTTTTAAAGCATTATATTCCTAAAATCAGCTGTATTTGCCGTGTGATGCCGGCATAGAATAGCATCACCCCAAGTCTTCCCGCGGGTGTTGTAAGAACCAACTAAGGGACTCGAAGGTTACGAGGGACTCTGAAGGTGCTTGTCAGACGTGGCGATAACGACCGTAACTTTGCGACCGTTAACGCTCTGCCTACCCCGCAAGGGATGGAGGCGTGATTTGTGTGTGTGTATTTCGCACGTTGCTTTACGATCAGTTACTTTACCTGTACATACCTACATCGTGTGCATAAAGCTAACGGTTTTTGTACTATAATTTCGAAAATAACGGCTTATTTGCATAAATGGCATTGCATTATTTTTTTACGATAGGTAATATTTCGCTTTCTTAATTTAAAAGCGTATGTCATTGCCACTCCCATACTTTGCTTTTATGCAGCTTTCTTATAAAATCACTTCCATAATTTTATTTCTATAAAAGCCTTTTAATTGCCACGTCTTATTACAACATAATTACCTATCTTTTGTCCTTTCATATCATTAGCTTATCATTATAAATCTTATATAATCATCTGTTCCCGATTAAGTACATAGTTCTTTAAAATACATACATAAGCGTATAGTTAAAAAATATCGGCCGAACATTCCAGGGTGCCGGTGCTGTTAGACTACGCTACGCGTGCCGGGGTAGCAAACGAGGTGTGCCGTATGCCGCTTATACCTACCCTGCATTACTGCGCTCCTCTGCCGAGCTACCTACGCGCCGCTCTGCTGTTATTCAACGCAACGGATTGGTAACTGGTTTGATGCACATTTACTTTGTTTACTTCATTTATTGGCCTATTTTTGTCATTACTTTGTTGTGTTTTTAATATTTTATACCTAATTCAAGTTAAAAATGGCGGAAGAAACTAAAGAATTTAAAGAACTTGTTAGTCAACGCGGTTCGATTCGAGGTCGATTAACGGTTTTTATAAAATATGTTTCAACATTAAAAGAAATTGATATCGGTGAAATAACAAATTTGCAAATTGATGAATTAAATCTGCGAGTCATGAAAATACAGGAGTTGTTTACTGAGTTTAAAAAATGCCAAACAAGGATAGAAATTATGTGTTCGGTTCTTGATGCACAAATACAGGAACGAGAATTGACAGAAAGTAAATTCTATTCGTCTATTGCCAGTGCGCAGGCCTTAATTAAATTATATCCTAATAGTAACTCGAGACGCGAAGAAGGTTGTTCACATAATGATGACTTTAACATTAAATTACCTATCATAAAATTACCTACTTTTGACGGCAATTACTTTATGTGGCTGGAATATCGCGACACTTTTGAATCTTTGATACATAACCGAGAGGGAATGCCCAACATAAATAAATTTCATTACCTACGTTCGTCATTACAAGGGAGCGCCGCCTTGGTTATAAAGTCAATAGATTTCTGTAGCATGGGAATTACTTTGTCAACGTTACAATAATAAAAAAGTTTTGACAAATAATCACTTAAAAGCATTATTTAAAATTGAACCTATTGCGAAAGAATCTCACCGAGCTTTACGTTACTTGGTGGATATTGTTACAAAAAATTTAAGAGCTTTGTCTAGCCTTGGTGAATCAGTAGACACATGGGATACTATCATCATATACATGGTGTCCTCAAAATTAGATCCCATTTCTAGTGGTAAATGGGAAGAACACAGAAACAATTTATCCGATTTACCAGAATTAAGTGAATTCCTTGAATTTTTGCGCAACAGAGCCGACGTTCTTGAAACTGTGCAAGCTAATCGCTCTGAAAAACTTGAAAATAGGGGCAGCCCTCATAATAAAAATAACACACTTGAGCATAAACATTCATTTCCTAATTCTAACAATAAAATTTCGAAAACTTTTGTAACCAAACATCAAAAATCAACAGGAATTATATCTTGCCCTCTATGCAGTCAGTCTCACAGAATAATTGATTGTAATGTTTTTAAAAACCTGTCTCCTGAAAAAAGGATGGGTGAAGTCCTAAAATTAGCCCTCTGTACAAACTGTCTGCGCAGAGGTCACGAGGCTTCCTATTGTAAATTAGGGACCTGCCGATTATGTAACCTAAAACATAATACCATGCTCCATGAAGATAAAAAACCTAATAATGATATAAATACCGCACCTGTATCTTTATCCGTACTTACCCCCGGACAGGTGCTCCTTGGTACTGCTTTAGTAAAGATTACCGATCCTGAAAATAAAAATACCTACATTGCTCGCGCCGTATTAGACGGAGGGAGTCAGTCGTGTCTTATGACGCAATCGCTGAAAAATAAAATGGGTTTAGTTAGTCGTGATTCCGATACCTTAATTATATCGGGCGTAAATAACATGCAACTTCCCATAACAGAGAGCTGTGACGTTAAAATCAGTTCATTATTAAATAAATTCAATACACACCTAAATTGTTTGGTAGTGCCGGAAGTCACTGGCCAGTTACCTAATTTTCCCCTTGATGTAGGAAAACTTAATATACCTAATGACATGCAATTTGCTGATCCTAAATTCTTCAGCCCGGCAGACGTAGATATTTTGTTGGGTGCTGAAATATTTTACGATATCTTAATACCTGAACAGATTTCGCTGGGTCCTAACATGCCCATCCTTCAAAACACTATTTTAGGCTGGATACTCGCCGGTCGTAGTTACGAAAAACCTAATAAAGTTCACCACAAAATTCATTGTAATTTTACAAAGCAAATAAATGAAAACCTAACAAAATTTTGGGAAATCGAAGAGCTCCCTTCTTCAAAACTTCAAACCACATCTGATGAAGAATTTTGTGAAGAACATTTTCTTAAAAATACAAAACGTTTACCTAGTGGCAGATTTTCCGTTCTTATGCCTCTAATGGAAACACCTGAAACTGCACTAGGTGACTCATACAATATGTCTGCTAAACGTTTCTATAATTTAGAAAAAAAGCTGGATAAAAATCCTGAACTTAAAGATAAATATTGTTCATTTATAAATGAATACAGAGCCTTAGGTCACCTAACAAGAATTACTAAACCTGAATACGGAAATTACATTCCTCATTTCGCAGTTTTTCGTGAAGGCAGCGAAACAACTAAAACCCGAGTAGTCTTTGACGCAGCTGCAAAAACTGCGTCGAAGAAATCCCTAAATGATATACAGTGTGTTGGACCTGTAGTTCAAGATGACTTATTTAACATTTTAATTAGATTCCGGCAACATCAATTTGTACTAACTGGTGACATACAAAAAATGTATCGCCAGATCGAAATTCAAGAACCACAACGTAACCTACAATTGATTTTGTGGAGAGATGACGCCTCTAAACCACTTGAAGTTCTAAGGTTAAACACAGTAACTTATGGAACAGCATCAGCGCCTTTCCTAAGTACGCGTTGTCTCTTGCAGCTAGCTCACGAATGTTCAGATCCCATTATTGCTGAAGTTATCAAAAAAGATTTTTACATGGACGATCTGCTGACAGGAGCAGATAGTGAAACGGAGTTAGCATACATCCTTAAAAATGTAGTAGACAGGCTGAACTCTGCATGTTTTCCACTACATAAATTTCGTACTAATTGTCCTCAAATATTCTCGAAATCTACCCTCACAAATCCTCTTGATTTACATAAACATTCGAGTGTGCTAGGTGTATCATGGTCTCCCGACACTGATACTTTGAATTTTTCTATCAATGTAAACGATAATCCTGATAACGTCACAAAACGCATTATATTATCAGAAACTTGTAAGATTTTTGATCCACTTGGATTACTAAGTGCCTGTACTATAACACTGAAAATATTGTTGCAAAAGTTGTGGCTACAGAAATTGAGTTGGGATGACCCAGTACCAGAGGACATTAAGAAAATATGGCAAAAAACTAGCTACAATTTGCACACATTACGTTCAGTGTCGATACCAAGGCACATACTACCTTCGATTTACACCACTTGTGAGCTCCATTGCTTCGTTGACGCATTGCAGGATGCATATGCCGCGTGTGTTTACGTGCGTGCAGAGCATAATGGTCACGTGACTGTTAACCTGCTTTGTGCAAAGACCCGAGTCGCACCACTTAAAACCCTTACTATTCCTCGGCTTGAGCTATCAGCAGCCTTACTGGGTGCTCGTCTAGTTGCAAAAGTAAGTGAATCTCTCCGTTGTACTATAAACAAAAAAGTCTTTTGGTCCGATTCCACCATCGTTTTGGGATGGATAAAAACGCAAATTAAAAATCTTAAAACGTTTGTTTGCAATCGAGTAAATGAAATTCATGATCTGACGGAGACAGATTCCTGGCGGCACATTCCTACTAATCTTAATCCTGCTGATATGTCATCCCGAGGCGTAGAACCGGGTCAACTCCTTAATTGCTCCATGTGGTGGGAAGGTCCTGAGTTCTTAAAGAATACTAATGAATCAGAATGGCCTGAAAACCCTAACGTAAAAAATATTTTACCTGAAACAAAAGCCTTGCCTACCTTAACTAAATCTAAAAAGAAGAAAGTACAAAATTTATTAATTTTGAAGAATACTCAAGTTCATTAAAATTAAAAAGAATATTTGCCTATGTACACAGATTTATTTACAACTGTAAAAACAAAAATAATAAATATACTGGACCACTTAAGAAAAACGAGCTAAATACATCTTTTACCTATTTGATTAAAACAGCACAAGTCGATTCGTTTAACCCTGAAATAAACCTAATAAAAAATAAAAAGACACTTACCTCATCTCATTTAGTACAGTTGTCTCCGTTTCTTGACAAAAACTCCATTTTGCGCGTAGGTGGTCGGCTCGACCACAGTGACTTAAATTTTGACCAGAAGCATCCAATACTACTTGATGGAAAGCATTACTTTACAAAGCTGCTAATGCGAGCCGAGCACTTACGTTCATTGCACGCTGGCCCTCAGCTCCTCCTGGCTAGTTTCCGGGATCAGTTTTGGCCTCTGGGGGGGAGGACCCTTGCCCGTAAAGTGGTACGCCAGTGTGTTGTATGCACAAGATTTCGAGGCAAAACTATGGATCCTATGATGGGCCAGCTTCCGTCCACTAGAGTAACACAAAGTTATCCTTTTGAACTCACTGGGACTGATTTCGCTGGTCCTTTCCTTATTTCATCTAAAATCGGCCGCGGTAATCGCATTTCCAAATGTTATATATGCCTATTCGTCTGTTTTTGCACAAAAGCAGTTCATTTAGAGGTTGTTAGTGATCTTAGTACCAACGCCTTTATTTCATGTTTCCGCAGATTTATTTCACGTCGAGGAAAACCGCATAAGATATTTTGCGATAATGCAACTAATTTTGTAGGTGCCAATAATGAATTAAACAGAGCATTGCAAGCAAGCCTTAATTCGATATATGACTATACGGCAGAGGAGGGCGTAACGTTTATTTTCAATCCACCCTATTCCCCTACTTTCGGTGGTTTATGGGAAGCCGGTATTAAAAGCGTTAAGTTTCACCTAAAACGAACTATAGGTAATGCTAGTTTGACGTTCGAGGAGTTGAGTACGCTTTGCGCACAAATAGAAGCTGTCCTCAACTCCCGACCCCTTACTCCTTTATCTTGTGACCCCAACGACTTCTCTCCTCTATCACCAGGACACTTCCTGATTGGTCGCCCGTTGACGGCATTGCCATCGCCTCCTGCTGCCTCACAGAAGAAAATAAAAACAAGATACCACATAATTGAAGCCTTAAGAGAGAGTTTCTGGAAGAGATGGCATAATGAGTACCTTTCAGAACTCCAAAAGAGAACAAAATGGCGATTGCCATCTGATCAGATCAAGGAAGGATCGATGGTCGTCTTCAAGGAAGAAAATATGCCGCCCATGAAATGGAGAATAGGGCGAGTGCATAAATTATACCCTGGCAAAGATGGAATTAGCCGGGTAGCCGACTTTACCACGTTCAGAGGCATCGAGCGACGAGCACTGAACAGAGTGTGCCTTCTGCCACATGAAGAATTGTTGGAAGCAACTTCGAGCCAGGGTGACGACGGCGCTACTGTCTCTTCAGCTTCTTCCAACGGCCCCCCAGGATGTCTACGACCAAGCAGGGGCACGCGCGGGGCGCGGGCGGAGGGCGCTCCAACCGGCGGCCGCGCCGCCACCACGTCAGACTTCACCAAACCTTCTCACACCTAACTCGCGCGCAATTTTCTTTAAATAAATTGCGATTTTGAAGTTTAACCAAAAATCTTCTCATTTCACATCCTTTCTTGTACCTTAATCGCATACACGCTTATTAGAAGAACACAGTACTTTTTAATAGCCTGCATGTAATTGAACAAGGGATAAAGGTGTGATATATGTATGTATGTATGTAATTGAACAGTTTCCGCCAACGTAATAAATTGGTATGTTTTTCTGCAGTACTCATCAATCACTATATTTAGTGACGACAGCCACGACTGCTGTGAGTGATGAACGCAATCCACATGACAAGTCTGTGAAAAATTGAGCTAATTCATTTCAGTACATCGTGTCGAAAATGCGCTTATGAGAAAAAGAATGGCGATGTAAGTCTTTCTCAGCTATTTTTCAGGGGCTTAACTATCCCTTTCTAATTAAAAATATAGTCGGAAGTTTGGAATATAATCAGTTACTTGATGTTAGATAGTAGCAATAGCAAACATGAAAAAAATATATAATATACAGGGTGTAAGAGACGGTGTTACGAAAACTTTGTAGGCGTGCTCAGACCATGAAACTGAACAACTTTTTCTATGGGGGCTATGTTGAGATATGAAAAAAATATTTCGACCTCACATACAAAAATCTCGATCAGCTGACTGACTTTGTATGGGAACTCGAAAAAATTTTTTCGTTTCCCACTATAGCCCCTATAGTAAAAGTTGTTTAGTTTCATGGTCTGATCATGCCTGCAAAGTTTTCGTTACACCATCTCTTACACCCTGTATTTGGTTATAATGTCAAACACTAGCAATACCTAAATCTTCAAAAGACAATACCGAGAGTTGAATAATTTTATAACAATCCCACGACCAGTCTGATTTAAAATGCATTTTGGCATTGTGCCATTAGAGAAAAATTAATATACTACGCTGTAGATATTAACTGGTTGACTTGATTAAGTAGCTTATTTTATGTAGGTCAAACCAATAAAAATGTTTATGAATATAAATTTATGAAAACTTGACAAAACAATGCACTCACCTACTCAATTTTGCAGAAAGCAATAAGCCAAAACCTTTTAATAAAAACTAAAGATTTGAGTAAAATCTGTTGTTATCGTGCTCCAGTATCGGTGAAAGCTTAGAATATTCACAAACGTCAAACACGTTTTGGTGTTTTACTCCAATTTCTGTATTGGAACGTGTGTGGAATAATTCACTATTTTTACATAAAACAGAAGACCATTCTATCTAAGTAGCTATATAGCGATCGGGATTTTGCAACTAGTAACCAACAAATAGCCTATAGCTATGTGAGGAATTAATCACACCCAATTAGAACCAGGCTCGAGCCATCGCTGTCCTCCGAATCAATTTAGGCGTGAAGTAGGTACCCATTAGGAATATTGGTTATCGATGACGCCCACCACGAAACAGTGATGATTAAAATTATGTTCCGATACGATTCGAATATGGCATTCAGATTTTCAATTAAATAATTATTCAATGCCGTGTGATGCCAGGTTAAAATTACATCACCCCACATCCTTCCCGTGGGTGTCGTAAGAGGCGACTAAGGGACTCGAGAGTATTGGTGTATTACAATTTTTAAGCGACAGGCTGACAACCTGTCACTATAAAGATACACATGTTTTCTGAAACACCCTTGGAAAAAAATCCTCAAAAATGTCAGACGTGGCGAAAGCGACCGTATTCTTACGGCTGTTAGCGCTCTGTCTGCCTACCCCACAAGATATGAAGGCTTGATATATGTATGTATGTATAATTATTCATCGGTATTTCCCGCTATATACTCTTACAGCCATAATGCTACAAATTACTGTTATCTTTCTGTTTTTCAATTTATGATTATGACGGGTAGCGAGGTGTTTGTGTATGTTTTACGAGTAGTATTTCAGCGCTCCTAAACCTATGGCGTATCGCACAAGTGTGCGATGTGTGTGTTAAGTAACACACGACGGACCGCTAAAATATCGCAGCGGTCTGTCAGATCCATACTAGAAATGTCAATCTCCATACTAAAACCTATCAACCGCTGTTGACGTAGCGCTAAGCGTCGTCCTTCGAGTGCGGTTTTAGTGTGGGGAGTGACGTTCCTAGTATGGATTTGACAGCTGCGATATTTTAGCGGTCCATCGTGCGTAAAGTGTGCTATCCGCCTAAGTCACTGGCATCAGAGGGTAAATTGAATCACTTACGTGGTCCGCACTTGTCTACGTGGTTGGTGACGTAGTCCTCCTGGCACCGACAGATCTTGTGCAGATCATCACAGATCGAGAACTCGAAACCGCAGTCGATGAGCGTAGAACAGGGGTCGCCATACTTCTTGTCGCCACGCGTGGATGGATCTGTGTAAAAAATAATATAATTTGTAAAGATTTTAAAGAAAGTTTGACATTGTGCATGTGTGACATTTTATGAACACTAACATTTTTCTGCAACATGCCTTGTAGATTTATAACAAGCTTGTGGTTGTTATTAGTGGCAAGCTTCACCAGTCGTCGTCTGTTTTTCTTGTGCACTCACGTAGGGAGCCACCGAGAGCACACTTTATCTGTTTAGTCCAATGTATAAGACCTGCCCTGCGCTCTTTCTCCCTCCATTTTGAAATAAAATAATTACGTAATTGAAAATTCTCGACCTATATTTTTCCGTTCATACCCGATTCTATCGATCGTCTCGTCATTACGTTGTTACCGCCTAATTGCTCTCGTCATCCACCGTTTTGCAGCAAAGTATATTGCAATAATTAAGCTTTGCACGTATCGACTAAAGTAATTACTGGTTTTAGAACTGTAGTATCTTTGAAATTCAAAAGTTTTCCGTCTGATGGTGATCTTCAACAGTAAAAGGTCGATTTCATTTGCAAAACAACATTTATACCTCGGCGGAAACATTTATATTATCTCAACATTTATAAATTTATAAAATTTTAAATTTTGAGATGACTGTATCCTACCAATCCTGCTCTTCTTTTGTCATTGCTTACCAAATGGTGTTGTTGGAACAGTAGTAGTCAAGGGAGCAGTGGTAGAAGTCGACTCCTCGTTCGCCAGCAGCGGCGTGGGGTGGAATCCGACTAGGACCGCGAGCGCGGCGAGCGCCCCGGCCCGCAAGCTGCGGTCGCCTCGCATGCTACTAGCAATATCCTACCATACGATAAGTCATTGCTTACCAAATGGTGTCGTTGGAATAGTAGTAGTCAAGGGAGTAGTGGTAGAAGTTGACTCCTCGTTCGCCTGCAGCGGCGTGGGGTGGAAGGCGACTAGGACCGCGAGCGCGGCGAGCGCCCCGGCCCGCATGCTGCGCTCGCCTCGCATGCCGCTCACTGCGCCCGCGTCACATGCCACTTAACCGCCTGCCGACAAAAAGTATTTCAATGAAGTACTCAACACCTAAATTTTAAAAAGCGTGAATAAAAGTATTTCAATCAGGTATTCAATATCAGGATTTAAGCGAGTTGATTTCATATGATCAACACAAAGTTCAAAGTATGACTGATTAAATACACACACAAACCGATTATCAGTGTATTTAACTGAACTGAAGGTTATTGTGGTAGCTGATAAAATTGTTGTACCGTACAAAAGTTAGCATGTGTTATAATAATATGCAGGGATGCGAAAAATAATCGATCATTGATTGAACAAATTATTCAAAATTTTAAAAATATGTTTTTCAGATTATTTTTATTTAATCGGTTATTCAATTTGATGTTTTTAATATGTATCAACTCTTTAAAGTTTCGACTACTATAATTAAGTTTTCAACCATATGGTGAATATCATCGATAATGAGAATTCATTATCGAACTGTTTAAGATTTCGCGTAATATTATTTAAAATTTACAACACCTTACTTACATTTAAGGTCCCTTGAAGTTGTTTTTTTTTTTTTTTTTAATAATTGGTTATAAAATTGGAATTAACAAATTTATTTCAATTTGATTTTTTCATGGTTTTGATTTGGTTTCATGTGTGTTGCAATTTTTTAGGCGACTGACAACCTGTCACTATACATATGTCGCTGTACATGAATCGTCTGAAACAGCCCTCAATTTGTCGGACGTGGCGTTTGGCGATCGTATTTTACGGCCGTTAGCGCTCTGCCTACCCCGCAAGGGATAAAGGCGTGATATGTGTTAAAAAATACTAAAGTCGCATCCCTAGACGGTACATTACATTCCATGTTTTTTTTTTATCGCCAGTCCAGCATGGCGGGAAGTTGACTTGATATTGCAGTTGTAAATCACAGCGGCAAGTTTTATAAGGACAGACCCAAAGCCGAGATTTATGTCTACAGCATTGCGGACGCCTTGACGATGTGGGTAAAGTTCACTTGCCTAAACTAAAATGTCTCAAACGCCTGTGATTTACCTAAACAAAATAAATTCATTTTAAATTTGTTAAACTTCTTGTCTCTGCTCTTTTCGTGTGGGACACCGAGTCGTCCAACTTTCCTCGAGGAATGAAAAATAAATTGGAATTTCTAAAACTTTTCAAAAATGTTACAAAAACGATAAAAAGAAGTGACGCTTTGGGAGGTAGGTATATTTTTTATCATTATATGATTATGACAATGATACCTAATATGAAAAGTCGTTCAGTTTTTACGAATCTCATTCTGTTTTGTACTAAATTTAAAACAAAATGCCAGCCTGTTGTGGTTTTAGTTAATTAGGTGGTAGCTTTTGTGATCTTACCTCGTATTACTACACAGAAAGAAACGGAGACTTTCCAAATGTCCAAATTAAAACAGTACAGATTGAAATTAAATATTTAAATAGAATACAGCGCGATTTGGGAGTCCCCTAAGTGTGAAAGCCAAGATGCGACCCGGATTTGCATGACAAATAATATTGAATTACCGGTTGATGCCTGCAACGCCTCTGCTGGTGCAGTTAATTAGATATGTCAGAATGCAAACTCGGAGGAGTATGAGACTGTCATTTTCGAAGGTCTATATTATGTAGAGAAGATACGAGACTACAGTGTTTGCTGTTTAATGCCGAATTTGATCACTAGGTACCTATTAAATTAGTTTTGGTCCTGAGGGTAAGGCGTATCGCACACTTGACGCACGATGGACCGCTGAAACATCGCAGCGGCCTGTCTGATCCATACTAGAAATGTCAATCCCCATACATAGTTGCATGTGATTTTTTTACATTGTTGGGTTCACAGAAAACAATCTGTTTTCTATGGCTGGGTTAGCTGACATGGTCAAATACCACCTTATGTGCAACAAGGGAATAATATGACTGACTACCACGAAGAAGCTTATTAAATCATTTGGACATTTGGAGGAATGCCTTTGTTAAACTACAATTATGTAATTGATTCATAAAGGACTTAGGTAAAATACAACCGATGAAGCCTAACGGAAAAACCACTTATAACCTGGTATGTCCTCATCCTAAATTATCATAGATTATTACTAAATAAATAGCTTTACACTATCTACCTGACCTTAAACAAGTTTACGATAGTATGCCTGTTATCGATCACTAATATGAAAATTGAATATGATATCGACAATCTGTCAATGTCAACTCCGATTAAGCATCTGAACGTTTAGGCCCTAGAGGTAAGTCAAACCTACTTGGAGCTTCTCCTCAAATTTCAGTCCATTATCTAAAGTTATAGGTAGGTACTTAGCGGTTCGTTATTGCAGATATATAGTTACGGCTAAGTAGAATAAAATTAAGAGATGTAGTAGAATAGATGTTATATTTTACATAAAGACTTAACGTATCTACTAGCTACCTAACCTAACCTGCTTGAACTAAAGCTAAAAATAAATAAATAGGGCATCACAGTGCTAATCATAGGTATTGAACGTTAGTTGTGCTTGTGGGCGAATCGCACACTTGACGCACGACGGAGCGCAAGAAACCTGTCAACCGCTGTTGACGCAGCGCTATCGCAGTATCATACGTCGAGTGCAGTTTTAGTATGGGGAGTGACTTTCTAGTATGGATCTGACAGACCGCTGCGATGTTTTAGCGCTCCGTCGTGCGTTAAGTGTGCGATGCGCCTTAGTATGCTTATGTCGTGTGAGTATAATTTTAGAGTACTTAGTAATGAAATAATTTGTTTTGTCAAGAGTTTCTCCTGTAGTATTTTACGCACGCGGGGTCATAAATCATATTCTGATAGGGTTGTAAAAAGCGTAGCCAGCTAAACAAAGTAGAAAATAATATTATCATTTTATGTTGCATGCATTTTAAATGATGCTATGAAATTGTGTTTTATCCGGCACTATATTTTGCACGAAGAGATAATAAAAAAAAAAGACTAAAGCGTTTGGAGTGTTAAAGTCGCCTTGTAGTTCAAAATAGTTCAGTTAGTTAGACGGACTGGCTTACATACATACACATACATATATCACGTCTTTATCCCTTGCGGGGTAGGCAGAGCTTTAACAACCGCAAAAATACGATCGATATCGCCACGTCTGTCAAGTATTGACTCGTCAGACTGGCTTACCTTTGACATTATTTGCAACAATTTTAAAAAAATACAAACATGGTAAGTTTGAAATCGAAGTAGATAGGTATTATAGTCAAAATTCCATTTTTTTACATTGTTTTATTATTGTTAAGTTTGTAGAGGTAGCTACCGTTTAAAAATGTGTAGATTCAAGAAATCATACTACATGTGTTGATTAAATTTTTATTAATACATAGCGCTTTCCTAAGCAATACCGCTGGCAAACTGAAAATCCTAATCTTAATGAATAATTTTATTATAAGCTTAAATCAAGAACCCTTTCGTTATGCCTTAATGGCCTTAATAAACGTGCGTGTTTGTTTACGCACGCATGAAGTGTCGACCTATAAAAATACCCTTAATCAGACCACGTTAACTCCACTGGTTTCTTTCAAGGGTTTCAGAAATCATTTCTCTTATCTTAAGAGGGGTTAAGCGAGTTTTCAAATTGCTTTGATATACATACATACTTGCCTACTTAAGTAACAGTACAATATTGGTTCCTAAATTCGTTACTTGTCCTTTCTATATAACTTTTTTGGTAAAGCCTCAGAGGTGAAAAGTCAGAAACGCAAGCAAGTTTACTTTCTAATACATCGTACCTACCACTTGATATTCGCCTTGAAGCTACATTATAGATAGAGAAATAAATATCTCCTTGATAAAAAAGACGGAAAGAAAGAATTTTGTATAAGGTGTAAGTATGCGTTTATTTTAAAGCAGAAAATATAATGTCGACAAAAATTCAATAAAAAGTACATTTACTTCGCATCTCATATAATTAAAAGCAACCTGAGCAAAAATGGGCGTACGCACAGCTCAGATAAACGTACCTAATGTAAATAAAATTCTGCACAATATTTACAAAATTGTTTATTGTTTATTCTTTGTTAACTATAAACATTCAAATAGGTCATAACTGTTTTGCTCCCATAATTCAAAAATTGTTATATTCTTTTATGGACCTCCAGGTCTTCTATCAAAATATGTTTGTATTTTCCTTTGTATGCATGACTATATGTGTCCTAAATAATAAATAAAATAAAATAAATAAAAGATCTTTGATCTGTGCGCCTAAAAGTCATAAGACTGTTGTAACTGTCAGACACGATTCAGGTTAATAGAGGCAATTTACTCATTTTCAGTGGAAGTGCAAGTCGGTAAAAGGACTGCAGTTGTTAAACTCTATGTGCGAGCCAAAAACTATTGGCTCATTCGAGAAACTGTCCTTATTGTAGCGCTTTTTGTGTCGCCAAAATGGTTGTGTTATTTAGCGAACTCCGTTTTTATTTTAAATCACATGTCAGTTTTTGAAACATTCAAATGAAATTGTAAGGTACCACTTATATAATGTATTCTCAAAGTAACAACTCCACCGACAAGGGCAATTTCCAGAAATAGAAGAAAAAAAACTTACTTCTCACTAATTAATCAATACTTCAGCATAATATTGAAAAGGCGCATCGCACACTTTACGCACGACGGACAGCTAAAATTTCTCAGCGTCGTCCGTCGAGTGCGGTTTTAGTATGGGGAGTGACGTTTCTAGTATGGATCTCTGAGACCGCTGCGATATTTTAGCGGTCTGAAGTGTGCGATTCAATTAAGAAAAATAAATTAAATATAGTATTTTAAAGTTTTTTGACCTAAATTACTTAAAAACTAAAAACAATGAAAATGTTTAGTAGGAATCCAAGTAAAACGTTGTATCTGCTGAATACTTGTTTTAACTATATAGTATTCTGTGTAAGTAAATGTACCTAGAGGTAATGACAGATTGTATAACCTTTGTTATCGAATATTACCGGAATATAAGCGAGTAAGGCGGATCGCACACTTAACGCACGACAGAGCGCTAAAACATCGCAGCGGTCTGTCAGATCCATACTTTTACATGCGACGTTTTAGCGCTCCGTCGTGCGTTAAGTGTGCGATCTGCCAACTTTTTATAATTAGATTTAATTATTTTCAAGGAAAGCACCCAAGTAATCATCATGCAAAAGGTCAATTATAAAGTTAATCCAACCAACAAAAACAAACTCTCTGAAACAGATTCAAAGCTCTCGCGACTTTTAATTGCTTTGATCAAATATTTTCAATCAAAAATACCTTTTTCAAACAGAAAATAGTAAAAAAAACTTTTGATAATTACTGCAGTTAACTAATTTAATTCGATAATAAAGCTACACACAGTAAAAAAATCAGGAAATTGTCACCAAAACTATGTTTAGTTTGCTCAGAACTAAAAATATTTTAGAGGAAGCTCTATGCTGCTACAATTCAATGTGAAGCAGTTTTACTTTACCAGCCTTCAAGTGCACGCAACAATAAATAGTGAATACAGTACTACAAAGTCGTAGTACGATTATAACAAAACATAACATAACAAAATTCTTTATGTACATGTAGAAAACACAAACAAAGGAAACAGTACAACAAGGTGGCCTTAATGCTAGGTAGCATTCTTTACCAGGCAACCTTAGGGTGAAAGAGAGAGTACGAGGAAGCGGGATAGTGCAAATATTACCTACTAGTACATACTACATAAATAATAATATAATACATATACAATTTTACATATAAATACACAAATAATTCTGTAAAAAAAACTTAATATACTAATAAATACATTAAAATAAACTAATACATATCTAAAGTATGGACGACAGGACAATATGCATTATTAAGAAAGAAAGGATAACAGTTAATTGAGCACAGATATAATAGATAATACAATATATACAAGAAAAAAACAACAAATGGGAGAAAATTATTCAATTTCAGACAAGTAATGGTTTTTAACCCTTATCTTGAAAGTTTCAAGGGACGGGGCCCGACGAATCTCCTCAGGCAAACAATTCCACAGCTTGATCGCTCGCACCGTGAAAGAGTCTGCGTAGAGGTCGGTCCTGTGCGGGGGAAGGTTGAGCCTCATACTTTCACTAGAGCGTGAATATTATTCTTTGATAAGGTATCCCTTATATTAATCATCCCTTGGTATTCCTTATCATTCGGTGATACAGGAATCATCTGACAGGGCCCTCAACATTAGTCAGATGTGGCGGCTGTATTTTTATAGCCATTAACGCTATGCCTACCCCGCAAGGAATAAAGACGTGATATGTATGTATTCTTCCTTTTTCTCTCGCAGATTAGAACCCTATTGTTCATATACCCATTTGCGTTTGTTTATGCATGTGTACTTATTTTAAAAGTGATATTATTTTATTTACCTAATATTTTTATTTTCAATCATTTAAAGGGTTCCTTCTACAGTTTTTTTCACTTTGACTCCATGTGATGGTGAAACCGCACGCAATCGGACGGCTCATAGGCGCCGCGCACTGCGGTACCCCAATCGCGCATGCGCGGTCACACCATTTAAAAATAAACTCTTTGCAATACAATTAAAATGCATTTTTGCAAAGCAGGGTTCATTGGAACACATGGTCAGAAGTGCATAGGAATATATTTTTTATGTCGCTAATATTATGGCGTAAGAATGAATGACGACTACCGATTTTGAATCCAGATGTCTTGATTGGTAAATGGGTTCGTTGACTCTTTACGCCTTGATTTTACCATCATCATATTATATATCAATGTAACAATGTGATTGTGACATTAGGTACCGTTCTAAGCTGGTTAGAAAAAGGCACGTCTACCCAATATTTTAGCACACCGCGAATATAATATGTACTGCGCATTATATTAGAGTTTGCGAGCGCAGTGCAAGATGTTTGTGTAGGTATAGATCAATCTAAGAGCTGTAACCATTTTTTTTGTATAATGGTATGCCTTGTGTACAGTAAAGTTATTTAGTCCTGAAGCTAGCACAAGGATTTCCTGATAGGAAAGAACAATATTTAGCCAGAAACAGGAATGACAAAATTATGCCCGAAAAGGCAGTTCTTACTCGCTTATGAACGATCGCTCCGTGATGTTATGCAGCGGAATAGTAATGATGTCTACCCGGTTTAGTCTCATCGTGAACTCTATCTATAGGACATAGAATAAAATTTCTAACTTTATGGAAGGAGCATACAGTTTCAGACATTTTACTACGAGTATTGCTACGGCGGCTGCTTCGTAGCAAATCTCTACGGGGATGTAAAATTTTATTTTGTACGTAATAAAATCAAATCGTAGGATCGAACGTGCAATGTCATTTTTCTTCGCTAAATTGTCCTTTTGAACTCTTTAATGGGAAAAGAATGCCTTTATATTTTTGTTTCAAAGAGCTCTCAAGGGAAGGGTCCCAACGTAAATATTTGTTTTGCTAAAGAGAGTCAATCCGGTATTCAATTTCAGTGAAACGAGAGATGATACAACAGCAAAATGATCACATATTTTTCTTGTCAAAAAAACCATATAAATTTAGCTTTCTACTCAACAAGTTAAAAGTTAAGGAATTGGTTTTAAGGCAATACAAGTTAGGCCTATTTATTACACAAAATTACGTAATTGCAAGAAACCTGCTTTAAGGTGCTGAGTAAAATTATACATTTTAAATTCCGTTATTTTGCAAAGTACAACGTTGTTGTAATATTTCAAAAGCAAGTATTAATTCCGTGATTTTCCCTGAAACCTTTCGCGGATTTCCTTTTGAAGTTTCGGTGGAAAATAATTACGAAAAGCCTTGGGATTTACTGTTATTTTATTATCAAAGGCAGTGCCTGTTGCCTTTGTATCAAGTACAGCGTGCACAAAAGTTCTGCCCAATCATCGCTTTTAAACATCAATACACTTTTACCTCACTGACTTTGTCGGTTCGTCAATTCCAATACAATAGTATAAAATAAAGTCGCTTTTATGGTTCTCTGTCTGTTTGTCATGGACACGGCTACTGCTTTAACCACGCATTGAATTTTAACGCGGTATTTTATAGATAGAGTGATTTGAAAGGAATGTTTTATAGGAATACACATATTTTCTGAAACAACCTTAGAAAACAATCCTCAAAAATGTCATACGTGGCGATAGTGGCCGTATTCTTACGGCCGTTAACGCTCTGCCTACCCCGCAAGGGATAAAGGCCTGATATATGTATCTATGTTTTATGTGCCGTGTGATGCCGGCTTAGAATAGCATCACCCCACATTCTTCCCGCGGGTGTCGTAAGAGGCGACTAAGGGATTCGAGGGTATTGGTGTATTACAATTTTTAGGCGACAGGCTGACAACCTGTCACTATAGTGATAAACATGTTTTCTGAAACAACCTTGGAAAACAACCCTCAAAAAATGTCAGACGTGGCGATAGCAACCGTATTCTCACGGCCGTTAACGCTCTACCTACCCCGCAAGGGATAAAGGCGTGATATATGTATGTATGTATGTATGTATGTTTTATAAGAAAACGTTTAATTCCCAAAACACTTAGGGGCTGGGCTGGGAGAGCCGCCATACAAAATATAATTCGTATGATATCTATAATACAGATTTAATGTTAAGTGATCGAGACACATTGTATTAGTTTGAAAAAATATCATACAAATATGACGTAATTATTAAGTGCTCGTTTTATTCACAAAGAAATATTTATATCACTAACGTCAAATGTACGACATTTCTCGTAATGTCGTAATATGTTATCACAAGAGATGTCAACTCATGTAAGTAAATTCGCTTAAAACTTGAGAAAGAGCTTCAGGAGTAATCAATGTAGTACTTGAGCACAAGCTTCGGGAGCAATCTGAACTTTTAATAGCATAAATTAAACTTGCCGCCTTGGCAGG
Organism: Keiferia lycopersicella; assembly: GCA_029255805.1. Lineage (NCBI taxonomy): Eukaryota > Metazoa > Arthropoda > Insecta > Lepidoptera > Gelechiidae > Keiferia > Keiferia lycopersicella. The sequence continues at coordinate 10,087,300 of JARACZ010000007.1, forward strand.
GCTTGTGGCTTCACTCATGTAATGAAAGTTTGCAATACATGTGCGGAAAGCTATCGGTTCGATATCGAGATACGTTGCTAAAGTTAACTATCACAAAATATCATTTCCTAAAGTTCAAAGATTTCTTGATATGAATGAAACATCAAAAACATAAATAGTGTGCAGACACTGATTTCTTAAAAAAGGAAATTAAAGTTAAGCTTCCCGTAGGAATCGTGTTCCTAAACATGTTCACGCAACCAATCGTTTTTTTAGTAATAGTATTTTATTTAATATAAAATTGTTTTGTTTGTAGTAAGTACTTATGTCTAGCCCACGTTTTGAAAGTACAAACACAATTATCAAATCACACGATTAGCTTTTTTTCGTTATTTCATGAACAACAAGATCTAAAGTCTTAAAAGTAATAGCGTCGATCACAGAGGCCTAAAGAATACTAATGCAAATGTTAACTGTGAACGAAGCAAAGCTTAAAGAGGGAGCATTTGCTGCTGAAGCGGCTTTAAAAGCGGTCTACAGTTTGAAACTAGTTATTTATTCTTTCCACGTCGACTGAAAGAGGAAACTTGATGATGCATTATTCCAAGCTCTCAAGCGGCGACTCGGTATTCAACATTTTCAGCACGACACAAAAATTATGCAATGTTCACGAGTACGTATGCTCGTTGGATATGTTTATTAGAAGGTACGAAGTTTTAGTTCACCTTCAATTGGAAAATACTTCTGGTACTAAAAGGATAGCGTAATTACTTATCACGAAAGTATTTGTTATGACATAATAAAATAAGAGTTGTGATGATGTTGCACTTTCTTGTGTTAGTACATTGTTTTTACGTTTAGAGTGCGCTACTACGATTTTGTACTAACACGCGCACAACCCACGTCTTCATTGTTTACTTTACTTGATGACTCTTTGTTTGCAGCTTCGTTAGCGCAGTTACATTCAGACTGCATAGCAAACAGTGCAAAATCTACATTTTTTCAGCGGGATTTGCCGTAACTTTTTACACATTTTACTTAGTTGACTCACCACAATATTCCTTTTTTGTAACATACTGTTTTATAAATTGTTCACGAATACCAGTTAAGAATTATGAATGAAACAAAAACCCGCTAAATTGCGGTATGAAGTCTCCCTGAAGTATTTAGGACAACTGCTGGCATAATGCCTTTTAAATTACGACAGTATCGTAAAATAAGGGACATTTCTTCGTAACAGGGAATAGGAGGTGTAATGACGGGTTCGCTTGAGTTTTGCAGCCACTAGACATGGAAATGACGACGTAAATTGCGTATTCGCTTTAAAAAGATTGTGTAAAATTAAGGCTATCATGGAATGAGTAAGCTTTTCTAAAACTACTTTCGTGTTAGCCATAGCTTTCCACCAAATTGAGATGTACATATTTAAGTCGTCGGGGTCAAATATTTCAATACCTACCCATTAAAAACGCTCTGTTTGTACCCATAAATCATTACAATAATCGTGCTGTGGCTTGTATTCCCCATAAGTAGTCAAGCCAACGTCATAAAATTAATAAGTAGCTCCACGATGGCAATCGATTACCATTAGCAACATTATCGGGCATGCTAAGGAGTTAAATGACCTAATTCAGGCACTCTGGTTTTTAGGTAGAAGTTTATAAGTATAATAGAGCCACGCCATATGAAGATTCTCCTTATTAACTTTTTGTTAATTACCATTGTTACCAAAAGTCAAAAACATTAATACAAAAAACAATGCCACAATAAGACAAGAACCTGTAACTAATACATTCAAAAGTTTGTTATAAATGAAATTCAACACAGCAGGAGCGCAATTGTCAACTGTTCTAAGTCATGCATATTCCAGGATCTATGAAAGGTGCTATAGAGTTTGCTCTACAGCCATCCGTAACCAAACATTTGTAAGTGAAAACTCTTTATAACACAAACAAAAGACAAACACATAACAGGAAAACTAAACTAAAAATGCTTAAAGGTATTAACGCCATAGGCATGGATATGTTTCTGCCTCGTAAAATCGTTCAAGACTATGCGATTCATATTAGTCGAAGGACACCTATCCAAAAATTACAATGCCACTTGATGAATTAAAAGCTACGATAAGAAGAGAAGAATAAACTGCAACATTTAATGACATGTTGTCTGTGGTCGGTCATCCATCTGTTAGTCTCGATATCGTTATTGGACCGGAAGTTTTTCCAATTTCCGTCTAGTTCCCAGAGCATCGAATGATATGATGCGATGAATGGAGGTAATATAATGTGATACCAATACTAACTATAGCTACTCGATACTAGCTGATCGGCAGAACATTAATCAGCAGAATTATGTGTATCTTGATACTTGGTTAGAATTATTTCACTATGTTCTTCTTGCCTCTTCTTTGTGATGAAACAGTTCTTACTAATAACTACATTTTGTCAATTCTGAACCATATTACGCTTTTGACAGCGTAGCTACAATTGAGATTTTGTTTTCAACTGGGCAAAAAGAAAAGTTGAACTCTACACGTGCTATGGATTAATACTACGTGGAATATAAAATCACTACTTAGAAATAAACTTACAAAGGTGGTATATAATGTAATTTTTATTCAAATTAAATCACTTACCATGTTTTTTGCTTACCAGTGGGTAAGGTTTCTGATTATTTTACACGTCATGATGATAAATAGAAAATTGTGGTTTATTCAGTCATAAGTGTAGTATACGCAGTAAATTCTTATAAGTCTTACGAGTAACTAATACCCAGAATTCTCTTGAAATACTTAGTAGCTTAGTGACTATTTCTTTTTACGATTTTGCGTGACTGAATGCTCTTAGGACCTGTTTGGCTCGGTCAATAGGCCGGTCAGTAACAGTTTTATTAACAAGCTACTAAGTGGAGAAAAGGAATCTTATTTTCTAGTTGCGTTGCGCTACTACCTAAACGATACTATTTGAGAACTACTACCGCGCAACTGTGTACGATAATAATGAAAGTAAAGAGAATTTTTTAATCAGTAGCTAATACGTTGATACTAGAGGAAGGTAGGTAGGTAAACAAGCTTATTAAAAATTCTAGAGTAGCAATTTATTCCAGGCAATCGTTGGATAGAATTCAATTGAAAGAGAATGGAATAGTCTACTGAATAAAACGCATATTTTTTTAAGAAAAGAAAAAAGATAGCGCATTTTAAAAAATAGATACCGTGTAATAAATAAATACGTGAAGGCGATCATCACTGTTCTGATTATTTAGATAAACCTGTATCAAGAACCTATTTCTAAAGCCTACCTGACCGATACTAGGCTAGATAAAATAGGCGGCGGAAAGCGGAGACTATTGAACACATCACAACAGCAGACAGACTGTCTGGAGCGAAGATTGCGGACTGAAGGGATAAAATGCCTTTTTCGAAATAGGTTGAAAAACTACAAGCTTCGGCCAAAAGACACGACAAACCAGAATCTACGAAAAATGACAACAAGGCAAAAAAAATGAAATGTTCATAAGTCTCATATTATACGGTTATCTCATGCGATGCATTGGCGAGACAAAAGTATATTATAAGTGTATCTCATAACCTTGTAAGAACTTTTGACAATTGTTATTTAATATTTGAGCATAATTTGAGCACAAAGCAGTGTTATGCAGGTTCACGTCATCTCATTTCTAGCCGATGGATCCAAGAAATAAGCTGCAGCGCTCCCTGTAATATCTACAACACCCAGCCAACCAGCCTGCCATACGTGGTGATCATGGCAAACATCCCTATGAGGGGAGGCCCATGTCCAACAGTGGACTTTTGTGGCTATTGTAGCTGTATTAGTAGTAGTGGCGCTTTTTGGGTTGGACAAAATAAGGGTGCATGCAAGTAAACCTTGTACAATCATGCTACGCCATTGACGTAGTGTCGGGTGACGTTAGCAGCTGCGGCTGTCCCCGTTTAGAACTTTGAGATGGTTCTCACTCTTAACACTCCGTTGTGCGCTATTTAAGCGCATCCGTATCGCATCCGTCTGTCAGATGCATACTAAAAACACACACACGCATGTCCTACGCAGACACCGGTGTTGTTTGACAGAAGGATCCGTTACGCAAGTCGCTGCGTTGGACCTGCGTCGGGCATCCGTTTTTAGTATAGGGAATAACGTTTATATTATGCATCTGACAGACGGATGCGCTAAAGTAGCGCACAACGGAGCATTAAGTGTGAAAACCACCTAAGAGCCAGCGCACTTTAGCGCCATTTGGCGAGAGTCAAATGTTATCATCCCAATCTATAGCACATTGCTTGCTTCGCGTATCCTTTTAAGGTAACGGAAAATGCTGTAATAAATAACCTACGTGTGGTTGAGTTTTGGTTCCAATATATTGTTATCTGAAGCACCAAAATCTTTCTAAGAGTGTGATTTAACCATTAGGAATTGCTTCATTAGCGTGAAGTGAAGTGAGTATGACAAGTACATTTGTACCCTAAATACCTAAGCCACCTGCTGGAGGCTCATATCCAGATGTTGAGAATATTAACTGCTGATAGGGTACCTAAATTCAAAAAGTCTATTCTTAATAAATCAATAGTTCTTAAAAACAAAGCCCTGATAGACAGGTAAAGTTCAAATAGGTATAATTTTGTTACTGTAAGTACCTAATTAGAAATAATAATTATTGACTGTTTTAGTTTCTATTTTGGATCAATATTACACCTCAAGTTATTATAAATGACATCTATCAACAATACTACATGTAATGACTTAAGGCTAAGTTAATAAGGATTGCCCTGTAATGGGCAGAAGTGGCTTATCGTAACGGACGAAACTTACGAGAGTTGTCACAAGACACTCGTGAGACCAATGCCTCGCAGATTTGCATTCATAGGCCATCTGTACTATAACTATCCTAAAAGGTTGTAGAATGGACACTTCTATGCTTGATGATCCGAATTGAAGGTAATACAACCTGGACCTTTTCTCTCAGGTATTTTGACACTGAAAGTTCGGCTTAAATGCTGACAAGTTAATACTACACGTACGTGTAGTGGTAGGTACATATTAGACTGTGAGTGTAGGTATCTAGATTGAGATGTTGAGAAGGTTTTTATAAGGTACATACTGATATGTGTACAACCATGACAATGCTACTTGCAAATAAACAAAATAAGTAAAAGTAGATAACAGTGCGAGACAGACTTGCGCATGTAGGATTTTTGTACAAAAATGGCACAAAAACACGTCTGTTGTGGGGGAATCTTGCTACATATTTGCTATTATTTTAATACAAAGTTTGTTAAAATTAGCAAAACAAATTACATACATGGCATAAGAAGAAAAGCTGCGTAGATAGTTCCTACGTAACTCATAAAAATATGACAGACAGGTAAAGCAAAACAATTACAAAGGCATTAAGGTAAATTACAAATCCTTGGACTTACCGTATCATTCCGACGCACAAAGACTTTTATACACTGACTACCCAGGCTTATGCCAAGCAGTATCAAACCTTATTCCTTTCAGCCACATGGGTTAGAATACCTAACGCCTCGCAGAAAAAAATAGCAACACTTCACGGTACACTTGCTCTAAGTTTTATGTCAGGCGCATTTTTCTGTATTTAGTGGGTAGTTGACGTTGCGGTAGTTTTATTGCGGGGTGTGTAAGGGTTTGTGTACACGGGCGCGGCCGTGTCGCCTCACCGCAGACTACGGGTCGGGAACTGACGGCAGTAGTGTTGGGCGTAGTAGCGAGCTTTTCGGAAGCTTTTTGTAACCGGTGGACCGGTAATGGAATATTTGCGTACTTACCCGTTTCAATTTCGAAGCAAGTCTTGAAAATATAACGAAATTTCGGGACCGCAACTGCTATCCCCTCAAAAACATTAATATATAAAAAATTCCAAGTCTCGCTACTAAGCTGCTCAACCGTAAAAAGGTATGAGATCCATTTGAAACCAAGTCGGCTATCGATTTGTTCATTCCCCACTTAAGAGATCTATCTTAATTAATTACGTAATTAGTTAATAAGTATTATTTTATAGTGACCATATCAATATTTTCAATATATTTTAATGTTTACAATAAATTGAATGACTTAGCCATCGCACTAGAACAGAAAGTTAACGTGTGAGTCAGTGACAAAATTAAGAACTTTGACTAGCTATAATTCCTAAACCACTGGTTCAAAGTGAACGAAATTTGAAATATACCGTATCTACAGGGCTTTTGATTGATTCCTGAAATTTCAAGTCTTTTGTTTTATCCACAAGAAAGTTATAAGGTGTTGAAAATGGCCTGAACCGCTTCGAGAAAAGGATGGTACGGCTGTGCCGCTTTCTAGCTCGACTTGGCGGGGGCACTGCCGTGCCCCCAGATGACACAATTGAAATGTAAATCTTGTACGTAAAGTATGTCTAGTATATAAAAAAAAAGATTTCGCAAACAGCGTAATTTTGAAAAATCACTATAAGCCCGAGAATATACTAATTTCAATTTTATATAATGTTTGGGGTAGGTGTTTTGATAGTGCGTCATAACTTTCAATACCGGAAGACAATAACCGGTATAAGTGGTTCAATCATCACCGTTTTTTCACCCCGCCCTATAAATGTTCCGAGCATGCGCATTACACCGTATACAGGGTAGCTTTCAAGTATTTTTTCTTCGACGGGAAATATAAAATATTTACCGCCAGTACATCTAGCTCAACGTGTTAAATTGTTGAAAATTTGAAATGAAAGTGCCTTGGAATATTTTGTCTAAATGATGCCAGCAAATTCACCAACGTGTGTTCATACTTGCCTGAAAAATTCTGCAATACGGAAATACCTAAGCCAGCAATCACTAAGTTTTAAGAATTATACAATACATCAGAATAATGAGATAGTAAAGTAAATCATGTGGAAATCTCTTCTCCGAACCTTATGTCCCTGATGACGGACAATTCATCATCAAAGTAAATCATAAGAAAATTTTACTGTTCAATAATAAATTGTAAGATTATAATTATAAGGTGACTAAGCTTAGGTTGTATAAAGTTATAGAAAGGTTATCAGAATCATATTAAGAATAAAATGTTCTCAATGCAATTCTAATTCTACAACTACTTTAACAGTCACAGAAGTCTACGGCTTGGGGGTATTTGCCACGCTTGGCTGGTTGATGAGTGCAGTACGTGGTGTTGTACATATTTACAGGGAACGCTGTGCATTCTTTGGCTTCATCATTTAGTCGTTTTTTACGACACCCCCGGGTGAAACGGAGCTTTGTTATTCCAAACCGGCATCACACAGCAATTCTTATATCGTACCTAAAATGATACTAGTATACACTCGAAAGTATCAAATGTTTTTACCGCAATAAACGGTTATCTGTCAATCATTTCATTTAAAGCAAGTGAAAATTCTTTTTGTGCATTTCTTTTGATGCAAGTATGCTCATAAGCTGTTATCATGTAGTTAAAGTCATTCATTCAAGTTTTCTCGTGGGAACTAGAACAATACTTACTCTGCATAATCGTACTTTGCATTTTCATTGATGTACTACATCTGCATTATTGCGCCTATATAATAGTCAAGTGTTTTATAGGTAAAACATTATTTAGAGTTTTATGAGGCACCTATGTTGATTGATCTTTCAAATGGAGAAACACGTTTTCAAATGTTTCCATGTTCTTGGGGATCAACATACTATTCTGGTAAAAATTCAATTCATACCTGTTTCGTAAATCAGCCATAAAATATTACTATTTCTAAGTTCTCTACAATAATTACCAAAAGTAGTCAGTAAAATGGAATAGATACATCAGTAGCACTTCAATTTACCCACCCTCTTCGCGAGTCTTACAAAATTCACTTTTGCTGGTAGCTCCCTCTCGCGGCGTATTGCTTCACCTTGCAAACCGTAGGCGAGGTTCAGAAGGTAAATGAGGGCCATATAGAGTGCGGTTCAGGAGGGAGAGTGAGGACCATGATGTCTTAACAATCCAACTCTATTACAGTAGATGGCGGCACTATGCGAAAATCACCAAGTATTTAGGATTCTACAAGGATAATCCTATCCTACTAAATTATTTAAAAGGAAGTGTCTTTGTTAAGACTTGGCGTTGAACTGGTTGCTTAGATTCGAAATGAAATTCTGTACGAAGATTATCTAGAACTAATGTACTTTTCACCGCGGAAAATGCCTCATTCCCACGGAAACACGCACTAAACTATAATTTTGAAAAGTGACGCTGTTGAGCCAACTTGCATTTTAGGAAAACGAATAACGACATCCTTTATCGAGCTGAACCAAATTTGACGTAAATACTTACTAATTATTTTTATGTAAGTCAAAAATATTTGACCTAAATACTTGTTGGGCCGAAGTGTACCTTCCTACCTCAGCCTATAATAATTACAGCGTTCAAAAATTATTAAAGTACTTACTAATGAGATAAAATTTCCTAAGATGAGTATCAAAATTTGAAATAAAATTTTACTAGCGAACCTTTGCGGGACGGAACAGAAATGTGATTAAAATTTTGAACAGACATTAATTTAAGTTAATACTACTAGGCAAGTAGGTATGCTTTAAGCCAGCAGCCGGGGGGTTGAGGGTAGGTTGAACCCTTGAAAGAAAATAAGCAAGCATAAAATGTGTTTTATTCAATGAAACCATCGGAGCAGGTATCGACACAGAGCGCAGAGGGTTGAGATGGGCTTGCCTTCCTTACTGCTTAATATATATGCTATAGCTTTGAAATGAAATCAACAAAAAGGCCAACACAGAAGGAGAATAAAGAATGTGGAACATTTGTGCTAAAAATCCAACAGTCAAAAGTGAAATGTTACGTTTTTTCTGTGTTACCTATCTTAATGCATATTCAGATCGTTAAAAAATTAAACACTCATTAAGTATATCTCGTTTTTGAACAACTTGTTACACCTTCTCTTGGGAAAATTATCTTCTCACTCAGTAAGCCACTGGTCTTTCTTTTCGTGTGGGAAAAAGTCGTCCAACGACCCGATGAACCCTAGCGTGAGAATTTTTCAACCGCCTTCTACAAGTAGCAGGCTCCTGACATGGTTGTGTAACGACCGCCGTCTAAGTGATCATAGACAGCAACTGGGACCTACGGCTTAACGTGCCATCCGAAACACCGAACCATCTTACTCACGGACAGACGAGTGGTTCAGCCGCAATGTCTTAACCAGACTGGGCACAAATTCACAAAGTGATAAATATCAACTTTGTGAGTGACCCACCGAGAATCGAACCCAGAACCTTCTAAGTCAAAGGCAGTCGCACTACCACTGCGCCACATCGGTCGTTCACAATTACCTTCTCACTCAGTAAGCCGCTGGTAAAACTGTAGGATGGAAAGCTCAGATTTCATTTCAAAATACGTGAGTGCCAGGCGTCGTCAGCCTAAACAATGTAAAGCCGAAACTAACTACATAAACAGAAAAACCGTAGAGAAAAACAGCCATAGAAAATTTTGTTGTCAATTCAATTTCTTGTTTTATACCGATTTCATTATGATTTCGCCAGTATCAAGTTTTGGCTATGACTGTGACATATATTATCGGGATCACAAAAGACAAAACATTTTTTTTTGTACGCAACACTCCGTCTTTGATGTCATGTTCAAACGTTTTAAACTTCTGCGATTGAATTTTGGGCAAATATTTTTGTATTAAGTACTAAGTTCTTACATAACATAAAGACGCTCCCCAAAAAAAATTATCATATCAATCCCAATGAATACAAAGCATCATTCGTAACCAGCGGACTATGTTAACTATTCGCAAACAAAGTTACAGTTGCGAAGTTTTTATACGGTTTCGGGATTTCTATGAGGGATTTATTGAAATGTAATCCAAGTGGACGTGGGTTATATTTCGCACCAAGTCAGAGGTCTTTGTGTACTTCTGAAAACATGTAGGAAGTTGAATATTAAAGTCGTTCTTTTATTATGAGGATTTTAATTTAGTCTCTGTCTACAACTCTGCAGACTTCTTGTAGTGTGATGTTATATGTGTTGTAACTTTAAGTAAAAACTTGCTGATATAATTTTCACAAAGTATTTTTTATTGAAATTTAGCAAGAAATTACAGTCTTGAGTTCACAGGCGAAAACGGAAGTAAGTATAAAACATTCCGGAAGTGAATGAGTAAAACATTAGTAACAATTTAGGCAACATAATAAAAGAAACCGTGTTCACGGGTGGAACTTAAAAAATGTAAAGAATGTTCACAGCAGTTCCGTAAAATTAACGCACAAAATCGTACATATCGGCCCGCCTTGAAAGGTCGCTTTCAACACAAATTTCACACAGGCAGCGGGCAGATTTTTGAAAAACTTCTTCGTGTGATACCTTGGGTGGTACGTATGTCGGCGACTCTGGTAATACCATCAGAGCCAGGGTAGGTAGCCACGATTCGTCCGAGCTTCCACTTCAATGGGGGTAAGTGGTCATCCTTTATAATCACCATCATGTCCTTTTTCAGTTCTTCACCTTTGCTTTGTGTCCATTTCTGCCGCTGTTGTAGTTCAGAAATGTATTCTTTTGACCATCTCTTCCAATAGTGTTGACGCAGTTGTTGTAGCTCCTGGTATTTTGTTAAACGATGCTTCTTTTCATTGATAAAATTTTGAGTAGGTATGTCGGAACAAGGACGCCCAAGTAAAAAATGGTTAGGTGTAAGCGGTTCAAGATCATTGGGATCATGGGACATGGGAGTAATAGGACGTGAGTTTAAAATATATTCTATTTCACATAAAACTGTGCAAAGCTCTTCAAACGTTAGATGGCTATTTTTTAAAACTCTGGTCAAATGATGTTTTGTAGATTTTACTCCTGCCTCAGCAAGACCCGCGAAATGAGGAGAGTATGGTGGTACAAAGTGAATATTAATTTTTTCGTTAGCACTAAGTTCACAAATTTCTTCAGAATAGTATTTTAAAAAACGTTTTAAGGTATTGTACGCACCTACAAATTGAGTTCCGTTATCGGAATAGATGTCAGACGGCAAATTTCTACGATTTACAAAACGGCGCAAAGCGGCCATGTATCCGTCGGCTGATAAGTCACTCACTAACTCGAGGTGCACCGCCCTGGTAGAGAAACAAACAAAGACAGCAATATATACTTTTTTAAGAGAGCAACTTCTTCCTTTCTTAACTGCTGACAGTATAGGTCCTGCATAGTCCACAGCGACAGCCTGAAAAGGGTACTCAAGGTGAGTTCTAGGAGCTGGTAGATCGCCCATTCTTGGCGCTGTGGTCATGCCTCGCAGCTTCGTACATAGGATGCATTTATGGTAAGTGGATCTTGCTAATGTTCTTCCAGCAAGCGGCCAATACCGTTGTCGTATAGTGGCGAGTAGTGCTTGAGGGCCGGCATGTAGCAAGCGCTTGTGCTCACTCACAAATAGCAGTTTCGTGTAGTGGTGAGATGAACATAGCAGAGCAGGATGTTTCTTTTCATAATTAAAGCTTGATAGTCTCAATCTCCCTCCAGCGCGTAGAATTCCTTCAGGGTCAGAAAACACATGCAGTTTCGCAAGGTTGGCTTTTTTTGTAAAATTTGTTCCAGCAGGAAAACTCTCTGCCTGCGAAATCTTAATCAGATGTTTATTACCATTATGTAGTTCCATTGTTGTTAAAAATCCTTTTCGTTTAGACTGATTCTTGGGGTTAATATTGTGTACGAACCGTAAAGCATATGCAGTTACTCTAATTAATTTTGTATAGCTTGAGAATTGCTCCATATTAATAAATGAAGTTCTTTCTTCAATGACAGTAGTAAAGGTTGCTTCGCCTTTGACTTCAGGTAAGTTTTCTTGTAGATCATATAGATTCTTAGGCCATTTTTCTTCACCTTCATTTAGGAAAGCTGGACCATTCCACCATGTATCAAGAGCAGGAAGCTCTGTTGCGTTGACCCCACGAGACACATAGTCAGCAGGATTTTGCTTCGTGGGGACGTGGCGCCACGTTGAATTTCCGGTGAGTTCGAGAATGTCTGATACCCTGTTTCTAACATAAAGTTTTAATTTTACAGGAAGCATGCGCAGCCAGCCAAGGACAATTGTTGAATCTGTCCAAAATACACAGCGTTGTGGTTTTAATCGGAGTGCGTCAACAGCCTTCTTGCATAGCTTGGCCCCAATTAACGCTCCACACAATTCCAGTTTAGGCATTGTCAATGGACTTGTGATAGGACTGACTCTACTCTTTGCCATAAGTAACCTGGTCACTACAGTGTTCTTTTCTGTGTCCACAGCTCTAATGTACAAGCAACTTCCATAGGCTGCCTCGCTGGCATCTGAAAATACGTGGATTTCAAAATAAGTATGTGTGGCTACTGCTGGGCGAGGAATTTTCAATTCATTCAAAGCAGGAAATGTTTCCATTATTTTTCTCCATTGTAGTAACACGTCTTGTGGTACTTCTTCATCCCATGAAAGTTTGTATAACCACAATTTTTGCAGCAGTATTTTGCACTGAACTACAAATGGCGCCACTAGTCCTAGTGGATCAAATAATTTGGACACTGTGGATAGAATGACTCTTTTAGTGACTTTATTTTCTTCAGGAGATGTGATTTTGTTGGTTGAAAAATAGAGCTGGTCTGTTGTGTTTTTCCAGCCCAATCCTAATGTCTTCACATTATCTAAGTTTCCTAGAGTCAAATCACGGGTGTTATCTGCAAGCGCTTCTGTTACTAATGATGGGTCATTAGACCGCCATTTTCGAAGGTGCATGCCAGCAGCTTGGAGTTCTTCTTTTACCTTAGAAATGATGTTAATTGACTCTGATTTCGTTTGCGCGCCACTTAGGAAGTCATCAACATAAAAATCCTTTGCTATGATTTCAGCTATCTTCAGATCCTCACATTGCAATGAAATCTCTTTTAGGCATCTTACGGCTAAAAATGGCGCACTGGCAGTCCCATAGGTGACAGTATTCAGTTGTTAAGTGCTCACTGATTCTTCTGGATTTTCACGCCATAGGATTTGCTGTAAGTGTCGATCCTCTGGATGTACAAGAATGCGTCGATACATCTTTTCTACATCAGCTGTAAATACATATGTATAGGACCGGAATCTTATTAGAATTGACACAATGTCATCTTGAATTGTTGGTCCAACCATTTGTAAATCATTGACAGATATGCCAGTTGATGTAAGAAGGCTAGCATTAAAAACAACTCTCAATTTAGTAGTAATGCTGTCATCGCGAAGAACACCATGATGTGACAAGAAATTTCCTTTGCGCTGCTTAGCAGGTTCAGTGACCTTTGACATGTCTCCCAGTTGTTCATATTCTTTCATAAATTCTCTGTATTTAATTCTTAGTTGTTCATTTCTTTGTAGTCTTCTTTCCAATGAATATAAGCATTTTTCTGCTCTTGTGTAGGAGTTTCCCAGTGCATCTTCATTCTTTTTTAATGGAATTTTCACACAGAATCGCCCATCTGGCATCCGCATTGTGTTGCTTATGAAGTGTTCTTCACATTCCTTTTCTTCAGGTGAGTAGTAAGTTTTTTCTGGCTTTATTGTGCATTCATCTAGCATCCAAAATCGAGTTAAGTTGTCATTGATGTCAGTTTCAGTACTTAAAAAATTGCATCTCAAATTTTCTTCTTCTGACTGTCGTCTGACTTGGGCAGGACAGTTTCCAGATACCAGCCATCCAAACTTGGTCTCACAGACTGTAGGTCGATTAGGCCCCAGCTTTATTCTGCCATTTTCTAGTGCATCCCAGAAAATGTCCGCTCCGAGAAGAAGTTCCACCCTGGAAGGTAAGTAGAACTCTGGATCAGCTAATGGAATGTCATACGGAATGTTCAGTGCAGTGACATCGATTTGATAAGCAGGGACTGTATTGGAAATAATTGGTAGTACGTAGAAAGTGCTTTCAAATTGATAATCCTTTATGAGTGATTTGACTTGTGCTTTGCAGGTCTTACGTAGCTTAGTTTGTAGATTGTTAACAGCTGATACCGATTTATTAACACTTTTCGTAGGAAGATTGAGCTTTTCACACAGAGTTTCACTCATCAGACATGAGGTGCTGCAATTGTCTAGTAGTGCTCTAGCAGTCACTGTACTCCCATCAGCCTTCACTATATCAACAAGTACTGTTGATAACAACATTTGATTGTTTTGTTGCATCATAAAAGTATTGGCAGAGTCACTACCAGAATTTGAATCTGTAGTTGTAGTATCATTACCTTTTTTCTCATTGGATAGGCCCAATTGTTCATTAGTAGTTTTAGAAGGAAGGGAAGATTGTTCTAGGCAAACGAGCGTACTTTGTTTCTTGTGACACTTCTTGCAACGTCCACGCCAGCACTCCTCAGCGAAATGTCCAGCTCTTAGACAGTTGAAGCAGACGTTTAGCTTTGGGACCTCTTCATATCGCTCTTTTACGGTAAGCTTTGCAAAATCTTCACATTCATAGAGAGTATGTTATTTAGTACATTTTGGGCATACCTGTGTTTGTCTTCTTTCAGATACCAGAAAACCTTGCTCTTTGGGTCTTCTCACAAAGCCAGAAGCCGCAGCTGATGTGATCGGTCGAGGGTGTGCATGAGATGGGTGTGCACTTTGCTGCATGATCTCCAGGAGGTCAGCACGGTTTCTAAGAAAAGTAACAAACTCTTCAAAGGTGATCTTAGATAAAGTTGGAATATGTTCCTCCCAGTGACGCCGGGTGTTGTTATCCAGTTTTGAAGATGCTAAGTGAATAAGTAATGTGTCCCAATGCTGTGTAGGTTCTTTGAGACTGTCTAGTGTGCGTAGGCTTTTAGTAAAACTGTCAACTAGCATTCTTATGGATGTGTGGGACTCTTTAGTAATAGATGTTACATTAAAAAGATTTGTTACATGACTGTTAATCAGTAACCGAGTGTTGTCAAAACGTTCACATAGTAGATCCCAGGCTGTGTAGTAATTTTCACTTGATGTAGGCAGTGATTGGATAATGCATGCAGCACTACCTTCAAGGGATGCTTTTAGATAATGAAACTTGTTTATGCTGTCAATATTCTCATTGTCATGAATAAGACTCTTATATGTATCTCTGAACTCTAACCATGTCTGGTAAGAGCCAGAAAACTTAGGCAGTGGAATTGTAGGCAATTTGCACTTCACACCTTGGTTTATTAATGATTTGCTGTGAGATTTAGATGTCTCATAGTTAGATCCACTGTCTGAAGCATTAGAAGCCGCCTTTGTTTGTTTATCTAACAGAAAACGAAGCATTCCCATGTATTCAAAATATTTGTTTTCAAACTCTTCACGATCATTACCTACCTTGTCGTCTTCCGAACGCAACTCAATCTCGGCCTGAATTTGGTCAAACTCTGATAGAACCTTTTCCATTCGCTGGTATCGGAGTTCCGATCCAGGAATATTACATTCGCCCAAATCATCGGGAAGTTTATCGACATAATCTGCAAATATCGTTAATTGACGCTTTAAAATACCGCGTTTTTTCACAAGTTCTGCAATATCAGTCATATTTAATTGATATACTTACAATTTATCCACTATTTTGCAATTAAAACACGATAAAATCACTTTATTTTGTTATTTTTTCTATTTTGACATTTGCTTGACAGATGAGTGAATGAATGATTGAAATGCCTAGCTAAAGGCGCGCGCGCATCACCGATCGTAAAAGGAAACCATAAACTAAAGTCAAGTCAATGCTGCCAACACAACGACAAGTAAAATGGCGAATGCAAAAATTGCAAATATTTCGATAAATTTTATGAAAAAACAACAATGAAAATATTTCAGAGATATTAAAAGGATAATAAGTATTTTTGCAAGAGCGGTTAAATGTAACGTTATGAACAACTTTGCACTGAATGTAAATAACATAAATTACTGTAATTCGGTATTTTAGGTAGGTTTATTAGGAGCACAAGTAAACAAAATGTCTAGGAAAATTTAGGAATATGGAATGGACTTACTTGGCGAACCTCGGTTTTCTCACACGTCTGGTGTGTCATCTACTCACACAGGATTTATAGCTGCGGCTCGCTGTCTGCTGTCTCCACTCACGTTATTACAGAATGCTTCAGTAGTTTTGTAATCTTGCACGTTGTTTTCAAGAATTTCAGCAGTACGGACCCACTCCAGATCTGCTGTTGTATATGACTAAGCTTGAATGTACTTTAGACGTCTTGTGTTTGTTGTTGTAGGTACTTGTTGTGTTCTCGGGTGCTTTTGGCGTAACTTAAACCCGCTCCAAGTCTCTTAGTCTTTTCTTAGGTCTTCTTCTGCAGGATTCGAGCACCACAATGGCCGCCGTCGAATCTTCAGCAAAGCGATGTTCTGCTATGCATCCAGTAATCCAGGAACCAAGCAATCTGCGCCGTCAGTTCTGAATACTGGGTACGATGAATGATGAATCAATGTTGCGTATTTTAGGTTCTTAGCATTCAGCAATGGCTCCACGTGCCATGCTCCTCCATAGCTTGCCGTACTGGATCATTATTGGGTTCGAAGGACCATGTCTACAACTCTGCAGGCTTCTTGTAGTGTGATGTTATATGTGTTGTAACTTTAAGTAAAAACTTGCTGATATAATTTTCACAAAGTATTTTTTATTGAAATTTAGCAAGAAATTACAGTCTTGAGTTCACAGGCGAAAACGGAAGTAAGTAAAAAACATTCCGGAAGTGAATGAGTAAAACATTAGTAACAATTTAGGCAACATAATAAAAGAAACCATGTTCACGGGTGGAACTTAAAAAATGTAAAGAATGTTCACAGCAGTTCCGTAAAATTAACGCACAAAATCGTACAGTCTCCACTATGAATTTTCTTTTTTATCAAAAAAGCTGTTTTCTTGACGAATATCTACTAGAACCACGATGATATCCTAGAGATCTTATTACTAATGTAGTATCATTTAAGTGAATGGCTTAATGAACAATTCGGTTCAAATTTGTTTTATGGCTAAATCCTTTTAAAAAGTGGCATTGGAATCCATTCTAAGTTAACCTAGTACCTGTAGTAAGTTTCGACCTTAGAAAATAATAATCAGGTACCGCACCACATTTTTTTAGGGCTGCTATAGTTCTGTTCTCTGTATAACCACAAACACCTACAAAAAATTTTAATAAAAAAAAAACAAGGGGACCTCATTATAAAAAACGTCTTTATGTTTTAAGTCAATTTTATCCGTAATGGTTAAAAGGCTATACGAGTATCTTATGAACGGTAATAGTCAAACCGTTGACACTGCATGCAGTCCTTGAGACCTATTCTAATTCTATTCTTCACACATCAATGTCAATGTCTACAACCATGTCAGAAGCCTGTTACTTGTAGAAAGCGGTTGAAAAATTCTGACACTAGGGTTCATCGGGTCGTTGGACGACTTGGTGTCCCACACGAAAAGAAAGAAGAATGCTCAAACAGCATTACGAGTAGCTATAATTAGTAAACTTTGATAGTACGTAGGAAACAATATTTTTTATGGTTAAATAAGTTCTTACAACCGTATTTTCAAGCCGATTGTACCACGAGTTTGCTGCAGATAAGCCTAAGTCCAGGAAGCCGTATAAGCCCCGTGGAAATTCTGGTGTCCTTTTTACTAATTCTATTTCCTGGTCAGTCCAGTTCCGTTTCCGACGGGAAACAGCAGTTTTGTAGATAAAAAGATTAACAAAACATCCCTTCAGTGATCTTCTTTTGTTTTTTCTGTGTTTTGTTTACGTTTGTGCGGTGTAGGTTTGTTACTTAGGTCTCAGCTGAAATTAGCAGTCTAGGCACGAATACGAAGTAACAAAGCGGGATTTTAAGGCGTAATTTTACCCACGGCATTTCCCAATTTCAATGACATACCCAATACTTCTATTCTTAATTATTGTAAATTCAAAAACGCTTGCATAAAATTTGTACGAAAAATATTTTTTGCTGAATAAAACATAATAATAATCACACCAAATCCTCTGCAAACTAAGTTTGTCCTTTGCTATTTTTTTGGAATCAAATCCATCCACTTCCACTTCTTACGAATGATAAATAAAAAGTGTGGCCCACACAAAACCGGGGCAAATATTTTACCTGCAGGGTCCAATTTCTTATGAAACAACCATTTTTCTCAATAAAACAAAGTAGAAACATTGTAAAAAAATATAATCATTTATAGTAATTTTAACGAATTAATTCTATTGATTTCCCGATATTTCCTATAAAAATTGTACCTTCCATACAAAAAACACCAGCTAACAAAAACAGTTTGTTTTGTATGGAAGGCTTTTAGTTCCTAGGGTAATATCGTCCTGTAAAATATTTGGCCCTGTCGATGGCCACCCACTGTTTAAGGTATAAAAATATTCGCTGCAAAAATTTTAAGGGGCGAATCAGGCCATGAAACTGAACAACTTGGGGAAAGGAGAAAGGAGAAACATAGGTCAGAATATAAAAAAAAATTGTACCTCCCAAATTGTACAAATTGACTAGGTCGGTTGGGATTTTGTATGGAGGTCAAATTTTTTTTTTCTTATTTCGACTTGTGTTCCTTGGGAAAAGTAGTTCAGTTCCATGGGCTGGTTAGCACCTTAAATTATTTGCATCAAACTTTTTTACACCCTGTAAAATAACACAAATAGGAAAAATTCCCACGGTTAATTTCAATCACCTATTTTGTTTATAACGGAAAAACACCAATTAATTAGTTCTACGCGTGTGTTCGTTTCTTTACAGATTTAATGACTTTAGCCATCAACTAGAACGCTGATACTTTTTTATTGACCGCAACAATTAGAATCAGACAAATTTTGATCAGGTTAATGACACTTAATTCTAATCTTGGGATTACGCAAGAATAGGACATATTGCAGTGTTTTTTGAAATTATGTTATTTTTTACTTAAGGACATTTGTTTTTTCGCCTCTAAAGCATAGTCCAAAGTCACAGATTCGTTCAGTTTCAATTTTTTCCAGGTGAGTTCTCTTCGCGAAACTGAACAACTTTTTCCGAAGGAAGAAAATATGACGAAATATAAAAAAAAATTGCTCTTCTCCTGTATGGCAGATCTAAATTTCTTTTTTTAAATTCAGCCTATTGCGGACATCTGCCTAGTTCCATTAGTAGGATTTCACCTTAAACTTTTTTGCATATTCGTGACATAGGACTCCTCTTTTAGGGGTTATTGTCATACCACGTTTTTGGCAGGCGGATTTGCAAACGTGGTGCAAGATCTTGCATTTTCAGGGAACGCTGGCTGCTGCCCACTACCTTGATAATAATTGGTTTTTACGACTTGTGACATGGAAATGAAAATATGTTAAGGTGCCGTCTTCACGCATCACTGTTTATTACTGTAAAAGCCACAAGAAGTCTTGCCATGACCGCAGAGCGTAATTTCATACCATGCACTGGACACTGATGTCCGTTCCCTGGATCTGGCACCAGGGTTCATCGGGTTGTTCGGTGACTCAGTGTTCCATATAAGAAGAAGAGGTTCACAAATCTAAGTCTGCTTTTTGAGTGCCATAAAAATAATAACCGTCAATACTTTTTTTTAAATATATTTTATACTAAAATCTTCTTCTCTAAAATGAAAAAGTACTCATAGGAGTATTCTTTGACATAGGCAAAAAAAACAGTGATATGGTCTAGTAGTAAACGTATCACACAAAATAACCTGCTGTATGATGTAACAAATAAATTAAATGTGTTCATTTCTAATGACAAAAAAGTTTCAGATCTAATTTCACAACAATCAACAATATTTTTTCTAGATTGCCCAATGGTATGAAAACAAAAATAGAGTCAGATAAGTAATCGAATAGACAATTTAGTTCTTTGTAATTAGCAATAGTTTTCCATATAATAGGTATAATATTAATCAGTTTGACAGTCCAGCCAGTGTGTGGTCTTGTTGTATCGCGTCGGTGATCGGGTCGCCGAGGGATCCTCGCGTATCAAAATGAATGAATACTACAGTGGACATAATATTAGTGCCCTTTCAAGCCCTATGGAGTTCACCAAAGGGATAGGGCGGATGTTCTATGTGATCAACCCTAAGGAATCGTACGAGGATATAGAAGATGTGCCGAACTTTTATGTTCAGGTATGTAAAGAGGATAATGATTACCTTATTCAGTATGTAAGTCTTTTACTTTTACAAATGAACATCACGGAAAATATGATTTGAATAATGTATCTTAATTTTTTGATCTGGCGTTAGTAGTAAATAGTTTTATACTTTTTCTGGCATTTTAGCCTGAAAACCTTAGTAGCAAAGACGGCTTCTAAAGGTATTTTGCTCCACAAAAAATTACATAACCACTGTCTCTTTTACATTCTGTTTGCATTCACATCACAGAACGACATATTAATATGTAAATCTCGAGCTTTTTGGAATCTCTTTGAAGATTTTCTCGACCAATATCATCCGAATATCTTTCGATATAGAAATATTGATGTATTCAAGGAGAAAAAGTAAAAAGGCATATAAGTGCAAAATATATGTTCAGCAAGTGTAATAGAAATTATTAACAACGTTTACCTGCTCAGTTGAAATATATTTTTATATGAAATGCAGTAGGCACAACAGAAGACAACAATGCGATACCTAATTTAAATGCAAAAAATTGTCGAAATTTAATTAAGTAAATTTGAAGTCACAGGATAACTGCTACTATACCAACGATATACGCTATAGAAGCCGAATTTCTGAAATCAAGTTTGGATGGACTTTTCATGTTGGTAGCGTTTAAACGTTAATAAAATTGTATTCAGTTGAGGTTGGGGGGGAAAAAAAAACAAAGAACATTGCGGTGATTTGTAAAGTGTGTGTTTTTTATAAAGATAGTAAATTGACACCTTGCGTTTCCGATTGTTTTGCAAATCTTAAATTTTGATGTGCCAATTATTTGTCAAGTTCAGTGCATAACTAGGGTTCATCGGGTCATTGGACGACTCGGTATCCCACACGAAAAGAGGAGAGTATAAATATGTTTTTGTTTTAGGCATGGCCTTACTTCCTTATGTTCATGGTGCTCGAGCACATAGTCTTAAGGATGAAAGGGAAGAAAGGGATTCGTCTGAGCGATGGCATCACCAGTTTGTCAAATGGATTGTTCCTTGAAGGCGGAAGGTGAGTCTTGGATACAGTCGTTAGACAACCATATCAGAGGCCTACTTTTGGTAGGTGGTTGATTAATCTGACATCAGGTTTTAACAGGCCGTTTGGCTCAACGTCCCATCTTTCTATTGAAAATAAGATATTCAGGCTAAATAATAGTAAGATTCTAATATCCTGCATTATATCAAGGCACTTGCCTATTGAATTTTCGGCTAAATTTTAGATTGTTTGATGTGTCATACAATTAATTCAAATCTTTGACATAAATTAAGTTTACTAAAGTGGAATCAATTATTGTTATCTGCGTAGCTTCAAGAATTGTAACGTAGCAGATGCTTCATATTCATGATCTCATATACCAAAATGCACTTAACATTAAATTTTACTGGAAAACGCAGCCTGCATTCGATGAATAACATTAAACGAATCGAATCTCTGAAATAGGAATCCTTCAAGTTCGCTTTGACTTCTTTATCTGCACTTTATCTGGTGCATTTTATCCAATGAATATTATTAGAAATTCAATTCTGTGAAATATCAAAGCAATGATAGGTCATAGTTCACTTTTGAAGTTTAGATAGGTATTCAATTACTTCTTCGTTCGATGATAAAATTCAGAATAAGTGCCTAAATATTTATTTTGGATATTGTTCACTAACCATTTGCTTCTACTAAAATGTTCACCGTGAGTCGTACCGTCCGTAGTAATAGATAATAAATTTTTGTTTCTCTCTTGAATTTTCCTATAAATATAGGCTATTCTGTGCCCAAGCAAATCCTAAACCTTTTACCCTCGTCCCAGAGAATCAGCAAAAATGAGTTTAGAAAGAATAGAAACGTAAGAACAGTAGTATGGCTGTTGTACTAAAGCCTTTCGGGATTTTGTAAAGATATTTTTGCCTTGGAAAATGCTACTTTCCCAATTTGCTGTATACCTTTTTACCATACTAAAATATGAGTTAAGTTCCTAACAAAGATTCGACTAACTAATTTAACATAACCTAATATCCCCGCCAAAGCTTCATTCATAAATTAATCACTGGCAATCAATACGGGTTTTACTCTATTTTGGAAGGTGGAATGGGAAAGTAGGTGAGGCAATAATTTATTTATTACCTACTGAAATAATCTCCACATTCTGGTCTCTACTTATCAGAATGCATTTTGGGTCGGGGCATAGAAATGACTATTATAGGAATGATAGACCTTGCATAATTCTTTAAATCAAAGACATGCCCTTATCCCGGAGGGGTACGCAGAACGACAAAAAACGTAAAATGCCATCACAGATGTCATACACAATCTGTTTTACTTTTTTCGACGAGTTCGCGGGAGAAGTTATTTGCTATTCATCAAAACTTCGCTAACTTGCGAATCAGTAATGCGGAATAAATTCGAACATTTCAAATCGCTGAATCCGCGTTAGCGAGGAAAATTGAATTGAGTGTGTACCAGGAGTGAGTTGCAAACAAGTGGAACTATGTTTTCCGGATTGTTCTGACATATTTTGCTGAGTTTTACAGTATATATTCCCAGAGAATATCTCAAACTGCCTCGTTCAGGCAATTCGCACAAATACGGCATGTGTTCCGAAATTTTCCGTATGCAGTAACTTGGTTCTGTAGACGAGAAGAATTAATGAAATCCCATACAAAACCAGAATTCATAGCACATGTCAAAGGATCAAAAGAGCGACTGAATAAACCGCACTCGACGGACGACGCTGCGATAGCGCTGCGTCAAGTATTGAGCGGTTGTAGTATGGGGATTGACATTTCTAGTATGGATCTGACAGACCGCTGCGATATTTTAGCGGTCCGTCGTGCGTCAAGCGTGCGTTCCGCCGTCCATGCTGCATGTTCAATTTACCTTGGTTACTATATCTTCCCTTGCAGGCTCTCGACTGGTTGATTACTTGTGCTGTTTCAGATTGATTTGGCGCGGAGCAGAGTCATACTTGTACACCTGGATCTACGCGAACTGGCGACTAGTAGACCTGCCGTGGGACAACACCTGGACCTGGGTACTGGCTGCTGTTGGGGTGGATTTCTGTTACTATTGGATGCACAGAGCTTGTCATGGTAAAAAAGCACGTCATATTGGTCTTATTGACTGTTACGTTGTAAATTTTATTGAATGAATTATGAATTACTACATAATAGCACACAGGCACACTACATCATCGGATTAGTTGAAAGACAACTCAGTGTCCCACACCAAAATAGAGAGAGAAAGAGAGAGAGAGACATAATCTAACGCAAGGTGCACAGGAAGGTGCTATAATTATCAATAGATAAGAAAATAATGCGTTCTCATTTAACATAATTCTGATAATAAATCAAGCGCAGAAAAGACAAAATTCCTCTTTTGTTAATAATAATTACCTTTTCTGTATTGTTGGAGGCTGAGTCGACAAACGATCCGAAAAGCCTGTATCATGTGACCGCCGTCCAAGAATATACAAAATGATTGAAATGATGGCAAGCCTGTCCTAAATAAATAATAATACCTAATAATGTTTCCAGAGGTTCATGTCCTATGGGCTCAGCATCAGGTGCATCATACATCAGAAGACTTCAACATGGGTGTAGGCATCAGGCAGTCCATCCTTCAAGGCTGGTGTGGCTTTGTGAGTATGATAATTTTCAGTTTACAGTAATTTCCTTCATTTTATGGTACCAGTTGATCTCCTATCTGTACTGTGGAGCTGACATATTACTCTCTACTATATGATACTATACAGGGTGTAAGGTGCAGCGTCCCGAATACTGATAGGGTGCAAGCAGACCATGAAACTGAACTACTTTTCCCTGGGACATATGTCAGGAAGCGAAAATAAATTTTCGATCTCCCATACAAAATCGCGATCACCTAACTGCATTCACTATGGAAAACCAAAAATTTCTTGAATTTGCCTGACATATGTTCAGTATAGAAAGTTGTTCATTATCATGGTCTGCTTTCACCCTATCAGTATTCGGGACGCTGTCCCTTACGCCCCATATTGTAGTTATGTACAAGTTATAGCGTCAGTCGCCCGTGGTTCTCTTACCATCCTCCCCTAACAGCCAACATCGCGTATTCTGGTTAACAGGCCTCAATATATATGAAAAGAGTCAAACCGTGTATATCGGAAAATCTTTAGTTTTCCGATTTAATTTATGGCAAAAGCACCTAAATATCCGTGTTAAGTTTCAGCAGATTTTTATTCTAGTCAAGCTGTCTTGAAGTTCGATTCCATGATTAAGTAGACGGATGTGAAAACTGAACCATTGTAAGAAATACCCAAAATGAAATCTGCAATCTAAAATTCTGAATCTCGGAAATCTGTCTGAAAAATTCTGTAACGTTGTAAATTTTCTTGCCCTAGATCTTGCCTACATTAGGTTACATCTTCATTAGTGCAAGTTTCCCAGTCTCCCTACATTAAGTACTCAAACTGAGATTGATAGAGTAAGCCAGAACGTTAGCGAAGATAAATGAAGGAACTCTTTCCATATTACGTATTACAGAAAACCTGTCTGAAGTTTTGTGGTGTACGTGCTAAAGTATGTTTTAGACACTTTGAGAGAAATGTTTAATACTTCTTTTAAAGTTCTGGTAAATAAGAACCGTGAGGTTTTAATTATTTAATGTTTCAAACAAAAGTACATGGTATTATTAAACATTCTTACCGCCTTTCCACGCATGATGATATGAAACAGGAGGGACAATAAATATTATTGAGGACTTTTGCTATATACTATTTGACATTCAACCGCTTTGATGTTTTTTTAAGAACGTACAATAATTCTGTTATTACATTTTACTGTATATTTACAGATTTCTGTAGGTACTTACCAATTTTTGAGTGCTATGATACTTCTGATAATTAACCAGGAACTTTTCTAAATTCAATTGAAGCATCAAAACTTCAATGCTCAGTGTGGGACACCTGCGTTTATAAAGTTCAGTCAAAGAATTTCGGTCTGTATGAATATGACAACGAAGGTTTTACCTCGCAAATTGTCATATCTCATACATTATAAACTCCGCTATATATTTTCTCATATTATTTTTTTTAAATGTGTTTTAGATCTTCTACTTACCTCTGGCGTTAGTCATCCCTCCGGCTCAGTTCGTGATGCATCACCAGTTTAGCTATCTCTACATGTTCTGGATCCACACTGAGACCATCAAGACCCTGGGACCTTTGGAACATATCCTCAATACCCCCAGTCATCATAGGATTCACCATGGTAAGCTAAGTATATATATTCATCACGCCTAAATCCCATGCAGGGAAGGCAGAGCGTAAACGGCCCTTACCCTTTTCTGACAGAATTAGAAAGTAATTTCAGATCGTTAGCGTCTGTAAAGATACGGTCGCTATAGCCACGCTGGTCATTAACGCTCTGCGTACCTCGCAAAAGATAAAGGCGCAATATTTGTATGACGTATGTATTTAATCAGAATCCTGTTCATTATACACTGGCTTCTCGCGACACAGCCTTTCATGCGACAGGTTTTCAGGCTGTCGCCTAAAATGCTAATACATTTCAAGCTTCAAAGTCGCCTCTTACGACACCTACGGAAAAGATCTGTGGTGATGCTATTTTAAGAAGGTATCACACGGTGATAGGCATTTAATAAAACTCAAACAGGTGTATAATAGATTGGCTGTTACTTTGTTATATTGGGTCTTACTTTATTATATTGTTTTAAGTACGTCATTCGGTTTCTACAACACAATAGCTAATGTGCTTAAATTAAATTGAATATGAATAGCAGGTTCACGTCCTCAACCACATGGAAGCCTTGAGAATGCCATAGCCATAACTCATTAACAATGAAATGATCAATAAATTTAGGTAATGTGTATACAATTTGCAAACAGGACATGTAGGTAGGAATTATGGTTCTGTACTTTCGATTACAATGCAAGGTCTTTTTGTATTAGCAGAACTGCTTGATAGTTAGGCCATGAAAGTACTTAACACCTTTCAATCTTCAAAATTGAAAGCAAGAATTTTGTTGTAGTACTTACCTATTATCATTTATATGATATTGTTCTACGAGTTTCCGCTAGAATGTTTCTTCTTATATTTAAAAGTACTCATAACAGAAATATAGAATAAAGAATTGTTAAAGTAAGATTATAAATTTGTGAGAGCATGTTCAAGTCGTGGGGAAACCGTCAGTGGGGAGAATACCTTGGTACTTACATACCTACTGCGAACACAACACAACAATCGTAGAGCCTACATATGGCTGAACTCTACCTTATAATTATTATAGTTAGTCTAGCAGATTTAGTCGGATCCCAGAGCAAGTGACTGGACAAACGCCTTCCCGCGGTCTTCCACCTGTAGCGGTCAAGTACAACCTCATATAAGTTTCATCTTCAAATAAGCATCAGTATCGTCACGTCATCTTTTTCGAACTCTACCATATATCAAAAAAAAATATTTTTATCAGGTAGCAACCCCTACTGCATAGACGTAAACTACGGAGGAGTGCTGATCATCTGGGACAAACTGTTTGGGACCTTCAGACCTGAAATGGAGGGAGACAGGATAGTTTATGGGCTCATCTACCAACAACCATCTTTCAACCCCATTCATTTGCAAGTAAGTGGGCATCTTCATCACCAGGAAATAATGAATCAAAATATTGAAACAGGGTACCAGTAGTAAGTCCTAAATCACGGTTCACGCAACTGGACCGAAATATTGGACAAATCAAAGAAAATTGTGGGTAAGAAAAGAATCTCTAATATCTTGAGTCATTCTAATATGACAGTTTTTTCTAAAGGGCGCCACGATGGTAAATGTAGACACTTACCGAGACTGTATTTACTAAAGCAATAGCCATAAAATGATACTGGAAAGGCGGAAAGGGCAGAAAGAATGTGAACTATATTGTTGTCTATATAGTCAACATCTTCTGTGCCCACGGGAAGCCCAATCTCGAATAGATAGGTATCTTTCATTCCTGACAAAGAGCAACATATTTTTTTCCTTACATAGTCTGCTGTGGTATATACATACATACATATATCACGCCTTTATCCCTTTATCGTTAATGAAATAACTAGGCATAAATAAAATGTGACCCGGTTTTCCTTGTTGGGACTATGAATTTAAGTAGGTAGGTAAGGTATGTTGGAGTTTTAACATCAACTTTTTTTACACACCAGGGAAGATAGCAACAGTCTTGAATAGCTTTTTGCTATGGATTTACTTTATTATTCAGGACAGGCATGTTTTATGTATTTAAAATTCGCTTTTTCACAGACATACTACACAAAGTACGTGGTGGCCAAATACCGGTCGTACGACAATTGGGTCCACAAAATCCGGGCTGTGTTTGACAGGCCCAGCTGGAAACCCGGCCATTGGGTGCGATTCAGGGATATGGAGGAAGATGTAAGTATACATTTCTTTATTGTATATGTCGAAGGGCGTCATAGCAGGCAAAGTAATATTTAGTCAACAGGAAAATTGTAGGTGAATACGGATACCTGATTGTCCGTAAGAAATATGGTTCCTGGCTGTAGCTGAGTTGAGTTTGGCCTGGCTGGTTTTAGGACCTCTAAAGATATCTTGTGATGCGTCCCGTTCAGAGATTTGCGCATCGTGAGTAGACTTCGACGAGTCAAAATGTATGGGTAAGGCCTTTTTCACACTTAACGCACAACGAAACGCAAAAATAACGCATCCGTAACGCAGCGGACT
Organism: Keiferia lycopersicella; assembly: GCA_029255805.1. NCBI lineage: Eukaryota > Metazoa > Arthropoda > Insecta > Lepidoptera > Gelechiidae > Keiferia > Keiferia lycopersicella. The sequence goes on from JARACZ010000007.1 coordinate 10,115,101, forward strand.
GTCAGATTCGTACTAGAAATGTCAAACCCCATACTACATCCGCTCAACCGCTGTCGACGCAACTGCGTTATTTTGACGCATCTAAGATGCAGCTGCGCCGACAGTGGTTTTGTGTGGGGATTGAATTCCTAGTAAGGATCTGACAGACCGCTGCGTTGTGCGCTAAGTGTGAAAGAGGCCTTAAATCAAAACCAGTAAAGACTTTTGACACAAAGGTGTAGAGAAAATGTCGCGATACGCATCCTAAGCATATTGCGAGTAACCCCGTATGCGGTTACAAAACTCTGACTTGGTATCTTAAACTAAGTCTGTCAAATATTGTAATGAAAAACTAAGAAACCTTCTACGAGAGAATACTAACCATAAAGTATTTACTAGGTAAAAATATGTAGTCAAAGTTGTAGTTTTTATTTCTTTTAGTACTCATTGTTGTATTGTACATTATTTATGTTACTACATACCTATTTGTAAGTTTATGGTTTGCCTAACTACCTATTTATTAAATAAAGACTTACTTGCATACTGTTGCATACTAAATGTGCGAAATACATTGAGTATTTCGCACATTTAAGTTTCTATTTATGAGATACAGCCTGGTGACAGTCAGCTACGTCTTACTATTATCAGCTGTAGTTAGTACTTATACATACATAAATCACGCCTGTATCCCTTGCAGTTGCAGGGTAGGCAGAGCGTTAACGGCCATAAGAATACGGTCGCTATCGCCACGTCTGACATTTTTGAGGATTGTTTTCCAAGGTAGTTTCAGAAAACATCTGTATCACTATAGTGACAGGTTGTCAACCTGTCGCCTAAAAATTTTAATACACCAATACTTAGTCGCTTCTTACGACACCCGTAGGAAGGATGTGGGGTGATGCTATTCTAAGCCGGTATCACACGGCTGTAGTTAGTATTCTTTGTTATTAGGCTCTTGGTTTGTCCCCTTTGGTATGGAACTCTAAAAACGTACGTTTTATGGTAGGTAGGTATACCTTTTAATAAAATGTTTAGGAGTTCCAAGGACCTTAACCCTATTGAGATCGCAATGTGTGCAAATATTCTCGTATTTCTTCCGTTTTCCAGGAAACTTGCTACAACTTCAAGCGTAGTTTTTGGCCTGACGTAATAAGATTTTTTTTTTCAGCCTAAGATCCACCTTCAAGTCAAATACAACGTGGTACTTCCAAAGTGGTGCACGGCGTACCTTCTCACTCACTATAGTCTAGTGCTCTACGGGTTTTACCAACTATTCTTGACGCATTTGGTAAGTGATAATAAGTATAAGTTCAAATCGATGAATTAATTAAACGAATCAATGAAAACATTACCGATCTTTTTTCGCACAATAGTGTAGAGACTTATTTCGCGGGCGAGAAGACTTCACAAGTATCAAATCGTATGGATTTTATCAAATTAAGTGAATAATTTTGTCTACAAGTGTAGAAAAAATCTAAGTCGCGGTTGCGCCTCATAACTGGGCAAATGTAAAATATGTTTTGTCATTTGATCTTCGACGCAGTTATTTAACTTCGTTTTCTTTCATATTTTTCCTACAATCCTATTCGATAAATATAGGTATTGCTATTGACGTCATCCATAACTAACGATATTAGAAAATCGAGTAGGCTTTCTAGGAAATTGGGTCTTCAATCTTGAATGAGATGGGAGACCCTTTTCAGGAGATGACGGTGTTTTACACCAATACAAAGATAAACGGATCGACGATGACATATTAGGTGCCTTAAATTACCTTATAGAAAATGAAAGTATGTATCTACCTACCGTGATAAAGAACTACTTAAAACTACTTAGTTTGTTTGTAGAAAATCCAGTTTTTGCTCCTTTTGAACATTTTATCTATGCTAAAATAGTTCGAAGATGTGGACGATGCTTTCGATTTACACAATTTATTTACAACCCTGTTTGTAGTAAAACTAAATATCACTAAGTTATTGAAATCATCAAAGTTAGTAAATAAATTCTTTATGATCAAGTAAATTTCATCAATGCAGACTTTATAAGCAGGTTAACAGAGGCGCTTTTATTTATTCTTGTCAAAAAGGGCCGGCTCCAGAGGGCACCGCAGGTAACATTAGAAAGACATGGTAAAACCTGACCCGTGTCACATAAAGAGGGTTTGTTTCGGAAATCGATCACCCATTACTAACATATCAGCCTATAGCAAACAACTCCCAAGACGTAAGCCCAGGGCAAGGGCGGCCCACCCAGGGCCCAGACCTTTCTCACACTTATCTCACCACATAGCGCTAAAATAACGCATTCGTACCGGTCTGCCAGATCCATACTAGAAACATCAATCCCCATACTTAAACCGCTGTTGATGCAGACAGCAAAAACGGGATATCGTGTCTTTAGGGCCTTTTTCACACGAAACGCATAACGGTGCGCTAGCGCTGCGTTGTGCGTTTCGTTACTACCTACCGTTTTTGCTACCCAGAGATCAAGATCCATAATAAACTTAACTAAACTTGATCGAATTACTGAAAGAGATCGAATTAAAGAAAAAATATACCTACTTCAAATTCTATTTGTTTATTTTGACATTTCAATTATCTTCTATTTGGTCAAGTCAATAGGGCGAACTATTTAAAGAAAATAGATTATTGTATTTTGGCACGGGAGAAATTGGCAGACTTCTGGAATTAGTATCGAGTGTTCTCCCTAAGTTTATCTCAAACATCCAAAAATACAACATTTTCATGTTGTTCAAGAATCCACGTATATTAGTCTAACTGATTTTTTAAGGTTGTAATTTCAAAGGTCAGAACTCACCGGCATATAGTTCCAAGATATTTGATCTTTAAATCTTATGAAAGTACCTTTGAAAACAATCCTCAAAAATGTCAGACGTGGCGATAGCGACGTATTCTTACGGCCGTTAACGCTCTGCCTACCCGGCAAGGCGTGATGAAACGCGAGTGTTAGGTGTCATATTGGATGTTTTAGAAACTATATTGGGTAGTATTGGGTAGTCTGTTTTCAGTTTACCCGTAATTCACGCTTGTACTTGTAACAGCGTCGATATATAGGGAGCTCTGTCAGTAGAACTAACTTTGAATAATGTAAACAACCGCGAACATTTAAAATTTAGTGTTTTATTTTATTTAAATTTTTTGAGGGAAGCTAACAGCACTAAAGTAACATATTTGACGATGACAATATGTGTTTTAGCTAGTTGCAAGTACAAATGTTTAAGATTTTTTTACTTTTCAGGGTATGTCTCCATTCACGGTGCTGCTCCTGGTCCTCTATATCCTGAGCTCGCTCACCGTATTCGGCATGATCCTGGACGCGTCCCCCAAAGCCCCAATCCTGGAGATGTGCCGGTGCCTGGCGATGCTGGTGGTGGCAAGGCTGCTGTCTCCTCACTGGGGTATCGTCATCAGTCCCCCGTTGCAACTGTTCTATGTTATATCCGGATTATTCTGGTTCTTGTTCGTTTTTAAGGCAATCGATTTCAAGTCCGTCAAAGCCAAAGAGTGAAAAAAACCTACGACTTGTATTTTGTACGTGTGTATATTTATATTGTGTTTTGTAACTATACCTAGTGTTTGTGAGTTTGTATTTTACTATTGTATTGAAGTTTTTAATAAAAATATGTGTTCAATCATTTTATACATTTTTATAAGTTATGCAAGATGATGCATCTTACGTTAGTAAGATGGTTCCGTGTTTCGGATGGCACGTTAAGCTGTAGGTCCCGGTTGCTGTCTATGATGACGGCGGTCGTTACACAACCATGTCAGAAGCCTGCTACTTGTAGTAGACGGTTGCAAAATTCTGACACTAGGCTTCACCGGATCGTTGGACTACTCGGTGTCCCACACGAAAAGAGAGAGAGATAAGTTATGCATTATAATTGCTACCAAATAATTGCTTTTCAAATTGAAATACTCCGCTAACCAATAACAGCATTGAAATTAATCAAATTACACAGTCTGCTAGAAGTTATTAGTCTGTAGTGTTTTCCAATTATGCATTCTCTCTAATGAATTAGTAATTTAATTAGAGGCATGCCTACTGCACTATCGAAAATGGTAAATGTCTATGATAGCAAATATTTTCTGCTAAGCTCTCATATTTTGTGCTACCGAATGTAAATTAGTTAATAGTAATTGTCACAAATTCAATGTCAGCCATACTTGAATTGGAAGACACTTGTACACAGGCTAATAATTCTGTAGGTACAGAAAAAGAGTCGGAAAAGCATTTGAGGATTGTGCCCGAACAAATATGACAAATATCGACTGTGAGCTGCTATGGCGGGTCGCACACTTAACGCACGACAGACCGCTAAAATACATACTAGAAATGTCAATACCCATACTAAAACCGCTCAACCGCTGTTGACGCAGCGCTATCGCAGCGCCGTCCGTCATGTGCGGTTTTAGTATGGGAAGTGACGTTTCTAGTATGGATCTGTCGTGCGTTAAGTAAGATAACCATATTTTAAAATTTGCCCACGACAGTTGTCAGACTAAACAGACTCAAATGCTGCTCTAATTCTTCGAAGGTAAGGTCTCTCTAAAATCTTAGGTAAGAATTATAGAACATGTTTTTTTTTATATACCTACACTTTTAGCAACTTTTTAATAAAACTTGTCAACTTAATTTTTATAAAAGAAGCAAGTTTAATGGAGCGTAAAAGTTAAAATCTGAAAGATTTGAGATAAAATAATTTTATAATTTTTCATTTGCTTTTAAATTATTCATTGACCCATGTCTTTGAAGGGCAGAGCCAATAACTATCATCGTCAATCAATTTCAGATCAGGTATTTACAGATATTATATTTCCTTGAAATTTTGAATTGACAACAATTTTGTAAAATATTTAATTGCCTCCGTCTAGCGGTCTCGCTGTTGGTATCTGAGTGGAAAGTCCTACGTTTATTTCTCGAGGGGGGAATGTGTAATGTGACATTGCAGGATGAAACTCCTGATTGCCAAAAAAAAAGAAGATGGTTTCATGCTTCGGGATGGGTATGAGCAGTCTTTCGCGTATGCTGTCTATTATTGATTACGTAGACGGCGGTCGTAACAAAAACCATGTCAGAGGCCTACTGGTAGTAGTAGTAAAACTTTAATACCGGGGTTCATTGCCATTGCGACATTCGCCTAATTGTTGTCTACACGGAAGAAGACTAAAAGGTAGTAGGTAGACGATAGTACCAAAAAATCTCATTATGAAGTAAAATCAATATTTTCTTATTTTTTATTGATAAGTTCAGGTATAGGTCACGACAAGGCTTGGTAAAAATAAACCGGCCTTATTTGGGCCATGAAATATGACAGCCAAATGGAATTTGCTGTTTTGGTGGGCTTTATTCTTCAAAGGTTTTAATATCACAGGCGGATAGACTTTTGGTTTAACGGAGCGAGATATTTCATTTTTTCAGATACGGTGCCCTTTCCCTTAAATTCGATATCAAAAAACAGAAATTCTATTTATAACCATGGGTAAGGGAAGCTGCACAATCAAATGAACACTTTTAGGTAGCTAACTTTTGTAAAGTATAAGTCAAGTTTTGTATAGCCAGGATGTGTCGATTCGATTGTTATCTTAGCTCTATCTCTCTTTTCGTGTGGAAAACTGGGTCGTCCAACGACCCAATGTAGGGTACTAAGGGTAATTTCTGAATTTTTCAACCGCCTTCTGCAAGTAGCAGGCTTCTGACACGGTTGTGTAACGACCGCCATGTAAGTAATCATTATCTTAGCTGAAATAGTGAAATTACTTAGTTTGAGTTGAAAAGTAGGAAACGATCGCGAATAAATTTGATAATAATTTTACGCAATTTTTGTCAAAAGTATCTACATTTAATAGCTAGCGTAACGACCGAAATGTGACAGCCTTATAAGATATTATTTATTTGACACCCCTGTTTCTGTAATAATTTTTTAACTGTTATTCTGTGATTGTGTATGTAAGTAAGCATGTATGATAAAATGATAAATAATTAAAAAATATTGGCAGGCTTATAAATAAGAAACAAAGCTCTGTTATCAAAGCAGGGACGTTTAAGAGATTAAAAGTAAATAAGGAGGAAGACGAAGATTATGAATTTAAGTAATCAGTATTCCAATCTCTTTGTTGAGCAGAATTTGAACTTCAAATTGCTTCCGATATTGGGGACAAATATTTGAAATCTTCAGCTTACCGTCGAAAGGGCTCTTTGATTCTCCTAACTCACCCTTTTCCACTGATTACGAATATCTAGCCCTTTGTCCTTCCTTTTTTTGATTTTTGGTTTATTATCTTAGGTCCAGACAAAACTCCAGGTCAGTCTCGGAATGTTAAATAGATTTAAAAAAATATATTTTACGCACTACAATATTATTTAAACAATCAAAATATTATTAATGAAAAGCCATAAAGATCTGATTCCATGTTTCTGCTCTATAGGTATTTAAGAGTTTGGTTTTTATCGGTAACGCATTCACCATACCATGTTTAAATTAGCTGAAAATGAAATGAAGAACTGATGTTTATTTTGAATTTAATGATACAAGTGGAAGAGAATTTAAAAAATAACGTAAGAGGCATTACAATTCCATATTATTTACAATGGAATATGACAACTTACAAGGAAAATGTATCATAGTGCACTATACGCAGGTGTTTTGTGCGTATATCTTACCGCAACGCGACGTTCATCAATATTATGACTTCAAAATACAATTCATTATGATGTGATTCTGGCGCGCGATGCCGGCTTAGAATAGCATCACCCCACATCCTTCCCGCGGGTGTCGTAAGAGGCGACTAAGAGACTCGAGAGTATTGGTGTATTACAATTTTTAGGCGACAGGCTGACAACCTGTCACTATAGTAATACACATGTTTTCTGAAACAACCTTGGAAAACAATCCCCAAAAATGTCAGACGTGGCAATAGCGACCGTATTTTCACTGCCGTTATTGCTCTGCCTACCCCGCAAGGGATAAAGACGTGATATGTGAGTGTATGTATGTGTGTGTGTGATTCTGTCTGCCGCAATCAACAAAAAATATATATGCAAAAAAAGATTAGATTATAATACGTAATCCCCTTTCTAAAGCACAGAAATTTTGTCACGTGTGATATTTCGCGAGTGATTTTAAAATTCAGACCTCGTTTACGAATAATATGACGAAGAAGACACTCAAAAGGCACATTAGAAGTACGTGTGTGGATTTTTTATTAAAAAATGTATTCCCGTAAATAACTAGACATTATTACATTTATCATGTAGTTCGTAACAATATGGTTTTTCTTGAAAATGTGCATGTTCCGAACCTAATAGGTACAATTACTAGGAATCATATTACTTAACAACATTTATATCCCGCAAGGGATATAGGCGTGATAATTATATGCATTTTATTTCAATGGACATCCATATCTTTTGATCTTTTTCTGTGTAAGTAGCTTGTGGTAGACAAAAACCACAAAACTTATTCAACAACAAACACAAGTAATACTATTACTACACATAATAAAATTGATAATATTTTCCCTGTAACACTTTTAACTACTAGCTCATTCTAAGATTTTGTCAAATCTTGCGGTCGTTGACATGATTGGTAGTCGTACTTCCTTACATATAAGGCCGATCGCACACTCAACGCACGTTGGAGCGCTAAAATATCGCAGCGGTCTATCAGATCCGTACTAGAAACGTCACTCCTCGTACTAAAACCGCACTCGACGGACGACGTTGCGCTAACGCTGCGTCGACAGCGGTTGAGCGGTTTTAATATGGTGACTGAAATTTCTAGTACGGATCTGACAGACCGCTGTGATGTTTTAGCTCTCCGTCGTGCGTTAAGTGCGCGCTCCACCTAAAGATACATTAATTACCGATTTGCTTTGAGAAGACTAACGTTCACCCTTATCTCAGAAATCCCGCAAACACGCGTGTAGACAGATAATCACAATAAAGTAGATAGATTACGTAGGTACGTACTTTATAAAGGGTGTTTTTTTTTAAATAAAAGTTGTCGGCTGATACGTGATTGCAAGTGAGTATTTTTTGTATTCTAGCATGATTTCGTTTATGTAATAGGTATATTTATCTTTCATTTATATTAGATATCTTAAATCAAATATATCATTGGAGGTCGGCTCAATGAAGTTAGTTTAGTCGTGTATCTAATTTTAGATTGTATGCACAGACAAGAGACGTCATGGGCTGTCGACGCAGCGTTATTGCAGCGTCGTCCGTTGAGTGCGGTTTTAGTATGGGGATCACTCCCCGTTTCTAGTATTGATCTGACAGACCGCTGTGATATTAGCGCTCCGTTGTGCGTTAAGTGTGCGATCCGCATAACAGCACTCCGCTGAACGTAGGCATCCCTTCGGGTACGCCAGACACGACCTCCTACCCTCGTCATCCAGTCTCTACCAGCCGATTTTTTAAAGTCATCAGTACTTCTGGGCCCTAAGTCTCCTAAATGAAAATCGTTTTAGTTGGATGTCGACTGGATCTCAGTTGGATGATTTCGGTCATTTCGTAGTCTGTTAACAGTTTGAAGTATAGAAAAATCACAATGGCAATGGAATGACAGTTGAGTTTCGATGGCGTTACAATGACAAAAATAGCGGACCCTGGCCGGAGGACGTCCATCCCTATACTTGTAGAGGCGTAATTTTAAGTCGAGAACCCGCTTACTACGCCGTCCATTGATTCTACTACAGATGTGGCCAGCCCACTCCGAGTTCTTGGCTTCAGCTTGAACTAGCGGTGGGCTAGCCATATCTGTACAAGAAGCACCTTCAGACTGATACGTTTTTAAGCAAAGTCCGTTACTTTGCTCTTTTGGTGGATAATTTCATTTCAGACTTTATCCATTAGAAAGATCCCGAGCATAAATCTTTCTATAGCTTTGCATGGTCAAGTCAACTATAAGCCTGCACCACGCTGTACCAGTGTAACTTAACTAAATTTATCTTTCTATTGGCATAAACACACAAGAGCCACATAAACATCACAAAACATAGTTGCTAATTATTTTATATTGATAAAAGTTATCATTGCCTGTCTGCGTGTGACATAGCTATTATTGTGATAGACTTATGTTAATGATTATATTATTATTGAGATTAATATAACTTTGACCCTTTTGTTGCCCTTATGTTGTAACTAAGTTGCAGTTACATTGCCGGAAATATACATAGGCTGCGCACAATGCGCGTCAAATTGTTTGCAAAACATAAAGTGCACAGTTTACATGGGCGGCGAACGTCTTGGGGCAACAATACTTTAGGTAAGTAATAATTATTATATTGAATTTTTAAATATAAGTAATAGATTGAGTTAGTACGAACAACAATAATCTGATATTTACCTACTACTGCTAAATAATGGCCATTGACCCAAAACTATACGATGGAGGTATCATCCAAGTATCAAAGTTGTACACGAAAAAGAACTGATAACTGATAATAAACATGACACTGCTTTTTAACTACTACAAAACAAATTGAATTCATAAACGATCTATAAAAACAATATTTTCACAATTTTCTTTGTTATTCTTCTATCACAGCGAGGTCAGATACCTATAAATTCAGCATTATTTATTAAATGAATCCATCCATACGCATCAAGGCAGCGTATTGTCGCAGCGTATGTCAACGTCTGCATTTATTCCACCGGCTATTTATACAAATGCGACCCACACGAAGCAAGCGCACCACTCGACACTTCACGCACGAACGTGTCGCATGCGCCGCGCACTCTAAACAAATCGATCACATTCGATTTTTAAAATAACAAGTGAAACTCCGATCTAGAAGCCGATACGCATTGGCTGGTTTTTCTGTTTGCTGTTTAGGGGTTAACAAAACATTAGAAAGATAACAGTGAAGTGACACTTTTTCGTTGTATTTGTTTTAGTTACTATGAGATTTCTGCTGAGTTGAGACAATACGCGCTCATCTTCACATTTGTAAGTACACATTTATTTTAATTTCGTTTTTTAAGAACTGACATAATTTAGGTACAGCAAAACATTGCCAACGGTTTACTGAATAATACTGGCAATCAAAAATATAATGATCCATTGACACGACGAAGAAGACTGGATAATAACAATTATAATTTTACAGTCTTGAAAGGTGATTAGGTTTATCTCTTATCTCTCGTGTAGGTATGCTTGATTAACGGGTAATGTAAACATTGCAAACACAGTTACAATCTTAATAGAAATTGTTCTTAAAACGTTATGGTTTTTTACATCTCTGTGGAGAAGAGATTCTTAGGTCCATGTTTATAAATCGCACTCAACTCTGAGATCGATCTCAAGAGCGATTTTGACAAATGTCAGTCAATACTAACAGCATCTCAAAGCCGCACTCAAGATCGATCTCAGAGTTGAGTGCGGTTTATAAATACGAACATAAGCGTTGGTCTCGTGGTTGATCTTTTAGGCTGATCCGCATTCCCCTAGATATTTTTTTAGGAGATGTTTATGTGGATGTTTTTTTGTCTTGTATAAAGTAATTTTCTTAATCACGATTTTAATTCATTAGGTCGTTGTATTATTTCTAATATTATGTTTAATTAATAAATCGTCACGACTCGGTGTCCCACAGAAAATGAAAAAGTGTCTAAGATACGCCCGTCAGAAAAATAGTCAAAACTGTCATGTCAGTTGGCACAATAATAATATATATTACATGTAGGCAGGCAGCTAATTAGTTTTAAGTAGCTAAAATTTACAAACACTGTTACAGTAGAGTTCATTGGGTTATTGCCTACGCCGAATTGGTATCTAAGAGATAGCAGTAACCGCCATTGTGTTGATAAAAATATTTTTTGTATATCCGTACTGTAGCTATACAAAACTTTTAAGAAATCATAAACACCTTTCGTCAAAAAACTAAATCCAGCAAAATTGTTTCCTTCAAGTCATTCGGCTAAAATCTAATTAGTATTTAGAACTTTGTAGTATTAGGTAGATACTTACACATGGTAGATTGAATGAATATGTGAATATAGGTGGCTTGCCGACACACTTCTACCGCACATTGCGGTGCTGGTAACAGGATCCACTGTAGGTAATATTTTATTACCAATATGGCGGGTGACAGGAGGAATCCAGGTGGTGTCGGGAAAAGGGTAGCTACCCGCCTGGCCGGGTGTTGTGGCCAGGGGATCGACGGGTCCACCTGGATCGGATTAGAAGTTGTATATATGCGTTGCGCGGTGAACACTTCGATACCGCGTTTCAGGCCCATTGTTCTGTCACGTGGCGCCATCTCTCCGATATGTCGAGAACTCCTGTTGCGTCTTGTATGTTTGCGAACCACTTGAGTGAGCTTCATGTTGTAGCCACCAGAGGTCGCTACACCAACACTAAAGATTACATTAATGTTACATTTATTTACATATAATATGTTACTTGCATATTTTGGTTAGTTTTGCCGAACGACGAAACATAGCATACTCATTTCTAGTCATGGGGTCATACAAAGCAAGTAGGGCTAAAACGAGGAGTGCTGTAAAGTTCAATGTTAATACAATACCTTGGCTCAACGTGGTATATGGCAACTCATCATCATCTGCCACTATCTCAATTTATTTGGGGTCGGCGCAACATGTGTTTTTCTTCCATTCATCTCTATCAGCAGTCAAATCTTCATTTACGCCTTTTTGTGCATGTCTTTAATATAATTCATTCAAACTTTTCTCGGCCTTCCCTTCCTTCTGCTTCAATACGCATATATGTTCATTACTTTCTTTGATACATGCTACTTATTACTCTTCATAACATGCCGTCTGCATAACTAAACGGTTCCCTCTCATCTTTTCTAATAAAACCATGGTATGGCAAATCGCCCTCTAATATACAGGGTGACTGGTAAATTGATGCATTCCTTTCAAGGGATGAACCAGCTTATGAAACTGAACAACTTTCCCCATGGAACATAGGTCGAAAAATGAAAAAAAATTTGGCCCACCCATACAAAATTACCGACCGACTAAGTCAATTTGTATGGGAGGCCCAAAATTTTTTTCATATTTCGACCTATGTTCCATGGGGAAAGTTGTTCAGTTTCATGAGCTGGTTCATCCCTTGAAAGGAATGCATCAATTTACCAGTCACCCTGTATATCAGATTATTGATTTTATTATTATTGTTTTTTAAAAGCCCATATCCAACTGTGGACTGGTAGTTGGTTTGATGGTCGTTCATGACAAATATTTTTACTCGTGCCGTATTCTCATGGGACATGTAACCAATTCACAATTATTATAGCGGTATTAAAGTTGTCGTTGACCCTTCGCAGGAGAAGAATAAATGTTATCACAAGTCCAATCCCTGAAGACTGTTTCCCTATTCACAGGTATTTGATTGCTTGCGCAACTTTTATTGAGTAACGAGATCAACTTTAATTAAAATAGTTATTGTAAAAAAATATCTACGAAGTTTGAATTGTGTCCAATGAGTACTAGCTATACCCAAGGCACGTAGACATAGTAATAATACTAGAAATGTCATCCAGTTACCTTTTAAATTCTTTAAATAATACTGGATTTCCTTACGGTTACGAAAAATTACAGAAATATAAGATACTTACTTCTTTTTGGTAGTAACATTCTATCCAAAAGACGACAGGAAATAAATTGGCCGATGTTTAATATCCGTTTTTTTATTTGTAATTGTATGTCAGTCTTGAATCCTATAATCTTGGTCAAACATTATTTATTTATTTTATTTTATTTTATTTTATTCGGGAAATTAACAGTTTTATACATTACTTAGCATATACCAATATATAACGTCAAACTAATAACAAATTTCCACCTATAGCATATAACACCGTTGAACATGAGATGATAAAAAATTAACACAAACGAGAAAATAATGCTGAATGAGAGAGCAGAAGAAAAAAAAATATATTACATGTTTGCGACTGCATGTTCGGTCAGGAGTCGCTTTATTGTAGAAACGCTGGTACAAAATATGTCAATGTCGATATCTTTAGGTAATTCACTAAACATACGGCAAGTACGGATAAGGAATGAGTTTTTTCTATAGTTTGTTTTAGCAGAAGTTACTGACAATAGGGGGCGCTGTCTAAAACGAAGTTGATTAGTCCGAAGATAAATTTTAGATAGTAATTCTGGGCTGTCAATAGACTATTATTGACTATTATTGACTGCTATGTAATTTTTGTAGGCCATATTTATTGTATTAATACGTCAATCTTGAATACTAGTGTCTAAAATATGATCCTAGATTAAACTTCTAAATAATGGTAAGCCTGACGTTGATTGAAGCTAAAACGCTCTATAACAAAATTTATAACATAACTTACCAGTCCCTTCATCTTCTTTTCATGTAGGATACCGAGTCGTCCAACGACCCGATGAAACCTAGTGTCAGAATTTTTCAACCGCCTTTCAGTCCCTTCATGAAAGATAAGTAAAGAGGTCAATTCATCATGAAAGTTTATTTTATCTGACACCCTAAAACCTTGGTCTTTGGAGCAAAACCTACCTACCTACTTGTACATAATAATATTATTATCTATTATTCATCGAAAACCCTACCTACTTATATGCACTACCTACTTGAATAAATTAGTAAAATATTGCGCACTGAGAGACAACATGCGTCACATCTGGAGGTCAATTTCTGAAAATATGAAATTGGATTCCCTTCACGCAAGTTCACAAGGTTTGGTCTAACCACACGTATTTCAATTTCTACTACTTGTTGTTTACGTCAAGAGTATAATGGAATTTTACCAGGGTACGTGTGAATGGGATTTGTTTAGTAGAAAATAAGATATAAGCACAATTAGTATCGTATTTCCGGATGCAAAAATTCAAAGAGCTCCAGGAGCTCTATTTCTAAAACTTCGTAAATTTATTCCGTGCACGGATGTTTGCGACTACTGGTCTAACCACACGATTTGGATTTTTTTAACCTACTGGATGTTTTTGTAGTATATGTGTGAATTTATTAGGGTATGTGGGAGTCGATAATTAAAGTAGAACGTGAAATAAGTGGCAGATTTTTGCAAGAAACAAAAACGAACGTATCAGAAATCGAGCTCCATCTCTCTGATTTGAACACAAAATGCTTTCTAAAGACTTCAAAACACAGTACGCGTCCATTATGAAGGCAGGCATAAAGACGTGCCGCTCTTATTATCAGCCGTGATGGCATACCTGTCTGAAATTAAGTCTTTTCATCTGATTGTCATTCTTTGTCGTACCGTCTCTTTTATCATAATTTTGTTCTGCGACGTCCGACCAATACCCTTGGGTTTTTTATAAAAGCTTGAAAAAATGTCGTGGTAGGTTTCGTATCTATCGCAAGTACTGTTTTTTATCTTCTTATTTTAGCGCCCAGCCTACTTCGCAAGGGATAGAGGCGTGATATGCGAATGTATGACTACCTAGTCGGCTACTGTCAGTTACACCGATTATGATAATAATAGTCATAGTGAAGACGCTCATTCATAACTAATATTTTTAATATCAATTTTTATTCGGTAATAGATGGTATTCACGACTTCGTTTCGCTGCTTTATCTTGTTTTTAAAATATGATCATGTTTTTTTTTTAAACTTGAATCAAACGTTAAAACTCCGCCTACGGCCTACCCTTATGGCGTTGACTTTTATCATTTTTACTTGCTTATGATTCAGGATCAAAGAAATTATAAAAAATGTTTACATACAGACATACAGGCTGTGTGTAGAAAATAAGAAAAAAAATTTTGAACCGCCGGCACAATTGACTCGCTCGGCTGCTACATTTTGTATGGGAGGTCCAAAAATTTCTTTCATATTTCGAGCTATGTTTCTTGGGGAAAGTTGTTCAGTTTCATGGACTGGTTCACCCCTTAAAATATTTGCAGCTAATATTTTTACACCTTATAATTAATATCTACATACGAAATCCTATATTAAGGCGGGTCCAAAACGCTCTTAGCTGTTTTTTTTTGTTTCTAACGTAATCTTGCGTATTGAGTGTTTCGTTTGACGACCGGTGTGGCGCAATGGTAGTGCGACTGCCTTTGACGCAGAAGGTCCCGGGTTCGATTCTCGGTGGGTCACTTACAAAGTTGATATTCATCACTCTGTGAATTTGTTCCTAGTCTGGTTAGGACATTGCGGGCTGAACCACCCGATTGTCCGTAAGTAAGATGGTTCCGTGTTTCGGATGGCACGTTAAGCTGTAGGTCCCGGTTGCTGTCTATGATCACTCGGACAGCGGTCGTTACACAACCCTGTCAGAAGCCAGCTACGTGTAGAAGGCGGTTGAAAAATTCTGACACTAGGGTTCATCGGGTCGTTGGACGACTCGATGTCCCACACGAGAAGAGAAAAGAGTGTTTCGCTCGGCACCGAATTTAGTTTACTGAATGTCCCTGAACGGCATCATGTGTTAGGTAGTTGAATGCGCTCGTTTGTCAAAGTTTCGGGACTTTTCCAACAAACTTGTGTGAAAAGGACAAATCTGTGTGAACGTGGCCTAAGTATACTCGGTAGAGTAAATGAAGTAAAAAAGTGAATTAGGTTCTTCAAGTACCTAGAGTTAAGGACTTTTTTGTATCTTCATTTGTGATATCCCAATAAATGTCCTAGCATGCACTTGTTACCTTCGGCAAAAATAACGCTGCGCTAACGTATGCACCTGTCAGATCCATTGCTATCGCAGTATCGTCCGTCTAGTGCGGCTTTAATATGGGGATTGACATTGCTAGATTGAATCTGACAGACCGCTGCGATGTTTTAACGCTCCGTCGTGCCTCAAGTGTGCGATCCGCCTCTGGGTCGTGCGTCGCGAGCGGTTTTAGTATTGGGATTGACGTTTATCTAGTATGGATCTGACAGACCGCTGCGATATTTTTGCGCTCAAGTGTGCGATTTGCCAATTGCATTGTAGTTATCACATTAGTGACAGGTTGTCAGCCTGTCAGCCCGTGTACATACCCTCGATTCCCTTAATCGTCTCTTACGACACCCATAATAAATGGTCTAATACTATTCCAAACCGGCATCAGTCGCATCAAAAAAAGTAAATAACATCTATTTCATCTAGATATTTGATATAATATTTCATAGTCACAGCACAAAAGTGCAATAAAAACAATGTTCATGCTTCATGAAGGCTTGATTTCATTTCAACATTGCATAAAATATCAATTTTGAAACGACGACGATTTCATTTTTGTTGTTTACATTTTTTTTGTATTTTGTTTGTCTTTCCAGTTTCTCTTCAAACAGACATCCGTTACGTTAATCCCGAAAAATTTCGCTCTATAGTCCAAGCTTGTACAATCAATCTTCATCTACAATCTAGGATTCCGCAATCATACAATAGCAATTAAGTCCCGACTCATAAATTATAACATCACCTTTATCGTGATTTGAGCAATGTTAGGTACTGTCAAGTGCTAAATTAAATTTAGCTTCCGTTTGATAGAGCCTAATACTATTTAGAACCGGGAGAAATGTTTTGCTTTATTAAAATGTTCATAGAGTACAAAAATAACCAAAAACAAATTGAATTTAAAAATAAACATAGGTTGTTTAGCTAGTAACAAGCGACATAGGTACGCCGTACGTTATCGTCAAATTAGCTAGTAATATAACTTTTCTATTTGACATCTATATTTTACCGATACGGGACTGTTTGATTAGAGTTTAGTTTTGAGATACCGACGAGGTCGTTATGACTATTGTATTTTTAGATGATAAATAGTAACTCGACAAGGAATTTTCATAATACTCCGGTAAAAAGGACTGAAAGCAATTTTTCTCCCTCATTTTAATAATGTGCTGGATTCAGAATCCTCTCTGAATGACAAATAGACCAAACACGTGAGCGGTGTGAACCTTTCCGTTTACGAGATCAAATTATATTGGTAGTTCTAAGGAACTGTATGAAAAATATATAGACGTTGATTTCAATTTATTGTTGGATGTTGAACTGTGACTAAAGTAATGCTTAATTGTCCTAAAACGGTATTGAAGTAATTTGTTAAACGTAGTGATTTGGACCGTATTTCTACGTCAGTTAATGTTCTGCCTACCCTACACGGGAAGAAAAGTTTGTTACTATCTCTTAAATGGATGTGATCGATGTGTTTCTGACAGTACCTGTTTAATTGACTTGCGTTTTAGATAACATATTCTTTGGTAAGCAATTGAATATTATCTATGCAAATAATAACATCTGAATGTCAAGATACACCAAGGCCCCAGTTATATTATTTTATGACAAGGCTTGTACAAAATATTGTCATAGAAGATAAATGGGTACACAACGCACATTCAGAAAAATATTCGATAGTTGCTCTGATTTATAAATAACCAAAAAAAGTGTCAATTATTTTTTCCAAGGATAAGTTGTAGTAGTACAATATCAATATTTTGTAGAAAAACATTATCTCTTGAGACCTTTACCAAGGTTAAAGATGGGCGACCGAGCCGTACATGTGCAAAAACCGGTCGGTACATAAATAGAAAAGTTAGTAGCAAGACTAGTTCTCCAGTCTACCGATTAGATAGATTAGATATCATAGACGTTACAAGAAAATTTAATTTACGTAAGTACGTACCTCAATTTCTTCCAAGAAAAACTATATTAGGTATTTTAAAAGGTCTGAATCTAAAAATGTCAGACGTGGCGATAGCGACCATATTCTTACGGCCGTTAACGCACTGCCTACCCCGCAAGGGATAAAGGTGTTATATGTATATGTATATATGTATGAATCCAAAAAAACGGGTACAGTAAATAGCGTTTTTCATTGCTTGGTCTGACAATATCACAAAATTTCGCTTGACTTGACGCTAAACCAACTGGAGGGATGTTATAAGTTTCGCGCGTAAATATGTCTGCGTCTGTCTGGCAGAACGTAGCTTCTAAACGAATGGACCGATTTTGATGTGGTTTTTTATTTATAAAAGTGAAATTCTGCATCTGAACTTCCAAAGTACGATCGTTTATGCGCTGTAAAATGAAATACTTTCCAAATGACCTATTGCATATCACTCAATCTTCATCAGTATTACAGATGAAATTGTGCCCAATTTGGTTCGAACAGTTTAAATTGACACCACCCTGTAATACTCGTACATATACAATATGTACATTTCCTGATATAAACATATTGCATTGCCATTCATTCTCGTCGTAATAATGAGTCATATCACTTCCGCGCCTCGTAGTGTAACTTCTACTTATATGTAATCTACCTGCTCCACAAAATAGGAAATATTTTTAGAAAACTTGCGAAATTTTGTATAGCAGGCTAGATTTAAGCCAGTGACTCTCGTCATTAGTACCATTGTAGCGATGCCATGCCAGTACCGACAGGTTCCAAGGCCTGCGGTAGAGAATTTTGCAAGTTATAAGAATATTTTTAGACATCGTGGGTCGTTAAAATAAAAAGTCATCATTTTCAGAATGCAATAATATAAGTATTTGTAGTTGAAGGATATCAAGTAACATGCTTATTAGACATCATATTTGCTCAATTGAGTTGGAGGGTTAGAGATTGAATACCTTTACTTTCTTCCTTCCTTTCTTCCTTTCTTTTCCTTAACTAGATAATGAATGAACCACAGCGCAAGAATGATGACAGCGACCAGTTTCCAGTTCGAATTGCTGAGGTTGTGATGAGTTGCGAAACGCTGACACTGGACTTGAGTTTGAGCGAACTGACTAATCGACTTTTGTCGGATATTGAGCAATCAATATCTACTCGTGTAGCAGAATCGACGAATGGTATGCATATATACCTACATATGAGTTTGTTTATACAGGTACATTCTGAACATTGTTTATGCCTGATTATTGCTATGCTTCAAATGAATGGTCTTTGGAATCTATTGTCTTTACAAAATAATGGTGACAGTTTACCAGCGGATAAACGCAATAAATGTGTATCATTTTTGTAGCTGTTCATATTTTACAAAACATTTTAACTTTTATTTAAATGTCTTCCCAGTTTAACACGAATTTTCAAATTAGATATAAAGAAAACATCTGATACATAATGCGCAGTTTACACTCCATCTAAAAGTTCAAAAGTCTATAAACCACAGCTCAAGGCAATTTTACTTTCATGAATGTATGAATTTCAATAAGATGGCGCGCCCTTTTCTAGTGATTTAAAACCTTATAGGAGACACCCTGTGGCTCTTATTTCCCTTAATATTTTACCATACAAGATACATGCGATAAAATAAACGCTTTTGTATAGAAGTAATAAATAATGTCTGGCACATGTCTGGCTCAAAATAATAACAATTAAGTTAATAGTCTTTTAAAGTATCGGACTCCGCAACATAAGCAAGATTTAAGATATCCTTTATAAGGCAAGGGATAAAGGCGTGATTTGTGTGTGTGTGTTTATAACTTGCAAAATTTTCCACCTTCTTCTTCTTCGTTTCGATTGTCAGTATTTGGCGACCACAAAACTACAGCCACATGCAAGCACACGATCGCGCGAACCAACGAGACGCCAGCTGTTGAACCTTTTCAGCAGTCGCTATAGCTGAAATCGGCTCTGACAGATTACTATTATCATTATTTGGCGACTGAAATGGCATTTTCTGTTGCTAGGATCAGCTCCTCCCTGCTGCAAGAAACGGTTTTGCCCGTTTTCACATGTTAGGTTTGCTATAGACTGAGACAGGACTCGGCAGTCGCACTGCACTTGCGTTTTGTCGGTGAAGCGCCACTTATGGTGGCCAGCAGGATTCCCATAGCTATTCTCTGGCCTGTTGAGGAGCATTGTTTGAAGACGCCACAGCAAATTTTCTACCGCGGGCCGGCTTCTAATCTGCTTCTTTTTGCATTACTACAAGCCAAATCACTCTTAGTAGCAAAGTTTCTAACAAATCATGCCTGCAGTTTATGCTACTTTTTAATTTTTTTGAAGTTTTCAAAAAAGGATAAACATACCTAAACTAGATATACTACTACTCTTTTATACAGACAGTAACTAGTTTAATTGAATTAAATTAAAATGATGACTCAATCCGTTTTGGAATAATAATAGATTTGTTTGCTATATATAAATTGTCTTGTTTACATCTCTGTTGACATACATTGTAAAGTAAGTAGACTAACAATGTTTCGCCAGGTCAAGTAGCGGATATAGACGAAGGTAAAATCATATAAAACAATTTATGTGATCGTTTCCATAATTAATTAGAAAACTAGTATGATGAAATAGGCTGTACTATTACATACCTACACATGTGTTCATTAATGTACATTAAGGTATATATATGTCATCGAGTGGTTAAGTGGTCAATTAGAGTGTTTATATAGAATATTTTAGACTATAAGTAATAAACAAGCAAATAATGACAAAAATAATTAATGATTCGGAAAAATCGACCATGCAATACTATGTTGTGGTGTTGTAATTCGTAAAAACCATCTATTTTTCATTAATTTATCAGATTAACGTACGCAAAAACATACACAAGAATCTTGAAAATGACACAATAAGTTTATTACTCCGGTCCGGTGGATCCGATGCCTTATTTATTACCCTATCCGGCGGATTCGGTGATACTCAGTGTAAACGTCAAACCTATAGGTAAAAGTGTTTTTTTAAGATGTACCTACGTTTGCACACGTGCTATCTTAATAGGTGATAGTTTTTAGTTAATAATTACTTGCTATTAGGTCGCCCTTTACAAAATTGCCATATTTTGTTAGTCGTGTCATATTGTTACGGTTTTACTTCATTAACTGCAGCTAGCTCAAAAATATCAGGTTTATTCAATAAAAAATATCCGTTTTTTAACTTCAACTTCTTTATCTAAAAGTTAATAAATTATTTAAGAAAGTATAGAAAAATGCTTTTTTTTACTATAGTACTTCCAATTTGGTCCAAAAAGATCAATTGATATAAATCCATCCGTATAAAATCCGGCCGAATTAAGAAGCATTTAAAATTGTAATCCCTATTGGGAATGACTGGTTTATATTTATGCTGAAGTGTTGAATATTGAACTGTTTAAATAATGTAAGTAAAAAACACAGCTGTTGATACAATTCCCATGGGATTGGTGCCAATGTCACCACAGCTATAGAGCGTTGCCCGCTACAATTTATGCAAATAAATTGAACTATAATCATCGCTTATCATAATTTATTTATTTATGTAGCACGTTTATAGGTAAGGCTGTAGTCTTTTTATTTTAATCATAATTTATGATGTAAAGACAAGTTTGTATTGCATTTTCTATTATTAGAAAATTTGCATTCGGCGTCATTTCAAATCGGGTTTGCGTCCAGCTATTATTTTATTTTCTATTCTGATAATATCGCACATCTTTTATAATAATATTTGGTAGGTATTCATGCAATACAAAACAGAGACAAAAGGCCTTATATTACTTTAATATAAACTTTATTGAACAAAGCAATTAAATATTCCCTTTTTAAAATAAAACAAATCTCGTCCGAAACCTCGTAGCGGGGTAAGATTCCCAAGTGACTTGTCAAGCTTACTAGCCTTTACTAGCCAAAAGAATAATGGCCGCAAATTGCTCTACAAAATTATTATACTTACCTACGTAGTTGTTATTCATTCATGTTCAGCGGCTTGTCAACAGTTTGTGACCTAATTTTATCTGAAGTTATCGTGATCGTTGGCAAAAAGTCGGATGTACTCGTCACGTGTTTATTTCTATACTAGTTGTGTCACGTTACTGCTCTCGTGTGGAAGTTGAGTGCGTTCACCTTCACCTTGATTTGTTTAATCAGGTTCTGAGTGTTGAGAAATTTGTCTTTGATTCTTTTGAAATTTGGTTTCCGTTGTTGCAATGGATATAAAGTTTTTGACAAACACGTTACTCGTGTACTAACGTGTTTAACTTTTTTTACTATATGTAGATGTAGGTAAGGTGGATCGCACACTTAACGCTCGACGGTGCGCTAAAATATCGCAGCAGTCTGTCAGATTCATACTAGAAATGTCCCTCCTCATATTGAAACCGCACTCGACAGCGGTTGAGCGGTTTTAGTCTGGGGTTGACATTTCCAGTATGGATCTGACAGACCGCTGCGATATTTTAGCGCACCGTCGTGCATTAAGTGTGCGATCCCCCTAAGAAACATTCAAGTTAACGCTAATAGTGAGTCTATTTCTTTTACTGCCACAATCATAATAGAATAAAGACTGTAGGTTCTCGAATGGCGGCCACAGGTTGGAAGACGTGTAGTGTTGGACGGCCTCCCACAAGGTGAACAGATGATCTAGTGAAGATCGCTGGACGCCAGTGGATGCAAGTTGCGCAGTATCGTTCACTTTGGAAATCTTTGGGGAAGGCCTATGTTCAGCAGTAGACGTCTTCCGGCTGAAATGATGATGATGATAAGATGGAGAGTTGGGTACAGAAGTTGGACTCACTGACTGGAATCACTGTTGAGAATTAAAATAGTTTGCTCCAGAGCTCGTACAAAACTTATTCAAGTTGTTAAATCCAATGTTATAAGTTTTACTTAAAACTAGCAAATTGAAGCGAAGTAGAAGGAAGTAGTTTAATCAAATTAGGAACTCGATGCGACGGAATACACAGCACAGAACTCACTTAGAATTTGCTAACAACGATGTAGGGCTGATACTTCTACAAAGTGCAAATATTTTTGAAGTAAACATGTAAAAAGAAGAAAAAATTAATAAAGCTTTACTTTTACGGTATCATTAGTTTTATGACGAAAAAACAAATATTACGGCATACGTCGCAGCATAAAATTGCGAGTATCATAATATTGACTGTCAACAATCGTAATATTGACCGCGTGTGACACATCCATTGTGTGGTATATCTGGAATGCATAACCGTAGGTACAAAACATTCATAGGCGGCTCGTCACTTAACGCACAACGGAGCGCTAAAATAATGCATCCGTAACGCAGCGGTCTGTCAGATCCATACTATAAACGTCAATCCCCATACTAAAACCGCTCAACCGCTGTCGACGGATGCGTTAAGGCTAAACGGCGCTTAAGCAGCGGTTGAGCGGTTTTAGTATGGGGATTGACATTTCTAGTATGGATCTGATAGACCGCTGCGTTACGGATGCGTTATTTTAGCGGAGTGTTCTGCATTTTCATACCTATTTAATGAAAAAAAAAATCAGACTTAAGATTATAGAAACTGGTACTATTAAAGTACTAACGATGTAGAACGACTTATTAAAGCAGCAACGTGAGCTTGAACCAATCCGATGATCCGATGTTAGAAGTGCAGGAAGATAATTGGCTGTTCCGATGTGGAATAGAGATGGGATAATGTTTCTGAAATTTCAAATATCGATTCACATTAAGCTTACTGGTATTCTCTATCTTTACATTACGAACATATATATTTTTAAGATTGGTTAGGTGCGAATCTCATCTGCTATATTATTGTTTAGTCAGATAATTAGTATATTTATGGTAACTTGTGCGACAAAATCTATGATTTAATTTTAAAACAGTTCATAATTATCAGATAACGAAAATAATTTTTCCAAATAGGTACGTATTTTACTTTTCTCTATAATGTGTTTGAGGTACATGTGATTATGCATCCACGATCCGGTCTAAAAAAATATAAAACAAAAACCAAACTACTTTTTAAATTACATAACTGTTTTGTTTTATATCTAGCATTTCGTTTTTGTTTGTTATCTTTTGTATTTTTTGTTTTCTTAATTTATCGATAAGTTCAAAGAACAAGCCATACTTCGAGGGGATAATAAAGGAGAGAATGTGAGCTAGCTTAAGCTGATCCGACGTCAGTAAAGCCCGTAGATAATTGTTCAAACCACTGGGAAGCAAAATGCGAAATGTGGGTTAATTTACGTAAAATATTAGGAACCAAATCCTGTTGCTTCGCTTAAAACATGGGAAAATGCTAAATGGGTGGTCGAACGCTTAAATGTTCAGGTGCAATGCCATTTTAGGGTTTTGTATTGTAATTGTTTATTTATTTTACAAAGAAGTAAATTTTACATCTACATTCGTTTTGAAACCCTAATTTTATTTCTTATTTTATCCAACAGTTTGTCAGTTTTGAACTTACGTAATACAATCAAAAATGTTTGAAGCTAACAAAAGTAAATCTGGTTAATTGCTAGAAAGTTAAACGTAATTGACTAGGTCGGTAAATAACATAATACGAAACCTACATTTGGGTATGTGTAACAAGCTCTTAGTCGGTGTTTACGTAGTGTATTCATTTTACTTCTTAAGAAAGGTACGGAATGATTTCGTATCGACTTGGCAAACAGATAAATAATAAAACATACTTTACCTTCTATTTACTTAGGTAGAATTGAATGTTACGCGTTTCTAACGGATGTAGAATGTTTTCGTCATTCGGGTTATCTTGTTTCTCTTCGTGATGTTTTTACCCAAATAGGTGTATTTATTTGCTTTTTGCGTTTACACAAGGTTTATTTATATTTCTATCAATATAAGAAGACAGGAAATATTTAAAATTTACAAACTTAATGACAAAGAAAAGAGTTCTCCACGTTGCATTTACAGGGAACCCTGCTAATAAATTCACCAAAACTACACCTAAAGCTATAATATATATAGTCTGTAAGTTTAGGTACTTATCTTTTTGTAAACAAACTTTGTACGAAAGTGACACTTCTGAACCGTCAGTTTCATACAAAGTTTGTTTACAAAAAGATAAGTACCTAAACTTACAGACTATAGAGTGATGTTATCCCAACCGGATATGGATTATTCTACCTGGGAATCCTGCCTGAAATAATGAGGAAACATAAATCCCGTAGTTTTTTTTTAAAGATGGTATTTTTTTTTCAGGTAACCAAACAAAATGGCGTCTGGTTTCACCTTCGCCAACGCCACGGAGGAGGGGGGATACTCAGAGGTCCTCGCCGACCATCTGAGAGGAGTTGGCAGGTTGTTCTACTTGCACTCGCCTAAAGACACTATGTACGAAAGGAAGGAAGATGTGCCAAATTTTTTTAAACAGGTTGGTATGGTTTGCTCGATAAATGTTATCTAGACGCTACCGACAAAATAGCATTTTATATAACGTCATATAATGAGGACGTAAGAATGCGCGTGTCTTTTTATTAGCGTTACAATTTGACACGAGCATTTACTTGCACATACTACGATTTCCACTCTACTTGAATTCCACAATATGTATATGGAAAAAGTTAACAATTGACATTACATTAGGACGAAATTTAAATAGTACCATTTTGCTCCGTGTTAGTGTTACTGTTTTTTAGAGACCTAGCTCGATCGATTTATCACCCTTAAATTCCCTACATACCGGTTGGAGCATGTTCCGAGATGCCGATCATTAGTACAAGATTTTCTAGTTTAGGTGTGGGTATCAATTATCGCTATGCTACTTTAAAATAATATTGCGCAATTCGCATTAAAACTAAAAAACTAATTGACAACAAGGTGTCATACACACAAAACAAAAAACGCTAATCAAAATATCGATCGTTGTTACAATAACATTACATTAGCTATTTAAATATCTACATTCCAGTCAATATGGCGCATTTGCTGAGCAAACGTATTATTTGTGTCGCAACTGTTGAGAAATGTAATGTACTACATACAAGGCTGTGTTTGACAATATACTTGACGTGAAGGTTCACCTTTCACGTAGTTCATATAATATTTAATGGTTTGGTTGTATTGGCAGTGATCAACTTTTTTGAAGATACCAGTCGATCCCTTAAATAGCTAGGTTGATGAACTGCTAATAATAGGTCTTTTCCTATGAAATTGCCCTCTTTTATGAAATAAGTTAAGCGGTTTTTTTGCTAAATTTTATATTTATACAAACACCTGATACTACATGACAAACATCTATGTCATGTTATATTAAACATATACGGTTACATTTTAATTTAGTACAAATTTTTAAAAAACATATTTTTTTCGAAATATCAATAAAAGAAAGGTCCAAGTATTTTTTTTCATATTTAGAAGGAATGTTTCAGACAAAAGTTGTTTAGTTGTATGAGTAGAACGAATATAATGTATGTATAACGAATTACAAATATAATTAATTACATGTAACCTTAGATAGGCATCTGCCTAGACTGCTTTGCTAAATAAAACGAAGAAGGTTTTCTACTCATTTTATAGAATGTATTTATTTATGTTATATTATTCATACGACACAAATTCTCAAACACAGAGAAAAACATAATAATTATAACAACAAAGTATAACATTAACAATGATAACACACTTTATTTATTTCGGCTTTCATAACAACATAGCTTTGTACGTAAATATTATTAACATAAGTATTTTTCTTGGTGGCTAAAAAAGCATTTCTTTTTTCATATTTTTATCAACTGACTACCTATATTATTTTATTGCCCAGTCATTTATATTCGTAATAACTTACGAATGTTACATATGTCAGCCACAATTATGAACCCCAAGACTCTTCCCTAATCTAGAAATAATAAAATAATAAGTCATGGCTTTTTTACCGTGATAGCGTTACATATTCAAAAGTATCAAAAACATATTCAAAAGGGTTAGAATGAGAAAGGTTTCATTAATTATTTTGTGTGAACTGATCCCGCGAGGATTGCTACAGTAATTTACTGTTTTTGTAATGTTTATATTGTAGGTATGTAGGTAATTTACACTTTAAACCTTCATATTTAGGTAAATAATCGGTAGGGGCGGGATATTTAATATGCGCGAAACGTACGAGACTTTCCACGTAGTAATTAAATATGACATGTTAGGCGAAAATCTCTTTGATATCATTTTTATTCAAAGGATTCCACAGCTGTAACCTACGTACTTACAGAGTCATACTTACACATCACGCCCACTTGACTTGTGAGGGAGTAAGTGCATGTAAAGAAAAAAACGATTGTGATATTCAGATTCGGTGACCGATCACGTATCACAGCAGCTTAGATGGATCACACACTTGACGCAAGACGAAGCGCTAAAATATCGCAGCGGTCTGTCAGATCCATACTAGAAACGTACCCATACTAAAATCGCACTCGACGGATGACACTGCGATAGCGCTGCGTCAACAGCGGTTGAGCGGTTTTAGTATGGGGATTGTCATTTTTAGTATGGATCTCACAGACCGCTGCGATGTTTTAGCACTCCGTCGTGCGTCAAGTGTGCGATGCGCCTTATTGTGCATATCCTAGACTAGGGTCAATAAAGCCTAATTTAATGCCAATGTCATTTAATGCCATGTCTACTCGTTGCCTTCTTTGAATCATCGCAGTCGATTTGACTCAGTATTGGCCGCCTATCAATTGGTCAGGCAATAGAGACATTGTAGGAAGCCCAATTGGGGCGAGGTTATTGCTCTGTAACTCGATCTACTGAAAAGGTTGGCCGCATAGTTCTCCAACACTGCAACCAAAGAGTCGGGTTACACACTACGTCGACATCGCTGTTGTTTGATCCGTTCTGTTCACATTACACCCCAACATGTTTGTGCAATCGGGCGAAAACTAGTGTATTAGGGAACCATAAAAGTGCAATAAGTTCATTTCAGTTGTTGTTTTCATTTTTGTGCATTCAAGCTCACGTCCGGTTAGACACTCGAACCGTCACTGTAAGTCTTATAATCGTGGCATAAGAAAGGCTCACAGTTCAAACTGTGTAGGTAACCCAGCCTGAGCTTGACTGTACGCAGGTGCTTTAAAGTGCGTATTTATAAATCGCACTCAGCTCTGAGATCAATCTCAAGGGCGATTTTGACAAATATCAACCAATACTAACAGCATCTATAAGTTGCACTCAAGATCGATCTTGAGAGTTGAATGCGGTGTAAAAATAAGGGCCTAAATTTGACTGCAGATTATGACACTGAACTGTTTCGACCCACCATACCCGTTCACCTTATTGACTTGTACTATGTAAATTCGATTTTTTTTTTTCAATATCCCAACCACAAGTCCCTTGGAACCTAGTATGAGTAAAATTATTCAAGATAGACTGATTGCGTCTGCAAAGTTTTCCACCCTGCCCTACCCTAAGTAAATGGTAAATCTTATAATAACAAAAACTTTTTCTGTTGTTTCAGTCATGGCCATACTTCTTCGTATTTATGATAATAGAACATTTACTTTTAAGATTAGAAGGAAAAAGAGGAATTCGACTGAATGATGGAATAACTAGTGTATCGCATGCAATTCTACAAGAATGTGGCAGGTAAACATACATACACACATATCACGCCTTTATCCCTTGCGGGGTAGGCAGAGCAATAACGGCAGTTAAAATACGGTCTCTATTGCCTACGTCTGACATTTTTGAGGATTGTTTTCCAAGATTGTATTAGAAAACATGTGTATCACTATAGTGACAGGTTGTCAGCCTGTCGCCTAAAACTTGTAATACACCAATACTCTCGAGTCCGTTAGTCGCCTCTTACGACACCAGCGGGAAGGAGGTGGGGTGATGCTATTCTAAGCCGGCATCACACAGGTAAACATCAGCTTATAAAAACTAGTCATCTTAAGAATGGGACGAAACACATCTGCGTATAGTTGATTCGCGTTTAGTTTAGATTTTATTATATTTCTACAGTGCTTTACCACCACGAGGGCTTATATTCAAATTGGTGGTTACCTATAGGCAAAAAGAACATGAATTTCACCAATGTAGGAAATTATGAAAAATGTGTCGTGGAAAAAGGCCCTTTGCCCTGCACAGAAAAAAAGGTACTCAAGCAAAAGATTTTGGTTTCATATTTAAACCAACAGACATTTCTCGACAGAAGTTTTTTACAAGCTTTTTTCAGTGTCTACTAAATCTACTTAAATGAAGTAAATAAAATACACAGCGTGTTCAGTGAACTGATCATACGTATCCTATACAATATAATAAATATTATGCGGTTTGTGCCTATAGGCACACACCGCATAGCAGTAGCTTTTATACCAAACCGCGTTACGCGAGTTTACGACCTAAAAGGTTGATTTTCCTATTCTGCGAAAAAAGCTCGCATATTAATAAAATCTTTTACTCTGGTAGCCTCAAAATACAAATTTAATATGAGAAAAAGATTTTTTCGTTTAGAATTGTATTCTTGAGAAAAGAGACCAATTTCAAGGATCAGACGTTCTCATTAGTGTTTTTTTTTCTCCACAGATTAATTTGGCGGGGAGCAGAATCTTACCTATATACATGGATATACGTGAACTACAGATTAGTAGATCTTCCCTGGAATCACACGTTAACTTGGTATGCAGCTGCTCTAGGAGTTGACTTCTGCTACTACTGGATGCACAGAGCCTGTCACGGTATGTAACGATAAGAATTCGGCATTACATTGTTGGTATCATGCACGATAATGCATGACACTACAATATGCTAAAGATACGTCCAATGCATCCACGCCAATTTGTGCTTGAGAACGGAAAGTATACAGTCCACTAGATTCACAGTATTCAAAAAAAAGGCATGATGATTGACAGGTCAAATGAGCTACTTTTTAAAACGATATCTTCTATGAAAATACGAATCTATAGATGACGTTATGTCCCACTAGTCTGGATGGCGTCAAAACGCATTTTTCTATTTATCAATTCAAATTTATTCAAAAACTATAAATGGAGTATGTAGTATTTTTGGACAATAGTTACATACAATACAATAGTTAGGTGTACAACTTTCGCATTTTAATAATGACCTAGTCAATTAGCAAATTGGCTGTAGTATTTTTGCCGGTCCGGTTTTATTGACGGAAACAATTGTATGAAATTGCATAAAAATTCCGCATATCATGACACACGAAACTACATCATATCACCGTGTGGCTAGGACAGGTTGTCATAAGCGTGTTCGCTGGCAAAAACACAAATCAAAAGTAAGGAAAATCATAAAAGTGATTGTATTGCATGCAGTAGCGTTTATTGAAACCATAGATTGAGAGATGACATAGAACCGCAAAGAACCTCCACAATATAGATGTCATGTATTTCATCGGATAGAGATATGTACCCAGATATTACGTGTAGAATCGAATCGACATGGTATAGTAAACCGCTCAGAGATGGGAACGTCTAAAGTACGTATAATACCTTATTTATTCGTTTGTCATCGTCGTCTGTCTACCCATTTCTTTGGGATCAGTATTTTATAGCATTTTCTTTTTTCTTTCATGTTCATCAGTACGCTAGACAAAACACAAGTTAATTTTCTTCGAATCTTGTTATTATAGGCAGATCGCACACCTGACGCACGACGAAGCGCTAAAATATCGCAGCGGTCTGTCAGATCCATATTAGAAACGCCACTCCCACGCTAGCGCTAGCGCTGCTGCGTCGACAGTGGTTTTGCGGTATTAGTGTAGGGATTGAAATTTCTAAGTATAGATCTGACAGACCGCTGCGATGTTATAGCGCTCCATCTTGCGTTAAGTGTGCAATCCGCCATATCTGTCAATCACCCGCATAATTCTTTAACACGAATTCAATAAGATTTTATAAATGTATGGATCTAACCAAATAATATTCTCCTTTTAACTGAAACACCTGAAATCAAAGTGGGTAGTATTACAAAATATTTTTCTTGACCTCTGTAAGTCTGTAAGCACCGACACAATAGCCATCATTGTACGTGTTTGAAAGCATCTTTTGTTGAACAAGTGCTTTGTACAAAGTTTATTTATTGTTACCTCTATAACTTGTTTTTTATAGTACCTACCTACATTTAATGCAGTTCTATAGTGAGTGCTTTTAGATATGAAGGAGATTTATTATGATACGCTTCATATATTGTGCTGCTTTAATATATAAAAAAATATTTATACTACAGAAGCTACGCCTACATCCTACAGAATTAAACTGCTGCTACTGGTACTATATTCTTTTGGTAAATCACATGGGCATTACTTAATTTATTAGAAATTGCACTAAGTCGCGGGTGAAACCGCGGGGCGAGCAGCTAGTATAGATCATAATAACACTCTAGATGAAATTACTAGGTATCACCTTGCTTTTGAGCAAGCCACTCGAAATTTGATTACCTTTGATCATCAAAGCATATTGTACTATAATTTCATTTCGGATATGATCCAGATCTGGTGGTAATGTACGAGACAAAGATTTGTTAGGAACTTTGATAACAACTTGTGTGAGTTTTGCGAGTCCTGCGTGTTTACTAGAACGTACTAGACCGCACATACGTTTCTATGTAAACAGCAAAAATGGCCATAAACGATGCCCTGAACCGTCAGATTTTTGATAGCGGATCAAGGGAGGCCGCTGTTCATTTTATTTATTACCTGGTGTACTTTTGTTATACGTTTGCAGTAATTCAAAATTAATTATATGCTCGGGTTTTGTATTTTACATCTTTTATCTTCGTTTCGCCACCCGGATGCACTTCGTTCGTCCAGAGGGAACTTAAAGTCTAACCTAACCTAGACCTACCGTGTCGGATTTTCTTTAGGAAGGTTCCTTTTATGGCCGGGGGTCCGGGCCGCGCTCGCTGTATTGGGGATTTCTATTGAAAACAAAAGCCGCCAGACACGAACAAGGGACCGGTCAAAAACGGATACTCCCATTTTTGTTGTCAACGCCGATGCTCACTCTGTATTTCCTAAGTGTATTTCCTGTCCCTGCCATAGCCCACTTTGACATAACTTATACGTGAAACGGACTAAACAAATACAGTGACATCAATGGTGCTCTCCCATACTTATTTTTGAAAAGAAGATTACAATGGCTGACAAGTGATAACTTACACTCCTGTGCCCAAAGTAAGGCCATTGCCTTTTCTTTTATTCTTCAACACACAACTGTCTATTGCTAAATATAGCCTCCCCTTATGACAAGCTCTTAATGAATGTTAACATAGGTGGACCGCACACATGACGCACGACTGAGCGCAAAAATATCGCAGCTCTGTCAGATCCATACTAGACATGTCAATCCTCATACTAAAACCGCTCAACCGCTGTCATCGCAGCGTTATTGCAGTGCCATCCGTCGAGAGCGGTTTTAGTTTGGGGAGTGACGTTTCTAGTATAGATCTGACAGACCGCTGCGAAATTTTGCGCTCCGTCGTGCGACAAGTGTGCGATCCGCCATAGTAAACCGAATTTGGTCATTATCTTAGGCTGGTTTACTAACCTAATTTGTCAAAATAAGACGATGTGTGTAATTAAATAAATCTGCAAACGCTTTTAAGCCCCTACTCCCCTACCCGTGCTAATCTACCTTTGTACGCAAAAGGGTTTTCATACTCTTAACCACTTAAATACCATACGCACCGTATGTTTTTGCGGATTATGACTGTCGCTATACTAATTTCAACAGCCTTTTTTTAATTAAATACAAAAGTTGCGCGCTTAAAACTATTTTCCAAAAATACTTCAGACTCCATTCATAGTTTTTCGAAATAATTAAAGTTTGTATTTATATATTATATATATTAACCAGAAAAAAAGTAAGTGTTATGACGCCTTCCAAAATAAACTAGAGGTCATGATTTCAATATTTTCGTATTTTCAAACAAAATGTTGTTTAAGAATGGATTAAAAAGTAGCTTCTTCGACCCGTCAGTCATGTGGCTAATTATATG
Organism: Keiferia lycopersicella; assembly: GCA_029255805.1. Lineage (NCBI taxonomy): Eukaryota > Metazoa > Arthropoda > Insecta > Lepidoptera > Gelechiidae > Keiferia > Keiferia lycopersicella. The sequence continues at coordinate 10,147,688 of JARACZ010000007.1, forward strand.
TGTTGACGTGTGCCATAGTAGGTATATTTCGTATTTTCCTTTTGTCTTACTACCGGATCCGGCAAAGCCCCGGGAAATCATGCGAGAGGTGTGTGAACCATTTCAGTAACATTAATAATTCTATGTGCTAACTTTGGATTATTACCCCAGGTCGGGAACATTAGGCCTCAGAAAGCTGACTGTAACACTGGAATGTGTAATTTCCATTAATAATAAGATAACGTGGATTGTAAGGACGAATAAGGCGGATCGCACACTTGACGCACGACGGAGCGCTAAAATATCGCAGTGGTCTGTCAAATCCAGACTAGAAACGTCACTACCCATACTAAAACCGCACTCGACGGACGACATGCGATAGCGCTGCGACGACAGCGGTTGAGCGGTTTTACTATGGGGATTGACATTTCTAGTATGGATCTGACAGACCGCTGCGATATTTTTGCGCTCCGACGTGGGTCAAGTGTGCGATCCGCCAAATAGAGGGTACAAATTAGAGTAAAAGAAAGATTTTAAAAGTGTGATAAGATAAAGAAACTGAACAATTTTCCCGATGGAACCAATGGTGGAAAGCAATACAATCTTTCTGTTCCACATGATTCACGATCAATTTATGACTTTGTATGGTCTCTAATACCACCTACACCTGTAGTGTGTCCGGTAAGTGATGCCGCTCCCATATCAGCTTAGACAGGGTGTAAAAAAATTAGCTGCAAATATTTTAAGGGGTGAACCAGCCCATGAAACTGAACAACTTTCCCCAAGAAACATAGGTCGAAATATGAGTAAATTTTTTGGACTTCCTTTATAAAATTACCGACCGACTAAGTCAATTTGTATGGGAGGTCCAAAATTTTTTTTCATATTTTGACCTACGTTTCTTGGGGAAAGTTGTTCAGTTTCACGGGCTGATTCACCCCTTAAAATAATTGCAGCAATTTTTTTTACACCTTATATAAGTCTTGCCTCAGGCACTGATTAAATCGTCTGTCACAGACGTATGAGTAAAATGATGATGGGAGATCATAAATTTATTTAATATTTCAGAGGTGCACATTCTCTGGGCGCAACACCAGGTCCATCACACATCGGAAGACTTTAATATGGGCGTGGGCATCCGGCAGTCAGTCTTACAGGGATGGTGCGGATTTGTAAGTATACTTTTTAATATAGTGGATTGTTGGACTCTACAATTTCGGCTCCGGGGCCATCAAATCTACGCCGGACGGCTATATCTACACCGGACGACTGACCTACGCCAGACGGCTAATCTACTCCGAACGGCTAATCTACGCCGGACGGTTGTTCAGCCTGAAGACAATCAAACATTGAGCGAGCTAACTCACAAGCCGTAATACTGTCATCTATTAAACAACGATGGAAGAAAGCCACCCACTAGGCACCATACTTCTATAAAAGGTGTAGTAAAAATCCAAAAATGTACGACAAACTAGCTGTTTTCGGTCACTTATAAAAATTAAAAATGTATTCTGTAAATCTTACAACTTATCAAATAATTACCTGAAGAAGAACTTCATCGTATCTGTCATTCGAAAAGCAAACTCTTTTTTATTACTGAGAAATTACTGCTCAAGTTTTTTTTAGCTCTCCATTTATTTTTCTTCTTTTCCAATAAATTAATAATCCATCAGGTATTCCAATATCACTCGCTCCTGTGCTGCGGCATAATTGAACAAGATCATATTGCCGGTAAAAACATCAATTAAACGTTTATTGGAAATAGTTGGTACACTCCTCGAAAAAAGTAAAATTCTTCATAAGATAAGTTAGAATATAAAAAAAATCTTGGTGGGTCACTCACAAAGTTGATATTTACCACTTTGTGAATTTGTTCCTAGTCTGGTAAAGACATTACGGGCTGAACCTACCCACCCAAAAATTCTGACACTAGAGTTCATCGGGTCGTTGGAAAACTCGGTGTCGCATACGATACAAAAAATACAAAGATATCTTTACTATGTCAGTTTAAACGTCAAAAGCAAATTCCCTGTCACTTTTGCACTCGAAAATATAATGAAACCATCCAACATCCATCTCTTACACTAAGTGCTAGATAAGTACTCGTACTTACGTACGTATTCACTATTCCCACTTGCGGAAACTATTTGAAGAAACCGCGGTCTTATATGTACACATAACTGGAATTTTATTCATTCAAAAACACGTGGAGGACGAATATTAAATTCATTATTGTTATTAGATATGCAGATTCGGTTTGCCGAACCACTGCACAAAAGCTTTTTTAAGCGCAGTCCAATCGGCTTTTCGAAGAAAATACGATCGATACCTCGGTGCTTAACCAAAATTTCACTAAAATAAAGGTATGGGCCAGTGGTACATTGACAGCACAATACTCGCTTATCAACAAAAAAACAGAACACTCAAAACAATCTTTCTTATCAATTTTGAACAAAGAAAGAAACTGAACCTTCTGCAATCAGCTATTGTTCATATTAATTATCTAAAAGTTTAATTTTCTGTATAATTTCTAAAGGAAATAAACAGAGCAGTCAAAAGCACTCTGATCACAAAATAGTTTTATTTTTGTTTCAGATTTTTTACCTGCCTCTGGCTCTGGCCATCCCCCCAGCCCAATTCGTGATGCATCATCAGTTCAGTTACCTCTACATGTTTTGGATTCACACGGAGGCCATCAAGAGCCTGGGCCCGCTGGAATATATCCTGAATACGCCTTCTCATCACAGAGTGCATCATGGTAAGTAACTTATGATTCTTTAAATATTAATACCACTACCTAATACAGGGTGTAAAAAAATTCGCTGCAAATATTTTAAGGAGTGAACCATCCCATGAAACTGAACAACTTTCCCCAAGGAACATGGGTCGAAATATGTAAAATATTTGGTCCACCCATACAAAATTACCAACCGACCAAGTCAATTTGTATGGAGGGCAAAAAAATTTTCTCATATGTCGACCTATATTTCTTGTGAAAAATTGTTCAGTTTCATGGGCTGAGTCACCCCATAAAATATTTGCCAGCTAATATTTTTGCACCTGATATTTTCTACTACCTGTTGTTTCTAGCTAGATGACCTAGATCCAAACGAATATCATCAAGTAAATTCAAACTAGTATGAACTCGTACTCCTAGTATACTATGAAGATGAACCTACCAAAGTACGAAGCTTGCATGCACAGCACTGCAGGCTTCTAAGTAAACATTTCCCGACAGGCACTTTGGGAATGAAACCAACGTCAACAAAGACTTAGATTGCTCTCCGGCTCTATATCGATCCTTTTAAACTCTATTGTGGTTGTTGTACCAACACAATACAATTAGTAGCGCAGCCTTCCATTTATGTTCCACCCTAATTACCCTGCTTCTGTGGTCTAGTGATGTGAGCCTTTTCGTTAGGATTGAGAGTTCCATATTCGGTAAAAAGTGGTGAAACTTTGTATCGGAGGCCAAGACTCACTTTTGGTCGTCGATCCGGCGAAGTAAGTAGTAACTAAGTATATTCGATCCCGATGGGAACCCATAAAGTTGATATTTCATCATCATTTTGCCTTGTGATATCGGCTTAGAATAGCATCGCCCCGTGTCCTTCCCGTGGGTGTCGTAAGAGGCGACTAAAGGATTCTAGAGTATTGGTGTATTACAATTTTTAGGCGACAGGCTGACAACCTGTCACTATAGTGATACACATATTTTCTGAAACAACCTTAGAAAACAATCCTCAAAAATGTCAGACGTGGCGATAGCGACCGTATCCTTACGGCCGTTAACGCTCTGCCTACCCCGCAAGGGATAAAGGCGTGATATATGTATTTATGTATGTATTAGCCTCATAGGTCTGTGATAGACGATTTATTCAGTGTCTGAGACGAGACCACAGACATTGCGTTGCCAGGGATACAATTTTAAATGTTTTTCACGTTATCTAGTGCCTCTAGAGCGTTTTTTGCTTATCTTTAAAGAGTGATTTTAACAAAATTATGCATGAAAAATATTCGGTGCATACTTACCCTTTTTTGTGTAGAGGTGGAAAGCTTATTTTTTTCCCCGAAGCTATTTACCCCATTCCTCGTAAACGGGAAAGATAATAGCGTTGTGAAATCACAAACATTGCTGGAAAATCGAGTTTCTCCACATAATTTTATAAACCCGGCTATTGTATGACGTTGGCAGTCGATATTGGTAAGGACGTAGGTTTACCCCTAAATAGAACAAATTGTTTACTAAACAAGGCTGAAGTGCCGCACTTTTATTAAAATATTGAATTGAGAGTACGTCTCAAACAAAGCATCAACCAACAATAAAAAGTGGCTAAGTATCATTTTGGAATCACACATTTTTTTGTAAACATTTGCAAAGAAAAAGACTGAAACTGCTTCCTTTGAAAAATTATGAGAACGATTTCACAATCAAATAATAATTTAGTATTTTATTTAAAATTATCAGTCCATTCGACCGATGTGGCGCAGTGGTAGTGCGACTGCCTTAGACGCCGAAGGTCCCGGGTTCGATTCTCGGTGGGTCACTCACAAAAGTTGATATTTATCACTTTGTGAATTTGTTCCCAGTCTGGTTAGGACATTACGGGCTGAACCACCCGATTGTCCGTAAGTAAGATGGTTCCGTGTTTCGGATGGCACGTTAAGCCGTAGGTCCCGGTTGCTGTCTATGATCACTTAGACGGCGGTCGTTACACAACCATGTCAGAAGCCTGCTACTTGTAGAAGGCGGTTGAACAATTCTGACACTAGGGTTAATCGGGTCGTTGGACGACTTGGTGTCCCACACGAAAAGAAGAAGAAGAAGATCAGTCCATTCCCTCTCTCAATACGTATTTTATTCAGTTAATCACCAGAAGTGCTTAAAAGCACAGCAAATAAGGTTGGTTAAACTTTACACAATACATTATAAGTGTATCGAATATACAGCGTGGTATTTGTGGAGCTTGAGTGTAAATATTTTAAGGAACGTAGACGTAAAAGTGAACAAATCTCAAAAACTTTCATGAATAAATAAATGGGACTTTCTATATAAAATGTTCAAATACAAATCACTTTGTATGGTACGAACGATTATTTTCTTCGTATTTGGACGAACATTAATAATAGCAAATTTTTCAGTTTACTTTGTAGCGACCTCTGGTGGCTACAACATGAAGCTCACTCAAGTGGTTCACATGCATACAAGACGCAACAGGAGTTCTCAACATATCGGAGAGATGGCGCCACGTGACAGAACAATGGGCCTGAAACGCGGTATCGAAGTGTTCACCGCGCAGCGCATATATACAACTTCTAATCCAATCCAGGTGGACCCGTCGGTCCCCTGGCCACAACACCCGGCCAGGCGGGTAGCTACCCTTTTCCCGACACCACCTGGATTCCTCCTGTCACCCGCCATATTGGTGACCCCTACCATGGACTTCGCAGCCTTCAACCACGCATCAACCACTACAGCACGGAGCTATCTTCTACGTCATCAGCAAACTACCACAGTCACAGCACAGGCGGCTTTACTGGTCTTCCTCATCATCCCGACTCACCGTGGACATTGGAACCAGAACCGGCAGCTTCACTGGTCTTCCATCCTCATCCCGACTCACCGTGGACATTTGGAACCTACACTGCCTCGCCAAGCCAGACTGCATCATCACGCTACAATGACGTCATCAGCCCCACTACGCTCGCTTACGGTATCGACCTCCGGTCTTGAGGGGGAGTACTGTAGCGACCTCTGGTGGCTACAACATGAAGCTCACTCAAGTGGTTCACATGCATACAAGACGCAACAGGAGTTCTCAACATATCGGAGAGATGGCGCCACGTGACAGAACAATGGGCCTGAAACGCGGTGTCGAAGTGTTCACCGCGCAGCGCATATATACAACTTCTAATCCAATCCAGGTGGACCCGTCGGTCCCCTGGCCACAACACCCGGCCAGGCGGGTAGCTACCCTTTTCACGACACCACCTGGATTCCTCCTGTCACCCGCCATAACTTCTTTTGCGTCTCTCGACAAACACCCACTATTGTACTTTGGTTCGACGGTTCGCTTTGTTTAACAAAATACAATGAAACAGATGGCCTATTTCGTATTGCGAATATGCAGAAAATTAGTATGCTAAATTTATCTTTTTCCATTTCATGTAATTTTTTATAAAAAAATTATAAAAATAAATAAATAAAATAAAATAGTTTTATTTCAGACCAAATAATATCACATTTGTATATTATGATTTGTCTATACGTTACATTAGGTAGATTAATTTAAAAAATTTAAACATAAAAATTTTATTATAAATAATAAATTAAATTAACAATTTAAATGTCAAACAGATCAGATATACTCGTACAGGTCAAACAGAATTATATAAATATATATATATATATATATATATACAGCTTAAGCTCTGATAAATGTTATATTGGATCACCCATTAACCCAAAGCCCCAGTACCTAAAAGTTTATCTAGAGCAAGGTGTTAGTACATGTTTTGTTTTGGCTGCGTAGACCAAGACTAGTGGAACAAAAATTTCTGCTGTGGTTTTGGCAAAGCAGCATCAAGAAGTGTCGCGAAGTTTCATTAATTTACAGTTAGAAATTCTGCATGTTATGAGCTAACACAGCTTTACGTTGGAGTTTAGAATTCTTGATTCAGTTTGTGCTTTCCATGTGTAAATACTTACTTGTCTACCTTAATATCAGCACACGCAAGTGCCACCAGTTGATTTTACGGTGTTTATCAACATTGATTGTGATATTGACGAAATGAGTTTTCAAAATCCCAGTCAAAAATCGGATATCATGACGCACGTCACTGCCATAGATTGTCATTATTTGTAGGGTGGTTTTCGTGAACCGTAATAACATTCAATTATTCGCATGAATCTAGGGTTGAGTCCTTTGCTTATATAATAAAACTAATTTAAGAAGATGTAAGTGTTCAGAACTGAATTTTTCTTCAATATTTTACATACTTTGTGCTACGTAAATTCAATTATTACCTACGCCGTAGCAAATTCGTAGCAACACTAAAGTATAAGTAGATGTAACATAAAAATATGAGTGGTTTAGGTCCGCACTCAAGTCGGATATCGATCTCAAGGGCGATTTTGATAAATGTCAGTCAACACTAACAGCATCTCAAAGCCGCACTCAAGATCGATCTCAGAGTTTTGAGCGGTTTATAAATACAGGCCTTATAGTGTTGGCAAGGTAAACGTGTGAAACGTTTGAACCAAATGGTTTAGTTAGTAATAAATATTTCATGTGTATTTTTTGTACTAAAATTGTTATAACATTGTTTACAGGCAGCAACAAATACTGCTTAGACGTGAACTACGGAGGCGTTCTCATTATCTGGGACCGGATTTTCGGCACTTTCCGACCAGAGACCGACAAGATCAAAATCGTGTACGGTCTGATCTACAATCAGCCATCTTTCAACCCTCTATATTTGCAGGTCAGTAGTTTATACTATGTAGATAATACGATAATTTTATGTATTTAAACACAAACAAACTAAACAAATACTAAGAAGAGGTTTCTCGAGACAAATCTCAATAAGCTGGAAGCGTTTCTCCTTTGAAAGGCCAAACTTAAGCGTTAGGCGGATCGCACACTTGTCGCACGTCGGAGCGCAAAAATATCGCAGCGGTCTGTCAGATCTACTAAAATTGTGAATCCCCCACTTAAACCACTCAACCGTTGTCATCGCAGCGCTATCGCAGTGACGTCCGTCGAGTGCGGTTTTAGTATGGGGAGTGACGTTTCTAGTATAAATCTGACAGACCGCTGCGATATTTTTGCGTTCCGTCGTGCGTCAAGTGTGCGATCCGCCTTAGTCGAGAAAGCTTCCTACCAGCTCTCCGGTCGCCAGTGGCACCAGTTATGGTTTCATTGAGGCGCGCTGACAAATCGTTAAATAATTTTCTAGGCGGATAGACCCAAGGAACCTATTGTCTCAAAGCCCCCACAGTTGAAAAATTAGGTTCCCGAAAATGTTGTGACCTCGGTAGGTACCCGCTACTGTGGTACTTCGGGCACACGCGGAAAAATAAAAAAATCGATAAATTCCATCATTTCATGCTACCTATAGAATATCCATCACTGAAGTATTGTGGCTATTAAAGAATTTGAAGTCGAATACTATAGAACACCGGAACAGCTCAACAGTAACACGTGTTTTTGATTTCCTGTAAAACTAAAAAAATATAAATTTCTTTTCTTTCCAAGATTTACGTAAAACCATTGAAGGAAAACCTATTTATTACCTTATACTTCAGTATGACTAGTAGATTTTGAACTAGTCTTCGAGCTCTCCATTTTGATGTTATTTTACAAAAACTTTCAAAGCAAGTGCTTGCAGAGCTTAAATTGAAAATTTCATATCCTGTCTGATGGAAAGAAAATCCTTTAAACCTAAAAGTGAACTTCAAATAGCTCTGTCAAAGCAGTATATTTGAAGTTGTTTTTTGGCCATCCAGTACAAAACAGATTTATGAATTTAAGACAAGTACTATATGTTAGACTAAATATAAATATACACTGAGTTTATTTTATGTATAGTCACCGACCACTTAAAGAGAATTCGGATGATTACATCGAAGTATTGCTTGGATCTTCAAGAACTCGACTAAACTTTAAATGAATTTAAAATAGAATCACCTCCGTTGTAGTTGATTCCATAATTTTCCTTTCTACATATATTATGTCTTCTTGCAGGGATTCTACACCGGCTACGTGATAGAAAAGTTCAAACAGATGAAGACCTGGGGTGACAAGTTCAGAGCTGTCTTTTATGGACCCAGCTGGTCGCCAGGCACCGGCAGACTAGGGGATGAAGATTTGAAAGAAAATGTAAGTATTGCTTTTATTCTTTTAGTACTTCTTTTTTGCATGTCGCGGCGTATTGTATGGGACCAATAATTTGCTACATAGATGATATTAGAGTGGCTGCTTAAAGATCTTCTAGCATCCAGTAAGCAGTGCAACTACCGCGCGGTTCCCAGTTCGATTCCCGGTTGCGCATTGATAAAGTTCATATTTTTTGTACTGTTAATTGGTCATAGTCTGGTTAAGACTGAATTCTGTAGGTCTCGGTTGCTGTCTTGTGATTAGGTCTTTCTTTCATTGGGTCGAAAGTGTTTAGATCGTACAGACACACACATATATAACGCCTTTATTGTGAGGTCGGCAGAGCATTAACGGCCGTAAACATCCCTTTAGACCATACAATTTTAGATGTTCAGTATTTTACTCAGTCTGAATCTGAAACAATATCTTAGACATTCATTGTCGTATTTATTCTCTCCAATCATAAATGTAACAGCGAGTACCTATTCACGAAAAATAATATAAGCACAATATTATTTTAACATATTTGGAATAACAACTCTTGCTAAATAACAATGAAGGTAGTAAAAGTAACATTTTGTTGGTTTTAAGACAAACATCATAAACAAGAACAAACATAAACTTACCGATGAAAATGTTTTATTTTTATTGTTCTTTGAAAACTGTTTGCTGGTGGAGAATGTATTGTATGTATGTGACAATAATAGCTGAGTAATGATGCTGATCTGCGACTGATTTCAGCCATGACGACTGGAGATCACTTCGAATCCTATTCATTTCGTTTCTGATATGTCTGTAAATAGCATTTGTAGCCAATTTTAGAAGTAAGCTCCCGTGCACAGTGCGGGCACGTGAGTACCGCTGACGTAATTATTATAGAGGCACAACACAAAAGACAAAAAGATATTCCTGTAATATTTAATCGACATATACTCAAAAGTACGTACTAGACGTACTATTAGCAGTGCATCAACTTGCCCAGCGGAACAAGTTACTCTGGTTCTTTATCGTAACTTTATATGAAAAAGGTATATAAGTTAGGAATCAACTTATATACCTTTTTCATATAAAGTTACGATAAAGAAATTGAAAGTTGTCGGTGGTGCTGATAAAACAAAATTAATTGTGGACCCTTAAAATTATATACCTACGTAACTTTTAATGATACCAGTATTGTCAGTTCTTAATTCATAAAATTTTACCGTGTTCCAATGTGGGTACGTAGGAATCTTTACTAATGACCAGGTAGGGCTTGCAATCCTGTCCGGTGGATCCGGTGATATTCGGCTTTTTCGGATTCCGGACTCGGAAAACGTGAAAATTATAGAAAAAACACATTTTGATGAATCATTTTTCAGTTCATTCAATGAGACATTCCTAGGAAAAAGTTGTTCATTTTCATGGTCTGCTTGCACTCAATCAGTATTCGGAGGACTGTCCATAAAAACCTGTATTTTTAACAAGAATTATTAACTTTGGTGAACCTGCTGTTATTGTAACCACATGTACTAAAGTGAAATCGTAACACTACGATACGTGCAAAAAAACAGGCCATTCTATGTAGCGCAAGGAAATTGTAGGTTAATTATTAACTAAACCATCACCTATCAGGCTAGCACGTTTGTTTGCAGACGTCGCTACACAGTTTGCATTACAAACTGACAAAAATGTGTTTTCCCTATAAATTTCACGTTTTCCGGTTGCGGTGCTAAACCCGGGTGGGTATCACCGGATTCTTTTTAGGACACAAAAGGTACTTGATCCGCCAGACCGGATTGCATGCCCTACTTGGTCATTGATAAAATACTCTCTATCAGTGTTCGGAGGGCTGTCCCTTACACTTGTAATACAAAAATACTTGATTTTAATGTATAGCCAATCCGGTCTATCCGGATCCGGATTGGGAATCATTCCGGACTGCAATCCCTTATAACCGGGTTTGGCCAACTTAAAACTCGGTCTACCCAATTATCTTGTTTAGATTAGGGGACTCGTTTACTTCAAACAAAAAGGCCCACTAGTAGTTAGGTAATTTAGATTGTCCACAAAAGTTCTATAGTAATTCTAACAATGCTGTGTGGTGCCGGCTTAGAATAGCATCATCTCATTTCTAGCTATAGGTGTCGTAAAAGGCGACTAAGGGATTATATATATATATATATATATATATATATATATATATATATATATATATATATATATATATAGGAAATAGACAACAGCGTTCCCTGTAAACACATTCCTTGCACCGCGTCCGCCCGCCCACTTGCCAAGAGTGGTGAGTAGGACCAATAAATACCCTACAATTTTGAGTGACGTTTGTCTAGTAGCGGACTGTTAATCTATTTTTTTTAATGACTGATATAAATTGAAATTGAATTTAATTATGCCGGCTTAAAATAGCAAGGCTGTGTGATGCCGGTTTAGAATAGCAACACTCCACATCCTTCCCGCGGGTATCGTAAGAGGCGACTAAGGGACTCAAGAGTATTGGTGTATTAAAATTTTTAGGCGACAGGCTGACAACCTGTCACTATAGTGATACCATGTTTTCTGAAACAACCTTGGAAAACAATCCGCAACAATGTCAGATGTGGCGATAGCGACCGTATTCTTACGGCTGTTACGGCTCTGCTAACCCCGCAAGGGATAAAGGCGTGATATATGTATGTATGTATCTAGAACCAGTTAGGAAATATTAGTTGATGCTTAATGGTACATAACTACTGATGTACATACAATTACCTGTTTCAAACTTCTAGCCGTGTTTGGACACAGAGCGAAGGTAACACAATTTGGAGTTGTGTAACTTAATTTTCTCTCAAACTTTGCTGTTACTCAAAACTCTACCGTCATTTCATTAAAAACTACTTTGTATGGTTTAAAAGCTAGTAGGTAAGGCGGATCGCACACTTGACGCACGACGGAGCGCTAAAACATCGCGGTCTGTCAGATCCATACTAGAAATGTAAAGCCCGATACTAAAACCGGTCAACCGCTATGGACAGAGCGCTATTGTAGTGTCGTCCGTCGAGTGCGGTTTTAGTATGGGGAGTGACGTTTCTAGTATGGATCTGATAGAGCGCTGCGCTGCGAAATTTTAGCGCTTCGCTTAAAGGTCGGAGCTTATCTAAGTATATTTTGGGTCCTTGGGCACCAGAGGCTAGGGACTTCCTAAAAACATCTCCTCACGCCTCATTGAGGCAACGGGGACCCCAGAGCTGGCAGCTACTCGTACTTTGTACAAAGAGCTAGGCCGTGCAACGCGGTAACGCTGCCAGCGTCCTGGGGACATTGCCTCGATGCGGTGTGGTCAAGAATTTTTTTTGGTTTTAGTATTTAAGTATTTATTCAATTTTGTATAAAAGATGTAAAAATATTAGCTGCAAATATTTTAAGAGGTGAATGAGCCCATCAAACTGAATAACTTTTCCGAAAAAATATAGATCGAAATATGAAATAAATTTTTGGGCCTCCCATACAAAATGCAGCAGCCAAGCAAGTCAACAGTATGGGAGGTCCACTTTTTTTTGCATTTTTCGAACCATGTTTCTTCGAGAAAATTGGTCAGTTTCATGTGCAGATTCATCCCTTAAAATATTTGTAGCTAACTTTTTTACACCCAGTAGTTAAAATAATAAAGTTAACTCATTCAATATATGTAAGTATTTACTTTAGTTCACGTAAGTAATTTTTGTAGTATAAAGATTGCGGAGCGATTTGACCCATTACCACAACTATTCCCTCGGGACTATCAATTTACTACAATCATCTATAATATTATTACCTATTCACTGAGTGGTTTTATAGAATTATACTTGAAATGTAATAGTCAACAAATGTTGATGTTTTGGGGACTGGTCCTATGGAGCAAATTTGGTTAAAATATTTTTTACGCAGAAACTAACGCTGATAAACGAACCAGTATATATGAAATGACCTCCTTACTCGGGCTAGCTATTCACGTTAAAAATTGTATTCCATATACATGTTGCCCTACAGCGATTATCTCCAATTAGCACGGATTAAACGGTCAAAGACAAAACAGACGTGTTTCTGAAAAGCAAAATAATTTTATTTTCAAAATGAGTCCATTTGTCGGTTGGTTTACGTATAATTCTTTTCTCTATTAATTATGCTTTTAATTAGCATAGTTTACTAAAAGCCTTTTAAAACGTGAACCTAAAGCAACACTTTTATGGTGATAAGAGTTATGAAAAATTTAGGCCAGGCTAGCCTTCGGGTTGCAGAAGGTCAGATGGCAGTCGCTCTGAGTAAACACTTGGTTCGACGTCAAATCCCCTAGGTTAGGTAGCCGACCCCGACAGAGAACGGGATAAGGCAAGGATGATGAAGAGTGATGAAAAATGCGTCAGTATAATAAATAGCCTATTACATACTTATTACTTAGGCGTTCTAGTAAATACTCAATAATACATTTTTAGTTAGTTGCCTACGTAATAAAATTTCTGAAAAGGCAAAACAACACAAAGAGGAATATTCAATTAGAGGCTTATTCTTTCCCCAAATGTTTTTGACTTTGTGACATGTTAAAACTGATTCAATTAATAAGACAAAGCACTGGTTTAATTAATTAACGAAAAAGTACGTTATGCTCCGATAAATAATATACCAAATGGACAAGAGTAACAAAAAGGTATTTAAAAGAAGGTCAAAATAGTCATGAAAGTGCAGGATAGATGGTGGGCATATCACAGCGGTCAGCATCACCCCATTTCCTACCCGCGGGTGTCGTAAGAGGCGACTAGGGAACTCGAGGGTTTCATGTGTGTTACAATATAAGGCCGACAACTTGTCACTATAGTGATACACACGCAAATCATGCCTATATCCCTGGCGGGGTAGGCAGAGCGCTGACGACTGTAAAATTTCGGTCATAATCGCCACGTCTGACAAACGTTTCAGATGAGTCATGTGTCACTCACTCACTATATTGACGGATTGTCAGCCTGTCGCCTAAAATTGCAACACACGCGAAACCCTCGAGATACACTACAGTGATACATACACCATTTCTCTGAATCAGCCCTCAAGTATTTGTCAGACGTGGAGATAGCGACTATATTTTTAAAAATAAGAAAAAAACTATTCAGTGACCACCTTAGATATATTACAATATGTAGAAACAAACAGTACAGTAGTAGGTAAATAGTACACTTAGAAGATACAAGATTTATAGGTAGTCCGCTTGTTAATGAGCACACTGAAAAGGCACTTCGTTCAGCGTATGCTACAACAGTAGTATTTACTACTGCGTAGCGCTGGTCTACCACGAAGTTGTTAACGCTCTGCCTACCCCGCAAGGGGTAAAGGCGTAATATTTATTTACCTGGTTGAATCTTGAGCACTTCAAACAAGTGTCTGGTAAGGTACCTATTATTGTTTCACATAGGTACTCTTTGCTTGACAGAAAGGATTTTTAAGACATTAATAAAAAAAAAGAACTTCCTGGAATATAATTATTTTTTCTTGTAAAGATCACAAAACCAAGAACATTTACTTCATACAAATCGTACAAGTTGTACGGTACAATAATCAGAAAAGTAAGAGAAATCAGAACGATTTTACGGGAGATGAGTCGAGTCGCCGCCTCCAATCTGAAAGTTTGAATCTCTCATAAAATTCGTGGAAACGTTCAAAGGGAAAACCGTGATTAAATTTAGAAAATATGAACATGATTAAAAGCAATTTAGCGGAAGTTCAAGCTCATTTACATACTAAATTATTTTGAAATGAAAGTGATGCCGGCTTAAAATAGCATCAACCTATTTCTTTCCCGCGGCTGTCGTAAGGCGACTGGAGGATTTTATGTGTATTGCAATTTTAGGCAATAAACTGACAACCTGTCACTACGGTGATAAAAAAATCATCTGAAAGAGCCCTCTTTATTTGTCAGACGTGGCGATTGCGACCATATATTCGTAGTCGTTAGCGTTCTGCCTACCCCACAAGGAATGAAGGCATGATATGTGTATGTATGAATGTAAAATTGTTATTTTTGGCACGGATTTCATATATTAATATTTGTGAGATACCAGCTTTAATTCCAGCAAACCTTCAGATTCTTTCACCACAGTATCAACTTAAACTGGTGTTTGATACAGTTTATAAAAAAACCAGTATTGCCAGATTTTTAAAGAGTAGGTCAATGTGTAGAGGCAACAAAAGAATTTCATATTTTTAATATCAGCGTAGACCTTCGAAAAAATGTCCAAGAATGGTTGCATAAAATCGTTCTCTTCACATATTACTGTTAACATTTTCACGCCTAAAAATATGACTTGTTTTCTTGTAGCCGGTGTCAGCCTCTAATCTAAAATTGAATCACTGTGGTAGTATTTTATTACCAGTCACTTTTCCTTACCGTCATCTCATTTCATAACGTGTTTAGAAGCAACACAAAAAGTCAGATAAAATTCGGTCGCAGGATTTTGGAATAATAGGATAGGACTTCAAAGAGCTTCGTACGAGTATCTATATCCCGTACTATGACATAAATGTCATGATGAGTTTATTTGACTGGTTGACTAGGCTAGCTAGGCTGTAGCTAGGTATATTTTCTTCAGTCTATTTACATCAGAAACCAGCAAAGAAAACATACTTCCCTTTCTGTCGTATGCCAAACATACCTTCCAGATTAGTTCGTGACAGATGTCACGCAAACTCATGAAGATTGTTCTGAGAGTAGGTAAAACATATCTGAAAATATCAAAGTTTGGTTTTCGCTTCCTCCGTAATATAACTTTGGAAAGTTCAGTAATTTCGGTGAATGATAACCCTTATCACGAGTATTAATAGTATCAGGTACATAGTGAGTGTCAGTAGCATCTTTAGATTATATTAAAGGTAATTTAGAACAGACGTGGCGATAGCGACCGTATTTTTGCGGTCGTTAACGCTCTGCATACCCCGCAAGGGATAAAGGCCTGATATATGTATGTAAGTAAGGTGGAACAATTAGAATAAATAAGTACTTAAATATTATTCTAATTATTTATAATGGTTTGCTGATAGCGACATCTTTTAATAAAGATACGAGTGTCAACTCTCCTTTGTTTATGTCTACTGCTATTGTTAAGTTCATCTTTCTATTTCATACACATTAAATCAATCTATTACAATTTATATAAAGAAGACACGTTATAAATAAATAAATTTCCTGGACAATTCACACAGCGCCATCTAGCCCCAAACTAAGCAAAGCTTGTACTATGGGAACTAGATAGCTGATGCTAATACAAATATACTTTTTTTTGTAAAAAAATACATATTATACATAGAAAACACCCACGTTATACTTTATTAACACATTGTATAAAATCTTTCTACTTTACAATACTTTTTGTCTTAATAAAAATTGAATACGGATGGTAATCGTAACAAAAAGATATACTGTAAACCCACTGTACCCACCACAGATTGCTTTTACAAGAACGAGTTAGAATCTTGAGTGTTTTCAAATCTCCCTGGAAAACCTCTAAGTGGCAGCAAAAAGCCGTTACTGAGCAAAATTGGGTATGCAAATGTAGAAAACCCCAGGCCCTTATCTGAAAACTTTGTCTTACTCTACAGGATTGAAGCAAATCCTACGTAATGGGTCTATATTAAGATTGAAATTCGACACCGCCACCTTATACCGACTTTCCTACCTTGAGTTTCAGACCGAAGGCGACCGCTATCTAAATAAATTATAACGGATGTTTTCTCTTCCACAGATAAATAAATAAGTTTGGGTTTTGTACACTTTCCATTCTGCCAGAGTATTTCGTTGTTGATTATTATAAAATATCTTAATCATATCCTTTGATTAAAATTAATCTTAGCTGTTTCTGTAACATTCTTATTGAGTTCTCATACCATATAAATAGAAATATTCGCGACAAAAATATGATTCGCTGAAAACGTAATTAGAAAATTAAATACGGTTGGTAGAACCGGAGTTCATTAAAATTTAGGCAAGGAACACACTTTACGCACGACGGAGCGCAAAAATATCGCAGCGGTCTGTCAGATATACTAGAAATGTCAATCCCCATACTAAAACCGCTGCTGACGCAGCGCTATAGCAGTGTCGTCCGTCGAGTGCGGTTTTAGTATACGGAGTGACGATTTCTAATATGGATCTGTCAAGTGGGTTCCTCGCCTTTCAGCAGCTATATAAGACTAATTTGACAACTAATTTCCTTTCTTTTGTCTCTCGGAGAATGGAGAGTAATACAAATTTACAGAATTAAAATTAAAATTGTCACTTTTAATAAAAATCTGTTTTTACGCACCGTTTTACGAAATCTAAGCAAGTAAAATAGCATTCTCTAAAAATATTAAGTGTAAGAAATTGCGTTCAATGTGATGACTTGTAGAAAAAAGCAGAATGATATGACTTCTCGAAAATGTTTTTTAGTTACCTACCCAATTTGGACTATTCATGTCAAAATCGAAACAAAATAACAACCAATAAAGTTATGTAATCAGTATTTCATTCATAGAAATATTATGGCTCAAATTTATTACCTAAAAGTATTTTCAGTTCGAGTTTGAATAGCGGAAGACTAAAGATGCATCGCTTACATACCGGACAATAGTGCGGTTTATAACGGCCACTATAATGACAACCTGTCACATGGTATTGAGTTATTGTATGGGATTTTATGAACTCCTTTTGTTACACAATCGGACAAAAAACCTGAAATTCATGCGGTGAGAAAGGTGACCCTTTATTGTCGCACCTCGTCAATAATAATTGTATTTGTTTTGGCAGATTAGAACGCGTCGGTCGAAGGGTTCACTGAGCTGGTTTTCACACACAGCAATTTTGTTTTTCGATAATATGCCGGATCATGTTTTTTAACGGAGGGAGTTTGTGGAAGCCTATACATTTAGCCTATATATTGGTACATATTATTAGAATTTTTATTTTCTAACACTCGAGTGCGCTACGTTGTTCTCATAAAATGACGCTAATATTTTTAGTCATTACATTTATGTTATGATCCTCATTAACTTGCGGCTGTTAGGCGGATCGCAAACGTTCGAAGCGCTAAAATATCTCACCGGTCTGTCAGATCCGTACTAGAAACGTCACTTTCCATACTAAAACCGCTCTCGACGGACGACGCTGCGCTTCGTCGACAGCGGTTGACCTGTTTTAGTATTGATTGGGATTAACATTTCGAGTATGGATCTCGACAGATCGCTGCGTTGTTTTAGCGCTCTTTCATGCGTTAAGTGTGCAATCCGCCTTACATATGACAAGTTGTCATTTGTCACCGGCTATCTCGAACCGCATTGTCGTCCGGTGTGCGTGCGATTTACCTATCGTTGACAATCCTATTGATTCACGCACCAGCTGTCGTGTAAACGTAAATTATACCTACGTGAAGGTTTTGTGAAAATAAATACGACCTTTTTGTGTCAACATTGAAGTACGTACCTATAATATATGTGCATACGACAAAAGAAGAATCGATATATTGTGAAATAAAGTCGCTTTTCGCGTTTCTGTCTATCTGTCTGTCTGTCAAGGACTACTTCATTCTTAACCACACAGGGGATTTTTTTGCAGTTTTTTTAATTGATGGAGTAAATCAAGAGTAAAAGATGCCGCGTATATTTAATTGTCATGTCATAAATATATTAATTGCATATCATCACAATCACAGATGGGTCTATACGTCTAAATCTGAACAACTTTCCCTAAAAAACATGGATCGAGATATAAAAACTTATCACGAGCGTGTTGGATACACCTGAATGTAGGGTTTTGTGGTAATAAAAATATTAACTGAACTATATTCTGATGTTGTAAAGATGATTTAACTTTAACCTATACAATACTTCGAAAGTTATGACTGCTAACTGCTACAATATTTCAATTTTCATCGTTTATAAAAAATATATATATGAGTTACTACAGTTAGAACAAAGGCTAAAAAGCGCCCTTTTTATTGTTAACTTACTTACTTAGCTCGACGACCCAAAGTGAGTCTTGGCCTCCGATAAGAGATTGCCACTTGTTTCGGTCTTGCGTGGTTCTCGACAATAGCCTGCCAGAAGTTCGCGAAGATCCACTTCCACCACATCAGTGGTACCTACCATCATTGTTTACTGTAACACTGTAATTTCTTTTTACAGATTGACGTAGACCGGGAGAAGTATGACGTCCACCTCCCAGCGTGGCTGAACACCTACTTGGTTCTCCACTACACTGTCGTTTTGTACGGGTTCTTCGAGCTAGCATCAAAGCACATGGTAAGCTTCATTCATATTTACCATTCGCTTAGATAGTGTCACGACCAGCGTAACTTGACCTCAATGCTTCATGCACGCACGTATGGGGGCGTACTGACTGTTACGCTGGTCGTGACACTGTGAATGAAACATAGGCAGAAAGTACAGTATTGTTGGTAAGTGCTGCACAGGTAAATTCCAAGCGTGGTAGCACTATATCGCATCCCTCTAATTTTTTGTACCTGTAGACTGTTGGGAACATGTACGTATACTTACCCGAAAGGAATCAACGTTACAGGTAAAAATATTATTAAATTATATATATTTTTTTAATTTATAGAAAACCATTACCAAAAAGGCAGCTTGAAGTTCCACAGATAGGCAATGGCCAAGTACATAAACACGCACAAACCCAAAACGACTCGCTGAAACTCAACGTTCCACCTGTATTCTAAATTAAACGAAATCCATAACATAATGCAAAATGCAAACTACGTGGTAAAAAAACAGCCCAAACGTTTTCCGCATAACACGCTCCAATAACCTTTCACGGGGTGAAACCGAGCGTACATTTACGGTTCACTAAAATTAGATAAATTCTCTCACGTAGCGCGAAATCACCGTTTACCTAACATTGAACTTGAAAATGGTTTATCCGAGCAAAAATCTAAGAAAAAAGCTATTTTATTCATACCATTCATTTATTCTGACTATGAAATTTTGTGTTTTTACCCGATTGCCTCAGAAGGAGGCTTATTTGGGTAAACGGAATATCATATATAATATGAGGTGTCTTTAGGTGTTTCTTAGCAGCCACAAGTTACACGGGCTATAGAAAGAAAGGCAGAATTCAAATTAGCGGATTTTAAACACAAAATATATCTTTAAAATTATCGCAAATGGGTTTTTGTTTTGTAAAAATTATGCTTGTTAATATAATTTATTGCCTTCTAACCAATCTGGTGTTTAAAGATAAAAATTTACCTTAATAAAAATGTAACTTAGGTACTTTTAATTTATTAATGTGTTTTGTTTGAAACAAGTTGTTTAGTTGGCTCACTCTTCTAAACATTGGCAAAACCTGCAGATTGTCCGATACAGAGAGGTTTCTCTCTCACCAGTTATTTACTTTTGTGATCGATCCCTAGCCTAGAAAGACCTCTCGCTTGCAAATTCAGACTCCGTACGTCTTTGTCCCGTGAGTTGTCTGTCTCCAATAGCGATTTGCACTTGCATTGTATTTGCATACAGCTGCATCGTAATTTTGGCGCGCAGTTGTATGCTCTTCGATTGCACATCCGAAACCAATATACACCGAACAACTCAATGAGTATACAGAGTGTTGTGTGTGGGGCTGACTAGACTAACTTTCAGGGCGTTTTCTCGCCGTGGAAGTGAGAAACTTTGCTAAGTAGTAACTTAATTGTAATTTTTTGCTCACTGAGAAAACCATTCGTCGAACAACATTTTTTTATATACATACACATATATCACGCCTTTATCACTTGCGGGGTAGGCAGAGCGTTAACAGCCGTAAGAATACGGTCGTTATGGCCACGTCTGTCATTTTTGACGATTGTTTTCCAAGGTTGCTTCAGGAAACATGTGTATCACTATAGTGACAGGTTGTCAGCCTGTCGCCTAAAAATTGTAATACACCAATACTCTCGAGTCCCTTAGTCACCTCTTACGACACCCACGGGAAGGATGTGGGGTGATGCTATTCTAAGCCGGCATCACACGGCATTTTTTTATTTACCTATCGAAAACTGCAAAATGCCTGCGAAATGGACGGGTATCTTGACCAATAGGAAACTTGTAATTCAAGCTTCAAATGTGCGCTGAGCTAAACTGAAAAAGGTTCTTGCCAAGCAAATATTGTATCTAGTTGACTACTCATAACTTATATGTCAAAAGTTTCAACTTTACACATAAAAGAGGCGAGAACTGTCAGATAGATAATTTCCTATTACCATTTTCAGTGTTTACCTAACACACTGTATACAAAATCGATGCCTTTATTTCTCAATACACAGTTTTCGAACGCCTACAGTTCTGAATGAATATTGAACCTTTTTGTGTAGCCTTTTTAGCTACAAGCTTTTTGGCTTCTCTCGTGGGTGGGATATTATTATTATAAGAACAAATCGAAATCAAAGGCTCCCACGCTGGAAATTGTCGTCACTCCTTGTAAAGAAGTACTTGAAAGTTATAATCTACCTTCCTTGTTATTTTTGTTATTTAAGTTGTTGGGAATCTCTCTCTTTTCGTGTGGTACACCGAGTCGTCAAACAACCTAATAAACCCTACTGTCGGTATTATTCAACCGCCTTCTACAAGTAGCAGGCTTCTAGCATGGTTGTGTAACGACCGCCGTCTAAATAATCATAGACAGCAACCGGGACCTACGTCTTAATGAAATCCATCTGAAACACGAAACCATCTTACTGACAAATGGGTTCAGTCCGCAATGACAGTCCTAACTAGACTATGAACCAATTCACAAAGAGATAAATATCATTTTTGTGAGTGACCCACCGAGAGTCGAACCCGGAACCTTCTTGGTCAAAGGCACAGCACCACATCGGTCGTCGGGAATAGAAACATCTGATTAAAATAACAAAAACTTTCTGTCTTACATATTAACTAACGTAGGAAGATATTAAGAAAATTAATTATGTACGAGTAAATACTTGTGGGATGTGTCGACATCTACGTAATAGCTGAGTTAAATATATACTTACCTATTTATAGATCGTAAGCAAATAATTACCTAATTTAATAAAGGCTGTTTCTGATCATGATCAAGAACTTCTGATACAAAACGCACCTGAGTACTTACCTATCAGTACTCGGAATACTCTGTTGTATTTCGGCACTAATGGAATACGTCAATCAGTCGTTGAAATTCAGATTGTTTTCGTCAATGACTTTTTGCGCGATTTGTAAATTGAATAAGTATCTCGCAAGTTGAACCCGAAATTCCGCGACGGAGTCAGATATAAATTCAGATCTGATTCATAAAACATTATCTTGTTTCAGGGATTGACACCAATTTCCGTATTGATCTTCGTGCTCTACATCATTGCTTCGTTGACTGTCATTGGCATGCTGTTCGACCAGTCCAAGTATGCTTCTCTTCTTGAAGTCATCCGGTGTTCAGCGCTGGCCTTCCTCACCAGAAGTGTGACCAGTCAAGGAGTAGGCACTATCTTACAGGCGATGTACGTCACGTCTGCTATGTTCTGGTGTCTTTACACCCTTAAACTGGTGGAGATCAAGAAGACAAGCAAAATAGAATAAGTTCGGTAAGTGTTTTTGTAAAGCCAGTAAACACCAAAGATTGTCTGCTTTGATGGTTCATAAAACAATTCAAATGCATTAGTACCTACATTGATTGCGTAGTTACATGGAGATTTGAAAGCTAGAAAAACTACGAAAGTAGTGCATTTTCAATGAGTAGGTATCCATTCCACCTCGAATGTTTGTTTTGCCTTCAAAGTTGAGCCAAAGGTTTTCAAATATCGTAATTGTTTGCTAAACAAAAGTCGCAGTAAATATCGTGCAGCTCAAAAGATATGGTTACGTAAGGTCCAATATTGTGTTCCTAGTTATTTAACATCGCTCTCGATTCTGGCTGTACATTTTTTAGTTAAGCTATTCCATTCTATGCTATTCCGTGAAATTTTGCTTGATACCTGTGAAATTTGACAGATCCATAATAAAATAATTAAAAAAAGGAAAATGGACCTTATGTTAGAGCCTTTGCCCCAAGCTGACAAACGTCACATGTATCAAGCTATATTTTAAGCATTGAATTGTAAAAGAGACGAGCAATCTATATAGACTTAGTTGGATTCGCCCTGGAAGGAAAATGAGAACTGCTTATACCCAGAATAGCTGAGCATTAGCTAAAATAGATGTACATACCTCTTGAATCATAAGTCGATATAATGTAGTTTACCCTTTTTAAAGAGATTAGTGTAGCCATTTAGATGTTAGGAATGTATAAATGTTTATACCTATTAAATAATAATTTTGGTAGACCTATTGGGAGATTGTGTAATTTTATTCATTTGCATGCAACTTTTAGAAAGCATCCATTAAAAGTGCTAAATAGTGATACTTCTGATATGTCATTAATATATTTCATACTGTTTTTAATCAATGAGTTTTATTTTCCTTTACATATGAAAATGGTAGGTATGAATTATTTGTCATCAATGTGTGATTCCCATCATATTACATCAGCCAGCTCGGGTAGGTACGCCACAATAAACGATCTCCCGCTTTCATCATTCAGTCGCTACCAGCTGCTTTCTTTAAGATATGGTGTTATTTAATCAAGTTATTTTCGTCAAATGGCTGTATACTGAATAAGATAGCCTTTTCATGATAATTATAGAAAATACCGTAAACAAACGATTCTTTCGGAAGTACTAAGTCAAGTTAAAGGGCGCCTATGAAAATTTATTTGTAACCTTTTCTGATCCCTTTCGTTATGAATCATTCATAAAAATTTATTACATAAAGTACGTACCTTGAAAAGGCCAAAATGGTTTTAATTTATTAATTTAAATCCTATCAGTTAACAAAAATTTGAAATAATAGTAAAATTATCGAAGAGAACGTCACACTGACTACTTATTTCGTGTGGTGCCGGCTTAGAATAGCATCACCAAAATGCTATCCATGGGTGTCATAAAAAGCGACTAAGAGACAATTATTCAGGGGATTCAGCATCGTTTCCTGCGAACATTTTGAACTGCGCTCTCCGATCCACAAGCCTGGCGTGGTTAGTATGGCATTCCCCCGATATGGGGAGACCCGGGCCTGCTAAGGCTGGACTTGGCTATGTCCAGCGGTGGACTTTTGTGGCTGTTAAGGTCCAACAAGACATGCATATTAGTCGCAAGCGGTCAAATTCTGTGGAGTTCCGCAACGGCATTCGAGTGCCAGATTATTTGGTGTTTGGCATCAAACATTTTTGACGCCAACTGACATTTCTTGTACAATTTATCGTGAAAAAGTATCGCGTTGAAATAAAATCGCTGCACTGTTGCCGTACTCCATCACAAGAAGTCTATTTCTTTTCCAAAATACTAGACGTAGACTTGCCAAGCGGGATGGATTTTCGCTAAGCGATTCGAAATTGCATTTCATGGAGCTAAAACACGCTTACAGCACATTACATTCACACACAGGTAGTGCTAAAACTCGCCCACGTACCAGACGAAGTTACGATTTTTGACAGCTACCACAAAAATGACAACAGCAGTCGCAATTTGGATGGATTTATGGATGAGTATGGATTAAACTCCTTTCGGCTGAATTCCACAAAACCACACGGTGCGTGTGAAAACCGGCTAAAGCGAGTTGTAGCACACTGCGTTTACACACATACACACAAGTACACAGTGTTACGGCGGGAAGCCGCTGTAATTAGTACCTATGCTAATGAGCTTATTTGCAAACTTCATCATACAAACTCGTTGACATTAACTCATGTATTTCAGAATACAATCTTAGCAATGATGGAATTTGAGTTTCCTTGAATATAGTTTACTGGATTTAGTTTTCTTTTACATTAGTGTTCAAAATGCGTTAAAAATCTTATGAAATTAACGGCGCATTACGCATGCGCCTAAGTACTCTCCCTCTTTTCGTGTGGGACATCAAGTCGTCCAACGACCCAATGAACCCTAGTGTCAGAATTTTTCAATAGGTACTGAAATAGTGACGACCGATGTGGCGCAGTGGTAATGCGACTGCCTATGACGCAGACAGTTCGCCTGGTTCGATTCTCGGTGGATCACTTGCTAAGTTGATATTTATCAACTTATGATTGATTGATTGATTCCAGTCTAGTTAGGACATTGCGGATTGAACTACCCGATTGTCTGGAAGAAAGATGGTTTCGTGTTTCGGATGGCATGTTAAGCTGTAGGTCCCGGTTGATGTCAATGATAGACAGCGGTCATTACACAACCATGTCAGAAGTACTTGTAGAAGGCGGCTGAAAAACTCTTATACTAGGTTTATCTGGGTCGTTAGACGACTCGATGTCCCACATAAAAAGAAAGATGTTATTGTTCTAATCTAAGTACTTTCTAGCTCTTTATAACATTCTACCGTAAATGTTAGCTTATAAACCACTGTAATATCTAATTTATTACTTTAGCAATTAAGTTAAGAGGTTCAGGCTAATTAATTAGTAGCCTAATTCCTAGAGCTATTTCACTAAAATTCTAGAGTGGTTTAGTTTAGTTGTGTTTAGACGTGTACTTAGATAGGTATGTGCTGTAGCAGAAAGCAAACATGTAAAATAATACAAAGTAATAAATAATAACGTTTATTTAAAGTATCTTAGAATTGATAAAAATATTTACATTTCGGTTAACATTGGCAAAGAATACTAATAATTTATAAATCACATTCACTCTGAGATTGATCTCAACAGTGATTTTGACAAATGTAAGTGAATACTAACAGCATCTCAAAGTCGCATTGAAGATTGATCTCAGAGTTGAGTACGGTTTAAAAATACGGGCCTAACTAGCGAGTAGATTCTAGACGTGTGAAATCGAATAGGTTTTATCAAAAGTATTGAATTTTTTTAGCACAGGTGTAGAGAAAATATGTTTGTGTCATAATTATACGTATTCACTTGTTTTGATAAAACCCATACCATTTGACAAGTCTGAAGTCTACTCGCGCGCAAGATAAGTCTCTCTACGGTGCACGTCATGCAAAAAAAGTTGGGAGTTTCATAGAGAAGCTCATACTGAGGCGGATCACGCCTTTGCGCACGACGGAGCGCAAAAATACCACAGTGGTCTGTCAGATCCATACTAGAAACGTCACTCCCCATACTAAAACCGCACATAACGGATGACACTGCGATAGCGCTGCGTCAACAGCAGTTAAGCGATTTTAGTATGGGGATTGACATTTCGAGTATGAATCTGACAGATTGCTGCGATGTTTTAACGCACCGTCGTACGTCAAGTGTGCGATGCGCCTTACGCCTCAAAAATGTATTGAACGCCCATTTTTTTTTTTTAAGTTTTGCAGATTTTCGATTGGCCCTGTAACAAAAGTTGTTCAGAATCATAAGTAGAAACAGTACTGACCAAAAATAACCCTGTATGGTACCTACTTTGTAAACCGACACTCATAACCGTAACTGCACTTATGAACGAAATTGCGGTCGTACACATAAAAGTATTCGAAAGTTAGTATGACTGTTAAAATTATTGGCAATAAAATAGGATATCGTCAAAACAGTCTACCGCTCTAAGAACCTGCGAAAATAACAAATGATAATAGATTTCTACACTAATAATAAAGAGAAAAGATTTGTTTTTTTGTTTGTTTGACTGTATGCAAACGATAAACTCGGAACCACTGAACCGGTTATATTTTTTTTTGCTTTAGGTAGCTACATTACCCATGAGTTTTTTAAAGAATACATTTTTACCACGGAAAAATATCTTGTTCCTACGCTGAGCTGGCTACATATACAGCTCATTTGCGCCCATTACGAAATTTGACACTCAGATTGCGAGCACACAAGGGACAATAGACATTTTTTTGTCAGCACTTGAAGGTCTGGAGATCTTGATGTGAAACAAAAGGTGCTCAGCTGAACTATCAAAAGTACGACATTGGCTTTCAAGAAAAAGTTATTCAGTATCCTAGGGGCTTTTGCTCGCGAGTGGAACACCAATAGTAAAACTATGAGAGAAATGGTTTCTCAACAAAAGTTTATAAGCATAGTGCCACTTCACTTGTTCGGTTCTTCTTCTAGTACTTGTTTAGTTCTTTTTCTAGTGATCGGCTTTTTACTAGGGGAAAAGATGTGATTCCCACGAGAATATGGATTAGTAACAGCAGGAGAAACCGCGGCCCACCAGTTGTAAATCTATAAGCAAGTATCTAAGAACCAAACGTGATTATATTGAAAACTATGACTATGCTATCACCCAAACGTAATCGTACTACCTATTTGTATGGTTCCAATTTACATTAATCTAGCTAGATTCATTAATTCTCTTTACTTTCAGACAAAAACCATTTATTTTTATTTACACAGACTCGCCTACATCCTAAGTTTCCTATAAAAATCTACCAGTCACAAGAAGAAGTAATAACAGAGTTTGCAGAATCACATTTTTCTACGTAGATATTCTATATTTATTTTATTAAGTGTTCATCATGCTTAGCACGCACTCACAGTCCATAGTCATAACACGAGAATGTCAGTTTATATGAGCCAGGCAACTCGACTGCCCTTCTCCCGCTCCACCGTGATGTCATCGGGTGTGGTCGCAGTGGCATCGGCGGCAGCGGGAGCGGCGCTAGAAGCGGCAGCGATCGCGGGCGCCTCGCTGATGCGCCGGCGAGTGAGCGTGCGCTGCGGCTCGTACCGTCATTTGCTGCAGTCGATGCGGGCGCAAATGGCCGCGCTCAGGAGTGTAGCGATGGCGAGAACGATTTGCACACTCGCGATCACGACTAGATCACGAGTTGATGGCTTAGAATCTTCTTCTGCGGATATTTCTCTGAAAGATAGTTCCGTATAAATGTCAAAAGATGTCCAAAACAAACTCATAAGGTGCACTGCAGGAGTGCAGATTAAAGCTGTCTAGTAGTACAATATCATCGAATTAAAATTATGCTTATCATTTTTATTTCTTGTCTGTGGAGAAATGGATTTAATTTTGGAAAGATACAATTTAGAACAGGCAGCTTAAAGGAAATCTTAACTACTTACCCGTACTCGTATCCCGGTGGATCTAATATAGTTTTACAACTTTGGACGACCAGTGCAATCAACAAGCAGACTGCTGACGCCCAGAGAAAAATCTCTGTTCCTGCGCGTAACGCCATGCCCTGCACCCCACCCCACCCTCGGGATGTGTGTATTGAGACAGCTGGAACAAAAAAATGTTTTCCATACACCGCAGTATAGGTAACAATCGATGATACTCGATGTATCGAGTCACTCATATTTAATGCAAAATAATTGTGTTTTTACTGAACTGTAATATTATGGTCAAAACGCTGGATTGCTTTTGTATCAAGACGAATTTATTTCTGACATGATATAATTATTTCTAAATGGCTTTGAACATTTTACTTATGCAGGCTTTAGCTTGAACCAAATCTAAATCGTTAGCCATTTCATTTAGCAAGGAATACCTTGCTAAATGAAATTGCTAATTGAAAGAATACTTTCAATACTTTGAAATCAATTCTACAGTAGGTTTTACAGAATCGCTCCGCTCGTGACTGTATACTGATGTCTAAAACCACAATACTCGAGTATGGATTGATGCGACTGGACGCAGAAGTAATTGAGTTATAACCGTGGACGTGGAGAGAGATCTTATTGTATTTATTCAGTTTTCTTGCCTTTCAGTTTTCTTGCTATTGGTTGACGATAGCATAACTTTTTTGGGCGTGTTGCCTAGACATAATACTAGACGAATTAAAAAATAATATTTAAGTCTATTATACAAATCTTGTTGCTGCTTTTAGTATGGAAAGAACATTTTCTTTCCTGATTCGTGATAAAGTTACAAAGGTAATTCGTTCTAGTACTAGATCATGCGCTAAAAGTTTGTATAGCAAATACAATGCAGGCATAGCGGTCATTAGTATTTTACACAAAAAATAAAGTTAAAATTTTTATCATGTACCTAAACATACGTAAAAAAACCCACGTAATTTCAACAAACGGGTAATCTTATTTAATTTAACTCAATACCAAGAAGAAGAGCCATTTTGGCCTTTGAAACGAGACGTACCTAATTCAATTTGTTTTCGAAGCCAAATAGGTATTAAATTGGTAAAAAGAAGTTCAGATTATTCCGACACAGAAATTGAAAAACTGCTGTAAAAAGTAAATTAACCTAGGTACTTTCATAATCGTTGTTCAGTCAAAATACAGGGTGTAAGAGACGGTGTAACGAAAAGTTTGCAGGCGTGCTCAGACTATGAAACTGAACAAGTTTTTGTATGGGGGCTATGTTGGGACACGAAAAAATTTTTTCAACTTTCCATACAAAATTCCCAATCAGCCGACTTTGTATGGAAACACGAAATTTTTTTTTTGTTTCCCAACATAGGCCCCATAGAGAAAGTTGTTCAGTTTCATGGTCTGATCACGCCTGCAAAGTTTTCGTTACACCGTCTCTTACACCCTGTATATTGACATACAAGAAATTCTGATTATTTCAGCTCAAAGCGCGTTCGAAAATTCTTCTATGAAAGTTATTGGTTTCCTCGATTCTCTACAACAACAAGAAAGTTAGAACAAAACAAAGGCTTCTCGTTTTATTTTTGAAAAGGTTTTTGTTCCGTGTACAGCGAGAAACAGACAAATGGGTCTAGTACTTTCATCCTACAAGCCTTCAATGCAGGGAATGTAGCTTTGGAAAAAAGTTAAAAAAAAAAGTGTACTAGTTACACGGTACCTGTATTTTGTAGCTTATAATATCTTACAATATTTACAGATCGCAAAAAGAATAAATACACACATGGGGATCAAATTAATTTTAAGGCTTTTTAAAACGTACTTTATAGGCTAAGTTTGATTTTGATCACAAAGATAGGTACATCGGAAATCATCATAAAATCTATTTTACATATCTCATGCTCTGAAAGTAGGTCATTACTGACAAAAAACACGACCTGTAAGTTAAACTTACAGGCGAGGTTTTGAAACTAAGCCTGTAAGTAATTTTAAATATAGAACCAGAAAAAGAACCAATAGAATCGCGACAATTAAAAAGTTAAATCAATTTCTTCTAATTTTTAATAGGAGTTGCATTTGCATCCAATTAGTTGTATACAATTTTACATTTCGAACTGGCCGCTACGAATTGTGTTGCTTGAACGCAGGAATTATTATTTTGAATCTGTGTTTTTATAACCTCAATGACTTTGTCGAATTATTACTTTTTTTTTATTTTTATATGTAATAGGCCCGCATTTGTCTGCCATCTCACCTGAAGGGAAGTGGAGATGCAGACGAAGATGGTACATGCTTGCCTAGATAATGCCTATTCACTCTTGCCTTAAAAAGGCCCAAGTTATATTGTTCCGGAAAAAGATCCGCCGGCAGGGAATTCCACTCTTTAGCCGTACGCATGATAAAAGTTGAAGCGAAACGCTTAGTGCGAATCAGAGGTATATCTACAACATAAGGGTGGAACCCCAGTCGGCGCCTCGATCCCCGGAGAAGGAATGGGGAAGGGGGTATCAGGTCGTGGAGTGATTGAGCACACTCTCCGAAATGTATCCTATAGAATACCGACATGCATGCTACTTTACGACGGTGTTCAAGGCTCTGCAACTTAGTCTCAACCAGTGCTTCGTCTGCTATGAGCTTCTTGGCGCGTTTTTCAATGGAGTCTAAGGCAGCCAGTTGGTATTTGGCAGATCCATCCCAAAGGTGGCAGCAATACTCTATGCAAGATCGAACTTGAGCTTGATATAGTTGTAGAAGCTGTTCTGGTGCAAAGTAGCGCCTAACCTTTGAGAGGATACCAAGCTTTTTTGCTGCAGTCGTGGCCAAAGATTCTATGTAGCGTCCAAAGTTCAGGTCTGACGTAAGAGTCATGCCAAGAAGATCAAGGTGGTCAGAAATCGGTATGGATACATCTCGGAAAGTCGGAGTAAGTGTGAAGGGAGTCCGTTTAGTCGAGAATAGACAAGCCTGTGTCTTTGATGCATTAAACTTCACTAAATTGGCATCACCCCACTCGGATATTGCCTTGAGTGAAGAGTTCAGATGTTGGACTATGGACTCTCGACAAGACTGGGTGGTTTCACTGCTGGCCCTTGCACTGGACAGGTATCTGTCAACCACCGTGCTATCATCTGCGTACCCAAAGGTGTCGGGCGTCAGCATGTCGTTGATATGCAGCAGAAAAAGTGTTGCAGACAGAACTGATCCTTGAGGGACTCTAGCATCTATGGCCTGTTGGTCCGAGGAGCGGCCCTCTAGGACCACTCGTATCGACCGTCCCCTCAGGAAGTCAGTATTACAATAACAAAACTAAATATTACTAATATTCCTTCGATCCCAAAAATTTCTACTTTATGTTAGGATACTTTTCTTTCATATTAATTTAATATTTTTCAATCATAGAAAAAAAGTTTAGTGGTGCAATTTGAATACCAGACGATACAATGATCATTTATGGATTGTTTTCTTGTATTTATCGCTTTATTTTACTCACTTTTCATTCGATATGTAAAGCAGTATACGTACCACGGATGTAACATCAATAACAACCTCGAAAAGGTACCGCCCTCGCTCCGCGCGGGCGTTAAAAAACCTCGGTTGTTATTGATAGGTTACGTACCTAAGTACGTAATCTACTATTACATATCTCATGCTCTGAAAGTAGGTCATTACTGACAAAAAACACGACCTGTAAGTTCAAATTACAGGCGAGGTTTTGAAACTAAGCCTGTAAGTAATTTTAAATATAGAACTAGAAAAAGAACCAACAGAATCGCGACAATTAAAAAGTTAAAATTTATTTCTTCTATTTTAAATAGGATTAGTTGTATACGATTTTAAATTTCGAACTGGCCGCTGCGAATTGTGTAGCTTGAACGCAGGAATTATATTTTTAATCTGTATTTTTATAACCTCAATAAATGAGTTTGTCGAATTATTACTCAATATTACGATAACAAAAGTATTACTAATATTCCTACGATAAAAAAATCTACTTTATGTTAGGATACTTTTCTTTCATATTAATTCAATATTCTTCAATCTTAGAAAAAAAAGTTTATTGGTGCAATTTGAATACCAGACAATACAATCATCATTTATGGATCGTTTTCTTGTATTTATCTTTTTATATTACTCACTTTTCATTCGATATGTAAAGCAGTATACGTACCGCGGATGTAACATCAATAACAACCTCGGAAAGGTACCGCCCTCGCGGTTGTTATTGATAGGTTACATACCTCAGTACGTAATCTACTCTAACTACTTACTTACAATTATTGCAAGATTTTTTTCATTATCAGCATACACTGTACCACTACTGCTGTGTAATCGTGCATGTAAGATAAGTAAAGAATGTTTGGTTTCTATTTGTATCGTGATGCCGGCTTAGAATAGCATCACCCCATTTCTTTCCCTTGGGTGTCGTAGAAGCCGACTAAGGGACTCGAGGGCTTCACGTGTATGACACGACTCATCTGATCCGAACCTCAAACATTTGTCAATCGTGGCCCGTGATATTACGGTCGTCAACTCTCTGCCTATCCCGCCAGGGGTACAGGCGTGATTTATGTATGTATTTGTATTGTATTAATCCAGCAGCTATCCCCAGCACGCGTTCCTCATACATACCTGCAGCTAGAACGCTGCTAAACCCGGCTGGAATTCCGAGGCCCATGTTGAATTTCTGCCTCTCCTCTATGTACGCGACACTGCCCATCACTATGGCCGAAATACCGCACACGATCTGAAAAAAAAAAGACGCGTTTATACGAAGCTTACACTGTGTTATCGGAACGCGGGCTTTTATTCAAACTGGTGTATCTAAGCATCTCTGTATGTTATATGTAGAACTTTTACTATGATGCCAAATTTGAATCAATATTATTCTGATTTTTATTTCGTGATTTCGCAGATGGCCCTATAAATACCCGAGTACGTGTTTTGGCAAAAGAAATAACGACCGATGTGGCGCAATAGTAGTGCGACTGCCTTTGACGCAAAAGTTTCCGGGTTCAATTCGCGATGGGTCACTCACAACGTTGATATTTATCACTTTGTGAATTTGTTCCCAGTCTGGTTAGGACATTGTGGGCTAAACCACCCGTTTGTCCGTAAGTATTATGGTTCCGTGTTTTGGATGGCACGTTAAGCCGTAGGTCCCGGTTGCTGTCTATGATCACTGAGACAGCAGTCGTTACACAACCATGGCAGAAGCCTGCTACTTGTAGAAGACGGTTGAAAAATTCCGACACTAGAGTTCATCGGGTCGTTGGAGGACTTGGTGTCCTACATTAAAAAAAAAAAGAAATAAAAGAAAAGCTACGAGAATCTTCTGGCCCAATTATCTGTTTCAGACACACCAACGTTTAGTGAATAACTTTACCTTAATTTTACATACACACATACACAAATCACGCCTATATCCCTGGCGGGCTAGACAGAGCGCTAACGCCCATGCAATTACGGTCGTTATCGCCACGTCTGACAAATGTTTGGGGGTCGTTTTAGATAAGTCGTATATCATTATAGTTACAGGTTGTCAGACTGTCGCCTGCAATACACAAGACACCCTCGAATCCCTTAGTCGGCTTCTACGATACCCACGGAAAAGAAATGGGGTGATGCTATTCTAAGCCGGCATCACACGGCATTACATTATCTTTTAACTTATTGGAATTGTGGATTACCTATATTGGAAAAATTGCTAAGCATGGACTGCTGACTACGGAAAATTGAACGGATTTTAAAATTAATTCTCCGTTTGGTTTCAAACATAAACAACACTCCCGCTCGGTTGGTTGCCAAAATTTCCTATTTTGCATACTCATATTGGCTGGCAGCCAAACTTAGGGACTTATAAGGCCATTCTAAATAATTCCATTAATACAGTTTAATGTCTACACAAAGTAGACTTAAAGACTTAAACTGAAAACAACACAACAACATAATACACGGGATTCCAAAAAGATAGTGAATGAATAAATTACTCAGTTATAACACACAACAAAACAAGCATTATTATTAAACAGTTACATAGCTGCCATAAATGCTAATATTTTGCGAGGTGAATCAGGCCGTGAAACTGAACAACTTTCCCCAAGAAACATAGGTCGCAATATGAAAAAAAAATTGTGGACCTTCCATACAAAGTGACTTAATCGGCCGTTATTTTGTATGGGAGGTCCATTTTTTTTCATATTTTGGTCCTATGTTTCTAGGGGAAAGTTGTTTAGTTTCACGGGCCCTTAAAATATTTGCAGCTAATATTTTTACACCTTATATTTGGCTTTTACAATCTGCCGTTTTGATTTTTTCCTAATTGCATGGGTTATCCTAGTATTTCTATTTTGAGAGCATTCTATTTTTTATTTATGTATGTGTTTCGGAATGTTAAGTTCGGAACGGAGTTAGGTACGAATTTATGAAAGTATCGCGTGACTGAGATGAATCTAACACCATGTATGTCAACATACGTCAAGCCATACGGGCTGTAGCCCGTAAAAAAGATTTTACTTGTTCACATACATACCCGCATACCCAGATACATAAATACAGGCATATTTACTTACATACATACTCTCAAAAAATATATCCCGTATAGTGCAGACAGAAAAGTCAATACATACTATGCCACAATGACATTGCGGGACTGTGGTTTGTCTGTTTGTGGCGGTGGTGGTGTTGTATCGTGTGTGTGCTTTTACATGCGGTTTCATACCAATACCGGATCAGCAGATTGTCACATACTCATGAAGTACGTGTAAACAAACAAACACGTAGATTTTTGTCCTATAGTAGGAAATGTTTTTTATTTACTTTATTTTTTATTTTGTTTTGAGTTTTTCGAGAAAGTCGAGCAGTTGATACCATCCTGTATTTAACAAGCAAGGTAGTCCATCACGATCTACCGTTCCATTAGTTTGTTTACTCTGGTGTACGGTGACAGTGATTACCACTCTAAGCTACCACTATTAGCCGAAACCAATGAAGTAGCAAACCGGTGAACTAATAGCGCACTGAGCCTTTTCTCTGTGATTGGTCAGATTAATGTCAATGTCAAAATTCAGTTCCATCTCATTGGTGGTTGATTGGTTTATGCACAGTCGCGACTGCTGTCATTTGCAATACCTAAGTTTTATGTTCTTTTCCCGATTAGAACACATTTTTGGAAAAACGTTTTGTGCATTACATCATTAGGTACCTACTGTGATTTTCAAAATAAAAAAACTTTTCAAGCTTTATTTATAGCCCACTAAAAGGCTTTAAGTATCAAAAAGGTTTTTACTCTTTATTCTACTGGAATCAAAGATTTAAAAGGTTCATTTTCGTGTCCCATTAGTGCGAAATGCAAGCCTTTAATTTGTGCTGTCAAAGAGAAAGCTTTGAGCTTGGTACTATTTATTAGTACTGTGACATTAGGTTCTGGTTTTCAAAGTAGTTAGTTCCAAGGAAACGCTAGTTAATGTTTGATAAAAATAATCTTGACTAAATGCAAACAGGTAAGAGTTGTGTTTTTGTTTATTCTGATATATTATTTTTCTGATCTATTTTCACGTTTCCTTTGCGTTGTTTAAAAAGAATCTGGCGAAAAATTCAGATAAATACGGGATGTAAAAAAACAACTGACCAAGGACCATTAAAGTATGAAAAAATTTTTTAGATCTCCCTTAAACAGTGTATCAGCCAATCAAGTCAACTTCTATGGGGGTCTAAATTTTTGTTTTCAATATTTCGTCCTATGTTCCTTGGGAATAGTCGTTCAGTTTCATAAATAATAAAGTATTTGCAGCTAATATTTTTACATGTGAAAATCGACGCTTCGTCTGCTAGGGAACGACTATCTATTTAAAAATCTGTTCTTTTCAGATGTTTTAGTCAAGATTTTCCGCAAAAGTTATAGAAAATTCTACGATTAAAATTATAATAAGATTTTTTGTCTTACCGCTTACCTTTGCATTTGCAGATTAACTTTCATCTTTCATCTTTACCCTGTCATAAAAAAACAGGCGAGGGCTTTAATTTAAATGGAATATCTACTGTTGGATCTTGTTAAGCAAAATGGAGACAGGATTAATTCAAGACGCGGGGCCGGCAACGATGTCTTTAAAGGAATTAACAGGATGACAATTTACATTTTCTTTGAGTTTTCTTATCATCAAAACTCGACTCAAGGACATATAACCCAAGCATCACAAATTAAAGTAGGATTGAATTTGAGCCCAATTATTCAATGTCTGAAAAAGGGTACCTACTTTTTTAATGAGCACTAAAATTTTTAAGGATGATTCTACACATATCTAGATAGAACAGCCGTTTGTGTGTTAATATTGTCATGAATATGAACAGTGAACATATTATTGAGTACATTAAGTTAGTTGGCAAGCGCATTATATTAATAAAACTTCGTGAAAGTTACACAATACTACAGTTATGGCAGTATCCAAAAATAGACCAATATCTGATAGAGTGATATTGGAAGGACGAGAAGAAGTCAAGGCAGAAGGAAGGGAGGAAGGACGAGGCGAAGTCAGAAATTGGCATTTTGGGTTAGCACCGTTCAATTAAATTAAAAAAAAAAACGCGGGAATGACGTTCAGCTTTTAAACTTCAAATATTTTGTGTACCATTTTAAGACAAGAGTGAATAGGCATTATTTAGGCAAGCATGTACCATCTTCGTCTGCATCTCCACTTACCACCAGGTGAGATGGCAGACAAATGCAGGCCTATTACATATTAAAAAAAAACACGTGTTTTCTGAAACAACCTTGTAAAACAATCCTCACAAATGTCAGACGTGGCGATAGCGACCGTATTCTTACGGCCGTTAACGCTCTGCCTACCCCGCAGGGGATAAAGGCGTGATATATGTATGTATCTACAATCTCAATATAAATCTCTCTGGCATACAATTGAACTAGTAGGCCACGCTGTAAGTAATTAGTTCATATGACGTGTAGTGCAGATACTAAAACATTTATGGATGGCGGCATCCTGTCTTGTCTCAGCGAGTATGATTGCCACATACTCTGAGTATTGCAAATATTATATACACATATCACGCCTTTATCCCTTGCGGGTTAGGCAGAGCGTTAACGGCCGTAAAAATACGGTCGGTGTTGCCTCGTGTAGCATAATATTTTAAGTTCGTTTCAGAAAAATTTTGTACACGTGAAACGTAAGTTATTCTGCTTTATAAGAAGAGCACACACACCCTTAAATATTTGTACCTTCTTAAATGGATCCCTATAAACGTTGTTAGATAATAAATAAGTAGGTACCTAAGCATAATACGCTCGTAAAACTATTTGACCTTGCCATTCAACGGTCATAAATTCGGATCGTTACATTGTGTTTCTATCCTGATACTGACTGGGCTACATCTGTATCGTAGCAGGTTCGTAGGCAATGCCTACGTCATCGGTTACGGGCGCTACAGCGTAGTCATTACAGGGATGGCAGCTGGTGCCACACGATTTCATAACATTTAGTGTTCCGACTTTATTTGGTAAGTAGTTAGTATATATAGTTTAAGGAACAGCGTAAAGCAGACCTCGACGCTAAGCGCGATGAGTTGAAGGCCCGTCGACCCGTCGCCGTTAACTATAATTATGTAAATGGCAAGCTCGCGTGTCCACACTGTGCACGGGAGTTTACTGACAAAATTGGCTACAATAGCCATTTGTCGATCTGATTAGGAGTCGAAGTGGTAGCCATGGCCGAAATCGGCCGGAGAGATCATCATCAGTCAGTATAGATAGCAGTTGTATGAAACAGTTTAAGGCCCGTATTTATAAACCTCAAAACTCTGGGATTGATCTTGAGTGCGAGTTTGAAATGCTGTTAGTATTGATTAAAATTTGTTATAGAGTATTCTCTCTTAAGGTCGATCTCAGAGTTGAGTCCGATGTATAAATACGGACCTAAATAACTTACTTTATGTGTCAAATGTGCATCTGTCACTGTCAAATATCGCAATTTCATAGACACAGCGTGGGAAAATTATTAAAATGCCCCATGAGGTCTTCCTTATTTGCGTACTAATTTAATTTAACTATAACGTAAACATGCATTGTTTACGTTACACTGTTTAGATTTAGGTGTTCTGTTTTGTGTACAATTGCGAATGCCATGGTCACAAACTAGCATATAAATAAGTAGCCGTACTACCTAACAGGGATTTTTTTAATATAATTTTTCTAGTCGCTGTATAGATGGCACTGTGCTTGGTATGTTACCGCAAAAGACGTAACGTAATATTTTATTTTTTGTTTTTTGAAACTTGGACTCGGACTGGAACAAAAGTGTCAGTACATGCCAGACTGTGACTGAGTGTTGCATTTTTTTTTATCTTTTGGCTTTAGAGTCTACACTAGAATCTAGTAGCATAGTCAGTTCAACGCCATCTATCGAGTTCTTCGAATACTAGTTTTCTTTTTTATTCTCTAAAGGAAATACCTTTTATTATAAACAAACACATTCAAACCACTCTATACTAACACTCACGCTACAAGTACAAGGTCAATCGGCAAATTAAAAGCAGCCGTAGGAAATTGAAACCCCACTTCTGCCTGTGGGTGTCGTAAGAGGCGAGTAAGGGATGAATCCAGGGTATGGGCAGCAAGGTTCCTGTGAATATCTGTAACGCCTGCCACTGCGCTCGCCTATCCGCCTGCCAAGCGTAGTGAGTATGGCAATTATCTCCAATAGAAGAAGACCCAAGGATTGTCTGGTAGAGATCGCTTTCAGCGATAAGGCCGCCTTTGCGCATTTTGGTTTGTTTTCATGTTATGTGTTCGTGTTTTGAATGTGCAACTATCTATTTAAAAAACTGCACCAATATCAGTTACGTAGTTTTAAAGGTTGAAGCATACATACAGACGGGAAAAGCGACTTTGCTTTATACTATGTAGTAAATACTCTGTGAATAACATTAACTAAATTTGTTTGTAAGTTTAAGGGTCGTTAAAGATAAGTCGTGTATCAATATAGCGACAGGTTGTCAGCCTGTCGCCTAAAATTGCTACACTTAAAACCCTCGAGTCCCTTAGTCGCTTCTTACGACACCCACGGAAAAGAAATGGGGTGATGCTATTCTAAGCCGGCACCACACGGCAACGACGTATCTCAGAACTAGATAAAATAAGGTACCTAACGAAAAGTTCGTTTTGCTTGTTAGATTGTCTAGGAAGCAATTCTTAAACACTGTCAAGACAGAGGGGCCCGTTTGTCGAAGTGA
This sequence comes from Keiferia lycopersicella, assembly GCA_029255805.1. Taxonomy (NCBI): domain Eukaryota; kingdom Metazoa; phylum Arthropoda; class Insecta; order Lepidoptera; family Gelechiidae; genus Keiferia; species Keiferia lycopersicella. Next base: position 10,186,793 of record JARACZ010000007.1, read on the forward strand.
ATATGAAATTATAACTTGGCTCTAACTTGGTTTAGGTACTTTTGAACATTTGCTTGTTTTGAACTCTTAGAATCTATGCCTTTAACATTTAAAATTAACGAACTGTATAATTGGTTAGGTTAGGTTAGGTTAGGTTAGGTTAGGTTTACTACAACAACAAAACTATTAAATCTGTCATAAGTTGTAAACGAGTCATGATTATAACTGAAATGACGATGTCTTCATGAAACTAATACTCACAAGTCCCATTACTTATGCAGTTTGTCTTTCTAAGCGCATGCTTATTTCCCAAATAAAATCTTTAAAATATGCCGTGCCTATAACCACACACTTTTATATACGATTTGTTTTCCAAGAGCGTTACAAAAAGTTTTTATTTCAGAAAAAGACAGGCGTAGGTGACAAGGCTCCTAGGACAACATGTTTACCTGCCCAATTGCATAACTAATATACATCATTGTGATAAAATGTAAAATTATTTGGTAATAAATGGATTTGTATACAGTACTTTGAGACAAAGCAGTACAACAAAGTACGGCGATCACAGATAAAAAGTACTACATACATACATACATATATCACGCCTTTATCCCTTGCGGGGTAGGCCACGTCTGACAAATATTGAGGCCCGTTACAGATAATTTGTGTATGACTATAGTGACAGGTTGTCAGCCTGTCGCCTAAAGTTGTATACACATGAAACCCTCGAGTCCCTTAATCGCCTCTTACGACACCCACGGGTAGAAACTGGGGTGATGCTATTCTAAGCCGGCATCACACGGGGATAAGAAATACTTACTCATAAAAAACTAACCTGTAATACTCGTAACCGTAGCACAAAGGCCAGGGGGTACGACAAGGACGGCCATCCCTCCCTCTCCTCTGTTAAGGGTGCTGCCGACTCCTTGCGGCGGCTCAGAGCTGCCTGTAACAAAAAAAATACACTAAATCTACAGCCCGTGTATTATGTGCAGATGTGATTTCTGACGAGAATTTCTTCATGCTTTTAGCTTTTACGTGTTGCAGTAGCCATTGTTTTTGGTATATCGAATAAAGACCTCGCACTATGAGTTTGCTCGCTCGGCACTCGCTGATTGAGACGCTCAACACAAATGCGAAATCGCGAAAAAGAATTGATGTACCTTAGAAAAAGTACACAAAATGTAACAGAGCAATGATCACATTTTTAGGATTTCGTAACCCACTTTTGTCAATAAACTGGATGCGTTAAAACACCGGTAAATCATAAGCGAAATGTGGGCTCTAAGTACACTGTTTTATCACTATTGCGTAGCAACCAGGTACAATAACACTTTTCAAACTGCCTAACCATTTTTGCTAATATAATTAACTACGTTGAAAACCCTTACATTGAATAATCAAATACTCCAAATGTCTTTTCATTCCAGGAAGTCCTTTACTAAGTTACTTCTAATGAATTACAAAGACGAATAGTGATACCTAAGGTTACCTCTGTGTTATTCACTCTAATTGACAGCTTATTATTATTATTATTATTATTGACAGCTGTGTTTCGTTCTTGCCAATTTTGTTATTACCTTTTTAAGTTACTTTTAAGAGTTCTTCTGCTCTTAGCACAGCGTGCGTAATTAATTGAATACACGAATAGTGATATTTGCGGTTGCCTTGACTACGTCTACTTTTGTTGTTATGCACTCACGCAAAATAACCGTGTGTTTTGTCAAAGCTTAACAACGACTGAGGAGTTCCCTAATCTGCAGAAATAACAAAGGAAGCAACGCTTGCTTCCAACAAAATACTAAATAAATAAGTCTAACGAAGATATAAGTTAAGATGAGTGATTCTGACACCGACAATGAAAAAGAACAGAAAATCCCAGACAATGTTCCAAATTCTTCTGAGTCCAGTTACGATGAAGATGAAGCAATCCCAGAAACACCATTTACACAAGAAGGTAAAGGTGAACCGACAGGAACCTTGGTGGAACGTAAGTGCTGTTTAGTCGTTACTAGCGACCCGCTGTCTTCTCGTGGGAATAGGACGTTTTCCCGGCATGTGTTGCTTAAAATGATAAACTTTCTTGTTCAATCATTCATCAATTAAAAATCCGCATCAAAATCCGTTGCGTGGTACAAGGAGTAAGCGGTACCAATGACAGAGAAACATAAAAAACTATTTCAGATTCTATTTTCATTCGAAAAGGTATGGATGGTATGGGTAAGAATCACACAGGAGTCATTTAACAAGGTAGCAAACTTGACGCTGATGGCGCTGCCATCGTTACTATGGCGCTACGTGCCTACTGCCTTTTTTCAGTGATGAATACTGCATGTAAAACCCGCCCGTTTCCATCTGTTCCATTGAGTTGTTCCCATTAAAATGTAGATCTCGTCCAAGACCTACAACTTCATCAAAGAAACTATTCTATATCTAGCATTCATGGTCTTCAATATAAATTAAGTTTCACAGCTGTCATTGAAAATGTAGATCTCGACAAAACCTGCACCACTTCAAAGAAACTATTTTTGCATGCGCACTATTAGTCGCATTTGCATCGATGGTTTTGCGTTGATGGTGCTTGCGGACTAAGAAGAGATAAACTAGTTTAAAGTTTGACAGCTGTCACTTGAAATGTAGATCTCGCCAAAACCTGCACCACTTCAAAGAAACTATTTTTGCATGCGCACTATTGGCCGCTTCGCATTTGCATCGACGGTTTTGCATCGATGGTGCTTGCGGACTTCTATTCAAATGTTAGTTCACGATAATCAAGATAGTCGTTATTTGGTTGGCATTTCGTCCCATTTGTTCCATCATGGAACCTCAATCATAAATTAAATACACAACTATTTTGTACTACTATCTTTTTTTCATATTGATCTGATCTTGAATTTTATTAAATGTTTTTTTCGTAGAAAAATTAAAATGTCAAATTGAAGCGCGCCAGCTGTCAAAAAAAATCACTGTCATATCTGTCGCCATATAGTCGTCCGTCGTTCGTTATTTTCTATTTGGTTCAGAAATAATAATATTTAATTATATTTACAGTTGAATCTCCAGAAATGGATGGAATGGAAAGGGTGCCAAAACCTATGCCCCCGGTGGCTCCTGGTCAGCCTCTGCCACGTAGAAAACGGTTTATTCCTAAATATGAAGTTGAAGGAACATACAAAGTGGTACTCTCCGAAGAAACACAAATAGCAATAGAAATGGTTGTTGGAAACCACGTCAATGCTCAGTACCCATGGAAGATGGTCGAAAAGAAAGCTATCTTGAATTTGCTGAAAACACAACGTGATAGTTCTGAATTCTGGCCTTTTAGAGAAGATCTCAGTAACTACCCGGAATACGATGATTATATTTTAATGGGGTACATAACGGATGAATCAAAAGATGAAGAGGAATTTTACATTTGTGTCACAAAAGAAGCAAAAGCGCATTGCTATCAACAATCGGAAAGGTTCCTGCGAAGGCAGGAAAAGAAATTGCTAAAAGCAGTATCAAAGAAACCGGGCCCCTGGACAAGCTTGGGAAGCGAAAAAGAAATAATAGAGTTAGAGCCTGTTAACACTCGTCCCTTAATGGAGATTGAAATAAGGGCTCGTTATCCCACATTATACGATCCCGAAAAGTTTGACCCTCGAGATGTTCTCAGTGCTAGAGACGGATACATTGAACTGACACCACACAGACAGAAATTCAACAATGTATATCGCAAAAGAATTGAGACTGCAACGCAAGTTGGTTTACCGAAAAAAGATAACTTTGCTCAAACGGTGTTAAGGTATCCCCAAAATATGTGGACGCAGTCGATTGCAGATGCCCTTTCCACATTAGAATTGGATGCAGACTTAGATGAATCTTTGAAAACAGAAAGAAATTCTGACGAAGATTCATCCTCTGGTGACGAAATACAAACAAAACATCCCATTGATCACATAGGATTAAAAGCATTTAGAAATGCTATGCATCAGCTAAAACGCAATTCTTACATAAAACTGTTTTGCAATTTTTTAACAACTAATTTAAATGAAGTCGAGTCGGCTATAGAACTAAATTCTGTGATGGATATTTACAACAATGACTATCCCAATTTAGAAACTATAAAAGCAAAAAATATATATGATACAATGACCTTCCAAGAATATATTTGTTTTACAGATGTTAGAGTAAAAGACAAGTATATTTCATGCGCCGCATTTCATCCTATGTGGACAGGTATCGTTGCCATTTGTTATTCAGACGGATCACCAAATATAATGAAAACTTTAAGTACTCGACCTGATCCTATACAGCGAGCTGTATATGGCTTAAATCCTGTTATGATATGGAGTCATATCGATAGCTTGCGACCAAAACTTTACTTAGAATGCCCTCGAGAGGTTAAAACTCTATCATTTTGTCCTTTTGATGAGAACCTTTTAGTAGGGGGATGTATAAATGGACAACTTGTTATATGGGATATTAAGAATAAGTTAGAAAATGCTGAAAAAATAGAAGTTCTAAGTGAAACGCGTGAAAAATATAAGATAGCTATGAACGCTCATATGGGATGGTTTAAGAGCGTGCATGATGATGCTTTCGTACCAGCAACCGCAATGAGTAATTTGTTAACAAGTCACCATGGGGCTATAAATGCAATAAGCTGGCTTTCACCCAACTTTATACTACGGACGACTGGTGGGCTGGAACTTCTTGAAAGTGATGTTCCAAGATCACTGATGGTTTTTACTGGATCTGAAGATGGGACGATTCAGATTTGGAATTTAAGTCCTCATAACATCATAGCAGAAATTAAAAAAGTTAAAAAATCTAAAAGAGTCCCAATAAAACCTGCAGGATTGCTTGTAGATTTATCTCCTTTCAAAGTTTTAGATCGTTACCTTCAACCATGTTTTAAAATAATATTAGGATCAGCAGATAAACCACAGACTATGCCTCTTCAAACAATGGGGTTAAAACCTCCTCCTGTAAACTATATTTATGTGCCCAAAAGTGAAGATATGCGAACTGGAAGAAAGTACTTTAGGTGTGAAGTACAAAAACAAGTTGAAGAAGACATGACAACTACCCTGTATTGTGGATCTCAACATGGTGAATTTAGGAGGATTGCATATGAGGGTCGTTCTTTCAATACTGGTGAGATTATAATGAGCGAGTATTGTGACTTAATTTACAAGTGTACCATCCATGATGGAATCGTAACTTGCACTGAGCGCAATCCTTTTATAGGCCATATAACATTAACATGTGGAGGAAAAATATTTGCAATATGGTCTGAAAAACTCTCTGGGAGGCCATTAATATGGAAAAAAAGACCATTTCGTTTAACTGACGCGAAGTGGTCTAGCTATAAACCAAGTCTTATATTTATTGGCACAGCAGAAGGAGACCTAGAAACATGGGATTTATTGTTAAGAAGTGACGAACCAATAGCAGTCCAGACAGTATCTGGATCTATTCTCACGGGCGTCTCAGTTCATTCCTTACAATGTCCAAAAAATCTCACTGCAGTGAGCGATAGCTATGGTTCATTCCAAATGTTTATAAATCCACCAATATTTATGATAGAGAGTCCAAGATATGTAACTCGCATGGAAAATATGATAAATAGAGAGTTAAACGTAATGCAGTCATTCTTAGACTGGCAAAATGAGTGGATGCAAAATAACCCTGAAATCGTTCTTGAAATGCAAAGAAAAGAAGGTGCTCTTTTAGCTGAGAAAGAAGAAGAAAAACGTAGACTTAAAGAAGAAGAAGAAGCACGGCTAGAAGAAGAAGAGGAAGCTAGAAGACTTGAAAAGTGTAGAGTAATTGGTCCAGTTGAAAGATGGGAAATGATAGTACAAAAACTTATAGAAAAAACTATTGCCGTTAAAAAACGTATAAACAGAGCTGAATTGATAGAACAAGAGAAGCCTCTACGTGAGTTAGAGGCACAACGCCTAGAAAAGGAGAAAAGAATGCTTGAGATTATGAAAAACCAAAAAACTATTTTCAACGATACAGTGGCTATATTATTCCCTGAAGCCATTCAAAAGCCCTCTAAGACAAGGAGAAGTTATCTTGATGCAAACAAAGAAATACAAAAAAATGAATATTTAAATAATTACAAGGAAACAAAAAAGCAAGCATTAAAAACTGTGAAAGCAAATCCGTACGAGGTCACATTCTTTTGGAAGGCTACTTTAGCTGAGGGCAAGGAAAGAAGACAATTTTTAAATCCTTTTGAAAAATATATCAAACTGCATAAGAATAGAATTGAAGATTTTGGCAGGACGAGTATAATGTCAGAAACCAGGCAAGTGGTTGAAGAGCCTGTTTCAGCCACTGAAAAAGAGCCTGTTTCAGCCACTGAAAAGGAGCCTGTTTCAGCCACTGAAAAAGAGCCTGTTTCAGCCACTGAAAAAGAGCCTGTTTCAGCCACTGAAAAAGAGCCTGTTTCAGCCACTGATAAAGAGCCTGTTTCAGCCACTGAAAAAGAGCCTGTTTTAGCCACTGAAAAAGAGCCTGTTTCAGCCACTGAAAAAGAGCATGTTTCAGCCACTGAAAAAGAGCCTGTTTCAGAATAACCCATCCTATTTCAGGGTTCCGTACCCAAAGGGTCAAAAGGGGACCGATGTCTATCCGTCTTTTCTTCAGGCTGCATAAAGCGTAATAACTAGAGAGTTGATTCTTGTACTATGCTTAAAATAAAATAATATTGAGTAGTTAAGTAATAAAAAAATTCAAACAATAGCGTATTTTTTAAATTTATAAATAATATCTTATATGTTAAATTAAGCTATATAAATTAAAATATATATCTTGCACTGCAATTACAATCCACCTGCCTGTTGTAAGTATGGCTATACCCCCCAATTTGGAAAAAACCCAGGCCCAGCAGTGGACTGTTGTGACTGTAGAAATGTTGTCATGTAAGCTAATTGTGTTTAGGTCATGAGTCCACTGTTGGATTATTATAGATTCTGGACCAGAACCAAACGGCCAAAGAAAGTATTATCCAGTACATTTTCGTCTACAAATATTTTTTTTCTATCTTTAACACACAATAAATTAAACCGGAGTGCCCCACATAAAATAAATTATTTTTATACACATCACGCCTATATCTCTTGCGAGGCGAGAAAAAAACCGCGTCTGACATTGAGTCTGGTTAAAGTAATAAGTTTTTTAAAAAAGTACCGACTTTAAGGCGAGGAATCGGTGCTCAAATCACGATTTCAGGGGGTGAGGTGGGGGGAGCCACCCGCGGTCCCCGCGCTCTGACACATCATCTGGCGCTCGCACACTACGCACTCGCATTTTGTGTGTTTTATGGACATAACCGCAGTCCGACCACCTTTTAAGTATTTTTGAGCTTCATCCCGGCCGTGGAACTTTTACTTCTACTCGTGAATTATTATTATTTTGTGATAATATAACGAAATTAATATCAATGTGGGTAGATGGATGGACGCAGAAGAGGAGGAAGGCCTAAAAAGACCGTAATAGCTAGTTAAAACACACAAATTTAATTACAAAGCATATTAGGATAAGTACTAAGTTCCTTTTATGAACCTGTCCTTGAAACTGAACAACTTTCCCAAGGAATATAGGTCGAAATATGTTTAAAAATCTAGCCGACGCGACTCAGATTCTATAAAGTTAAAAAAAATTGAATAGATTGTACAAAAGATGATTATTTATGAATCATAAAGGTGTAAACAAAGATTTCAATCATAATAAAAATGGTCCAAAGTCGGAAAATGTGCTAAAAGTTGAGTAAGTACGAAAATACAGTTACATTTACTCTACAATGTACCATTCTCAAGATATATGCACTTTTAGTTTGCATTCCTTTTTAATATTCAAAAATGATATTTTACTGAAATTTTGAATGGCGTTTTGCGCTGGAGCCCTCTGTCACGCTTGCTTTTTGATATAGGTAGGTACTTCATTGTTTTTTTTTTGGTTATGCCGCCGCCTTGGGCATCCGTAGACTTGGGCTGTAGCCCGTGAAATACTAGAATTTACATCATGTATGTGGAATGATTTGTAAGATGAGACGAACAACTGTAAAATGAAACGAATGGACAACTGAACGATAATTTTTGAAAGCTACAACGGAAAAGCAATATAGGTGAGTAAATGAGTATGAAACAGAGAGTGAACAGACACTTTTTAAATACTCAAACTCAAATTATTTATTTAAAGTAGTAAATTTTGCATTTAGCTTTTCGATGGTCAAGTATTAACAATTTTAATAATAACAATTTTATGAACCTAGTGTACGATGCGATGGTGGGCGAAAAACCCGGGGTTCTCTGTCTAAAATCCGAAAATTAGGTTAGTCCTTCTTATTTATTTATTTATTAAACTTTATACACTAAATGTGTACATGGGTAGACTTAATGCCAAATAGGAAAGGCGAGGCTCAAAATATATAACGTCTATGTGAATTTGAATGTACAGCTTCAGTATACTATAAGTATAGTGTTAATGTAATGTGTCACCGGCAGCGGACTCACAAAAGTAAAGCAGAAACCCTCTAAGAGGTATTTACAAGTCTACATGTTTCCCTAGCTCATCTATCATAGAAATATAGATGGCGCGCAACGGGGTACTGGGTACTACTATTACTATATTGTTATCACTTTGATGGAAGCGTCAGTATGAACATAAAAGTTCATACCTAGCTCCTAAACCACGCCATCTATTTTCACTTTTATACTACTCCTACATAGAAGGTGCCATATTACCCTAAAAAACTTATAGTTTTAGTATGACAGCTGTCACCTTAAATCAAGAATTCGCCAAAAAATACAACTATACCAAAGAAAGTAAAACTACTTAATATCCGAAACGTTTTAAAGTCTTTGAAAGTTCGTGTTCGTGTAGTGTGTGCGTAGTGACATCTCGTGTTTATTCTCATGCCCATTTTCACGCCAATGCAAATTTTAATGCTTATGCTCAATATGCTCATGTTGATTTTATTGTCCATGATTCTTAATACACATGCTCTTTTTCATGGTCATATTCATATGCATGAATTTTTTCAGGCTTTTGCCATTTCATTTAAATGGTCTTAAACATGAACACAAGGGTCATAAATAAAACCGATATTTCAACCCACGAGCCAGACGAGCGGAGTGAGCAGTTGCCAAAAGCGTGACAAAGAGCAACATAAAAAAAATGTAATTGTGTAGAAGCCGGTAAGACTGCTCTCTGCGTAGATTTGTTTGTACGTCTGAATCCCATACCAACCCGACCACAGAACAGCGTATGGGTATCACAGATTATTCAGGTGGCAAGATCTTGGCGTACGTAAGTAACACCGTCTTCAGACTTAAAAAATATCACTACTCGCTCCATCCGATGCGTTAAACGCACAAAGAAAAAAATATATTTGCGTGCGCGCACATGATATCTCTGGTCTGTGGTAGAATGACCACCGACTGGGTCTAATTTCGCACCGCTGGTTTCTGTAATAAGTTATCGGGGGAAAATTGTTCAGATGACCTGTCAAGCAAAGAGTTATCTTGAAAAAAAATCATAAAAAATTACTTGGTACCTACTGTAAAATCGTTACTCATGTTCAGAATGCACCCTGTAAATATTTAAAGTGAATTACTAGTTATGTATCACTCCTTTCTTATTATAAGTAAAAAGACTTAGTTAGACTTTTGCTTTTCATTATCTTATAGATAAAATATCGTCTATCAAGGCTAGCTGAAGCGACAGCTATGATGAAATTGTTGCTCGTCTCGCCAAAAGACGTAACCGACGTAATAATAAGCGCATACTTAAACTACGCCTTCTGGTGTCAGCCATAAAGTATTTTATCAATCAATCTATCCATGTCACAAGTGTCATAAGTAAAATGAGCGACGTAATAATTACGAAAAAATATTTGTAAATTTTGTGGGAAATTTTGACACAGTACCGGCGCTGCTGACCACTGCCGCCACTGCCCGCCGCTCCGCTGCCTCAACGCCCGCCGAGCAAACGACAGCAGGCGCTTATTGACCTCCAGCGCACCGCCGCACGGCACACAGCCCTGGACGCTCTCAGGGAGAGTGCTGCAGCCGTGCAGGCGGGAGCGCCGGCACCCCAGCGCGCAGAAAAGCGCACATACGGATATGGGGGGGGCTCCTCCTCCTCCACCTCACCGACCCCGCCGAGGACCCGCACGGTTCCGGCTACGAGGGTCACGCCGCCGCTGTCCATGCCCTTGCTGGACAGCCCGACGCCGCCGACGTCGAGCGCCGCCGCTCCGTCAACCACTTACGCGACCGTTTTGACGACGCCTCCGTCACCGAAGCCGCGTACCATCCGCCCGACACCGCCCACGCCCGCCCAGGACGCGGGCAAGAAGACACCGCCGCCTGCACCCACGGCTACCATGAAATTGACGGGGTGTACGAAGAGGCCGCCGCCGATAGTGGTCGATCAGCTTCCTGAATGGGGCCGCCACTTCGGCAAGCTGAAGGAACAGCTCGGCCATGTGCCAAACGTGCGATTCACGGGTCCACAGGGTTTAGATTCCTGGCGAAAAGCGAACAGGAATTCCGCGTTTACCAGCGCTACCTTACCGCGCTGGAGGGCTCCGGAACCGGGATTACCTGGTTCGCTTACGCACCCCGGAAAGAGCGACCACTCAAGGTCGCCATAAGAGGCCTTCCGGTCAACACGGACCCGGAAGACATCAAGAAGGAGCTGACCACCCTGGGCTACGAGGTGGACTACGTGCGCCCCATCAAGGCGCGCGGAGGACGCCCAGGGTGCATCTTCTTCGCCCAGATGACCCGCACGCCAAACCTCACCCCGGACATCTACAACATCGAAGAGTTGTTGAACATGCCCGGCGTGAAGATCGAGGGATGGCGTGGCAAGCAAGGACCGCCACAGTGCCACCGCTGCCAGCAGTTCCGGCACAGCAGCCGACACTGCCACCGCAAGTTGGTGTGTGTCGTCTGCGGCGGCGAGCACGCCGCCCGGGACTGTCGGCGCCCCCGTGAGCAGCCGGCCACCTGCGCCAACTGTGGCGGGGTACACCCCGCCAACCACCTTGACTGCCCCGTACTGCGCCGTGAAGTACGGAACAAGAGAGCGGGTACAGCGCCTCTTACGAAGCCCGTCGACCTGAAGAGGACGGAAGCGGCACCGCAGGGAGAGACCAACGCGGCTGGATCTCTCATGGCGGCCGCCAACGCCCCAGCAGGATCGACGAAGAAGCGGCAGCCGAGGAGGCGGAGGAGGCGAGCATCGCCCCCGCCCCCTCAGGACGTGGAAGAGCCGGGCCAACCACGTCATGTGCCACCCACGGGTCAGTTGGGAGCGGTCGGCACCCCTTTGGGTGAACCTCAGGGGGAGAAGCCGAAGCCCCAACCGGCCCCAAGACCACAGAGGAAAAGAGCAGCCGTCCTTGAAGAGGACAGACAGGTCCTGATACTAGCTATCAGGACCCTCACTGATGTTTTGGCCGCGCTCCGTGAAGGCGAAGACGCGGCCCCCATCATAAGTTCTAGCCTCCAGCGCCTGATGTCGTCCTTCGGCGATGTCACGACCGCCATGGGCGGCCTGGAGGCTAAGGCACTCAGATAGTCTGCTCAGGGTGGTGCTGTCAAGCACAGCCTGACGTGGCCGTCGCCTGTCCACATCCACTACTCCATGTCGAGTAGTCAGGATCGTGGGCACGCACGATGAGCCCAGGAAAGCCCGGCACCCGCCGCTTACCGGATTGGACTGCTGCCTCGGGACCCCCACGTGAGAAGGACGAGGCAGCCACACCAGGACATGACCACCAGGGGACGAGCCGCCGCTGGCTGACGGGCACTAGCTGGGCCTCCCCCAATGGGGAACCACCCGGCTGGTACGACCTCGCCGCGGCGTGAAGTCCTCCTGGCACCCGGACACCCACCGCACTTACCCAAGTGCCCCCCATCGCCCCGCCTGTTTTAGCAGGCGGCGTTTTGAGCCCACGCCCATGAGGCCATGGCCTCGAAGGCGTCTCCCCGCCGGCTGCTTCGCAGCCGTCGAGAAGAAGACGAACTGGAACGCTGCTGGCAAGAGCCATTTGGGTACTGGCGGGGTAGCGGGCGGTGCGGGATGTCATTGGGAGGTTGGTTTGTCGGCGAGAACCGTTCTAATTTTTGGAAAAAAATGATTTGTTGAATTAAAATCTGTTCATCCACTAAAACCTGATAGTGTCATTTTTAGGGCATTAAAAGAGGAATATTCTACATCAAGAAAGTATATCAAAATAGTAGTCCAAGTTACGATAAAATTGGTTTGAAAATATTTTTAATGCTCTTTTTGAGATTTTTTTTACTAAAATATATCAAACCAATCGAGTCATACGATAGTTTTACTACTAGACAATATCTTTGAGTATGTCATATATTTTTTTGAGGTCTTGTTAGCATCAATAACAGGCTTAAAAACTGAATCGAAAGTAACGCTTTTCATCGGCCTTACTTCATCAGAGCGCCTTAAGGGACTTTAAAAGTTCGAACCTCCATTTTCTGTCGGTTAATATGCCTTAAACTGTCTCCTAAGTCTGACAAATACTTTTCTGAAAACCACATCAAAACGAGTCATGCAAACGCGAGATAATCGCGGACAAACATACATACATGTCAAACTGAGAACCTTTTTTTTTTTGGAGTCAGTTAATAAATAATAATATATATATAGGTTATGGTTAAGTTAAGATAATAGTTTTCCCGAATCGCGGTGACAGTTTACCTATTGATCTCTTTTTTTTTATAACTCTGTAGTCTTCATTTTTATTTCCAGCGAAACTTATGAAAAGAGCTTCACTTATGGAAAAGCAATCGAAGTATACTTTCTACGTACATTCTCTCCAATCCAAATTGGATAGTTTGAAGTATCCTCATAGAAATGGGTCCGGATCGAATCAGCTGGCCTTGGTCGAATGAGTATCCTCTAAAAACTTGACGGGTTCAAGCACATCCTGTATACATAAGAAATAAATAACAAGTCCATTGTACATCGTTCACCAGCACTGTACATTGCTTGCTTAAAGTCCAACAAAAACTCAACGCATTCGTAAAATACGTAACCTATGGTGAATGAAGATGTTAGAGATGGTCATAGTGGGTCCGCTTTTACCTTAGTAAACTGTAAGTGGATCCTCCTTGAGAGTTTATCCGTTAATTAAGTGAGTTTACGGAAAGGTGAGCTGCAGAAGGATAGAAAGGTTTTCTTAAGAAGTAAACTCACATAAATCACACTCAACTCTGAGATCAATCTCAAGAGCGATTTTGAGAAATATCAGTCAATACTAAACATCATCTCAAATTCGAACTAAAGATCAATCTCAGAGTGCGGTTTAGAAAATCGGGCCTAGTCTGTAAAAAATCATATTCAACTACAGAGTGAACTTGATAAATGTTAATGACATCTCAAAATCGCACTCAATATCGATCTCAGAGTTGAGTGTAATTTAATACTGTCCTAAGTTTTGTTAAAGTTAAGTAATTGTAGGTAATATGCAAACAATAAGAGCCCAAATCTACTGGTATATTGATAAATGAACTTAAGGAGCAAAAATCACGCGATGATTCACTTTATTACCATAAAAATAACTTATATTAGGAAATATGCTTTTTTTACTAGGCGTATGATATAAAGTAGTAAGCACTTAATTTTTGCCCTAAGTTTATGTTTCAACTAGCTTTTACGTCCATGTTTATTAGCCGATTTTTACGGGTTGGTTTATATCATCATAAAAAATAGTCATTTTGCTCACCCTACTTCGTAAAATAAAGGGAGACTTAGCTCGTGAAATCGTCGATTAGCTATTTTTAACTATAGTTGGCTCTACACTTTGACCTCGAGACTGTAAATTAGATAACCCGTCTATGCTCGCCTAAGAATGATTACTTAACTTAGCCAAGCCCGGGTCTACTATTCATCAAAGTCGTAGCACTTTGCTACGAAACATGGTATCTGATTTCGTATTGATATAATTTATAGGCTGTGTTTCTACGTAGAACTGAACTACCTTCAACATGAATAAAAAATTTGGGCCTCCCATAAATACCAGCATACCGAGTCACTTTGTATAAGGAAATTCAATTTTTTTTTTATCATATTTCGAAAAAAACGTTCAGACGAAAGTTGTTCAGTTTTATGAGCTAAAAATATTTGTTCCTAAATAAATGTAACTTTATAGATACTACTACCTCAGATTCGATGACCGTTGAGATTTTACGAACTTACATTTCGTTTCGCTGTACGCAAAAGACATCTTTTTTAAGAGAGAAAAGCCTTATCAACAGACTCATTTCTGTTCACAGGTATATTTTTAGATATACAGTGAAGGAAAAAATGTATTTTCTTTATAAAGAAAATAACCTTTATCTCCAGCCCAACTTACATCCTACCGAAAAGATGTCCAACATTTTCCCTGTAAGTAACAGTGAAGATAGTGTTTTAAGTACGTAAGTTGACACGAATCCTTTAAGCTTTTCTGATAGGATGGGATCCGAGAGATCAGTGCCTCCACACGTAAAGATTGATAGATCATCTTTTCTTTGCAGTGCACAAACACACTTTTATATACGGTGTAAAAATATTAGCTGCAAATATTTTAAGGGGTGAATCAACACATGAAACTGAACAACTTTCCCAAGGAACATGGTCGAAGTATGAGTTTTTTTTTTTTACTTTCTATACAAATGGACTTGATCGGTTGGTAACTTTGTATGGGAGGTATCAGTTTCATGGGCTGATTTACCTCTTTAAATATTTGCAGCGAATTTTTTTACACCCTGTACTCCTATACTTACGAGTATGTCGTACATGTAATAACAAGCTCTCACTTTTGTCTTATGTAAGAAGATTTCCTCAACATATTATGATACGATCTAAAAATTCACGATTGATGCGCAGGTAAGTTCCGAACTCCTGTGCGCTATAGGTACGCATGTTGTACGCGTGTGCAACGCATACTCTCTACGCAGGTGATTTATTTGTACTAATACGTAAAACGAGGCGTGTAAAGTGCGCGTAAATGTGGAACCATTCATAGCAAATACATAAAAAGGTCTTATTCATAAAGCAAAGCAATCTTACCACATACCTCATACTCCATATCGTCGTCATAGTTGAGCGAGGGTACGGCGGCACATAGTTTCCGCTTCATGTATGCTTGTTTGGTAGGTACCTTCCTCAGCACCGCATGACAGAAGTAATTGATGAAGCAATCTTACCACATTGAGCTCCTCCATATCGTCGTCACAGTTGAACGAGAGCACGGCGGCACATAGTTTCCACTTCATGTATGCTGGTTTGGTAGCCATCTTCCTCAGCACAGCACAACAGAAGTAATTGAAGAAATAATCTTACCACATTGAGCTCCTCCATATCGTCGTCACAGTTGAACGAGGTTACGGCGTCACATAGATTCCGCTTCATGTATGCTGGTTTGGCAGAGTCTTTCCTTAGCACCGCATGACAGAAGTAATTGATGAAGCAATCTTACCACATTGAGCTCCTCCATATCTTCGTCACAGTAGAAGGCGGGTACGGCGGCGGCACATTGAAGCAATTTTACCACATTGAGCTCCTCCATATCTTCGTCACAGTAGAAGGCGAGTACGGCGGCGGCACATTGAAGCAATCTTACCACATTGAGCTCCTCCATATCTTCGTCACAGTAGAAGGCGGGTACGGCGGCGGGGCATTGAAGCAATCTTACCACATTGAGCTCCTCCATATGTTCGTCACAGTAGAAGGCGGGCACGGCGGCGGCACATTGAAGCAATCTTACCACATTGAGCTCCTCCATATGTTCGTCACAGTAGAAGGCGGGCACGGCGGCGGCACATTGAAGCAATCTTACCACATTGAGCTCCTCCATATCTCCGTCACAGTAGAAGGCGGGTACGGCGGCGGCACATTGAAGCAATCTTACCACATTGAGCTCCTCCATATCGTCGTCACAGTTGAACGAGGGTACGGCGGCACATAGTTTCCGCTTCATGTATGCTGGTTCGGCAGACACGTCCCTTAGTTAGACGTTTTGATTTAACTTTCAAGATGCATCTGGAATTAAAATAAACTATGTTTAGGTATGTATTTTTTAGCTGCGTATTTTAGGAAAAACACGTTATAATCATGGAAGCAACAGTATAAACACAACTCGGATAAACATACAAAATTCATCAGCCATCCAGGAGCTCAATTTCTGAAAAGTCGTAATTCGATTCCGTATTACAGAATTGCTAATTCTAAAATAGAATTTTAAACTGAAATCGTCGACGGAAATAGATAACAAGATGTGGTCTCACTAAGTACTAGTATCCAGTTTCTACTATTATTTGCCAAAACAGCTGATTGTCGAACTCAAAATTTGTAGAGCTTCGCAAATGAGCATTCGACCATAGATCGCATTAGCTTTTTAAATCAGTTTTGTTTTTCTGTCGGAGATTACCGGTATTTTCTATCAACAAGGTGTAAAAAAAATTGATGCAAATATTTTAAGGGGTGAATTATAATGAAACTGAACAACTTTCCCCAAGGAACATAAGTCAAAATTTTAATAACAAATTTTGGACCTCCCAAACAAAATTACCGACCGACGAAGAGATTAAAGATATTTGTATGGGAGGTCCAAAAAAAATTCTCATATTTCGACTTATGTTTCTAGGAGAAAGTTGTTCAAATTTAAGCACGTGTGGCAAGATCAGCCTTTGCAGACTTCCGTGCACGGAATCGAATCACGACGTTTCAGAAATATAGCTCCAGTTTCAAGCTGTTGTTTCTAGACATATACTTACATTAAAAGAATATTGAGAATTGGCGAGAGACATCACTACTGCACTACTGTGCCAACTATGCCAGCCGAAATAAAAACACATTCCGCTAGAAAATTGGCCAAATTGAGGATTAAATGAAGCTATTCGTATGAATGAAATATCACATTCACATTGGATGTTCTCTTTGTGAATAGAAGAGTTGTAAGTATGACACATTAGGGTCTGGAGGGATATTTTATCGGCATAGCCAAGTAAGTGTCAGGCGGGTTGCACACTTAACGTACGACGGAGCGCTAAAACATCACAACGGTCCGTCAGATCTATACTAGAATTGTCGCTCCCCATACTAAAACCGCACTCGACAAACGGCGGTGCGATAGCGCTGCGTCGACAGCGGTTGAGCGGTTTTAGAATAGGTATTGACATTTCTAGTATGGATCTGACAGACCACTGCGATGTTTTAGCGCTCCGTCGTGCGTTAAGTGTGCGATCCACCTCAGGCAACCCCATGAATTATCCGCCGACCCTTTTCAACCCTGGAAACAAAGATGATTTCTTAATTAAAATAAATGACCCTACCCTTAAGTATTCAAACCAAAAATTGAGGAAAGAATTGGAATATTTGGTCAGTGTGGAAAATGAGCACGTGCCTTTTCCTTGTACATACATGGTTTTTTAGGTAGTTCACAAAATCATAATAAAACACTGGTTGAGCCACCTGAACTCCTTAAAAATGAACTACCAGAAAACTGAATACCTACTTCTTTATTATGCGCACAATATAGAGACTTATCTCGCGGGCGAGAAGACTTCACAAGTGTCAAATGGTATGGATTTTATCAAAACAAATTAATGCTAGTGTATTGAAAATCGAAGTCGCAGTTGCGCATCATAAGGCTAGATATCTGTTGGTCAAAATTTATTTGCGCTTCTTTGCGGGTCATTTAGTAGATAATAACATTTTGTTCACAATCATGAGAGAAATGGCCCTGTAATATTTAAGGACAGAAAGAACACTGCCTTTTTATATAGAAACACAAGACCCTTTTCCAAATAAAAGCTCGATCTACCGGTATGATTTACGGAGCATTAAATTGGTCAATTTCGGCCGACCCGCTTCGGCGGACATTGGAACCGCGTGTGTGTAAACCCTTGTTGTTTTTGTCACACGAAGCTGATTAATGTACCCAGTACCCCAATATATTCGTCTAGAAATACCACACCGTTACCTGCGCAGCGTAGGTAGGCGTAGGCACAATTGGGTTGTGGACTGGGTCATTAATAAAACATAAAAGTTGTACGCCTAAAACTATTGTACAAAAACACAAACACACATAGATACACATGTATACACACACACACACAAATCACGTAATTAATCAATACAAAAATACTACGGATTTCAATCATAATATTTTAAAATATTTAATGTTAAGTTTCTAAACGTCAGTGCAATGTATGACGTCATACATTCCTACTTTCATACAAAACACCGTTTTATATCATTTTAAAAGTAGCTCATTTGACCACTCCACAAACCTATTAACCAATGTTCAAAGAGCAAAAAGCCACAGAAATTGAAACAATCTAGTCTTCGAGCGGTTCTAAGTAAGGTTTCTTTTAGTTAATATGTATTTTTATGTGCCACAGACGTCATAAATTCATTCGTACATTGGCTTCCCGTAAAGACGTTATACAGGGTGTAAAAAATATACTGCAAATTCTTTATAGGGCGAATCAGTCCATGAACCTGAACAACTTTCCCAAAGGAACATAGGGAATATTGTTCATTTGCTGATTCTTGCCTATTTTAATGGCGTTATGTTATTTGTTTATTTCACTTAGTATCAGTAAGAAGTGTTTAACAAAATGAGACAGGTGACTCAACTTGTTTATTTCTCACTGTCCCGCATAATTTGATAGTCTCAGATGAAAAATGGAAAAACCCCATTATGGAAATTATGTTTTGCACAAACGAAGTGTCCGTTATAATTTATTTGCGTTTTGCAATGTTTTTTTTTTTACTTACTCTTTATTTTTGCGAGTGGGACACCGAGTCGTCCAATGACCCAATGAATATTTTATAATACTACGGGTATTCGAGTTTTTCAAACGCCTTCTACATGTAGCAGGTTTCTGACATATTTGTGTAACGACCGCCTTTTAAGTAATCATACACAGCAACCAGGACCTACGGCTTAACGTGCCATCTGAAAAACGGAACCGTCTTTTTTACGGACAATCGGGTGTTCGCTAGAAAATGTCCTAACCAGACTGGGAACACATTCACAAAGTGGTAAATGTCAACTTTGTGAGCGACCTACCCAGAAACGAACTCGGAACCTTCTGCGTATAGGCAGTCGCACCACGACTGCGCCACATGGAATTTTATTATTTACTGAAACTCGGCAAGTTTCGAAAAATACGTAGTTAGTGGAAAACTTCCGGCACCCGCAACGGTTGTCAGTCTTTCACCTAAAAACTGTCATCTAAATGAAACTTTTAAGTACCTTAATTACCTCTTACGACATCCACGGGAAAGAAAGGGGTGATGCCATTCCAAGCCAGTATGACACGAAAAACATTTATCATTAACAATTTTTTTAAGGGTGAACCAGCCCATGAAACTGAACCACTTCCCCCAATGAATAGAGGTTGAAATATGAAAATTTATTCCAGACCTCCCAAAAAATTTACTTGGTCGACTATGGTACATTTTTATGGAAAGGCATTTTATTTTTCATAATTCGCCCTACGTTCCTTCAGAAACTTGTGCAGTTTCATCCCTTAAAATATTTGTAGTATTTTTATTACATCTTATATACGATACATAATCAAAAATTATCAATGAAGAGCCATTATTGATAGCAATTAACAAGTAATTAAAGCTTGAAAGTGAAACTTACCTCAAACTAAAATGACAATTAAATCCACTTTCGCTGAAACTTCACGGTAATGGGTAACTTAATAAGGAAGTTGGTTCTACATTTAATTTTCCACTGTATCCACTCTAGCACAGAACAACAGAAAATATTCTATTGAAAATTCTTGATCAGATTTAGTTAGCACTTAATTAACAAGTAATTAAAGCTTGAAAGTGAAACTTACCTCAAACTAAAATGACAATTAAATCCACTTTCGCTGAAACTTCACGGTAATGGGTAACTTAATAAGGAAGTTGGTTCTACATTTAATTTTCCACTGTATCCACTCTAGCACAGAACAACAGAAAATATTCTATTGAAAATTCTTGATCAGATTTAGTTAGCACTTAAAAAATAATGTATTTGTATGTTCGGGAACTTCGAAGCTCTCGGCAAGTCTCGGCTGAACTTTAGAGCACGTGGAGTCGGCCTGAAAGCTCGCGTAGGACTGAAACTGTGATCAGTGAACAGCTTCAAGCCAGAAGTACCAGCGGATCGCACACTTAACGCACGACGGACCGCTAAAATATCGCAGCGTTCTGTCAGATCCATACTAAAAACTTCACTCGACATACTAAAACCGCACTCCACGGATGACACTGCGATAGCGGTGCGTCAACAGCGGTTAAGCGGTTTTAGTATGGGGATTGAAGTTTCTAGTATGGGTCTGACAGACCGCTGCGATATTTTACCGGCCCGTCGTGCGTTAAGTGTGCGATGCGCCTATACAGGGGGTTCAACGACTGAATCAACCGAAAATCGTAGTCATCTAATAAATTGGATAAGGAAAACCGGTCAAGAATTCAAACGGCAATTCATCTTTGTGAAATTACGCCGTTTATTTTTCTCTTCTCTGTAATATCTGTCGAGATTTTTTGCCGTTAGCAATTT
Source organism: Keiferia lycopersicella (assembly GCA_029255805.1). Taxonomy (NCBI): domain Eukaryota; kingdom Metazoa; phylum Arthropoda; class Insecta; order Lepidoptera; family Gelechiidae; genus Keiferia; species Keiferia lycopersicella. Next base: position 10,207,359 of record JARACZ010000007.1, read on the forward strand.
TTTCCGTCAATTTTCATCTAATTCTCTTAAAAGGTATTATTACGTTTGTTTAAATTTTTATTTCAGTTTAGGCCTGATAAAGCGGAGACAGACCGACAATAGAGTGATCTTAATTGGAAGAAGGTGTACATTCATTCATTTGCTTATTCGAATAGCTTTTTATGTTATATCAAGTCTAGACTAGACCCATGTTGTAAAGCCAATATAAGTCTTTTGCAGAACCTTTAAAGCATAATAAGGTTGACACAAATATATAACAAATACACATAGAATACAATACTACATAGAACCTCCCCGCAACTCTTGACAAACTTTAATGTTTCATCATTAGCTTTAATGAACCTGTCAGCTGCATGAAATATTTCCTTATTTTGCTTCATCGTGGGTGAGAAAACTGTACATAATGATTAATTTACTTAAGTTATAAGAGTACGAAACATCGAAACATCATCTTAGTTACGAACAAAGTTTGAACGTGATGACACGTTTTTTTGTGACTAAATTTGTCGTTAAAGCTTTTTTCGTTCGAAAATCACGTTTTTGTGACTTACTTTTTCTTAATCATTTTTACTTGAAAGATTTTAAATTTATTAGAAGTCCAGTCGATCAGAAGTAAAATAAAGTGTTCTCTGCCTCTGCATCAGCTCAGTTGACAATTAGATGATGGGCTATTGACGAAGGGTAGTTGGATAGTCAGTAAGTAAAAGAACTTTTTACATCAGGAAAATATTTTATTAAGGGAAAATCGGATTGCAACCACTGGGTGGATCGCTAGTCTGTAATAATAAAAGGTATTTTGAACTGCACCCATCACTTCCACTAGTCTATATTGCAAGTTTGTGGCACATTGCAATACTAGTATAGTAAATTCTAGGTGTGGCGGCCTCAAACAAAGCGTAAAACAGAAATAGGGTCATATTAAAAATTAAATGTTCGTATTCTGGTCCCAATGATTAATGAATGACGGACACTTTGAAAATTTTGAACGAAGTTTATTCAGTGAACTTCGGTTCTTCTTTCCAAGTCATTAGCTTTGGACCAGTAGGTACGTAAGCAACAAATAATGAGGTTTGACTGACTACGGTTTTACTAATTAAAAAGTTACTTTACTTATACAGTGTGTTACTGGCACGTGTATATTTTACAGTCAAAACTCTTATTGATCAATAAAATCAGTCAATAATCTTTTTGACTGAATTGTCAAAACCCTTATTGACGGATTTTATCTGGTAACACAAGCCAATGATTATTGATCGTCACCCTAAGTCAATACCTTATTGACCAAGTCTCTGACTGCGCTCCTGGAATAGAGTAGGAGAGCCTCGACACTTGGTCTCCTTCTCTAGAGCCATCCGGCAGAACTAAAATAAGGATTTTGACTGATTATGAGTTTTGACTGTAACATATTATACACCATAAACAATTTTTACTATGGGGCCATAGAGAACCTAATAAAAGTTCCTAGTTAAACATTTATGGAACAGCTGATTATTATTATTTTGTGTTTTGCTGATGGTTTAATAGTAAAAGTTGTTCATATAGATGCCTAGAATCACCAATTTCAATAAATGCCTGAGCACCAATAAGACACAAGAATGTGATCCACACAGCGAAGCCACGAAGCGAATAACCACCGAGTATCACTTGCGCTAATGTTGTTATTGGTTTAATTATACCATTATTTATTTATAGTTACATAAAATAAACCAATAATAACAAACATTAAATTACATATAATCGGATCACAAAAGATAACTTATGTATGAGTCTCCTTAATTAAGTAAGTAATCTCCTTAGACATATCACAAGTTATACATATTCATGATAACTATGTTGTTAATTTAATAGTTGTATGTAACTAGTTTAAGCGTAATTTGGTGTGGCAACATGAGTAATTCGCAATTTGGGGGTAAGTTTTCACCCGCATGTAGCTAGAGTTACACCATTGTCTTATATCCAGAGTAGACTCAAGTTTAAGGTATAATGGAGTAACTTGGAGATAGGATTGTCAGGTCTAAGTTGCATCTTGCCAATTATATAACTTTATTACACAGCAGCAGCGTTCCCTGGGAAATTGCATTGAGCTCGAGAGCCTACCTGCCAAGCTTAGAAATTAACTCACAATTCTCCCAATGTCCACTTCAGTTGACTTTTATGGTTATTGGTGAATTTGTGAGTATACGAAAGTATAAGTCAAAATAAAATAATATATTCAGTAACATGCTGCGAATTCCACCATACTCTGTGGCAAATTGCCTGACTCTATTGCTTGTAAAACTTAGCTTGATACCTGTGACGTTTGTGACCTTAGAGCAAATGCTATGACATAAGGTCCATTTTCCTGTGCTTACTAGGAAAATAGACTAAGTATAACCAAAAGGTACCTAATATGCTGCCAGTATTGTTACGTTGAATAGCAAAGGAAAAATGTTCCGAGTACAAGATAAAAACCAGAAGTTATTAGTAGGTAATCTGCACCAGAATGTCCTCACCCTTGTCGCGGGGTAAATTGACCAAGAGAACCCAGAATATAATTTAACCCTTGTACCCAGTTACAGTTGTAACTTGTACAGTTGCTTAAACTATTCCAGTTGACTATAGATATCGGAAACGGCAACGCAGCTGTCTACTGTAAGGCTGTACAAAGTGACAATATACCAATAGAAACAACATCACATCACATCAGCCTATAGCAGTCCACTACGGTACGGCCTTAGGGTACGCCACAAGGACGATCTCACGGTTTCGCCATCCAGTCGCTACCAGCCGCTCTCTTCAAGACATCGGATCGGAAGCACAATCTGTGATACAAGAACAACCTGGTAGCTGACTTTCGGATACAATATTTATGAATAGTGCTCTTGTTCTTAAAAGCGGAACATCGTAGGTAAAAAGGTACCTTTTCCCAGAAAAGAAACGCAAAACAGAGTTCCTCATTAATTAGTAGTCCATCTTCTGGACAATGTAGCCGTAAATGGGACCACAATTATCCCTATTACTGCTCCATCTGACTGAGAATAAACAAAAATAAAAGTAATAAGGAAAATGCTGCTCTTTTTCAGAAGCTTCTCATAATTAAAGCGGACAATTATTGAGATCGTTCTGTACTATCAGCAACACTTCCAGTTATTCATTCAAAGGATCATTACAGACTGGGAACTGTGTGATGCATGTGTAAAACATTTCAAGGCAACATGCTAACAACCTGATGATGATGATGATCTTTCCGACCGATTTCGGCCATGGTGACCACTTCGACTCCTCATCAGATCAGCACCCGAAGATGGCTAGTGTAGCCTATTTTGGCAGTAAACTTCCGTGCACAATGTGGACACGTGAGCTAACAACCTGTCACTACAATGATACATCATTTTTTTTTAAACAGTCTTCAAATATTAGCAAGACGTAGCGATAAAGACTGTATTTGTACAGTCGTTACCGATAAAAAGTGATATAATATATATGTTGTACACTGGTCTGCAAGCATGAATTAAGAAAATCTAATACTGGTTGATCCCTTGAATAAGTATAGGTAGCTCATCCTGATATATGCTGCATTGTATTACACTAGATTAGTATGTCTGGTGTACTTCGTTGTGAACTAGAAAATAAGTCATACACATACTTTCCTATCTACATTTTATTATTCTACCTACTGATAGCATGTACCGTACCTACTTACTGACGATGTAGGTTTCTGGCTAAACAAAGAGATGTGAATGAAATGGTGTAAATAGTAGCAACCTACGGAAAAACTGAAAAGATATTAGACGAAAATTAAGTTTTTAATTCAAATCACCAAACAGCAAATTGTAAGCAAGCAGGTAAGGCCCAGAAGCAAAGTTGCTGTTTCCTTTCAGTCTCCAGGGAAATCACAGTTACAATATAGCACTAGAAAATATTGCAGTTTCAAGAAACACTCTCAATACAAATGCAATTTCTAAGGTATACCCAAAGAAATCTGTCCTCAAAATATGACGGCGTAGATTTAGCATCACACCATTGTTCAAGATGTTGACGACCGATGTGGGGCAGTGGTAGTGCGACTACCTTTGCCGCAGAAGGTTCCGGGTTCGATTCTCGGTGAGTCACTCACAAAGTTCATATTTATCACTTTGTGAATTTGTTTCCTCCCAGCCTGGTTAGGACATTGCGGGCTGAACCACCCGATTGTCCGTAAGAAAGATGGTTGCGTGTTTCGGATGGCACGTTAAGTCGTAGGTCCCGATTGCTGTCTATGATAACTTAGACGGCGGTCGTTACACAACCATGTCAGATTCTGACACTAGGGTTTACTGGGTCTTTGGACGACTCGGTGTCCCACACGAAAAGAGAAAAGATTGTTCAAGACCTGCTTGCATGCACCAATTGAATTATCTATCTCACCGATGACCCATGGCATTATTGTTTTATGGCACGTCATATTATAGCTATACGGCCGATAAATATTCTTAATTTGTATCACATTGTTACCTACCAACACGTCAACACGTCAACACGTCAACCTACTTCTACACGGTGTAAAAATGTTAGCTGCAAATATTTTAAGGGGTGAATCAGTCCATGAGACTGAACAACTTTCCCCAAAGAACATAGGTTGAAATATTTTTAAAAAATTTGGACCTCCCGTACAACACTACCGACCGGACAATCCAATTTGTATGAAAAAAAAATCTCATATTTCGACCTATATTTCTTGAGGAAAGTTGTTCAGTTTCATGGGCTGATTCACCCCTTAAAGTATTTGCAGCTAATATTTTTACACCTTATATTATAAAGAATCACTTTTATCTGGTTTTTTATACAGTTTATAACAAAGACCAGTATAAGTTGATTCTTTAAAGGGGGAGGGTCGATGTGCTACTGATATTACACGGTATGACGCAAGTTCGACGATCTCTAGTGAGTTAAGAGCCATCTTATAAATAATCCCAGTATAAACATACGAAACACAAAACCCAAATTTTAGAAATACCCACATACGTAAACAAAACGCTTATTAAATTGAGTAACTGTAATCTATGGGATTTCGTTTAATATAAAACGATAAGAATAGACTCCTCGGCAAACAAGTTTGTGTACAGAGCATTTTATGTGTGCTGTGATGGATGTTACAACGAGAAAATACCAGAAGGCGGGAAATTATAGCACGTTTTTAAATAGCTTAGTATAGGTTAAGTATCTTACCTAAACTCCTAGGTATCTTAGGGCACGGTCGTGCCCCCGCCAAGACGAGTCGAACAAAGCGCAAGAGAACTATAGTCTGTAAGTTTAGGTACTTATCTTTTCGTAAACAAACTTTGTATGAAAGTGACACTTCTGAACTGTCAGTTTCATACAGAATTTCTTTACAAAAACATAAGTACATAAACTTACAGACTATAGATACTTGCCATGTCACGGAGTGCTTTATCGTTTTTTGAACATTCAAAACTTTGATTATAGAAGCACTAGATTGCTCAAATTCTTGATGTTACTCTACATCATCCTTTTCCATTTTGTTTTGTGGTTAGACTCACCTGCAAGAAATTTAGTCAATTGAAGCGAAAATATCTTTGTTCGCATATTCAAACAATCCAAATGTGTGTTTCGACACTAAACCCTAGAAACAGACTGTGAAAAGCAGAGCAGACGTAAGCTTCTATTAATATTATATGAATTTAGTAGGTACCTTCAGAGAGGCTTGCCTAGTTTCTACAGAGTTCACTACAGCTACATAACATTAGGTATGCTAGTACTACTTTACCAATTGCTTTGCATCAGGCGAGTTGTATTCTGAGTGTTAAAAAAATTGCTGCAAATATTTCAAGGGGTGAATCAGCCCATGAAACTTAACAACTTTCCCCAAGGACATAGGTCGAAATGTGAAAAAAAATACAAAACTACCACCTGACCAAGTCAATTACCTATGAAAGGGAGGTCCTAAAAATTTTCTCATATTTCGACCTACGTTTCTAGGGGAAAGTTGTTCAGTTTCATAGGCTGATTCACCTCTTAAAATATTTGCAGCTAATATTTTTACACCTTATATAAAAAAAAATTACATTTCAGATACCTAACCTAATTACTGTTAACTTAGTCTAAAGTTAACTTTGAACTTCACTAATAGAACTTCTGTCTGTACCGCAACGCCGCAGTTGTGCAAAATGTAAAGTTCTGGCGTTCTTATCAATTTTTTTCAAGTTCAATTTTTACAGTCTTCTTCATCTTTTCATGTGGGAAATTTACATTCAACCGCTCCCACAATTCGACAACCGGTAACACGCAGTGTAAGAGCACATGAAACGAACGTAATTTCCCAGATAAAAACTGTTTCGTTGCAAAGCTGTTTCGCTTATAACGCTATAAGCTTTACTGCCATTGACGCTTCGTAATAGCCTTCTAACCGCTAAGGGTAGTAAACCGCACCTATTTTTCCTGCTCATATTATATTATTTAGGTAAATTTAGACCCGTATTTATAAACCATACTAAACTCAGAGATAGATCTCGAGTGCGACTTTGAGATGCTGTTAGTAAGCTGTTAGTAGTCACTGACATTTGTCAAAATCGCTCTCGAGATCGATCTCACAATCGAGTGCGCTTTATACGAATACGGAACTTGATTGCAATCTTATAATTATTTATTAATAAAATATCATCCCGTTTTAGAATAGGAAATACATACAAATCAAGTAATCAACACAATACACAAGAAGCCCTTATCTAGAAAGACTAAGGACTGTGAGTGCACAGAAGAGTGAGCTAGTAACGTATGTAATAGTAAAATTATTAGAACACGCGATTGGAACAATTTGCCGACACTCGAAAAAACAAAATATGTGTAAATAATTCTGATTAATGTTCACTTTGTAAATTAAAACACTATCACCAATTAATATTGAAAATCTTAATAAAGAAAAACATACAAGTTCACGACTATCACTTGCAAACCTAGCAAAAGGCGGAAATCGATGCTCTAACAAAAAATGTTTTACGAATACGTCACGCTGTCAACCGCATACACGTCAGATCCGAAGAGTAGACTAGTGAAACTGACAGCATGTCAGATAAATTGGATCTCTGAATAGGTTCTACAGAGAATAAAGAATTTTGACATGCCTTCCATTAATGTTCAGCCAGTCGCAAGCATAATGCACTCTTCGTGATCTAAAATCCAAAAATACCAGTAGTCTTAATTAATAAGCCTTTTGTAAACACACGAACGTCATTAACATGGTTTGCAAAGGATTATTCAATGAGTGACTCGTAATCACGCAATAAAAATATGAAACCATGTCAAATGATTTTGTTTATACCTACTAAGTATAATAAAAATCTACCTTATTGCCTACAAAACAAAAGAGTTTTGATATGAAAGAACTCTAGAAAGTTTCGAAATTATTTTATTGTAGAGTTTCAAAAACTTTTCGTATAACTATGATGAATTGAAAAACTTTGAATTGCTTCTGTCGAACAAATTTAACTTGTAATATAAAGTAATTTTATTTCGACCTATTCCTATGAAAATACAAAAGAAGACTATCGTATCGATAGTTTATATGAAGTTTTTATAAAAAGTACTTATAAAAATAACATTTAGATTGAATAAACCAGAAGTATGATGTAACAACGATCGCGTGTTTCATTTTGATTGTTTAATTTTGTAATGTTGTGAGAAAGTAGACTAAAGCATTATTGTCGTAACTATTCAGGAAAATTTCCAAATCCTCTATAAATAATAACAGACGACACAAAAGAGGTGTGTTTGAGAGACAAAGTCTAATCCATTAGTTAACATATAGGGACTAAGTCAATATAAATAAACTAAATATAGATGGCGCCGTATAGATAGCTGAAATTATATAAACTGCCAGTATTGCATTCAAACTTCAGTTCAAGGTACGCAATCAAAGTGTTTTTATTTATTTATTAGCTAGTGAAAAGGAAAAAATCAAGAATCAAATTAAGATGAAATCTCCAAAATTGGGTATGAAAATTGCTGCAGTCACTCGAGGGCCCGACAAGACAAAGGCTTTAGAAAATGCAATTTCCAGTGACAACAAAATTACTAGCAACCAAGTCGACTTCGATGACTTGCTATCTGCTGCTGGAGAATTAGGACGGTACCAAATATTATTATTCTTCTGCACGTGGCCGTTCTACATTTATGGAGTCTTCACGTATTTCACGCAACTTTTCATCACCGAGTTGCCATCAAACTATTGGTGCCGGATTCCAGAACTAGAACACTTAACTCCGATAGAACGCAGAAATCTGGCAATACCTTTAGATCCAAACGCGAGGTTTGGATACTCGCAATGCCATGCTTATGATGTAAATTGGACGGAAGTATTATCTACTGGGATACAACCTGATTATTCTTGGAATACAATACCATGTCGTAACGGATGGGAGTTTAATAAGACTGAAATACCTTACGCTACAATATCCAGTGAAATGGGCTGGGTGTGTGATAAGGACAGCTACCAAGCAACAGCACAGTGTATATTCTTCCTTGGCTGCATTGTTGGAGGTATTATTATTGGATGGGTAGCTGATCGCTTCGGGAGATTGCCTGCCACAATCATAAGCAATATAATTGGCTGTTTAGGAGGAGTCATTAGCATTTACGCAAGGAATTTCATAGAATTTTCATTATGTAGATTTTTTATGGGAATGGCATATGATAACTGTTTTATGATGATATATCTACTGTTTTTGGAATACATCGCCCCTAAATATAGAACTGTGATGGCAAACCTTGCATTTGCATTATTCTATTCTTCGGCAGTCGTTGCTTTACCTTGGATATCTCTCGCTGCTGGTCATTGGAAAACGATATCATTAGTTACAAGTCTACCAATGGCATTAGTAATATTTACACCACTTATTGTACCTGAAAGTCCAAGGTGGATGCTCTCTAAAGGACGTGTGGATGATGCTGTAAACAGAGTACTGACAATCGGTCGAATTAATCAGAAGGATGTCCCAATGAAGCTCATAGAGAGTTTCAAAGAATCAGAAGCAAACAAGATGCAGGAAGAAAGTAAAAGTATCTTAGAAGTTTTGAAAAGACCGACACTTAGAAAGCCGTTTATTTTAATTTGCTTCAGCTATATTTGCTGTTCAATGGTCTTTGACGCTTTAGTAAGAAGTATTGGGACCTTAAATTTTGACTTCTTCATATCATTTTCAGTGATATCGTTAACTGAGTTTCCATCAGTGTTACTATTAGCGTTTGTCATGGATTGGTTGGGTCGCAGGTGGATGACGACGATAACTTTTACCGTCAGTGCTATATTTTGTTTCCTTACGGTAGTTTTTGGTGGTGGATTGTATGCAGTGATGTGTGCCGTAGTGGCGAGGTTTATGGTGAACATGGCATTTGCTGCTGTGATGCAGTGGGCAGCTGAACTGCTACCAACACCCGTCAGAGGGACCGGCGTTTCAATAGTCCACATCTGTGGTTTCATCGGAACTTTGATGTCGCCATTGATCGTGTATTTAGAAACGATTGTATACTGGCTACCTCTAGCAGTAACTGGAAGTGTTGCATTCATAGGAGCAATACTAGCCTTCTTCTTGCCGGAAACTGCAAAGATGGACATGCCGCAAACATTCGACGACGCTGAAGAATTGTTCAAAAACCAGAGCTATTGGAGTTTCCCTTGCTTAGCAACAAAAGAAAAAGATCAAAGCGGTCGAGTAAATGAATGTTTCGAAATGTAAATGGGTAAATTCGTCATCAAGATCAGGACAAAAATTTATCACAGAAGAGAGGCATCACCTTAAAAGAAAAAACAACTTTGCAATTCACCAACTTGTCAAAGAATACACAGTAAGTTGCCAAGTGTGAAAATAAATTGTTTCTCTGAACTACTTACTTGCTTGGTTTTATTTACTCACTTACACGCTCTTACCAAATACTCGTAACGTTTCCCGTGTAGTCAAGGACGAACCAATAATTCTAAGCTAAAACTTGTTTGTACATCGAACAGAAACCTAACAAAAATTATCATTAGAAGACTTGCTCAGAGCATAATATCTTGTGTCTTATTCAATCTGAATTTCATACAGGTGATAAGACAACAAAAATTGCCTTTCAATGGTAGAAAAGTAATAATAATAATATTAAACACATACTTACATATATACACATACCACTCCTCTATCCCTTGCAAGGTAGGCACTAGAATAGATGTCCTCTTGAATATGTTTCGAGATCGACAAGGTATAAACTTAGGATCCCCGAGCGCCTGATTTATACAGCCCGAGTTAAATACACAATGTTCTTCTGAATAAAGTCAGTCCCGTTGTTTACTATGTTTGTTTCCGTCCGTTCCGTATTTTTTCGTACCAACTTCTGTGCATAGAGAATAGAGAACAATAAAAAAAGGAGTTTACTTACGTCTTTACTTACAATACAGGGACCGAAAGACCTTTGTGACTTGTATAGGATATTTGTGTAAATATATCTTTTTCTAAGGGCTCGATTCAGGAGGAGAAATAAAATTACTTTGACCTACAAAGGAGGTAACTGCTAATACATTAACAAACAGACAGAAACACTTTATTGCTCACATTAAATATAATATTACCTATACAAGAAAAAAAATGTACCAAAGTACAAGCAAAGGCGGCCTTATCGTCAGTCAATTAAGTCTAAGATAAGGTAGTACCTATGCTCGTATTGGTATGGTAGGTGGGTATATCAACGTATGTCAAATTAAAATGTAAAAACCTTACATTAAAAATTGGTCTAGCTGCGCTCTAATGCATAATGTAATGTAAAATATTTGCCCATAGATATTTTATAAGTTTTTGACGACATAACTAATGAAATACTTTATTTGGTATACACAGGCCCTCGTAAAAGTCGAACCTTGTATGTCCACGCACGTATTATCCTTTACGAAAAACAGGATGGACAGTATGAGTAGCCGCTTAAATTATGGCACAGATTACCATAACAATGAATGATAGATTTATAGAGGTTTTCTTAAACTTACGATCTTTGTTATGCAAGGAACATAATGTCGGGTACCTAAATTGTTTAGTCTTTTAGTCTGTACGTATTTTATATGGCATGCGAATAAAGAAAAGTATCAGCTAGTATTTATTGGACCATGGTATCAGTAAACGGCGGTTGATTGTCATGCTTCCTCTCTCCTACTGGGGCTCATATACCAAGCGTTCATGCTTTCTCCCTCACACTTAGGTAACCACCGCCATTTACAGATCCTTTATTCAACACAAATAGAGTAGCTGCTCACCTGTTCAGAACAAAAGTGGGTGTATTCTTAGAACTTTTAATGCCCTATACTACAAAAGCTTGATAAACAGTCTTGTTTGTTTTACATTCCTTTCAACTCAACTCACAACAAGAGTTACAATAGGTACAAACGTAAGAATAGGTATAAAATACATAATATAAAATTAAGGTGCTTTTTGCGTTTCTCTGTCTGTCTGTCTGTCATATAGGCTTATGGCACGTTTCTTAAAGAGACATTTACCTCGCGCGCGAGTAGACTTCAGACGTGTTAAATCGTAAGGGATTCATGAAAACAAGAAAAGAATTTTTAATACAAAAGTCTAGAGAAAATCGAAATGGCATTACGCACCATAAGCATACCGTACTGGACACCGGTTACTCCTCTTAACCACGCGAATATAATGATGAGTTTTTTTTAATTGAAATGATCCAAGAGTAAGGTTTATACAGGGTGTAAGAGCCGGTGTAACGAAAACTTTGCGGGCGTGACCAAACCATGAAACTGAAGAACTTTTACTATGGGGGCTATAATGGGAAACGTAAAAATTTTTTTGTTCACCCATACAAAGTCAGTCAGCTGATCGTGAATTTTGTAAGGGAGGTCGAAAAAATTTTTCGTATCCCAACATAGCCCCCATATAAAAAGTTGTTCAGTTTCATGGTCTGAGCGCGCTTGCAAAGTTTTCGTTGCACCGTCTCTTACACCTAGATGTGAGTAATAATCAATAGCGAAACGTCTTACCTATTTGTATGGAAAAACGAATAGCAAACAGATCAACAAGTTATTTTGAGAAATCAAAAGAAGAAAGAAAAGTTCCAAATAAGAGTTTCGCAACAATAAGGACACAATAATGAATGAGCCTCTTAAACTTTGTATAATTTATCTCGCTGGTGGAAATGTGTAGATCTATTTTTAGTATTCTTGTTCTGCTGTGGAGGACAACGAATCAAGAGACAACTGTGTAAAATAGACCATTATAAGTATTGCCGTGTGATGCCGGTTTAGAATAGCATCACCCCATTTCTTACCCATGGGTGTCGCAAGAGGCAACTGAGGGACTTGAGGGTCTCAGGTGTATTACAACTTTTAGGCGACAGGCTGACTACCTGTCACTATAGTGATACACGAATGATCTCAAACGGCCCTCAATATTTGCCAAACGTGGCGATAGCGACCGTATTTTTACGGCCGTTAACGCTCTGCCTACCCCGCAAGGGATAGAGGCGTGATATGTGTATGTGTATTATAAGTATAATAGAGAAGCTTAACAGAAATTTTGGTGACGACATATATGCTGAGCATATTATCGAACCATGTTGTGATCTTAAGTCTCTTTTTGCGTTTCTCTGTCTGTATGTCTGTCATTAGGCTTATGACGCGTTTCTTAAAGAGACACATCTCGCGCGCGAGTAGACTTCAGACGTGTCAAATCGTAAGGCGGATCGCACACTTGACGCACGACGGAGTGCAAAAATATTGCAGCGATCTGTCAGACCCATACTAGAAACGTCACTCCCCATACTAAAAAAACCATACTAATACTAATAAAACTGCACTCGACGGACAACACTGCGATAGCGCTGCGTCGACAGCGGTTAAGCGGTTTTAGTATGGGGATTGACATTTCTAGTATGGATCTGACAGACCGCTGCGATATTTTTGCGCTCCGTCGTGCGTCAAGTGTGCGATCCGCCTAAGGGATTCATGAAAACAAGAAAATGTTTTTAATATAAAATGTACAGAAAATCGATGTCGCAGTACGCATCATAAGCACCGGACACCGCTTAGTTCTCTTAGCCAGGATAATGATGAGTTTTTTTAATTTATAGAATGATCCAAGAGGTATATGTATTATAAATAATAATCCCTATTACCTATTCCTACGGAAAACAAATAGCAACGGACGGAACCGCTGAGCGCTCCGCTAGTATAAATATATACAAACAGATACAACAAGTTATTTTAAGAAATCAAAAGAAGAAAGAAAAGTTCCAAATAAGAGTTTCGCAACAATAAGGACACAATAATGAATGAGCCTCTTGAACTTTGTACAATTATGTCGCTGATGGAAGTATGTACATCTATGAAAATTTTGAGCCAAAAGAATGTAGGTAAGTTGCAATCTCTCTTCCACTCATACTAGCTCGCAAAGAAAATAGTAAAAAGAAACTAGCCAGCGAAACTTGGTCAAACTACCCTAACAAGCTTTCTTTACATTCGGTGGGTAGGCTCATTCGTCATTCCACCCTCTCATAGGCGGATCGCATACTTAACGCACAATATAGCGCTAAAATATCGCAGCAGTCTGTCAGATCCATACTAGAAACGCCAGTGTCCATGCTAAAACTCGACGGACAACTCTGCAATAGCGCTGCGACAGCGGTCGAGCAGTTTTAGTATGGGAATTGACATTTCTAGCATGGATCTGACAAACCGCTGCGATGTTTTAGCGGTCCGTCGTGCGTTAAGTGTGCGATCTGCCATAGGCGCTGTAGGTGGTATAATTACTGGGATATGGGGGATCCAAATGAACCATACACATGAATAGATAGATATAATAACTAAAGCCTTTGAAGCGGCCCGTGAAAGGGATGTTCAGCTTTTGACATGTTTAATTTACTAGAACAAGCTTTGCAATGTTTGTAGTTTTGGCAAGTTCTAGTACAATAAATAAGTACATAAGTACGGCGGATCGCACACTTGACGCACAACGGAGCGCATAAATATCACAGCGGTCTATCAGTTCCATTCTATATACCAATACCAATACTAAAACCGCACAACCACTGTCATCGCAACGCTATCGCAGTGTCGTCCGCCGAGTGCGGTTTTAGTATGGGGAGCGACGTTTCTAGTATGGATCTGACAGACCGCTGCGATATTTCTGCGCTCCGTCGTGCGTCAAGTGTGCGATCCGCCTACCTTTTTAATAAATTGTATTTCAAATTTATGATAGCTTGCAAAGCCTTTAAGTTATTCCAACTGAATAAAATTAATGATACCGATAAGTACTGAAAACAACTAAGTTATTAATTCGAGTACTACTCTCGTAGCACGCGCTACGCCGTAGCATTGAAAGTTCAAGATGGGGTCAAGATGGATTTATTTGTAAAAAGAACATTATCAAATGAAAGGACCAATCGCTAGGCGTCATATAATAAAGGCTATGTCTAGACATAAACACGATTTATTATGCGTAGCGAGACCTTCAGTAATCTAAGGATTTATCTATTCTACTTGACCTGCTCCCTGACAAAGGAATAGGCTTATCGCACACCTGACGCACGACGGAGCGCTAAAATATGGCAGCGATCTGTCAGATCCATACTAGAAATGTTAATCCCCAATGTCAATGCTGTCAACGCAGCGCTATCGCAGTGTAGTACGTCGAATGCGGTTTTAGTATGGGGAGTGACGTTTCTATATGGTTTCTATTATGGATATGACAGACCGCTGCGATATTTTTGCGCTCCGTCGTGCGTCAAGCATGCGATCCGCCATACTGTAGGTACGAACTCGGAGTACGCACTTCAACGTTGAAATTTAATGAAGAGGTAAGTACCTACCTGAATTTCGTTGGAGAAATTGCTTTCACATTTTACAGACCCCAACGACTCTAAACCAGCCTACCAACATCTGAAAGAAAGAAAGAAAGAAAAAATGTTTATTTGTTACCAAATAAAGCAGTTACCAAATATGCCAGTCATTAAAAAATATATAAACAAAAGGGTAACAAAAAGGTACCCGCTCAGCTAATGCTTAGAGAGTTATTATACAGCACTCTCAAAGCGCTGGTCTTCTGCGGAACCAGACTCACAGCAACAATACCTAATTCAAAATTTAAACAATTTCTTAACCTAAAATAACACACCTCTCATAGCATTATCTAAATACATATTTATTATAAATACTTAAATATTATAAATACTTATTATATATACTTAAATTACATCTATTTATTTTATTATTAACTCCCGACCTCTACCGACTTATTTGTATTCAAATTCCTACTTCAGGCGTTCCAATGACGCCGGGTTCAACACAAAAACCTCAAATTTACTGTACAATGGAGGGAACCATAAATCGTGGGCGCAAAACGGGCGTTAAGCGCCTTTCTTGTGATTGTGAACTCAGCTCTATGTAATTCCCAACCCCTTCTGATAGCATCAGTCTGAGAGTTGGCAACATGAAAAGGTGTAATTAATTTTATGGCATACTCGTAGGTACATCTCTCAAATAACCAAAAGCTCGTGTAAATAATTAAAGTGCATCGTTTTAATTGGCATAAAAATATGTCTAATAGGGCCAATTAAAGAAAAAATCTTTGAAAAGATACCTTCTTCTTTATTAAGGAGCCATGCTCTTGTCGGTGGAGCAATCGCCATTAATTTCTTTTCTCCGCCAGTGACTTCACCTCCTGATACGACACGACATTCACTTTCTCTTTCGTCTGTTGAAAGTAGTTTCTCCTAGGTCGTCTTCTTACTCTATCTTACCTACATAAATATATTTTTTTACAAAGTTATTATAGTGACATCCATTTGCCTAAATTGTTTAAAGAAACACACATACATCTACCTACGCTTGTTAAACTCTCACTGTATTAGGTTCCGAATTAACTTTTTGGCATCATCGGATCAGTTCGAGTAGTCACTATATTTTGATAAAACAAAAAGGTCACATCGCAAATCTCTTTACGTTCTTTACTCTTATGCTAAAATCCTGTTACACCTAGTAAACAGAGATGGCTCGAAGTCTTATACCCGTGGGAGGAAACACGGCTAAGGAAAACTTAATACGATACTAAGATAATGATATTTATTAGGTGTATATTCTGCTGATATTTTCCTTTGTTTCCAACTTTTCTTCGATTTTATCACCATTGAGTATATTGCTTGCACTACATGGTATATAGCAAAGTCTGCTCTATGTTTGTAATAACAGATTTTGATGCTTTTTAATAGATAAGAGTGATTCAAGAGGAAATATTAAATAAAGAGGAAGGTTATGTGGGGTATCTGGTAATTGATAAGTTATGTATAACGTGTGATACAACCATAATTAGTTACAGATTTTCGCATGAATCGAATTACGTTTTAGAAATTTTATAGCTCCTGAAATTAAACTCAGAAAATTTTCGCATGCACATAACCTTAAAAAATCTTGGAGCTTCTGTCGTTGCGGACTTCACGAACCGAATTACGGATTATCAGAAATTGAGCTGTATATCTAAGTCATCACGAGGCAGTAAAGTCAGCTCAACGCTCATAAACTTTAATAGTGCTGTACCTATAAAACATCCCCGGAGAGGAGAGAAGGAACACGCTATATAAAATATTCAGGCGTTCTGACGACTGCCAGTTCGCGGTAGTACAGCAAATATCACTGAGAATTATTTAGCATCATCTGTATACCAGTGGCCTATGCAACGAAACTACAGGCTACAATTCTACAGGTGAAATTTGACGTACATTGCGTAGCCGGTTGGACATTATAAAACCAGGAAGGATATTTGACCCGCTACGCAATGTACATCGAATTTCACCTGTAGAATTGTCGCGTGTAGTTTCGAAAAACGAGGCACAGGTGTAAGGGACGGTGTACTGAAAACTGGGCAGACGTGCTAGACCATGAAAATGAAACTTTGAAGCAAGGTTTTTCTTCAATCTTCCATACAAAACGATCTTATTTGTACGGGAAAATAAGTTAACATTCCCTTGTGGAAAGTTGTGCATTTTCATGGTCAGATCGTCTTTTCTTAAGGAACAAACAAAAGAAATAACGAAATATGAAACGAGATATCAAATAACAACGAAATAATCAAGTTTATTAAGTATTTATTTTCACAAGATCAAGAACATCAACAAATTTCTTAAAAATTACAATAACGAAAGAGTTATAATTATAGCTCAGCTAAAACTATACTTGCTTTATCGTAATATTTACAAATTAAGCTCTTTGGCCTGTACAAAAAAATATACACGAAAATCAATAAAAATGTGAACCGAAGACAAGGTAACAAACGTAAAAACTATGCAATATTATGTCAACAGACAAAATTTACAAAAAAACGGTAAAAATTATACAAGTGCGCGATGCAGTTAGCGTGCGTTCTGTACAAACCTCAAATACTGACATCGGTAAATGATTCAATGCTAAATTTACAAAAACATAAAAGAAAACATAAAAGAAAACAAATTATATTACAGAATGTGCAACGCCAAATTGTAATAAATTAGTTCATATTAGCTACCCACATAGAAAATACAATAAATAAGAAAAATATTATATCAATTATAATAATAGCTGTCTTTTTATCAATTTAAAACATTAGCCGGTGCCCGAAGAAGAAAATATCAAACATTAATGTATTATATTATTAGTTAAAAATATCTAACTGCCACAAAAATTTCAAGTGCTACTAAATGCAAATAATTATTACAATATTCACCTACTGTTAGGATTTTCCTAAGAGCTATGCATACGAAGTACAATTTTACATTGAAACATCAAATTGTAGTTTGAGAGTAGACCTCAGAAAATAATCTCAATTCACTATAGCTCCCAGACTACAATTTGACAGAGAAGCGTTAACTACGGTACACGCTCATATGCTGAGCAAGTAAAGCCTATGACGTTATTAAAATAAAATTTTATTTAATAACGCGCCGAAGTAACGTACTTACGAATGACACGCGTAACTTTTCTTTTTAAATGCCTCTGATATTCGAGACACATTTCCAAAAACTCTAAAGAGTACTTACAAAAGTCAGACGCAAGTTTCAGCAAAAGCTCAGTATAATTTAATATTTTACCAGAAAAAAACCGTTAGCGCGTTTTAGAGAAGTAACAGCGCCATCTAGTTATTAATGATTTAAAACAGAAAGGTAAACCTCGTCTTAGACCACTTCAAAGTTCAAAATTAAAAACTAAAATCTTACGAGAGACGTATTTGTTTGCTCAGAATATGTGCGCGTACTGTAACTAAATAGGCACAGAAGGGTTCAGTACATTTGGCTTTGTAACGGGAAAACCTAAGCATTATCACACCGACTATTAAAACCCTTGGGTTTGATATCTTATACTACAGTCAAATACTTCATACACCTTTTACTTTGGAGTTCGATTGAACTATCCTTTCTACATATTATGGAATGTTCTAGCAAGGAGGTTCTAGTTATTATAATTATCTGTACGAAAGGAAATTGAATCGTATTAATCATTTAGTATACAGTATAAAGTCCGTCTGCTTTTCTATATTCTTGGCAAATTTCAAAGGAAACTGCTTAGAATATTCTAAGAATACTAAATCTACTTCAGTAAATGGTGAGGTGTACCCAAGGGCAATAGGGTAACTAAGGGGTAAATTACTGCTAACATTATCCTAAATTTAATTTTACCCTACAAATAGCATTGAGCTGAGATCTTGCACCTAATTTAATACTTCGTAATTATTGTAGCATATCTATTAAAATAGCACAGAAAAACTAATTTAAAAAGAATAACATAATTTAGTCATAATTATGTTCTGAAAAAGAGTAGAATCAAATTAGTTACAAATTTCCTAAGTAGATAATCTTTATCAATGAATTGATTGCAAGTATTTTAAAATTGACTATGAAGTTGACCAAATAAACGGCTGAGAAGTATTCTATCTATGTACTATCCATTGATGAATAACAACTGTAGATTTAGCAATAGGGTAGCCCTTTGTTTAAATTTTTTTGTCCACCTGAGCCGCGTTTACACCGTTCATAAAATTGTTTTAAGAAATAGAAAATACATTTTTATCTTTTTACAATGACTAATTTCGACTTACATAAGGATAAATGTAAAATTTACTACTTTGTAAAAAAATACGCTCGAAAATTCGACTGGGCGTGACCGGTTAAAAAAATTCACAAAATTAATCAATAGTTAATGGCTTCTGTCTACAGGGACAATTCTGCCAGTGTCGAGGTTGGAGAGTACACTACACGGGTTTCATCTTTAAGTTATAGCTAGATAACAGTCTCTCGTCTAAACAATCACTAAAAATACCAACATAGGATATAAAGTAACATTTAAGAATGTTGGAATATCTTGGGACTACAACCTTAAACGCTGAACTCAATGTGATATCTTTTAATTGGCCTATGAGCTCAGTTTTAGCTATTTTTCTAATGCAGACAAAATCTACAGTTGTACTAAATCAATTCAATGTTACTATCAGCGGATACTAATCAATAAATAGTGCTCTCTGTATACTGTTATTTCAATAAACAACACTACCAGTAGAAAACGAACTTAAATTCGTTTGGATATGTAATAAAACGAGGATACTATTCAAATATTTTCCTATAACAATTTTCTAAACTTCAAATTGACAGACACGAATTCCTAAGTACATTTTTAAAACATTTGCTACAACGTTACACAATCGTTGGGAAATCACAATTTTGGGTAGTATACTATGATAAGTAAATTATTTACTCAGTCCAATTGTGATAACAGGCGAGTATGAGTAATACCAAACCATCAGTATTCTTGTAATTTTCACGCCCGTATAAGTACTCAATAGAAGTATTGTTCAGAGTCAAGAATCTTTTAGAATGTAGAGTACACGAAAAAAAGTTGATAATTTTTTTTGTAACTTTCGATGAGAAAGATTTGTTTTTACGTTACTCAAAACGCCAATATATTATAGCAATTATTTCTTCAAATGGAACGTAAGAGACGTAATCTATTTGTGTTTCTAATAACGTCTAAAATGTAAGTAAGTAAATATAAGTGCTACACTGATAATAAAGTGTCTGTGCTATGTCATAATTATAATAACACCAAAACACTATAAACGAGTTAAATCTAAGAAAAAATTACACATCAAGGTGCATCAATCGTCAAAATACGAAATCCCAAATTGGTAACTATTTTACATAAAACGTACTAACTTTCAGTCACATTTTATAACCACACGATTTTTATTACGAATGTAAATAGCGTTAGAAATACATACATACACAATTACGTATGTGAACGACAGAAGGTAAGATAATCGTATTTATGTCAAACACGTACAAACATCACATGGAAAGGTATCTTTTTTATATTTATTAGAATCTCGTCGTTTCATCGTATACTTTTTGTCTACGATGTTGTATAATCTTTACCACAAACGCAGGATCGCAAAACACCATAGTTTCAAAATGTCATGTTTGCAATTGTCATATATCCAAAATGTCGTTGTTACTAATACGCAAATAATGTAAATCGAAAATGTCATCGCTGTGAAGTCTATCAAGACTTTATCACTTACCCATAACATTCAACAACCGTGGTATTGTGCAACCATGACATTGCTCAAACAGTACAATCCTGCAATAAATTGTCCTTTTTTATTATCATTTGTGATTACTATGAAGAGTTTAGACTATACTTCCGCATTTGCCGTTCGTAAGTGACAGACTCGGCCCCAAAGACGGGCGGCCGAGGGTGCCGTGGCTGAAGGAAGCCGAGATGCCGCCGTTTGAGTCATACCCGTTATTCATGTACTGGTTGTTCTGCAGTCCGATTAGTAGTTCCACTAGCGCGTTGGCCGCGCTCTGAGCGTTGAGGAGCTCGAAGATTATACAGTTGCATTCCGGCTCCGGGTTCTTGACGTTGCTTTTGGCGCTGGAAGTGGACGATGTGGAGTTGGTGGCTGAAGAGTTGTTGGAGGGGGGGTTGGGGTGGAGGGGGCAGGTGAGCTGCAGGTTGCGGGGGTACTGCGTGGGGATCCCGGAGAGGTGGTTGGCGGCGGCGCGCGCGTAGAACACGCACGTGTGCCCGTCCGCGTCCGGGAAGTTGGGGTTGCCGTTGTGCTGGAAACAGACAGATAGATAGATAAAACAAACACGAAATTAAAGCATAGAAAAGTACCAAAAATATAAGTAAAAGTGGGCTAAGGAGGCGTTACCGCTTGTGATACGAATATCGCTTCAGTGCAAGGATACAAGCCATGTTCACCGCTGAGGCTTAGCTTGTATCCCTATCCATGATCATCATCATTTCATCCGGAAGACGTCCACTGCTGCACATAGGCCTCCCCCAAAGATTTCCAAAGTGAACGATCCTGCGCAACTTGCATCCACTGGCGTCCAGCGATCTTCACCAGATCATCTGTCTACCTTGTGGGAGGCCTCCAACACTACGTCTTCCGACCCGTGGCCGCTATTCCCTATAGTCAAGCGATATTCATATCTCTTAGATTTACTGAGGAAAACGATATATCACTATCTAAAGGTGAACGCAAACTTATCCACATCGTTTTTTTTTTTATGAGTCGACCGACTCAGATCGGACAAATGTGCGAGATTTCATAGATTTCAATATAAAGAATTCTAAAATGTGGTTCGTTCGATGCGGTTAAGTGTCCGTTCACTTTAAATGGGGCACGGCGAGCATGCGCGCCAGCCGGCTACCTCCGGTGGAGGCTACTTATTCCATCGAGACTATACTAGATAAGTAAAACGTACCCATATGAGCAGCTGCGCGGCGCTGAGGTGTCCCGCGGCGGCGGCGGCGCGCAGGGCGAGCGCGCGCTCGGCGGGCGCGGGCGCGCGCGGCGGCGGCACGGCGAGCATGCGCGCGAGGCGGCTCACCTCGCCTCGGGACGAGGCCACGCGCAGCGCGTCGATGCCGGTGGGCACCTCGGTGGCTGACAGGAACGCTCGCCGCTCGTACTTCAGCCGGATCCATCTGGAAAGAAACATTTTTATTTTTATTTAACTTTATGCACAACCACACATACTGCCGTGTGATGCCGGCTTACAATAAATAAATAATAAATATCCTAGAAAATTCACACAGTGCCATCTAGCCCCAAACTAAGAAAAGCTTGTACTATGGGAACTAAATAGCTGATACTAATACATACTTATATACTTTTTTAAATAAATAAATACATATTATACATAGAAAACACCCAGACTCGACACAAATATTTGAAAATTGACTTAACGAATGTTTGTGTCCGGTGTGCAGTGTACTAAACATGTGGGTAATATAATAAAATCAGTTAATCGCTAGCCACCGTGTTTGATTGACGCTCCACTGGCAACGAGTTCGGGATTTTTTTTTCTTTGTTTCACGCGTGCAGTACCTAATACCGTTATTATAAAATGCCTATCGGTAAATTAGAGCCCTTCGATTTGGCCACCAACAAGTGGCCAACTTACATTCGGCGTGTTAATCAATATATCAAATTAAATGATATCGAGGATGATGTAAAAGTGTCGTTGCTAATTACCGTCGTAGGTGATAAAACGTATAGTTTAATGTGCGACTTGTGTTCTCCGGATTTGCCGGAAGATAAAACTTACGAGGACTTGGTGACGGTGATGACGAATCACCTAGAACCGCAGCGGTCCGAGATAGCGGAGCGCCACGTGTTCCGGCAGCGCCGGCAGCGCGCCGGCGAGCCGCTCGCTGAGTACCTACAGGCGTTAAAGCACCTCGCGACGACGTGCAATTTTGGGAAATGTAAAACCTGTTCCACTCTCGAGATGAATTTGAGAGATCAGTTTGTCTCGGGTTTAGCGAGCGAGGCTATGCGTTCCAGAATGTTCGCTGAGGAAAAGCTCGATTACAAAAAAGCGGTGGAGCTGGCGTTAGCTCTAGAGGCCGCGGAGAAGCACGCGGAGGTGAGCGCGACCACGGGAGGCGCACAGTTCTCGGGTGCGGGTGGCGAGGCGGGCGAGGGCCTGCATTACGCGCGCTCAGGGCGCGGCGGGCAGCGTAGTCGGCAAGCGGCCGGAGGCGGCAAGGCGGCGGGTACAGGCGCGCGGGCTGCAGCGGCCGGCGGCAGCGGCAGCGGCAGCGGGGGTCCTCCCCGTTGCTGGCGGTGTAACAAGCCGCATCATCCAGATCGTTGTAGGTTTATACACTACACGTGTGATGTGTGTTTAGAAAAAGGTCATTTAAAAGTGATGTGCAAAAAAGTGCGTAATAATGACCGTAGTAGTCGGCAAAATTACGTAAGTGATGATGATGGTGAGTCGGACGACATGTTTAATATCAACTCTGCGGCGGCGCAAGGTAATGATCCATTTTATATTAACATAGACATAGATGGAAAAGTGTTCGAATTTCAAATTGACACGGGCAGTCGTGTGTCGGCTATAAGCGAAAAGTTGTATCGAAGCGTGTTTAGCCATAAGGAACTCATTAGTGATAATTTATTATTACGAAGCTACTCTGGTGACCGAATTGAATCGCTTGGATACATTTGCGTGGATGTAAAGTTAGGAGATGTTCATGGTAATTCATTGCGTCTATATGTTATTAAGGATGGCGCGTGTCCGTTATTGGGCAGGGAATGGATACGCATTTTGAAAGCTACACCGACTTTACTTAATAAAATTATTGATGATGGGTTTGTAAACCAGTTATGTGCGGAGTTTCCGGAGGTATTTAGTGATAAGCTAGGTACATGTAAACGCACCATTCAATTACAGCTTAGTGACCAGGAACCGGTTTACGTACGCGCGCGGCCAGTACCACTTGCATTGCGCGAGCGAGTTGAACGAGAGCTAGCTCGACTTGAGGCCGATGGTAGTATCTATCGTATAAACCAGTCAGATTATGGGACCCCTATTGTGCCAGTTGTTAAAGAAAACGGCGAGATCCGTATCTGTGGGGATTACAAAATAACGATTAACCCTAAATTAAAACGCGATTATTACCCTTTACCTCGTATAGAGGAATTATTCGCGAATTTGAGTGGTGGAGAAAAATACACTAAAATAGATCTCAGACACGCATATGAACAATGTCTTATTGCGGAAGAATCGCGCCCTTATACGGCGATTACAACGCATATGGGTACATTTGCGTATAAGCGTACACCGTACGGCTTATCCTGTGTACCGGAGAAATTCCAAAAGATTATGGAGGAGACTTTGCGAGGTGTACCCAATTGCGTAGTGTTTTTAGATGACGTATGCGTGACTGGGGCTACTAGACAGGAACATATGAGTAATTTGCGGGCTGTACTTGAAAGGTTGCGTATTATGGGGTTAACTGTTAAACTTAGTAAATGCCGATTTTTGCAAGACAGTGTTAAATATCTAGGATTCATCATAAATAAAGATGGTTTAAGGCCGGATCCATTAAAGTTAGAGGCTATTTCTAACGCACCCATTCCGAAAGATGTTACACAACTAAAAAGTTTTTTGGGTATGTTGAATTACTACGGTAAATTTGTAAAAAATTTGAGCACATTATTACATCCACTCCATAACTTGTTACGCAAAGATGTTAATTGGAATTGGGACTCTAAATGTGAGGAGGCGTTTGCTAGTGCGAAGAGCGTCCTCCTGAGTGAAAATGTACTCGCGCATTATGAGGAGGGTCGTCCATTAGTACTGTCGGTGGATTCGAGCGCGTATGGCCTTGGCGCGGTGCTGGCGCATCGCTACCCCGACGGGAGCGAGCGCCCGATCAGCTGTGTTTCGCGCACACTTAGTGCGGCTGAGCGCAATTATAGTCAATTAGATAAAGAGGCGTTAGCTATATTATTTGGAATAACTAAGCACCACCAGTATTTATTTGGACGGCGTTTCGCATTACGCTCGGATCATAAACCTCTTACGTACATATTTGGAGAAAAAGGGGGTATCCCCCAGACAGCTGCAAGTAGGTTGCAGCGCTGGGCAGCACGTTTGGCAGCTTATGACTTTAACATCGCTTTTGTGAGGTCTGGTGATAATGGCCCAGCTGACGCGTTATCGCGGTTACCGTTACCTCAGGAGGGCCGCTCATTAGAAACTGTAAGTTATTTGAATTTAGTGCAAGAGTCCATGCCGGTAAATTTTAAAGACGTAGCTAAGGAAACTGAGCGAGATCGTATATTAAGTAAAATAAAAGGTTATGTGATGTTTGGCTGGCCGTCGGTCGCAAGCTGTGACGAAGAGAAACCATATTTTTCTAGAAAAGAAGATTTAGTTCTTGAAATGGGGTGTCTTATTTATAAATATAGGATTGTTATACCTACTACTTTGCGCGAAAAAGTTTTAAAAGAGATACACGAAGGACATCTAGGTATGAATAAAATGAAGAATTTATCTAGGAGTTACGTGTACTGGCCGTACATAGACCGCGACATTGAGACGGTGTGCCGACGCTGCGAGCCGTGCGGCGCAGTGCGCGACGCGCTGCCGCACGCACCCATACATCCTTGGGAGTTTCCCATGTATCCGTGGCAGCGCGTACACGCCGACTTTGCAGATTGCGGGGGTAGACGGTATTTCATTTTAGTGGATGCTCACTCTAAGTGGATCGAAGCAGTAATGATGAGGGGTACGGAAGCGGTATCTACGATCAAAGTGCTAAGGGGAATTTTTGCGCGTTTTGGTATTCCGGCACAGCTCGTGACTGACAACGGACCACCGTTCTTATCGAATGAGTTTACGTCATTTTGTGAGAATAACTGTATAAAGCATGTGACCTCAGCTCCTTATAGGCCGCAGGGAAATGGGGCCGCGGAAAATGCTGTTAAGTCAGTTAAAAAAGCTATAAAGAGGGCTATCCACGAAGGTGTGGACGTAGAAACAGCATTGAGCAAATTCCTTTTTCAATATCGCAATTGTGCTCACTCGACGACAGGTATTTCACCGGCCGAGGCGTTGCAGGGTCGGCGCCTCCGGTCACGTTTAGATGCGTTGCGCCCCGATCGCGCGGCAGCCGTGCGCTCTGCGCATGCGCACCAGGAGTCGCCCGCCCCTGCTGCTCCTAGGTCTATTTCGTTAGGAGAAACAGTTTTAGCCCGTGATTATACAGCGAGAGGGGGCAAGTGGTCAGAGGGCACAGTAATAAAGCAAACTGGTCCCGTTTCCTATAAAGTAGACATGGGTCAGGGGTTACAATGGCGCAGGCACGTTGATCAATTAATTTCAACAAATAAAAGTAGATTTTCCTTGGCGCGCGCTAGCACGGCCCCAAACCCAGAGGTTTCAAACGCCGATAAGGAGACTGAGGGCCCAACGGAGGGTGAAGCGGAGGGAGCAGCTCAAGTCGTGGAATCAAAGGATAAGAATAGAAGTCGGGAGCCTATCTCACCGCCTCAGGAAATTATAGACAAAAATTCCCCGGAGTCGGAGGTGCTCGCTCCGCCACCACCGCCGGGCGCTTCGGCTCGTGCACTGCGTGCATATCAACGAGCACAAAGATTTGTAGAACAGATTGATTAATATAAAAGTTGTTAAGAGTGTCTGTTAGTAATTTAGTGAGGAGAGGTGCAGTGTACTAAACATGTGGGTAATATAATAAAATCAGTTAATCGCTAGCCACCGTGTTTGATTGACGCTCCACGGTGGAGATCGAACCCACGACCCTCGGTGTAAAAGGCAGGGGTACTATCCGCTACGCCATTTCGAGTCGAATAGCATCACCCCACATCCTTCCCGCGGGTGTCGTAAGAGGCCACTAAGAGACTCGAGGGTATTGGTTTTAGGCGACAGGCTGACAACTTGTCACTATAGTGATACACATGTTTTCTGACACAACCTTGGAAAACAATCCTCAAAAAAGTCAGACGTGGCGATAGCGACCGTATTCTCACGGCCGTTAACGCTCTACCTACCCCGCAAGGGATAAAGGCGTGATATATGTATGTATGTATGTAAGTTATGCACAACTGTACATTGGCGGACTTAGGCGTTATCTCCCAGTCTGCCTTATGGCATGTGGAAAGAACTGGGCAGGTACATTAAAAGTATTTTAATTGTGGTAATCAGAAACATGTTAGAGGTTTTTTGTAAAAAAAAACAAAGTCGTAAATGCCTGCTTATGCTGGTGGCTTGTACATTTTTCCCGCCAACAAACTGCTATACAAGTTTGGTAAGTCAGTGTTTGTGTTTGTAATAGTAGATTACGTACTTAGGGATGTAACCTATCAATAACGACCGAGGTTTTTTAACGCCCGAGCGGAGCGAGGGCGGTACCTTTCCGAGGTTGTTATTGATGTTACATCCGTGGTACGTATACTGCTTTACATATCGAATGAAAAGTGAGTAAAATAAAGCGATAAATGCAAGAAAACGATCCATAAAAGATGATTGTATCGACTGGTATTCAAATTGCACTACTAGATTTTTTTTTCTATGATTGAAAAATATTGAATTAATATGAAAGAAAAGTATCCTAACATAAAGTAGACATTTTTCTGATCGTAGGGATATTAGTCATTTTTACTTTTGTTATTGTAATATTGAGTAATAATTCGACAAACTCATTTGTTGAGGTTATAAAAATACAGATTAAAAATATAATTCCTGCGTTCAAGCAACACAATTCATAGCGGCCAGTTCGAAATTTAAAAATTTTGATGCAGCTCCTATTAAAAATAAGAAGAAATTGATTTTAACTTTTTAATTGTCGCGATTCTATTGATTCTTTTTCTAGTTCCATATTTAAAATTACTTACAGGCTTAGTTTTAAAACCTCGCCTGTAAGTTAAACTTACAGGTCGTGTTTTTTGTCAGTAATGACCTACTTTCAGAGCATGAGATATGTAAAATAGTTTTTTTTTCATAAATGCTTTTTCATTTCGCATATTTTTATAGCATTAGATCTGAAAAAAATGAAAAACTATCCCAGTAGATAAAGCTACGCCACGTAATAATACGCAAACATTAATGCATGCGTTTGCAAAATTTTGCAGGGAACGATCGTGCCGCGATAACCCAAATGGAAGAGGCGTCGGCAAAATGAATTGCGAAAGCAGTAGGTTCTAAATTTTAAAATTTTGAACTTCAAATCCTACCTGCGCTAGAAAATTTGACAAGCTTTACAAGCTGTATATATTTAAGAAGGCAGAAGTTTTTACAAATTGCGTGGTAAATCAACTTACCGTTCTTTCTCCTCCCTGGAAGAGGTGGCTATGGGTTTGATGTGTCCGCGCAGATCCGCTTCCCATATAGAGTTAGCGAGCGAGTTCCCAATCGACACCATCACGCTCACGTGGCCCAAACTGGAAGAGAAGATGGTGTTATTTAGTAAATCGAATAATAATAATAAAAGATCTTTATATATCAACCAAAAATATCCAAAACAACATGCATCATTAAATAGTTGATAAAATGGATAAACCACTCAGCATTTCCGCTGATTTTCAGGGTGATCCACTTTTTTACAAATAAGCATAAAGCAGAAGCTCTGATGGACAGACGATCTGGTAAAGTTCGCGGGAAAATGCTGAATGTAGGCCGCTTCTAATCCGACAAGATGGATATCTTTAGTGGAGGCCTATGTTCAGCAGTGGACGTCTTATGGCTGAAACTATGATGATGATGATAATTATAGAGCAGACGTTGGAAGAACATGGAATAACGCAATTGTACAAACATACTACCTACGCATATAAGTGGTTTACAGAAAACTGAACGCTTTTTAACAGACTTCAAAAAAAGGAGGTTCTTAAATTGACTTGTATGTCAGTGATTTGTAGCGTCGACCGGGAAATGAACCCAAGACGAGTATCAAGAGATCGAGAAATTGACGGAGGCCAACCGGTGCGTCGATAGCTCAGTGGTAGAGCAGTGGGCCGGTACCCCACGCAGCCCAGCTTCGTTTCCCGGTAGATCTTCGTTAATCTGTTGATGTTTAGCGACATCTAGTAGTAGTACTGTAGTACTATGTAAGCTATGTAAGTCATTTGGTTTTTTTACTTACAGCCACTCGTCGAGGTTCGGCCTTCGTCAATTTCTTAATCTCTTGATGTTTGGCGACATCCAGTAGTAGTACTTTAGTACTATGTAAGCCAATAGCTGGGTCTCCATTGAACGAGCAGCCTCAGATGCTCACTGCCACGCGCAGCATGCGGCGCATTGCGCGGTCGGTGTGGTCGTGTTTCGCCTGAGCAGCGCAAAATGCTCATGCTCGGGCGAAAAACCGTCCACACCGACCGCGCAATGCGCCGCATGCTGCGCGCGGCAGTGAGCATCTGAGGCTGCTCGTTCAATGGAGCCCCAGCTAATTGTTTTTTTACTTACGGCCACTCGTCGAGGTCCAGCGAGCGTACCCTGGAGATGTGGGAGCCGAGGTTGCGGTGTATGCCGGAGCACTCGATGCAGATCAGCACGCCCAGGTTCAAGCTCGCCCAGTCCGGGTCTGGAAGTCATTCATTATCATATCAATTTGATGGCCGTTTGAATAGCAGAAGAGCCAATTTAGGATTAGGATCAAATATCAAAATAGTTCAGACTCTAGGAGCAAGAACTTTGGACGCTATAATTGCCGTGTGATGAAGGCCTAGAATAGCATCATCCCACATCCTTCCCACGGGTGAAATTTTAGGCGACAGGCTGTCACGTACATTTACCGACGGCTCTTACGGTGAAGCAAAAACATCGTGAATGATATTTGAGTGTGACTGATAGTCTGTAAAATATAGGATGATCCCTGTGACGTTTATGCCCTTGGACCACCTAAACCTAGATTATAGTGAATCCTAGGATTCAGGTTGCAGAGCTTAGATGGCAGTCGCAGTGTAGAAACTTGTTTCCACTAGAGAGAAGCCGTCCCCGACAGAGAAACGGGATAAGGCAAGGTGAATGAAAAATGAATCACAGTTTATCCCAACTTAAGGCTAATGCGTACCCGCGGCGCCGCAATCGCAGCATTTGTCGTTGCCCTTCACTCGCCGGATGTAATACGTGGCTCTGACGTCGCCCGTTGAGTTCGCGCCCGTCGGGGCAGGCTGCCGAGACGTCTGCAAATATATGGATGTTGTCAGTTGGAATTATGTTTACTGCTTGTAATGCTGTTGTATGGCAGTAAGATATTCTGCAAGTATGAGCATACTTCGACGCTATTATAGGCTAGTTAAGACGCAGATAAGGAGTAGATAATAACTAAAAATAAAAACATTTCTTCAAGGATTATCTTTACTCTAACATATTCCGTATAAAATTTTAATTTCATTTAATTATATTAGGAGAGCTTACAGCAACTTTTACAATACAAAAAATACATAGATACTTATAAGCCAATTACAAGTTAGTTACCTACCACATATAGGTTAGCTATAGGGAAATGAGAGTAGGTACCATATATTTTTTTATTTCCGCCTACTTTGTAATAATTTGAGCATAATTTTTTATTACGCACTCGTTCGTGCCACCTCCCAGCGCCATCTCTCGCCGCGCAGGCTAACTACCGCGCCCTGTGCCACTCACCCTGCCCTGTAGCGAGGCGAGTACCTGCGCCTCGACGGCCGCGACCCACGCGTCGCGCTCGCGCCCACCTCCCAGCGCCATCTCTCGCCGCGCAGGCTAACTACCGCGCCCTGTGCCACTCACCCTGCCCTGTAGCGAGGCGAGTACCTGCGCCTCGACGGCCGCGACCCACGCGTCGCGCTCGCGTCCACCTCCCAGCACCATCTCTCGCCGCGCAGGCTAACTACCGCGCCCTGTGCCACTCACCCTGCCCTGTAGCGAGGCGAGTACCTGCGCCTCGACGGCCGCGACCCACGCGTCGCGCTCGCGCCCACCTCCCAGCACCATCTCTCGCCGCGCAGGCTAACTACCGCGCCCTGTGCCACTCACCCTGCCCTGTAGCGAGGCGAGTACCTGCGCCTCGACGGCCGCGACCCACGCGTCGCGTTCGCGCCCACCTCCCAGCGCCATCTCTCGCCACGCAGGCTAACTACCGCACCCTGTGCCACTCACCCTGCCCTGTAGCGAGGCGAGTACCTGCGCCTCAACGGCCGCGACCCACGCGTCGCGCTCGCGCCCACCTCCCAGCGCCATCTCTCGCCACGCAGGCTAACTACCGCGCCCTGTGCCACTCACCCTGCCCTGTAGCGAGGCGAGTACCTGCGCCTCGACGGCCGCGACCCACGCGTCGCGCTCGCGCCCACCTCCCAGCGCCATCTCTCGCCGCGCAGGCTAACTACCGCGCGCTGTGCCACTCACCCGGCCCTGTAGCGAGGCGAGTATCTGCGCCTCGACGGCCGCGACCCACGCGTCGCGCTCGGCGGCCGCGGCGCACCCGCCCGCGCCCACCTCCCAGCGCCATCTCTTGCCGTCCAGGCTAACTATCGTGAACTCGCACGATGTTGCGCTGTCGCCCTCTGTAAGACAAATTGAAGGATGGTTATACACACTGTTATAATATCATCACCATATCGTGGCGCAACCGCGATGACTTATTTGTCGATAGCCTTCTGTTTGCTGACGATGCAGCCTTCGTTTCAAATTCTCAAAGTGAGCTTCAAAACATTATCGATAAGTTTTCCCACGCGTGTTCTCTGTTCTCCATGTCCATTAATGCCAAAAAAACAGTAGTGCTAACTCAAGGCGCAGAAGCCCCACATATAATGCTCGGTGGCGTTCCCTTGGACATTGTCGACAAGTTTTGCTACTTGGGGTCGACTGTGTCGAACAATCTCACACTTGATGTTGAGATCAATACGCGTATCGGCAAAGCGGCAACCATGTTTGGTAAGCTGAGTGCAAGAGTATGGAACAATAAACATCTGACCACTAAAACCAAGATTATTGTTTACCAAACTTGCGTTTTAAGCATACTCTTGTACGGAGCTGATACCTGGACATCGTATGCAAAACAAGAGCGTCGACTTAACTCGTTTCATATGCGCTGCGTAAGAAACATCTTGCATATAACCTGGCAGGACAGAGTCACAAACGAGCGAGTTCTAGAAATTGCACAGCTGCCTAGCTTTACCGCCCTGCTCAAGCAGAGACGCTTGCGGTGGCTAGGGCATGTGCACCGAATGGAACCTTCGCGTCTACCGCGGCGTGTCCTGCTT
The DNA here is from genome assembly GCA_029255805.1 of Keiferia lycopersicella. Taxonomy (NCBI): domain Eukaryota; kingdom Metazoa; phylum Arthropoda; class Insecta; order Lepidoptera; family Gelechiidae; genus Keiferia; species Keiferia lycopersicella. Next base: position 10,239,401 of record JARACZ010000007.1, read on the forward strand.
GGTGCCGTAGCTAACGCCAAAAGAGGGGTTGGAAGACCCATGCTACGTTTCAAAGATTGCGCCAAGCGGGATATGGCTGCGTTTGACATCGACCATCAAAGCTGGGAGAAGCTAGCTGAGGATAGGGACGAATGGCGAAAGCGTGTGTATGATGGGCGTAAGTCTCACGACGACGCCTGGTTCTCTGGTCTCGCTAACAAAAGGCAAAAACGACACCTAAACATGCATGTTCCAGTCTATAATACCACCTTCACTTGTAGAGCGTGCGGAAAGTCATGCCGCTCCCGCATTGGCTTATATAGCCACGAAAAGTCTTGCCTCAGACACTGATTAAATCGTCTGTCACAGACGTGTGAGGCCAATGATGATGTGAACGATAAATCTAAAATCATCAATACATTGTATCGTTTAGGAAAAATTTGGTGGATTTCCTACCTTCATCTCCGTCTTTCTTCACTCCACTGCTTTTCATCCGCCGATGCCGTTTCTTGACATGCGGCGTATCTTTTTCTTGTCCATTCGTCGAACCAACTTCCACTTCCGACGCAAGCGACTGCCGACTCGACGCTGGCTCCTTCATTGCGTCGAAAGCAGACATCAGCGCTTTGTCCGTCACTCGTGTCGGTTTGTCTTTGTACCCTGGAATTAGAAGGATGAAAGAATGAGGTAAATAACCAAATGGGCAACGAAATGCGCCACTCAATTTTTCCTGCGCGAAAATACGTCAATGTCAAAGTATTGTTCTATCGTATCATGTTCGTATCAGTGCACATTCACACGGACTTTCCCATCATTAAACTGTTGATAAAATATATCCAATGTAATGACAGTTTATTTTGTAATTATATTTATTTTATATATCCTTTATTATATTAATCTTACATAAGTTTTCTTTTGTCTTCCTTTCGCTTCACTTCATGTTATAACTTCTACTCTCCTTTCCACATTTTATTCATAGATACACCTTCCTGTCTTTGTTGTCTGTCTGTGATGTCCTTACACACTTTGTTATTTTTGGTTTTGTTTTCGGTTTCCCGTCTGTTTCAGAACAACAAACAAATAAAAAATTTCTACCGAACGATCTCCTCGCGTGTTAAAGTCGAGTTACGGTCATTGGCAAAAAACGTTTCAAAATAAAGAGATGTGAAGCCATTTAAAAAAGGCACATTCGCGCCTACTGTGATATTGCAAAACATTTAAAAATCCACCAGATCCATTCGCTAAGAATAAGTTACGAACCGTCAAATATTGCCTTTTCATATCTCGAAGATAGCTGTTTAGTTTCACGGGCTGGTATACCACATGATATATCATCAGCAAATTATCAGAAAGAAAAAAACATGAAAGAAAAACGTGCATCATGTAAACCCAATTTAAATTTCTAACCCAATTTAAAATTCGTCTAGTAAGAAATGTTTTTTCTGTGTGACTTGATAATCCAAAACCTTTAACAATATCCCGTATGGGAAATCAAATAACTCAAATTGTAATGGACTTAAAAACCAGATTTCCCTCAAACAGACTTTGTTGAATGTTAAGAATCAATCAGCCGTTCCGAATCGTGCGAACGGTTGTAACAATAACGAGTTGAGAGGTGAAAGACCCGAGCTCACGGCCATAAATCACCGGCTAAGGTCATGGTTTTTTGACAGAACTAAACATAAATTGATAATGGGAAAAAACTAGCGCTCCATGTGAACTAAAGAAGTAAGTACTTCGGAACACGATAGTTTCGTATATCGGTTTTTGGGATGCTTTCATTAAAAGATTGAAAACTTTCGCGGTTGTAATACTTCTGTAAGAACTCGTTTAAATAATAGGGTATCATATTAAATTGTACAAGCAACAGTATCTTCATTTAATCGCGTTTCCATCGCAAAACAGTGTCATAATACTTGACTGAATACCTCAACTTCTCAACATGGTAGTAATCCATACTGGAAGGTACTCTGTAGAGTATTTTTAAAATTTTTCGTAGTATTAAACATTTTAAAGCCTTAGGAATTCAACCTTAAAAGGGTGTAATTCTGAACGCGTAGGTCTCATCTGGCTGATATTCGCTTTTCCGGTATTTTCTGTGAAAGCCAAAATTCCCTATTGACCCTCAAACAGTTATAGTTTAGGAAATTCAATTTAAGCCGATTGTTTTCTATTGTCGTTTGTTTTATTGTGCTCACGGTAAGCCGAATCAGCTGCAATTATATTTCTCAGACTATACTCACCAAGTGAAAGACCTCCAATGCTATCGTGGATGTCGAGACTGCTGTACCCGTTGTACCCTGGCACCGTCGTGATGATGGATTTGGACCCTCGCGGCTTCTGCCCTGGCACCTTCACTGTTACATATTGTAGAGATATTTCTTTGCCGTTGACATCTTCCATGTAGTCCTGAAAAAAAATTTAACTGAATACATCTATAAGATCTCTGTGAGGTAATTTGATAATAATCTGCTCATAAATTGATGCTGACAGAAATGCAAATTAGTATCGACTTGAATAAATCAAACATGATTTATGTTAATTAACAAGAACCAAGACCACTTACAAGAAAGTAGGACAAGAAGGAAAAAGATTTATGAAATCAACAAGTTCTTACGTGTAAACTGGGATGATACGTCAATCTTCCATCATCACATAACGTCACATACTTTTTCTTCCATTCCTTATTCAAAGCTTTACTACTCTTTTTGTACAAATAACCCTGCTTCAAAGGGATCGCCCGCCCCGACCCTAGCTCCCCATTCTTCAGTCTATCGTCTCCTTTCTTTGATGGAGTGAAGAGATTTGATCTTCTTCTCGATTTCCTTGAAGTTGTGGGGGTTGATGAAGGGGTGGGCAGGTCTTTCGAGTCTTTCGCGGGTTGTAGATTGTCTAAGCAGTGAGGGGCTGTGAATTTGACGTTGTTGTTCTCCGTCGCTATTGAGACCAGCCCTGACGAAGAGCCGTGGCTGCCTAAGGAGTTGCCCCATCGTGAGGAGGTGTCGGATCCGTTGGCACTGTGGATTTCTACTACGTGTGTTGAGGATATGCCGCTGCTATTCGATGAGGCGTCGAATGATGAAGCTCCTCTGTGTAAATGGTGGGATGATGCTGACAATGTGTGATGGCCTCGTGGTAAGGAGTCCTGGAAATTCAATAAATTAAGCTTTACAACCTTATGTTTTGTTCCCAGTTTTGTTTGAAAATCAGTATATCACAACATCTCGAAAATTCATGAAAAATTGCAGAGTGCCTTAGAATTTTTTATTTTGCTCTTTATCAATCACATTATCTTATTTGTTTATTGTTTTAAGTATTCAGCTCAATGCAATTGCAGTAGAAAATTTACGTATTAGGATTCATCAAAACACGCAATCGACATTGTTACATTCACCCATTTCTGATACACAATGGCAGATAAACCAAAATGAAGATAAGATTATACAGTTACCTACTTATTTTCTATCTGAAGTGGAGTGGAAACTACTAACTATGGAGCAGCAGTATTTACCATTCCAATGAAGTTAATGGCTATGAGAAAATTGAACACATTGTGCCTATACATAAATTTGAAGAATAATATTTGTTTGTTGTAATTGTTGCTGAAATTATGAACTGCTTGACTTGATTTGGTTCACCAATGCAAACTACATTATCCCTGAGTAACATATAATTACTACAGAAAAACATATTTTTTCATGAGAAATTCGGGAGCTAGCAGTTGAAATAAATTAACTTGAATTTCTTCTAAATTTTTTATACACATCTACATGTTAGGACATTTATAGAAAACTTGCAGATGTATGCATAAACATAAAGTTCATATTATGTACATTCTTCTTAGCATCGTGTACATTATTTATTACATTCAACTTTTCCTACATAAATAAGTTTTAATTAATTTGTAATAAACAAACATGAAATGTCAGATCTTTTTATATAAATTACATAACTAATAAGAATGTTAGATGCGGAAGAAGTACCTACTTATTGGGAGTTTTCAATTATTATGTAATAAACTGACCTAAAGAAGTGACCAGATGGCACACATTCTATTGCATAAATAAGATATTCAGTTTCTAGACAGGTTAAGGATAAGATGATTTGATATCTAAGTCAACTAAGTAAAGATTAAATTAGGTTCTTTCTCTATTGTTGTTTTAAAACAGCAGACTTTTACACTTTTGGGCGAAGTAGTTCCAACAAGGAGATCTGAAAAAACCTCCAATCTGCTTTGAGAAAACTTAAACTTTGGAATCTATGTACATACAGGGAAATAGGATAGATAAGGAAGTAAGTATGTACATTTTGTATTGCTCTTATGCAAATATTTCGAAGATACAGAAATAATTAAATACGGAATATTATCGTGAATTGAGGCCACAGTGATTGTAATCTCAGTGTTTTATCATTTTCAGGTAAATCAAATAGGTATTACGTATTTTTGATGAATGATGATTCAATAAGTTCTCAGAAATGATAAATATTACACATGATACAGCATAAATTCTGCTTATGCAGCTTAATGATTACATGAAAGTACTATTCTGCAACAGAGTTTCTAATATCTAACATCATGTCGATTATGCCAATAATATGGAGTTTATCATTTATCCTCTCTCACTCACTGTTACTTGTTACACAACCATGTCAGAAGCCTACTAGCTTAGTAAGAAATTAAAAGAATTACATCGGATTTACATTGGACCATCACACAAGTCAATAATTGGGTGGAGGTGGCGCAGGACAGGGTTTGGTAGAGGAAGCTCGTTTCGAAGTCCAAGCTCGATTTTGTGTCACTGAGCCAGAGAAATTAGTTAGATAGAATTCATATTATTTCATCGAAATTTGTGTGTGACACAACAGAGGAAGACTGAATTTGTACTTATGGTTTGCACTTCAGCATTCTGTACCACGTTTTTACTTGCGGCCAGTATTCCGATGGGAGTGAGACATTTGCCTATAGTAAAAAGTAGCCTATGTTACTCACCAGTCTCTCAACGAACAAATTAAATATTATAACATAAATTTGCTTCATTACGAGAGAGACGGACAAACAGGACTTTTTAGTCTTTTAATATTTTCTGATAGAAATCCTCTCCTTGTGCTGATACTGTCACTGTCAGTGATAGTATTGGAATTTTGCATAGCCTATTAGTTATCAGTAATTCATTCATTACATTATTAACTAACCAGCCAATAGGTATTTCGATGATTACTATTAAACAAACTATTTTCAAACATTGTTTGCAGGCAACTTCCCTAAGCTTATTGGAACCGACCATTTCTTACTTATAAACACTGCTACCTTTATACCTGCCTGAATTTTTGCAAGTCAGCCTTGCTCTTACTCCAGAAAAAATGCAGTGTGTATGAATTGAGTGGTGGGTGTGTGTATAGCTAGTTGTGATACAGTTTCCAGTTTAGTTTTCTTTGTAAAAATATTGTATGGATAGTTTGTAACATTATCATGTAACACAGAGTAGGTAGATGAACAGAAATGCTGTGAATACATTATGTAAATTCAACTGTTTATAACATTTACATATCAAGTTTAGAATGCCAGCCGGTAACGAAAACATTCCTTGCTGTTTATTACTTACCTATCCTCCCATTAGAAAATTCCATAGCATTACATACCTTGTATAGAAAAGTGGAATGATTGTGGCTAGGTGAATTCGCTGCAGGCTGCGGCGTGACGGGCCTGGAGCCCGCCGAAAGACACTGTGAAGACGAGGAGAGCCTCGTGCCAACGATCTTCTGACAAGCTGTAACACAAGGAGAATCCACCGTGAAAACACCACACAATCTTGAGAAACGAGTATAACACTACTACTATCTACAAAAACAATCAATTTCAAACAGTAAAGTTTTCACGCACTCTCAAATTTAGCAGATTTCCTACGGTCGCGCTCCTCCGCTCTTTGTATGTTGTAACACGAACTTCTTCGCCTCAAACTCGATATCGGCGACATGTTCGATTTGAAAATAAGCGTCCGCTCCATGGTTCCATTCAAAATCTATACAAAATTCTCGATTTTACGTATCAAGGCACTCACGAAATTATTTTATGCGAAACCGAAAATCGCGACTAGCGATGCGTCAAAAAATGTAAACAATGCGCGACGGATTGGACGCGACAGAACGAACGAACGAAACGCAATCGCGACGACCGCGCGTCTGGGGGTCGGTGTTGCCACTGCCGGCGATAAAACTCCCCGGTACGCGTCCGATCCCCATAAGCACGCGACTGAGCGAACCAATATCTATTATTTTTTTATGCGACGGTTCCACAGCGACGAGTCCATCATACATTTCATCGGAAACATTATTATAATGTTGTGTTATGTTATGAAATTGGTTATCGACCTTTGCCAGTAAATAAATGAAATTACTTATTGAATGTTATCAAATGTTATATTTGATTATGCCTGATAAGGAAGAGGAGGCTCCTAGGGGAAAGTTGTTCAATTTCATAAACTGTTTCCCCTTAAAAATATTTGCTGGTTATATTTTTTACATCGTGTTATAAACACCTGTTCCGACTAACTTTATGCATGCTATACGGTACAAAAAATATATTTCTTAAGGAATACCTACGATTGAAATAAACTCTTATCACAAACTATTTTCCCAACGGGGCTAGAAAATATGACCTATTTATTAATAACCTACTTACTCAATACGTGTGCACTTTATAGCTTTTGTACCAGCCTACTCAGAGAATAAAATTGAAGCGTTGATCCTTAGTTGACGAGATGTTGACGATATCGTTGGAAACACAGATTGGATTAACGGTTCTTGTACACACACCTACTCTAGATTATTACCTAGTTGCCTACATAAAATAAGTAGGAAGAACATAAATACCAAATAATTTCAATCAATGCATAACAACAAAGTAATCAAAAAAGCCGTTATAAACGACATTTCATTCCGATATAATTGTTGTAATCCAAAAAATACAAATAGACGTGACATCATCTTGTAGAGTTCGTGCCGCGAAAGAAGTGCCGCGAAAACAGTTCCAATGATCCTTAATCTGACGGTCATAACGGTCATTTAAACTTTTTTCGCGGGACTTCTTTTGCAGCGTGGGCTCTAAGCACAAAAACACTGCGCACGTTAAAGTCGTTACACTTACCATCTTGAAATACTCGCTCAACATTCAAGCCGTACGTAGCACAAGTTTCATAGTATGAACATCTTCGCAGTTCGTTTGTCAGCTTGCGAGCGCGGTTGTCGTCCACTACTCGTGGACTACTTTCACTTATGGCATCTGGAAGAGCAGTAAATTATTTAATAGGAAATAGATAATGGATATTAGCAATTTAAATCAGCTCTACAATTAATATTTACTTGCATAAAGCAAGCTCTTGTTCAATTATTGAGCTCTACTACTCTTATAATAGAGACAATAAAACCATGACAATATTTTTGAAGGAATAATGGATAAAGGTTGTTAAGAATGCAGAAATTCTTAATTTTGTTCTTAATAGAGATGAAAATCTGAATACTTAAAAGTTGAATTCACAAATATCACGTCTGTATACGTCATTTCATTAATCAAACCAAATTCTCAAGCAATAATTCAATAAACCGCTAAGAACACTGTTAACTTGTTCAATAAAGATACAAGTCTCTAGGCCTTCTGGCTTAGCATAAAATAAGACGCTTCACTAACCCTTACCTTGAGTTCCGACCAATATGATAGGAATCTCCGCGGAATTCCGGTAATGGGACATTTTGTTGAAGTAATTCGAGACGGTGTTATAGCTAAGCTCGTTGTCCAGGCTAAAGACGAAGATTACGGCATCAACCCACGCTGTGAACTGAAAAGGAAACCATCTTTTAGCCTATGAGATTTACTATATTTTAAATTTATTGAGTTAAAAAGAGTCACAAGTAATTGACTTAATTTAAATAAGGTATATTTTTGCCTTAGGATACAAAGAAAAACACTATAACAACGAAAAATCATATTAATAAGATAATGAAGCTGTAGGTGACCCTTTTACAAAAGTGTAATACACAACACAAACAACTCTCTGTTAACCCGTCGCAGAAGTATACAAGAAAAAATCCGCACCCTTTTGTAATTACTGGGGTAATTTGATGCAGTCATAGGGGTTTATAACCAAAGCGAAGGGTTGTGTGGTAAACTCAGACGTACCATGTCGCTCAGTGATAAACTGACAAAGAGTAGGTTGGAAGCTACGTATTCGTATCGGATAAGTAGGTACATGTTTTTCTCTGAATGTTTTCGTCATGATTGGTTGGTGATTCAAAAAAGCAATAAAGACGATCATCAAATATTTTTTAATATTTAGATATTGTGACCTGATGAGAAATATGAGATATGAAAGGTACCTTTTTGCATAATACATACAAAATAATACTTAGAACAGCTACGGCACCCACTTGAATAGAAGCGTGCGTAGGAGGGTGTCACCCCTTTCCTCTTAACAACCATCAGACATGTAAGGTGAGTGTTTTTTCCGGAATGAAGACAAAATATGAATATTCTTTTTCTCATTTACAGAATTTTAAGTAGGAATTATACTCCAGAAAATCTATTCTTTATCCATTGTTTCGGATCACGAAAAATTCGTAAAGTAGTCCTCATAGCATACCCCAATGTTTCTCTTGTCTCTATCAGTGGCTCAGTGCTAATGAATTTCAACGAAACATGTAAATGTAAGTACTCAAATGATATTAAACAAAACTGAGTAAATATAGTCTTCGAGAATTTGTTTCAGTGGGCTGAGAACGAATAGCTTCTTAGAATGATTGTATCTAAGCATGTGATTAAATATTACTTCTGTGGATACTATATTTATAGGAATACCCTATCCAATTCGGAGGAGACGTTGTGAACTTACTTTTACTTTAATATAATGCGTGAATGAAATAAATTATCTATGTTCTAATATGTCTAAAAGATATTACAATATGATAACAGTATCCAATATGATCGATTCAATTTATTAAACAACAACGTTACGTGGTACATAAAAGACAACATTATAGTTATCGCTTGAGTAATACGTAAATATCACTGAAAGGTAATAAGATTGATATAAGTTCATTCTGCATTAAGTAGTTTGTGCATTATATGGATGAAATAGAAGTTCATTTATAACAATATATTCTTACCTCTGTTAGTGGGCTAGTTGAGAAAGCAGAGAAAATTTCCAACACAAATCTCAATCTACTGATTATTATTATTTAACTTCAAAAAACGATAAACATATGATATTGCCTTCATGTATTCAGGGCAATGCTCGAATAGCAACTGGGCGGGCGGGCGCCGGGCGCCCTCGCTTAGTTCATCATGGGCGGCGAAGCCTTGGTTTCGTGCTATTTCATTCTAACCTCTTAATTTTACCTGCCAACGAACGGGAGGGAAACATTGCATGCAATAACGTTGCAAAGCTTGCAATATAACCTTTTGCGTATCGAAGTTGGCATGATATCCTAGATAACTAAATTTGGATCTGTGAGCATCGATTAAAAGGGCTTTAGGTCAGACTATTTCTGTAGGTAAATGTCAGATCTAACATAAAAAAAGAGTAATTCACATACTTATTTACAACTGTCATGAACGAAGACTATAAAAGGAAAAATCAAATATCATTCAAATTATTCCCAGTGTTGCATGCAACATCATCTAAAAGAAGGTAACATCTACTTCTATTCTATTTTGCGTTTTTAGGTACTTAAACTTAGATATTTATGTTAGATATTTATGAAAGTCTTTATGATTTACCAAAATTAAAACATAAAGTATAATTATTTAATGTCAAGTACAATAAATTATCATAATGTCAACTTAAAACTAAAATAAAATAAAAATACAAATAGAAGCTACGAAAGCTGGCTAGTCAAATAAACCCCTGCACATTATTTAATTATTATTAGGGTTTATCGGGTCGTTGGACGACTTGGTGTCCCACACGCAAAGAAGAAGAATTATTACCAATTTATGTTGATGATTTGATTGAGTGACCCTGATATTAAAAAATACTTTGGCTCTAAGCCGATAAAAGGTCAAAAGGCTATCGCTCTCCAGATCTAGACAACCAAAAACTTTCGCACTTTGCCTCTAGCAGTGCATCAATACAGTTGAACTAACTTGAACCTACTCAGCCACAAGGTCGTACTCTAAGAAAATACAAAAGGAGGCTCAAGAGATTAATGCGTGCACATCGATTGTCTGTCATTGTTTTCAGAACGCAAGTAAGATGCTGTATGCATACCAAACCAACCAACTTGTTCTGTTTGAAATGAAATAAATTATACGACTCGATCATATGTTACGAAGAATGCAAGTACTTTCATCTTCGATCGTCCAAGCGTTAGGAAATGAAATCACGAGGAAGTAATCAAACGTTGCTTGGCAAGTGCGTGTAGTCATCGGCAGTGGGTGGAGTGGAAAATCGTTCGAAATTTACTAGGAATGCATTAAGAACATTGCGTTGATTGTGAACAATGATCATGATCACTTATGCCCGCAAAAGGCTTTGATGAATCAAAATCTGAATAAGAACGATTTATATAATTGGTTTTAATAACAATTATGAAACATGACTTCTGTTCATTCCCATTTTCACTATCTTTTGGGTGCATTGCACTAGAAATAAATAACACTTTATTCATCCGCAACTGATTTGATAACATTTCCTTCCTGTGTAATAATAATTAGGTTAAATTAATGACGTTGCTTCTACGTTAGTTAGACAACTACTGTAATCAATCATCAGCGCAGCGCAGGCTTTTATTTGCTCATTTATACGTAACGTAGTATATATTTTTAGACATCCATTTCATTTTCTTTTCTTTTTCTTTTTATTACTGCTATATCTATCAATACCGTGTGGTAGTAGCTTAGAGTAGTATGCCCCGAATGCTACCCGTCGGTGTCGCAAAAAACGACTACAGGAATCATCAAGGGAATAGGCAGCAGCTTGGGCAACAGCGATCTCTATGAATGTAACATCTTGCACTGCGCTCGCTTATCTGCCTGCCAATTGTGGTGAGTATTGCAAGACCCCCCGAAAGGGGGAGGTCCATGTCCAGCAGTAGACTGTTGTGGCTGTTAAGGTGAAGGTAAGATATCTTTCAATGCTTCAAAACTTATTCCTTACTTTAGAAGCAATTTGTTACTTGTACTGTTATGCAAACACTAAGTAAAGATACTTGCTATAATTCTATTAGATAGAAGGTACCTAAAGTGCCTGCCTTTACCTGAGCAATAAAGGTATATAGTTGCACTAAGATGTTAAAGTGAAAATTAATAGTTGTGATGTCATATGAAATAGTCCTACTATAAAAGTATACCTACCAATACCTAAAATCATTTTTAACTCCATCGATATCGTTATTAAAATCTCTATAAGAACGGCTAGTGTATGTAAGTCTTTTGTTGTCTTGTTAAGTATAGGCACCTGACTGAGGTACCTCCCATAACAACAACTATCTTTAATATAACCACTCGAGAACAGGTTTTCATGCCCCCACAACCGGGGTGCGTCTTGAACAAAACGAGTCGAGACACCCATGAGTGTAGGTAGGTACAACGTCAGTTTTTTTATGAAGCTTGAATAGTAAGAGGTGGGGAAAGGTAACGTGATCCACGGACGTGACTCTGCTTCTTTACATTGTTCCTGTGACATGATACTTTTGCAGGACTATGGATGGATGTATGGGTAGGTTGATGGACTATGGGTGTACCGGTTGTTTAAGCGTAGAATATGGATGTGGTAACGTTGCGGTTTTACTTACGACTCTTACCTATTGTTATCAATGAAAATAAACAATGTCATGATTTCCCCTTTCTGTGGGAATTTTACTTTTTTGGCAACACAGACATTTATTTTTCTGTGTGACAAAATTTGAATAACGAATGACAAAACTTAAATTAGGCAGGGCCGCATTGAGGGCAATGGTACATAGGTATTTTGTTTATTTCAAAATCTATTATTCATGTCATGTTACTGTTGCCCAAACACCAATTCAGATAAATTATAAGGCAGATTATACCTATCTACTTGTTTTAAAAAAAGGGGGACAAAAAGTCAAATGTTTGATGAATAGTCAATCAGAGACGTCTTCTGAACCTTGAACTAAATAAGATTGGTATTTTCGTACTTGCTTAGGTACGTAGGTACTGAATACCTTGGCATAGCTAGGTATATGTATAAACTTAAGTACCTCATGTTTTTTTAACCCGAATATTTTTATTTTATGATACACATTTTGTTACCAAAATAATTTTATAACCGAACTGAGGTATGAAGTTACAGGAATATACCTAAATCATTGTCAATAATTTTTTTCTTAGAAGCTCAAAGCAAGCTTGGCGAGAGATTAGGCTAAATAAGAAGTTTTTGATTGGTTCTATATCTAAAGTAGGTACACCACTGTGCTCTAGATAGGCGAATACTTGAATAACTTTACCAATTCGTTTTGGAGGGGCCCTTGAATGCATCACAGCTATTCCTCAGTGTCTTTGACTCTATTCAAAGGGTAAGCAAAACGTGACTGACGAATCTAGGTGAGTAGGTATGTACTACCTACCTACTTACTTGTTACTTGTCTATTGATAGGGTATGAGTAGAACAATGGTAGGGTACCTACCTATCGATCTTTCTAACATAGCCATCGTTGTTGGTTATTGTTAGGAAGATTGTATGTATTGAATTGCATGAGGATGGTTGCTCCTGAAATATAAAGGAGGCGCAAGTCGAGAATCTACTTAGTTACTTTTTCGGTTAGTGTACCTACCTTTCTATTTTTGTTATATATGCATTTTTTCTCATATGTGCTGTATTTAAAATAAAATTACTGTTTATTATTAATCATTCAAGAAACTTAAAATTTAAACTAGAAAACCATTTTGTTCATTATTTAATCGAAATCACTTTGTTAACACAATCGTCGTCGTCTAGCCAGAGTGTCACCGCACGCGACTTCCGTGTTCCGCCCGGTCGACAGGTGAAATATAATAAAACAAAACTGAACGATTTTTACTCGATTTTGTTGGTAAAAGAAAGGAAGTTCCAAATTTAAATTTTCCCGCTACGTACAAACATAATATTTTTCGGTTTTTGTTTTTTCATAAAAATAAATAACTTAGCTACAAATAACTATTTTCTCTTGCATTCCTATTTTGCATGCTAAATACTGGCGCATCACGCAGAATTTAACGTAATGTAATGACATTTATTACCTTACCTACTTTTAAGATCTTTAATGTACCGTGTATGCTAGTGAATAAAATATCTTTATCTTTATTGTTAACAAATTAAAAAATATTTATTATTAAACCGAATGTTACAAATAACAGTAAAAACCAAAGCTTCTAACATTTTTAAGACTAGTTACACCTAACCCCCCCGTAGGTGGTACAAATACCAACAACGAACCAGTAGTGTAGATTCAGGGAGGTAGAATTTAACCTGGCGCCATTCAGTCGCGTCGTACCCTGTCAAGCTATGAGGGGTAGCCTGGTAGCTAACTCAATACAACAGGCGATAAGTAATCACAGCTCTATACACTCTAAAAGCAGCATAATACAGTTCAATATTCCACAGCTTATGGTTTACGTAGGTACCAAATAATTCAGAGGAGTAGAAACTAGACATGGTAATAGTACAATTAAAATAATGTTTGATTATAGGTAGGATAAGCCATGGGCGATGAAAGAGAATGGTGAATAGCTGAATACACAAAGGTAAAATATTGAACATTATACTCACGAAGTGAAGTAAGTTCAATCGAAGTAATAATATAAGCGAACGAAGGATAATAGAAAAGAAACTGGAAACTAAAAACAACACAACCTGAGACTTGATCGTAACATTGTGATGTAACTTCGTTATCATTCAATATTTATCGATCTGCAACACGGGGATATGGACGATAACATCTAGCAAGTGTCAATGTATAATATCTACTACCTACATTTTGTTACTTTAGGCTGAAAGTCATGACATGATAGGGCGAATTCTAGTAATTAAGAGCTATCCCGACACTAGGATTGGGATAACTACTCGTATCAGCACCAAAACTATACTTTATCCAATCATTTGTCTCTAACGCAAGCGAAAAAATGTACATAGGCAAAAATATACTGCCAAACCACACCACAACCTAGTCGTATTCCCATACCTTTCACAAGTACTTCAGTGGCCCGCGTATGCAATTTCATTACATTCCTTTGCCACCTTTGGCTACCTTTAGCTGGTCTCGACCACAGTAAACGGGTGCGTATTTCACGGGTTCTTATCATTTATGCATTAAATTTTCGTTGGTAGAGAATCCCCCTTTCCACGAACAAACAGTGAACAAGAACAAACTCATAATTATTTCATTCAATATGGCTACAAATTAGCTTACCTATGTATTTACATGCCTGTTTCTGAAGAGAAGTTACTAGAGAGAGAGTGGGTGGAAGAAAAATTTAATTCTTGAAAGTTTTCGTAGCACAAATAACTTTCAGTTTATTTATGTAAAGCGCCGTTATTTATTTAATTTTAAAAGTATACGAAAACTTTATGACGAACAAGACAGATTCGGATAGAGTGCATCTAGCTACACCTACTATTTTCGTATCTCGCAGAATTCAGAGGCTATAAAAAAATGGAATACAAGCTGGAAGTAGGTCGGAGCGTTGCAATTACCGCACGAGGCAGTGATGAAGACAGGGTGGGTTTCATTCAAAAGTTAAAACTATATTGATATCTTACTTAGCATTTTTTGCCTAGTATCTCCAACACAAACATCGAAATTATAAAATTACTAGTATTTTCTTCCAAACTACTTAATTATTTTAATTTAAGTAGTGTCAGAAATAAAAATCAAATTTTTAAGGTAAGGTTTCGGCATTATTAAATACGTCAATTCAGTTAATTTGCGTTCTACGAATCGAATAGGTACCGTGAGTCGTCTAAATGTAAACATGACAATTGATACTTTCATGATTTACAAAAGGCAACGGTATAATACAAAACATGTATCGAATCGCTCGATTTGGGGCGTGATCTCTGTGAACGTTTGATATTGTTGAACATAAGATACTCTCATTTTGTTTTGAGATTGGTACTTCGTACTGTGATGCGATCAAAATAGGTAATTTCCATTTGTAAACCTTTCAAATAACGTTACTGACTTCGCGGCTTGTTCATTGTGTCAATGAAGCTACACATTTATTTTTGGTTTCATTAAAATCAAAGGAAATATATTAATTTAAAATACATTTTCAAGATTTTTCCCTACAATTTCCCTGAATTTGGCCCTGGTCCCACGGTGCAATTCAGACAGGACGTCCCTCGGATAGCTGCAGGGGATGAAGGGGTAAGTGGGGGCCGTGGGGGGAATGGGAAATGTGCTCATGCAGATATTATCGCGTAGGTAACTACTGTACCTCTTCTTACCTACGCTCTCGACTAATTGTGGATATTTTGCCCTAAGGAAAAACGCTTCCTGGCATGGCAAGTTTTCTTTCTTGTGGAAAGTATAAAGTCGTTAAAACTTTATAATAGTTTCTTTGTCCCTAGACTGCATAATAGGAATGGGTAGATTAGGCACTTACTTACCCAAAATGGATAGGTAGTCTAAGTACGTACTTAACTTAGTTTAATTATTTCTTTGCCTTTCTTTGTCTAGGTGCTTTCATGTCATACATAGTACCTACATAATAATATGCATCCATTATAGGTATATTATCGTATCGTGCACTATAATTTCGTGTCGGGCAATATCATGTTGGGCTTTTATAGATGCTACTGAACTGAGGAGGGCGCTACTTGTCTCACCTGCATTTCAGGAGGTCCACCTTCATCCCGAATGAGGAGGAGATAGCTGTGCCCATCGATGATGACTTCTTTCTTGAAGCGACCACCTAAAAGAAAAAATACAGTTGAAAATTTGGGTTGATGGTTACAGTACAGACTGTTCGAAAATAATGCACAAGGGACACATTAGTACGTGGTAGTTGGTTTATTCGTCCAAGATGTGATGCACCAACTACTACCTACCTAGGACCCTACGTACCTACCTACAGCGTTGGCATGCCGTAACCAGGTACCTACTATATTTACGTAGGTAGGCTATAGTAAGTTATAACTACATCATAATAATAAAGGAAATAAGGAAGTGTCCAATTCAATTCCGTCTGACATCATCATTGAACATTTTGAGCGTGGGCAAGAAAATTTAATTTTCTTAGGACCGCCACTATCTTCAAAAAGTTCATTGGCCTCAAACAAACGTTGGAGCTATGGCAGAAGCTAATTATAACGCCATCTGTAACTGACTAGGTAAACTAAACTAATTTACGCCATCTATCAGCAAATAGCAGAATTATATTAGGTCCTGCCATCTATGAAATCAACAAAGAACTTTTAGAGCACGTAGCGCCATCTAGCATAATTTTCTTGTACTGCTACACCAACTAGTGACATCTTGTATAGAGTAGAGAAAGCTTTTGTACTGCTTCCAGACGGTAGATGGCGGATGATGAAATTTTCCGGGGATCGAGGCGCCGACTGGGGTTCCACCCTTATGTTGTAGATATACCTCTAATCCGCACTAAGCGTTTCGCTTCAACTTTTATCATGCGTACGGCTAAAGAGTGGAATTCCCTGCCGGCGGATCTTTTTCCGGAACAATATAACTTGGGCCTTTTTAAGGCAAGAGTGAATAGGCATTATCTAGGCAAGCATGTACCATCTTCGTCTGCATCTCCACTTACCACCAGGTGAGATGGCAGACAAATGCGGGCCTATTGCATGTAAAAAAAAAAAAAAAAAAAAAAAAATTTTGTAGAGCCAAGAAATAAAAATGCAGCAGGTTACCTTCCGGGCTTTCCTCCTGCATGTAAGCGCCAGTAAGATATCGGTGTACCAGCGCCGATTTTCCACTGTCTGGCGATCCGAGAACCCCAACCCTTAGCTCCGTAACTCCTCGGGCTGCTGTCCATTCTTGGCTGTTCACGAATGAATCTGGAAAGATGGAAAGAAAATAATTTACAGGTAAATAAAAAAAGCTAGTTAAGTACTAAAACTATCTTTCATGAAGGTAGAGATAGATTTTTGTAGAGCTCTACACTCCTTCCAACAATCCTTCCTCTACACTCTAAATATCCTTACATTGGTACCTGTTGGTGCTAGTAATACTTAGATTATTTTCTTTGCCGTAGCCTCATAGTTCATTCGCTTACATAGTGTCATGCGACCAGCGTAACTGTCAGTAGGTACTTAAGCCCGCGCCCGTACGTGCGTATAAGTGTATGGTGCATTGAGTTCAAGTTGCGCTGGTCACGTCACGACGACACTATCTAAGCGAATGAGCTACACATACATAGCAACTGAGGGATGTGAATAGGTACCTACTCTAGATTATAGCAATTATCAAGTAAACACAACCACTAATAAATTGGACAGTTCCTGTAAAACGAAATGCTCCTGAATTGGATATAGGTAGGTTTGTTTGATTACATTACTTTAATAGGTACCTAACCATGTAGGTAAGTAAATGTGAAGATACAGCGATCTACCTAATGATATGCACGTACTGTTACAAAACGACACATTCTCCTAGTTGCCGAGCTTCCTACTTGGTTAGAACTACTGGACGGCACAGATATTGCGTTACATCATAAAACCTGATTTTTACATTACCAGGCTTATAGACAGTTTTTTAGATTCATTTTTTTATTGATGATGTGCACAGTAGGGAGACTTATCTAACGCGCGAGTAGACTTCAGGCGTGACAAATCGTATGGATTCTATCAAAGCAAGTGAAGAATTTTGACATAAGGGTGAAGAAAATAGAATTCGCGGTGCGCATCATAACTGGGCTAGACTGCAATTTATTAACTGTTTCCCACTGCCAGTGAAAGCTCTTTTTTATTACTTTTGAATTCTGATTTCCTACGAGATGTCTACTAACTAAGTATGCATTTATCTGTATTTTATAGCGCCGCCGCTGTAGTTGCTGCTGCTTCAAATGACATCTAATTTTTAACTTCTCCTTCTTCTACTTTTTCTATCTTTCATTACTGAAGGTCATATGATACACTGTCTTCTTCCAGGATCTTTAGAATATCCTCCAATGCGTGTTCATAGATAGACCCGTTAGAGTTTTTATTTCATCTTACCAGTATTTTAAACTACCTCTAACTAAAAGCGAAATTTTAAGTAAAAAAGAATAGGAATTCTCCTAGATAATAGATAAAATACATGATGTAAAAAAAATGCTGCAGTTGTAAAAAAAAATACTACCTAACTAAAAGCAAACATTAATAGGACTTCCCCTAGATAATAGGTTAAATAATATCACCGATTACAAACGCAAACTTTGATTAATTATTTACTCTGTGTATTTACCTGCTCAACTAAGTACGCACATCACATTAGCAAATGAATCACAAACTCACAAGAATGTTTAACAGAACATAAAATTGTGAACAACTCATAAAACACGACCCCAAATACATTAAGCTTTACTTACGATTCAAGTTAACTCATTCTTTGTAGCTATTCCCGTAGTAAATTACCATTACCGCTTTCAAAGTTGACCATAAATCAGACCTCAAATGTAAGTCACTATTTCGCTTACCCTGCTGTGGCACCCGATTTAGCATACATTACGGGCCCAAAAACCTAATTACCTAAATAAAAATCGTTTCAGTTGTGCCTCGATAGCATGTCATTTGGACCTAAAAGAGTTTCGTAGTCTGTTAACAGTTCGAAGTATAGAAATCACAGTGGCAATAGAATGACAGTTCAGTGTCGATAGCATTAGAATTACTAAAAAATAAGGAATTGGGGTCCCAGGTTATCTTGCGTTAATGATTTGATTATACAAATAAAAAAATCACACAGAAATCATCAATCACCCTCAATGTTTGTCAGTGACGGCGATAGTGACCGTATTCTTACGGCCTTTATTACTCTGCCTACCCCACAAGGGATAAAGGCGAGATATGCGTGTGTGTATACCATAACCAGCAGTGTATACTGAATCAGGTTCTGTCGACAGGGTAGTGCAATAGCCACTGCACTTTTGGGTTCTTTTGACCCTAGCGGCAAAGGGTTATTAAAAATTTATGGAACAACACTATGCGAGTGTGAAATAAGCTTATAATCGTTTATGGGTGCTTTTTATGAGATATTACGAGGGCCTGGAGTGGTATTGATGGTGTTAAATAATATTTGAAATTACTTGCGTGTGATTCAGTCAAGAGCTACATGTTATGAAAAATCGGAGGCATTTTTTATTACTTAAATTACTTGTTAATGTTTTTCTCTGACAATATAGTTAAGATGTTTACTTATTGCTCTTCCCGTTGCAGATTTATTTTTAACTGCGTTAAATCAAAAGTTTTAACGTGGGTGAAACCAATCAAAAGTCTGCTTTTATTTAAAACAGGTTACCAAAATTTGTGAATTTGTTCCCAGTCCGGTTATTCGTAAGAAAGACGGTTCCGTGTTTCGGATGATACGTTAAGCTGTAGGTCTCGGTTCCTGTCTATCGACGGTCGTTACACAACCATGTCAAAAGCCGGCAACTTAAAAAAGGCGGTTGATTCTGACACTAGGGTTCACACATTTGTCAAAACTGCTCTTGAGATCGACCGCTCAGAGTTGAGTTCGATTTATAAATACGGGCCTAAGTTTTGCGAACTTTAGTTATTGACAATGTGTGAGACAGGAACACACTTACGAGCGGAAGGAAGCCGTAAGCGTAGCCCGGTCGAGGGGCTTGACACGACGTGGTTTGGCCATAGCGCAACGTAATGGCGAAAACATGTGCAGCAAATGCGAATACCACAAATAACGAGTTCAAAAGCTCTGAAACCGCGGTAATATCAAATTCGCTGTCTCTAACACAAGACGAACAAAATCTAATTCGTGTTTCAACGTATAAATCTTTATAGCTACAACTCTACTACTAATAAATTCCTATGTACTCCTTGTACCTACACATACGAAATCAGCTTCTTCAGACCTTTGTTCTTCGACACCACCACGATCCCAATCATAAACCACATTATGGGTGAACCATAGGGTATCATAGGATTTCCCACCAAATAAGTACTTATACAATATACCAAGTCAGGTTGGCCATAATTAAACGGTAATTTCATGTAGTGCCCAGCCGTGCCACGAACTACAAACCAAACCCACACAATAAAAAGTTACATTAAAAAAAGGTACAGTCATACATTTCATGTTAATTCCATTTTATGATCTCAATACCGTACTTATTGTTCTAAAGCTAATAATATAATATGTTTAAACCTCACATAAAGCGGGCTAATATGGTTAGCGCTAGAAAGGGGTGGCCAAATGACCTACATAGGCCGAGACCGAGGTTGTAAAATAAACCATACCATTATTATACTACGCCATTATCACGCCATGAACGGGGAAAGCTAGTTCGCGTGTGTTTTGATGGTCAAGGGCGTAGTCGCCTGATTTCCATGCTGGGCACTTTTCCAACTGACTTGTGTCATTTTATAGTGCAGGAAAGTAGAATTTTTTGTAGCACAACATGCACTATAAAATTTAAAAGCGAGTCAGTTGATACATGAATTAAAATAAAGTTTGTCAGAGTAAGGTATATTAAAGTTTGATTACAATTCACACATACATTAATTCCAGTTTATTTTATCGTTACGCGAAGTACATAATATATTATCAATTTAATTTTTAAATATTTACGTTACTAAACCTAAACGAAGCGTTCTGTATTTGGATTTACATATATTCCAGACATACCTCTATGTCTATGATTGAATCAAATACCTATAGGTACCTAAAGAATTTTGCGTGGGGTGGTCAAGGACACACAGGTCAGGTGGGTTGGGCACATTTCCAGAAAAATGTTTTCATTGTGTTAAGTAGCTATAGGTACTCATTCTTTGTTTAGTTGTCTACTTATTTGTAGAACATATATATGTATTGGGTGTTTCTTTCAGTCATTAGATGCAATTTTTGAGTTTCTTTTCTAAATAAGTCAGCCTCGTTTGCCCCCTCACACAGATATACCTGTTTTCTATATCTATGTAGTCATGCCGCTGAGTAAAGATTTCCTAGTAAGAACTTGATTTGAGACTACTAAGTATCTATAGGTGAAAATCTATATAGAGTGCCCGAACCAGACACTGTTCTAACGCACCACCCCAACCATTTAGATCTCCCTTTCCCCTCGCAATTCGATAGAAACGGATTAACAATCGAAAGTCATCATTCCTTCCTTATAAGGTATACCCGGGGAAGTTCGGACTATTTTTTTGTGAGTTGGAAATGTCTTGGCGAATTTCGTATTACTCATTACTCAGAATTATTTACTTTATTGCAATCACTGGAAATGATTCATAATAAAACAAGGTATTTCTGATATTGTGTTTGATATTCTACAATGAAATAAATTTTTCGTAATTCACGCTCAAAGTAAATTATTTTTTTTATCGAGACCTCCTGCTGAAAAACGTATGTGGGTAAAGTTCGGACTACTAATTAATTTCGCTTCTATAGCTAGGGCAGCAAAGTCCACAGCAAAAAAACATCCGATGTTTTACCACTGACAATATTTGGCAGACCTGATTTTGATCTCCTACAAATACGGCGGGAACTACATTGCGTATTTTTTTTTTCACTTTTTTAGTCCGATCTTACCCTTGTCAGCAAATCAGTGAAATTTTGTGGTTCTCAAAATTTTCATGGCCATGAAGGAAAAGATCGGATCCAGGAATTAATAAAATACTGGATAAAATACTAGTAACCGATACTGAAAACTGAGGACGGCCTGGTGATATGACAAGGAACTTGGGTTTGACTATCGAAGGTTTTTCAGTTCCGGAATTGACTTTCGCTACTTATTCACTTCTTCACTTTGGAGCACAAAATACTTTTTTTTAAGTTGTATGAAACGGGTGCCGAGCAGGAGGAGAGGATTACGCTTCGTATTTTTGTATGTGGTGATTGAATAAAAAATCTTTTACAAACATTTTTATATTTGACTGTTAAATGTCTTTTGACAAATTGCTAATGTAGGATTAACATAACAGTTGAGAAAAAAGTAATTAAACAAAACATAAAATTACACAAAATTATAAAACCTAAAAATTCGGACGGTTTCTAAGTCTTCTTTGCTGTATGAAGTAGCTCGCCTTGACTTTCTTATATATTTTGAAGGCATGTTACCACCATCTTACCTAAAACAAAAATAAATGGATAAAAATAATAATCAACAAGTAAGTAGGTTGCCCAGTAGTTTCACCCGTTACCCGTTCTCCCGTGGAAATTTAAGTTTTCTCATAGCAAAAATAAGCTCATGTCATGTTAATTTCAGAGATATAGTTCCGGAAGTTAGCTTCCAGTAGTTTTTGAGCCTATTCGTTATACAAAGCATACACACAAACATACAAATCTTTCTTCTTTATAACATTAGTATGAGCATTGAAATCAGTATTTTGAACAGCTTTATAAAGATAGTGACATTTGGTTACGACTTGTCAACAATCAATCAACACCAATCTTTTAGATGTTCGTCTACAGTAACACCAAACTGATTGCAACTTTACGTCCGATCTTAAGCCGACACCATAAAATTATACCAACACAATAAAGTTTGAGAGCCATTGTCTCTTCTCTGGTAATCCGATCTTTACCGATCAAGTCAAAGTTCGGATCTCAGTTAATATCTATCCTAGGATCATTTTAAATAAAGAAAACAAGCCATTTTGTAACAAAACTGTGTTTTTTTGTAGTTTTAATTACCAAATAGACTAATTACTTACCAAAAAACCGCAACAAAATTTCAGGTGGAAGACCGGATCTCGAAAAATTTGACAAAACAGGCACTTTTTTTTCAAGTCGTCGTCACACCCAACCTCTTTGTCGGAGTGCTAGTTTCGGACTAGTGAGAGGGGCGCGGTGAAATGGCACAACGAACTGTGTTGCCAGAAATAAAAAATAACTCTCAGTTCGTACAAAATTTAATTCATACGTTCTTACCCCAGATCCGAACTTCCCCGGGTATACCTTAGAGATCTAAGTAGGTAGGCAACTTACGCACCACACACGAGGGGAACCCAATGCTTTTAGTAAGTAACCAAAGTATACGATTTCCTATTCGATCTACGGTAACCAAATACGAATCCATTACTGTAGTACACAACTTTGCTATGGGGAGAAACAGCTGATGGAATCTCAACTGAGTACTATTATATATTCTGTGGCCGAGTTAAATTATAGTAAATATCACCTATTTAGTAACAAATACCTACCTATTTATGACCATAGTACTCTCACTCTCACACTATGCATTGAGCCTACTGACAAACTGATTTAGGTGACCCACTAAAATTTGAGAGCCGCTATCTTTGTCCATAGTTCCATACCCAAATAATGGTATTCATGTCTATTTGCCGGACAATGCCTCCTATTTGCTAGAAGGTTGACGTGAATGGCCACTTTCAAAACATCTGCTAGTACAGCTACTGTGAAAAATGGAGCAACATCTTATACAAATTGTAAAGAGTTTTTTCAAGAGGACTCGTGCTGTGATCAACATGAAGGCCTGATTGCATAATTTTGGGTTCTCTTTCAAAATGTCTTGTATAATTTGGTTACCTGCGTTTACCGGTCATCGGCCTTTTTATATCTTATCTCGAGATATGAAAAGTGGCGATAGCTGTAATGAATTTACGTTTATATTATGTTAGGGTATTATCTCTTCAATAATAGTTCTTATCTGGATAATGAAATACACAGATAAACTAGAGTCGGAATCAATTAAATATTTGCATTTTTATTTTATTTTAGTTTTAAGTTGACATTATGATAATTTATTGTACTTGACATTTATAAATAAAAATATTAAATATCATATAGGTAATACCTTTTGGGCTCTACCATATACTTATAATTTTATTATAATCTTAGTAAAAGTATTGAACTTTTTTTAATTGAATATTCAATATTTAATACATTAAATAGCAGTCATCATGTCAAAGTAAGTTAGTAAAAGTAGAAAAAAATATCATGTGATCCAAACAGATATAGAAAAATATTTGAAGGTTGGTATTACCAGAAAACTAACCATTGATAATCAAACAAAAAAGTAAATTAGACAAGTCCGTTTAGCCAAACAACAGCACGACCTTGCCTTCGACATTGCCATTAGGTCGACCTTGTAAAGAGCAAGTAAAACAAACTTCAATGGCGTTTATACCATTGTAATTTGTATTCACGCTGAATGACTACGTATCTACTGATTTTAACAGATTTGATCTACAAAAGGCCTTTGCTAGAAATGGGTCTTCCTCTATTGGGCGTATTGCTAAAGATATTTGCCACGCTTAGCTACTAGATAGGATGGCAAAATGTATGATGCTGCATACAGGAATCGCTGCTGCTCATTTCTTGGATGAATTTGTTGTTTACTCGCTTTCTACAACGACCACGGGTAGATTTGGGGTAGTATTCTAAGCCACACGCATTTCTCAATAAAATAGTCATTGCAGAGGTAGGTACTATAGATTTGAAAGACTTTAAACAGAACAACTTATTACCAAATTAGAAAAGCAAATATTTAAGTAAAATAGGGTCCGAATGTTCTTGCATTGCGGTTGCTTCAAAATGGTCCGATCAAAATCCATGGTCTTTTAATCTGCAATGTGGATGGATAAGCACACGCCTAACCAGTTCAATGTCATGGATTAGTAACAATGTATACCCAGTAGGTGTGGTTGGTGAAGTAGGTACTCACTTAATGAGAGTGAACTTGGCCTTGGCCGCACGTGCATGATAATCAAAGTTGGTTAAGAGATGATGTGATGGTCTTCTCCGTTCTAATTCATATCACCTTTATTAATAGTATGGGGTCAAAACACACTTGTAATTGGAATTTAATATTACGGACTGTTCAGTCACAGAATTTTACATTGTGGGATATGACAAATTGAGCGGAAAATCTTTGATGTCATATTCAAACAATCTAGAACTGACCAGACGGAATGTTTAAATTTTGGCTCATGATTTTATTTATGTGATTCATTGTGGATTAAATGACACTTTTAAACCCACAAACCAACCAATCAAGCAATAGCAGACCAGGACTATTTTCAATAAGCTAAGGATACGTGTTATAGAAGTATGTTAGCCGGTGGTCTATAGATAGTTGTTCAAGTTTTGTACAATGACATCCGCTTTCTAACAGGATAAAACCATACAGGTGACATCAAAGACAGTAAAGAATGACACCATCTTCATTAATATTCTAAAGAGTTTTTCAAACAGTATCCTCAAACGTGATTCATAACCGTGATTGACTATCTTCATTTCACGGTCTAATGGTAAAAGCCTTGGATCTGATCACATAGTTTTGGAATAAAATTAACTTAAGTTACAAAAACTGATTCCAACTAAATAAGAGCTCTTTCGCAGCTTGTAAAGTCAGTGAACAATTAATAAGTATGTTAATCTTATCAATTTAAAGTACTTCATTTGAAGGATTCTATTAGCTGAACAAATAACGTTGCATAATATAAGACAATCTGAACTTAGAGTCAGGGTTTGTAGGTTGAAGATGTGATATGCAGCGCAGCCTATACTTTTCTTATTTCGTACCTTTATCTTGTCACCTTTTGTCCCCATTTTATATAGGCTAGCCCTAAAGCGCATATCTTTCGCGATAAACTGATAGAAGGTTAGGTATAACTATGTGGTTATAGTTCGGTTAGGCGCGGTGCAGATATGGGTCAGATTGAGGCCAGGCCCCACAGCATCGGATTGCAAACTCCGCTTATTGAATATCTTTATCTAGCTTCGTATAAAAATTTGTACGCAATAAGGTGAATGTGCCTTTGGACTGGAATACATAACAGAATCTAGGCCGTGTCGGAGCTCCCAGTGCATTTTGTAGCCTTTTCTATAGCGTTTTTCAACTTCAGCGCAGAGGGCGCTACTAAAATACTTTCAGGAACGATGTAAGCTTTTCATACAGGATGTATCAAAAGGTGCGAATCTTTTACACCACGGGACGTCCCTTTCAGGACGAACTATTTTTCCCGGGTGAAATGGGCCAAAATAGGTATGAAACTATGAATACAAGTTTGGTACCTTTCAAACCAATTGCCGATTAATTTTACTGACTGATGATCGGCAAATGTATCACAACTATTCACAACAAAATTACCTAGAAATAAGGGCCCATATTAAGACTTAACTATTTAAAAATAGCTCTATCTGTACTAATGAGACTGATTTCAAGTAAAACTAGTATTAAAGTAGAGAGGACCATAAAAGGAAAGTATACCGTAAGGCTGGTAATGAGGGAATATTACCTATCAACCAATTCCAGTCAGTACATCATGTAGCTAGTTTAGTAAGTAATCGATGAGAGTGAACTATTTGCTACACTGCCTCTTCTTCTTTCTTGTGGAACTCTGAGTCGTCCAACGACCCGACGAAATCAGAGTTTTTCAACCGCCTACGAGTATGCTAAATTGATTAACTATCTATTATAATTAGGATGGGTGTTTCAAAGGTTATGTTGCCAGTATGTTTTTTTTGTTGGTTATCCATGTAGCTGACCGGGGTATAGCAGATATAATAATTATTTGTATAGGGGCTGGTTCGTGCCTAGCTAAATGCTGGAAACACTTCTTGAGAATATAAAAGTGATATATTCACTGGTAACAAAAAGTCTCTCCTTACAGTTCAACTGATGGTATCTAACTTGGGAGTCGCAGGTAATTTTTTATAATCTGTTTACAACTCCAAGATACATGCCGCTTTACAGCCTGTCGTATTAGTTGATCGGTTTGTTAATAGCTTGTTTGATATTCATAAACAGCATGTCCATTCCAACATGGGTTTGTTAGTATTAACATTTAGGCTGAGAAATATAAATAAATCAGCGAAGTATGCCTCTGAAGATGGTTCGATTCTCACACACACTGGCGCCACATGTCGTCGCTCTGGCGCCAACTGAGTCGATGACGTAGGTGCGCAAGCGCATATAATGTGCATAATGAGCACTTGCACTCGTTATCATTGTTTTATTTAACGAGAGAGTTTGACGCAAATTAATTGTTTATTATTCTTTGATAAGAATCATCGCATACATCGAAAGGATTTCAGGGTGTTGGGATACATACATATATCACGCCTTTATCCCTTGTGGGGAAGGCAGAGCGTTAACGGCCGTAAGCATACGGTCGCTATCGCCACGCTACGCTACAAGGACATACTAATAAAGCTAATCAACCTAAACATCTACATAATTAATGACCATATCGAAAATTGTTAGAGGTAGCTACACTGTTTTCTGAAATTACTCGTCCATGATGATCCGAAAAAATACCGTTTATCTGGCCGCTTACGCTCTAGTCTACCCAGCAAGGCTTATCCAACCCATCGAGGTATGCAATGGACCGTGACCGTCAATCTGTATCAGACCGAACAGCCGATGGTGTACGACGATGCGCACTGAGCATGCTTGGATGCTCTGTTGGACATTTCAAGCCACGATGCTCCGTTCAGGTACAAAATATAGCTAGAAATTCACAGAAGCTCACACTCGCAATTTTCTGAATTTGTGCAGTCGGGTTGTTTTTCTCTAACTTGTTAGAGAAAGTGGCAATACGCATTTACAGTCAAACAAAACTAAAGATTAAATAAAGTCCAGATGGACTCTTGGATTTAAATCTACAAGGCATCGCATCAGTCCACGAGTGTATTTCGACAATCGAATTTTGTCCTGTACGATAACTACTTTACTACTGCTTAACCTTGCGTCTTCGGTATTTCGGTAATGCCGTAAATAACTAAGTAAGCAAATAAAACTATACAAATGCAAGATTCAAACTACATTCTTCGCCATGCACCGATCTTGAAAGCAAGGGGTCATGCGTTGACGAAGAGTACTCGCTATTCGCTTCATCTATTCCATTCCAGTCGTCTTTCAACTCCTGACATTGATTGATGGACGCTGGACATAATCGCTTAATGTATCATGTTCTGCTCTGCAAAGATCCGCGAAGCTATTGAGCATCGAGTTTTAATTAGATTAGCAGATATCGATTCAGCTTAGGATAATTATGTACTAGCATAACACTTTTATATACAAATTATTATTCCAGCAGGCAATTTTTTTGTTTTTGTAAGGAAAAATCAAATCAACTATTCGTACAATGTGAATTCAGTGCTTCCTGCGTATTTAAAAGTATCGAAGTAGTGGTTTATAAATGACTATAAAATGGACAAAACAGCTAACGAAAGGTGGGCCCAAAATCCAGACATGATCCTTTTAGACGTGAATCTATATGGACGATTTTTTACAACAATTAGAATAAAAATTATGTAATGACCCCGCAACTCGCTTATTTCTTAGATAAGAGTATAGTATTTGTGATTTCGAAGTTGCCATCTGCTCATTATCTCGATTCTTTACTTGTTTAATTATAAGCAAATATTGGCATCACTAAAGTCTGTTTTTTATCATTATGTACACCTACTGTATTTTCATACCTACTAAGAAAAGAGTACATTTATTTTGCACTTACTTTACTATGCAATCTTGTTGTTGATATGTGATAGATAACTTAATAATAATAATTTACTCTATTTTATTTACCCATGCCATGCATTGTCTTTGTCTTAATCTTAAAAATACAGTCCGTAATCAAGTTGTTATCAAAACATTATATTTTAATTGCATTCGAATATGAAACATAAAACTACGTAATTATGTTAAAGTTTTCTGTCTATTTTGAAACAAAACCAGTAGATGTAATTTTGTTTGTTGTAGGCAACTTATTTGCGTTAAGAAATTATTTAAGATATACATACATACATACATACATACATATATCACGCCTTTATCCCTTGCGGGGTAGGCAGAGCGTTAACAGCCGTAAGAATACGGTCGCTATCGCCACGTCTGACATTTAAGATATAGTTGATATTATCTAAATTCATCTAATTACTGCACAAGATATCATCAAAAAAGGGTATAGATAAGGTTGGCTGGTTCTTTGTAGCGCCAGAGACCGTGAAATAAGACTGCCAAACTGTCGCCCGCTGGCAGCCGCTGGCCTTAGAAAGTGGGGTCGCGGGTTTAAAAAACTATTTCCAACACTGAAAATAGGTATATAGTTCTGTTTTTGAAAGTGTAATAAGCCTAGATTTTTTCAGCGGCAAACTATTTTAAGCTAAAATTTATTAGGTAATTCTATGTTTAATTTGCATAATTTGCACCAAACAAACTTGTAAAACATGTTGCTAATATTTATGACACTAGATTGTATATTTATGACCCTGGATTTCGCGAAAACTCCAACTAATATGACAATTGACAATTGCAACTAATATGCTATCAATGATTCATCCTACCGTGGTCTTACCTGTCATGTTATGATATTACATATTAAAAAAAATAATAATAAAGGAATTGAAGTAAAAGAAAGTTTAGAAAATCTACGCATAAAAAGCCAATGAAAACGTCTTTGTGTATTTTTTATATATAAAATTGGCTTCAGAAACCAGCGTAAAGTATGACTCACGGTTTAGGCGGATCGCACACTTGACGCACGGCGGAGCGTTAAAATATTGCAGCGTTCTGTCAGACCAATACTAGAAATGTCAATCCCCATACTAAAACTGCTCAACCGCTGTCGACGCAGCTCTATCGCAGTGTCATCCGCCGACAGGTTTTAGTATGGGGAGTGACGTTTCTAATATCGATCTGACAGACCGCTGCGATATTTTAGCGCTCCGTCGTGCGTCAAGTGTGCGATCCACCTTTGTACGTGCAATTTGCACGGTACAAATAGAAAATATCGTAACTTGTCACACTATCTTGTCACAATTTTGCTCAACTCAACTGTTGCCGAGTGAAAGTTCTAGAACTACTTTGTCATACTTAGTGCAATTTATATAATGTGTACTTACTGTACTCGAGTTTTACTTTCTGCCAAGCATAAGGTGTAGTAAAAAATAACTTATTTTTGCTGCGGGGTCAAGTGCTATAAATTAAATAAAAACTTTGACGATGTTGTGTTGCTTCTGTAGATAAGCATTTTATCTTAGACTTGATTACCTTGTATTTTATTATTTTAATAAAAGATTGAGTCAGGAAATTTAATTTAATGAAATCTTAAGACGATTCTTTGCACTAGACAATATAAAAAGATTCAACAAAAAGGGTTGAAACAAAGATTCAAAAAAAATGGCGGAGAAGACTTTTTGCTAACCACTGTTTCACTTCTTTGCTATAAGATTATCAAAATTTTAATTTCGAGTATTTTATTATGTTTTTGCATACTTATTATGTATTTATTTACTACTAATTAAAATTCCCAAATTGTAGTGCGAAGTCTAAAACATGTCTTTCACACATGTGATAATACCTTCTCATAAGAAAATGAAAATATTATACACGCATAAAAATATTTTAATATAATTCCACAACATAATACTAGGTACGTCTTACAATAACCGGAATTAATTTAATTTAAACATCAAAACATGTCATTAGAGTGTGAGAAATCTACCCCATTGTTGTAATACGAACAAGAATTAATAAAAAATCGGTAGGCGTAACCGTGGCAACGAACGATAAATAAATGACTTTATAATGTAATGATCCGCCAAACCGAAAAATTCACGTATCGGAAAACATGTAATTACCGATTTAAATATACCGGAGACAGAGCGAAGGGCGGTTTTATAGTGTTGTGACACATCACCGCAGGTCTCGGCATGATAAGAATAATATTATAATGGGAATTGATCGTTACACAACCATGTCAGAAGCCTGCTACTTGTAGAAGGTGGTTGAAAAATTCTGACACTAGGGTCGTCGGACGAAAAGAAGAAAAAATTATGGCAAATGTTGTATCTGTTCGTTTTGTTAGTTCGTCGTAGTAGGTGGCGCTCTTACGAATGAAGAAAACGCTCAGCAGTGATTCCCCATGGATATGGGGAATCTTATTTTTATTCTGTACTAAACTTGACAGATGATCCCTCAATCTGAAAAAGCGAAAACAGCGCCACCTAGTTTGGCATACCTGGTGTTGCTATCAGTTCGAAAAATCCTTATTAGTATTTCATCGATACTGCGATTTCACACCATTTTATAATTATTGTCTTTTGATTGTCTATGATTTGTAGGCTGACCGGCACAACTAACCGGCCACTTGCATTAGCATGGAATACTCTTGGTAGGTACCTTAGAATATTGTTAATTACAGTAATAAAAGCGAGTTAATAGGCAGTAAATATAACATTAAAAAGGGCTGTATCGATATAAAGAAAGCGCAGAAGCAAATAAAAGTATTTTATGTAACTGTTTTTATCGATACGTAGTAGGTACATACATATTAGTGGGTGCCCAGCACTAAAGTTTTCGCTCGAATTTGGCTTGCATCGAACAATTCGTAATCTATTCGCGAAGGGGAACTTAATCTTACAAAAGGAATCGCTCAAGGCAGTAGCGGGACAGATGTTCAGCAGCTCAGCAGGTAAATCGGAGCATACAGTCCAACGCACAAGTTCTCCTACAGACTAATTCAATCAGTGTTGCCAGATCGCGCCATTTTAAGATGACATAGAAGAAAAATTTCTGAAAAGCCTTAATGATTCTGTATTCGGAAGTTTGCAACGACTAGTCTTAACTTACTACACGTATTTCAGTTTCTACTAGGTACTCAATATTTATAGACAAGGGTATGGAAAATTCGTTACGGTTATGTGTGAATGGATTTGTGTAGATACGTCAGATAAAGCACTAGTAGCAGGCTTCCGCATGCAAAACTTCGGAAATAAAGCTCATGGCTATAGGGATAATATCAAGTAGGGATGTTTTTTCAAACTGCCTCAGTTGGCCTCTTCTAAATGGATATAGGTCCAGATGTGAAAAATCACTGTTTCCCAGTTAAAAATATGGTTCTGGAATTACTACTCGAGTGGAGAGAGTGTGACTCTATACATATTTAAACGTAGATATCAAAGATTAAATTTTCAAGACCTAAGATCTATTTATCTGCAAACTATGGATATCAACGTGATGACAAAAAAAGACGGAGATTCTGGCAACGCTGAATTGAATAGACATCATCTTACTTTGGGGTACCAACTTCTTGAGCGGGTGGGTTAAAGGACGAAAAATGTCCGTTTATGACGGTCTGGCAACACTGAATTGAATAGACACAGTCTTATTGTTAAGGACAAACTTCTTGAGAGGGTGTACAGCAGATGCATATAGAACAATGTAACCGACAAACTTACACTTTTGTTGGTTTTAATTAATATTAACCGCTTTTAAGCGTTGGAGTGGTGGGTGTGATGTGAGAAAGTAGTGCAAAAGCAGATTAAGGGTCAACCTAATAACATATTTTTACTTTAATCACTTGACTTTAATAAGCAGGTTGTAGTTTTTACTATGATGACTTAGATGCTGGTCGTTGCACAACCATTATGACAGAGGCCTGCTGGGGCTTACTTGCAGTTGAAATTGAGAAGCGCAAGGAAACAGCAGGGTAAGTCGGGTCATTCATTGACTTGCTGTTCTACACTACAGAAGAAGAAAAAGAAACTACTAGCTAGGTACATTTATCAAAAACATAAATAACTACTCAGTAAAATATTGGTTGAAATAACTTTTTTTTCTTTTTAAATATGTATTCCATTTCTATTAGGAAGTTCGACATTACAAGGCAAAAGAAAAAAAGCTGCGAATTTCGATGAAAAGGAACCAAGAGCTTGCGAGCTGTGCGATTTACATTTCGACTTCCACCCGCGCGCATGCGCTAAACAACGGCTTCCGCTTCCGGCGGCGGCACGTGCGCGGGAGTGTTTTGTAAAACTTGTGTGATTTTGAATTTGGAACGCGTTTACTAATTAGCAGGAAATGGTTCTGTTTGGTTTAAAGTGTTTTAACACTTTGTTGCCATAGCGTTTGGTCATTAGGAAACTTGGACTGTTATGTGTTCGAATATTGAAAGTTTTGTCGTAACACTTGGCACAATATCACTTGCATAATAGTGTCCTGCATGTTAACTGTCGAATTTTAAGTAGCCAGTTAAGTAAACAAGGTATTATATTTTTGCAAAAAATTTGCATACAAGTGTAACATTGGAATATCTATGCTTATCTAATTTTCACAAAAGATTTTTACAACTGTAAAATATGACACGAATGTCAAACCACTCTAGCCATGCAGGAGCTAAATTTTTGAAACGTTTGTTTTTGATTCATGCGAATATTTGCAAATTATTATGCTTGTACTATACATATCAATATCAATTTCTACATACCCTAGTAAATTCACAAATATCCTAGGCTTTATATCTTTAGAATAATTTCTCTTACTCGATGATATTAGAAGTTTGAAAGCGTGTGGTTACAGCATAATAAAACTAACGATTTAGAAATTGACTCCCAGATTGGCGAGCGCAATGCAACATGCATTTACAGGATATTCTGCCGCTTATTACTTGAATTAATTTATCTCTCGGGTAGAACTGGGGTGATGCTATTCCAAGCCGATACCAAACGGCATATAAAGA
This sequence comes from Keiferia lycopersicella, assembly GCA_029255805.1. Classification (NCBI taxonomy): domain Eukaryota; kingdom Metazoa; phylum Arthropoda; class Insecta; order Lepidoptera; family Gelechiidae; genus Keiferia; species Keiferia lycopersicella. The sequence goes on from JARACZ010000007.1 coordinate 10,272,970, forward strand.
ATTATAAATTTGAATAAAGTCCGGGGTCATAGCTGTGATTGCGTGACAATGCGCCCTTGAACCTAATTTAAGCTGGGTCAACGGTGCCCGGTGGACTGTAGCTAATTAATTTACTTTACCTACCAAATTAACAAATCATTTGTAAAAAAGAATGGAAAAATCTAAAAAATTTGGCTTACTGGGGAAAGGTCAACAATAACGACTGGTATGTTTAGTCATAATCTACCAGAGTATAATGTTGCCAACGGTTATTATTAAAATTTAATGTACAATTTAACTGTACATAATTAAGTGACATTTCTATGACTCAAAGATGTTAATAATGATATTCACGCACAAAACTGTAATAAGTTACCCTAAGTTAAGTCTCATTACCCTAGGTCTGCTGGAAGAGATTTCTTTTTAGAAATAAGTTGACCTGTTGTGCATTGTTCTTAATGTTATGTCCTTTGTGTTCTATTGTGTACAATAAACGGTTAAAAGTTGTAACTGACGATTACCTACCGTTTTATTTTATTCTTTAGGTATAGTAATTAAAAACATTTGTCACTAGAGCGTAAAAAAGATAATTAGTGCACTTCGACCTGACTGCCTTAATAGTCTAAGAGCTTATAATCTAGGAGGGTTTTTCAAAATGGCGTATAACGTGCAAGGTGACATTTAGTAGTATGTAGGTAGTTGTACAGGTATGTGGGCACGTGCCGCCAGGTGCAAAATGCAATGAAAAGCTATAGTAATTAGTCGATAAAACGTTAGGGGGCGTTGTAACCACAAAAAACGGTTAGTAGAGTTCAACCCTTGAGCTGGAGATACGCGAATGCAAAGTAAGTATATTTATTAATAGTGTTAATAGAAAATATTTATAGGCAGGTACTTCACGTGCTTTTAGCCAGTGTAGAAATTATTTTTCCGTACGATTTGAACGTCGTAGGTAATGAATGATTAACATTTACATAAATGTACCGTACCTATACTATAGGTTTAATACTTATACTATTTTTTTAGTATAATGAGTATATTAATTTAAATACTTTATTTAGGCACTTCAATATTCGATCATTTTCATTCTTTTCGTAACTAAAACATTCCTCACTACTTACCTATTATTAAAAGCCTTTAAGTGCTCACCTAGTTGCATACCTTCGTAGTTTAATCATCTATCTTTAATCGTAATTTGATTAATCTGCCAAATTAATTAATCTCACAAATTGTCTCTCCTAGTCATTCATTTAAAAATCCATTACTCCGTTTGTTCACGGAAGGCTGATCTGCAAGCCAAATGACCAGAAAATGAATATTACGTGATGTTACAATACTGTTCGTGTTAACGATCTTATACTAAACAGGGAGCTAGTAGAAGAGCTGCCATTGAATAAATACCTAATAGTACTGTACTGCGTTTCTTTTAAGGGTGAACCTGAGGCAGAACATGGCGACACTGAGTGCTGGTGGCAGTCGCTAAATACTGGCTAAAGGTAAAACAATAATTAATGTATGCTCTCCTGAAAGGTCAAATAAGCTAGGTCCTAAAACGATCTAGAAAAATATTTTGTATGAAAGACTGAAATAATGACGTCACGCCGTAAATATTTAGATGGCTTCAAACACTTACTTTTATATAATTTTTATGTTTATGAATTCAAACTTTGAATATTTCGATAAATGTTTATTTGAGGTCTGTAGTAGTTTTAGACAATAGTTTTAAGCGTACAACTTTTATATTTTACTCGTATTAATAACCCAGGAAACTATCGAAATTGAGCCATTGATACGAACACGAAGAGTGAACCAGTCTGAATTATCTCATACAAAGAAACATGAATTCGAAATGTAACAAAAAATTTGGCCATCCAAACAAACAATATTTTGCTGATCGAATAACATTATACGAGCTATTTTTTAAGGAAGAAAAGTCTTCAGTTTCTCTATCTGGTTTACCCTTTCAAAGGAACACAGTACGTTTTCTAACACCCTGTATGTTACTAGCATTCGTGATATGATTAATGCATTCTTGGAGAACAATGCAAATTAGCGCATGTGCCAAAGCAATAGAGTTTAATAGTATTGGCATGATATTGAACATTTTCACTTCAGATGTCGGTTGCAGGTCACGGTAACGGGTAAAAAAGAAGAGTAACTATAATAACTAGGTAGATCAGTATTAAGTAGAGTGTTTACTGAAAAAAAAAATACTTACCTTGCCTCTCTCTTTCTCTTTTCGTGTGAGTCACCTAGTCGTCGATTGACCGAATGAACTCTAGTGTCAGAATCTTTTAACCGCCTTCTACAAATAGCAGGCTTCTGACATGGTCGAGTAACGACCGCAGTCTAAGTAATCATAGACAGCAACTGGGACCTACGGCTTAACGTGCCGTCCGAAATACGGCACGGTAAGTAAATATGCCTGCTTCACGTCTGAATCAGGAAAATATAATCAATCAACCCGTTTTTAAATTTAAGATAAAACTCTTAATATGAAATTCCTGCACTTAAATGATTTTAATTTACTTTAATGATGTTACATAAAAGAACGATAAACATTCCTATCGTCCGAAATGTGACATTGTCATTCTGTTCACATGTAAAAATAACATGCCTGGTTAATCGCAGTCATAAGCTATTTATAGTTCGATAAAGTCAGTCTGACTACATTACAAAAAGGGCAAAAAAAATACAAATTTGATTGAGACAGTGCGGCACAGATCGGATGGCTTCGGAAATATATATTTTTCTTCTTGTCCCGTTCATGTGGGACACTGAGTCTACGAACAGCCCGTTAATTCTGTCTAAAATCCAAGTGTCAGTAAAGAAAGATTGGGAACTCATTAGGACCCTGTCTGTTTGTGCCTCATTTCTGATCTTTTCTTTTATTAATAAGTATGTAAAATGTTATAGTTTTTTGGAAAAAATGTGTAGCCATGTGAAAGTGGTTAAAACAGTATGAAAGTAAAATAAAATAGTGTCTATGTCACAAACAGATTAGATATGACACGTATTTCAGGGAAAGAGTGTCATGTCATGTTAGGACTGCTAGAATCTATGTCAGCCTTTACCTAGAATACGTGACATATCATGCATTACGTCGTATATAGCAAGTGTGTAATTTGTAGTCTACAGGCGGATCGCACACTTGACGCACGACGGAGCGCTAAAATATCGCAAGCGATCTGTCAGATCCATACTAGAAACGTCACTCCCCATTCTAAAACCACTCGACCGCTGTTGACGCAGTGCTATCACAGCGTCATATTTTATATGGGTATTGACATTTCTAACATAGATCTGACAGAGCACTGCGATGTTTTAGCGGGCCGTCGTGCGTTAAGTGTGCGATCCGCCAGCAAGTGTGTACTTTGTAGTCTACTTAGCACCACAGTTAGTTGTTCATATCCTTTTATGAATTTTATTAGCGGAAATTGGTTTCCTTTTAAGTATGAAAATTAGCAGAAAGGTTTGCTAGGTAACCTACATGGTAAGTACGTAAAGCGTTTCTAGACGTAATATTAGGTTGTAGACGTTTCTGTTTTACTTAATACATTTTATTTGGTATTGGTAAGAATTAACATCAAACAAGATAGTTACCTATTTTCATTTGATCTGTTCAAATTTTTGTGACGAATAAATAGCAATGATATAAAAGTCATCAAACTTTAATGTAGCAGTCAGTATGACTAATTAATCATTAATGATTAGGTAATTACCAAATGAGGTAAATGACCGTCATCCACTTATTATGGCTTACTAGGTTAATCCCAAAAGGTAAATTATTAATGACTCGTTAGTTAAGAATCGTTAATAATTTAGAACGATGACTTTCTTCCTTATTATATTAGTTATGTAGCTTCCTTGCAAATAAATTTCAAGATCGTTAAAAGTAAATTAAAGTTTCTATTGCCTACGAGACATATGATGCAGAATGCACATTGCACATGCAAGTATAAATAGTTTTCCGACGTCATATTATTGTCAATTAAAAATAATCAAATGATATTGTTTTGTCAGGTGAAAGATACATAAATAAGTCTTATATTAATCGCATGACGTCTTAATATAATAGGATTAAGATAAAACAGGCCGCAATATGTGAAGACGGCTTATTTTTATCGATGATTCCAACGCAACGGGAACTTTAAAGAAATCGGGGTTCAATACACTACCGACTCACCAGACTTCCTCTTCTCACTAACGAGGACCAGAGACTTGGTCCTCTTCACCCTGAGGGACCGCCTCCGTATGGACCTCATCAGGGCCTCCGGCATCCGCGAGAACCGGGGGGAGTCCACCCGCTTCTCCGGCATGAAAAAGTTCTTCACAGCCAACATTTTCTTCAATGTCCACACACTTCACACTTAAAACATACTCTTAAATTTCTGCACTAGGCAATCCGGTAATGAAAATCCGCAACGTAGACACAAATCCATGCTAAAACACCTGTTAAAACAACACTACACCAAGGTCTCAAACAATAGCACTTTAATAAGTTTCTATATTATATTCTCCTGGCTATAACTTCCGCTTGACCGTAATTTCGTCCATTGTTTCCAGATGGGGACACTATTGTTCTATAGAATCACTATTCCGGGCATGATTGCAGTATCCTTATCCGGTTTGATTGGTTTCGAATTGGATTTCGATCGGGATTTCCAGTGCACGCGACGCAGCGTACGCTCGCTGCGACAGACGATTACGTACTAAGAGCGGTCGGACAGAGTTGCCAACTCTGCGTTTGCCATACGAAACACATGCTTAGATAACAAAACTGGTTGGGTGAGTAATTCGATTTTCAAAAACTTGTCTAGATCGCCAGATGATTTGATTAGTTAGGCTAGGTCATCATGAGATGTCGGCAACAAAAATATATTCGTCCCGACATTTGTAAAGAAGATTCCGTCTGAATCTGTTGTTCATCATGAATCCAACCTTATATAGGTACCGAAAATATTCATATACTATTCATAATATTAGTGAAATTTTCATATTTTTTTGTAAGATCTGATTCTTTAGGTTGAATTATTCTTGTTCTAAAATGCTGCCAGTTTTATTTGTATGTCGGTTTACCTAAAGGTACTAACAAACTAATAAAGTAGTCAAAAATGTAAATAGTCAGTATACTTACTTGAGGACAAGTTCGATTTATTAAATATTATTTTAAAGTAATATTTCCCATGACTGAATTCATCAGATTTAGCTATAATTTCGTTTAGTTGGTAACCCTGCTTGCCCCTTGTCGCGGGGGGCTATTCCCCATAGGACGCTGGTGTTATCTCCCTTATCAGAATTTACCTAGCCCAGCCTTCGGAGAGATTTACCGTTTGTTGTTTTACTCACTAAGAGAAAGAAAGCGACCTACTTTATCTTCTAGAAGTAATTATAAAGTTGTTGCTGGGCATTGGGCTAATATGTTTTTTAACAAACTAAAATGCACTCGTAAAATAGGACTATCAGATATACTAATTTTGTGATATAGCAAGCATACGGACGAATCATTAGGCATCAACTCTATGTTTTGATTGTACCTATTAGCTAGATAGATGTAGTGTAGAGCCCCAATGATTATTATATATATTATTTAGGTATATGTCTTACATAAGCAATAGTGTAGATAACGATTGGTAAAAAAACGGCAATCTTATACCCAAGAAAAACCACCATTGATAGCAAGAATCACGTGTTCTGAGAATTCAATCTCACGGTAGAGTGAGATCCAATCAAATCAAGTAAACTATAAGGACCTACTCCTTCTTGATTTCAGTTCTACCAGAACATTACATAAAAAAAACACTCTTTTAAATTAGTAACAAGAAAAAAACAAGAAATGTAATTAATTCAAATATTGCCTTTGCCTGCCTGCAGTGCTTAGTCTTCAAAAAACAAAGCAAAACTAAAGGGCATAAGGTGAGATAATACTCGGTACGAAATTCGTAATATTATGGGAATGCACGGAAAAACTAAGGAAACAAATGGTAGCTGTAGACTTCCTTGATTTCTTTTGCTTTGACAAGAATATCTAAGGAAGTGCACTGACAGAATCAAAGCCATTGTAGAGAGAAGGTTGATTATCGATAATCATAAAAGATCTAAATATAGACGGTACTTTTTCCTCATTGCCTGATATTCCATTAAATGAACCATTTCTTGAGAATGCGAGTGATATCGTAATATTTTTCTTCAGAAATATGCACAGAATTATCTGTAGAATTACCTGGACAGTGGAAGAATCACCTGGGTGGGGGAGGGGAGAAGGTTCTCATTTTCGAGTTTTATGTTTGAGGTTTACGGTGCATTTTTATACTTCAAAAAAACAATTTAAACGGTTTTTGGGCGATGATTAGGTCAAATTATTTCTAACGATACTAACAGACACTTCAGTCACTCTTGGAAATGGCCTACCTATGGGTAATTTGATCGAAATATAGCTGTTATCCTTCTAGACGTAACTTTTGTTTTTGCGTATGTCAACTGTCACGGTATTTCCTTAAATAAAGGTCAATTTAAGGGTTAATTACACTTTGCTGTATACAATACTTTGATTTAAATTTCCTAGATTTTAACTGTGCATTGGTTGACTAAAATACTATCAGTCGTAAAAAATTACTACATGTGAAAAATGTTTGATGCATGAGTTTGATTTATAAAACCCCCAAAATTTTGCGACTACTTATATATACGTACAGATGTATTCCGTCCGACATTTTATAGTTCTATACCTACTTATACTTGTTTCCAAGACAAGTGTAAGGTAGCCTGTAGGTCAATTTACATAGAAATAAAGTAAAAAACAATTTTCAATGTTCTTGATCTGGTTTAAGCCGGACAGCTTATTAATCCTGTCCTAGGGTCTAATTGCTTCCAATATCAAGCCGTTTTGAGAATGTGGTCCTCCCACGAGCACAGGCCGGGTCGGGAATCGAACCCAAACCGGTCTATCCTTGCACCTTGTCCGTCGCACTTGTCTTCCTTCGCATTTGTCTTGGAGATAAAAATTGACAAGCCGATAGGTGTAACCGTGCTGTCTGATTTTATTACTAACCTACCCTTAGCACGATAGTTCGTATGGCGTGTGGAGCCGGTTTAGAATAGCATCACGTCAAATTGTACCCGTAAAAAGCAACTAAAGGTTATCCTTCTAGGTAAAGGACAGCAGCTTTCCAGTCTTGCATTGCGCTCTCCATTCCGCCTGCCAAGTATGGTGACTGATTGGAGTACATAAGACGATGCCTACTGAGAGTGGCAGGCCCATTTCCAGCCATGGATTGTTGTGCCTGTTAAGGAATAGGATTGACAATGTGTAGCAGTACGAAACGACTACAGAAAAAACATTTTTTTATTCAGATTAGTGAAATCGACCGGCATTGAGAAAAATTACGCTTCAAGGTTGATCGCGCACAAAATAATAGTTTTATTTAATCACGCAACTGATTATATTGTTTTAGAGTAGCCTACAGGTAATATATACTTACACCAACGCACTTGTCCGCCCTCTAACAAAACAAGTGTTTTGTTCAAACTTATGTCTGAGTTAATAAAACGAGACCTAGGACGGAACCTTGCGGTAGTACGCGTAGGAAGAAGTCAATGTTGTATAAAATATTAGTCTTACGCAGACTTGCCTCGAGCTAGTCCTAAACCTGTTGTCGACAGACAATAGAGAAACTAATTTATTTACTTACCTACGCTCTTAAAACTTGAGCAAACTTACGAGGAGACGAGCTAAAAGCTTCCAGCTAAATACAACGTTGATTTACCTGAAAGAGACAAAAATAAATTCAGTATTACCTTTGGTATTACAAAACCTCATGACATTTACGACATTTTTACTACCATTACAGGCAATGGGGCAAGAATGAACCACATAACAACCGCAGAAAGTATTAAAATATCGTCTGAATGCCGTTAAAACACGGTCAGATAGTTCAGAATAAGAGAGGGAGATTTTACTACCAAATAATCTACGGATGTTCAAATAGATTGCGCCTTTTACGACTTCACTTCGACAGGACCATATAGAAGAATACTATTCATTGTTCGAAGTTCGTAAATGTCTTTTGCGACATGGGTTCTGATTTACCGCAAAATTGGGGAGCGGCTCCGTGGTTTCTTATGTGAGAATGTAATGAAAATTTAAAACAAAACAGCCAATTTGGTAAGACTGGCCAATCTATTCAGAGGAAACATTGTAGGTATATCTTATCACAGTGCAATACTATAGGAATTTAGTACCATCCACATTGGACTTTAGGTAGAATGAGACGACAAACGTACGATGTTGCAAGAACTTTGTATACGGACGTTAAATTATGATTAGAATTCTTTATGGTTAGTGCCAGTTGCGATTGTGACACTGTCGTGAAGAATTTGGACCTAATATAGCAGTAAATAGAGACAGAGATTACGAAATGTAATTTGAAATGTGAATGATGATGAGCTTTACGTAGAATGGTTCCTTTAGTTTGTGGATATTATGAAAAATCAACTTGTCAGTGAGAAAACGAAGTATCTAAGCGTAAATGACTTGATGATGTTGTTAGTAATTACAGAAAAGACACATGAAATATAAAATAGTATATAAGAAAGTGTTTTTTTGCTACGTATCTACCATCAGATAATAAGAATAAAGAAACAGATGCTCGGCACGACAAAAACGATTTACTTACAGACGTTATTAAAAATGAAAACAATGAAATTGATTATTAACACATGACACTAGTCAGTGAAACAATGCAAAGCGATGCCTGGCGCGTAGATGAGGATGACATAGTTAGAAAGTATGGATCGTGACCTGCGCGAGAGAGTTGTGGGAACCAGCGGCTGCGGAAACAGAGGTCGCGGGTTCGGTGCAAGCAAAAATTGCAACCGTTCAATTAATTGACAACGTCACTGTACTATACGCAATACGTCAACCTACCACTTCAAATACATAGTGTAATGAAGTCGCTTTTCTATCTGTCTGGCGCGGACACCGCTAACTCCTAATCGCCAATCAGTAGTATCTTTTGTAGTCAATCAGAAGGAGTACCTACCTATACCTACCTACACAAGAAATAAGAAATATAGCCGTAAAACCTTTCATATCGTACATTACTCTATAATCATCGTCTACTGATAATATTTGGCTTAATAGTATGCAATAGCAATATTATTTACTTCAGAAATTTAATCAGACCAATTCATTACACCTACTCATTGCAATTTTTCTTTGTAAGTAGGTATGTAACTATTTCTTTCATATATTTATTTTATTTATATACAACCTGTCTCTATCGACTTTGCCCATTAGTATAAATTATTCTGTGAAATTATTCATTTGGTTTGTCCCCTGCGTGACAAGGGTCGAATGCAACATAACTTTTCACTTACCAAATGAAAATATAAGCAGCATTCTGAGTTGCCATTCAAGGGATCATATATTTACTGGGTTTTACGAATAGTTACTGCAAATTACCAGTAAAAGTGCATAATAGTCGGTAGGTATTGACTTGCTGTGTGATGCCGGCTTAGAATAGCATTACCCCATTTCTTTCCCGTGGGTTTCCTGTGTATTGCAACTTTAGGCGACAGGCTAATAACCTGTCACTATAGTGATACACGACTTATCTGAAACGACCCTCAACTGTTGTCAGACATGGCGATAACGATCGTAATTTTACGGTCGTTAACGCTCTGCCTTCCCCGCGAAGGCTAATGGCGTGATTTGTGTGTTTGTTTGGTATTGACTTATCCGGTTAATTTGCTTACGGTTCCTAGTGAATATTTGAAAATTAAGTGTAATAATTTGGTACCAACTCCGAAGCGTTAGCGTTGAAGCACATCTGTAGTCGGTCTGTCATAGTAGCTTTAACTCGAAATTTTAGTTTGTGTTGAGGATTCTTTTATTTTATGTCGTCATAAATTTTCTGCTTGTCATTTCTGATTATCTGGTTCATTCTCAAATGAAGTCTAAGACATTGCGTCATATTTAGTCATGATACTCATACTCATTTAAATTATTGGACTTGGGTGACTTTGCTTTGTGTTTGATTTCATGTAATTTATTGGACCTAGGTCGAGATTAAACGCTTTTAACAGCAGTTTTATTTAACGAAACTTATTTAATATTTATTTGATATTTTACTTGGCTACATTTACCTGTATTTTGAAAGCGACATTGACCTGAAAATGGTTACCTTCAGTTTTATTATTTTTATAGAAAGCTAGTACTAGTTTTTATTTGCAAACTCTTGCATGATAGTTTGTTGGCACAGTTAATATGAAATTCGAACCTTGAATCTTTGCTTTGTGACCCATTTTCCCAGATTTTACGGTTGTGAAATTTTATTTTAGGTTTCGTGACGTCAATCAGTAATGTTCTGTATGATGTTTGCTTATCATATTACTTACCTGTGTCTGGTCTGAGTTCCAGTTACAAAAATCAATCTCACGTAGGCTATGGCGGATCGCACACATGATGTACGACGGAGCGCAAAAATATCGCAGCGGTCTGTCAGATCCATACTAGAAATTTCATCGCAGCGCTATCGCAGTGTCGTCGGCCGAGTGCGGTTTTAGTATGGGGAGTGAGGTTTCTAGTATGGATCTGACAGACCGCTGCGATATTTTTGCGCTCCGTCGTGCGTAAAGTGTGCGATCCGCATAACAAGGCTGTAGGGTATATGTACCTCCATTCCTGGAAAATTATATCAGTTAGCTTAGCACTGCCAACTTATATATTTTTGCTACTTTTAAGGTTTTAAAAATGACATTTTCTTGCCAATGACAATTTTAAAAATGACATTTTTTTTTGTTTTTAGAAGCACGAGCATGGATATAATGCTGCTAAAGTTCTTACTAAATAATAACAAATGATGTGATAGTCCAAATTGAGGAGTATCAGTAGCGCCATCTTTTACCTATTAATGTTTAAAATTCTCTTATAGGAACACCTATACGAAAATGCTACTGATGAATGCCGAGTATCAAAAGCGTTTTATTATTTTTCGGAATCGGAGGCAGATTTATTAATTTATTTTGGCTGCGGTTTGACGTCACCGTGAACTCGATAAAGATTATGGTGCCCAATATTTTTGTTATGTTGGTCAACGTTCTGATTCGGTTTTGGCAGCACATCCCTTTGGCTGAAAATGCTGCTAAAAATACATTGTGCAGCACGGTGACTACGCCCTGAAAACGGGCCTAGGGATATAGGTACGTAAGCTGCACACCGAGCCACAATATTTTGAAGATTAGGTACACAATATCACAGAAACAGCTCTCAAAATATTTGTCTTCAAAACAAAATATTTGTCTAAAAAAAATTCTAAGTTTGTATTGTAAGTATACTTTTAATGGATCAGTCAACTTAATCTAGGTTTTCCAAGAATTTGATCCACAAGTACCATTTGGACCATTCATACAAATACCAGCCGACTGGGACATTTTTTAAATATTTTAATAGTATTAGTTGTTAGACCAAAGGGTCATTCGTGAAGCTGTTCGGTTTGATAGATCACCCTGGTTCACCCATTAAAATATTAGCAGCTAATGTTTCTACACCTCATAGTTACATACTTACTAATTTCAAATGGCAGTGCCCCATTTTACGGCGTGTTCTACATTTTACGGCGTGTTCTACTAAACCGTTACCAACTTTCTTCACCGCCATAACTTATGATTTCAATGAGGCGTCACTTTCTTACCATATTGATATTTTCACTTGACAATTGTCAACCGCCATTTACCGCTGGGTTCGAGTTCTTTACGAGCCAAAACGGAATCGATTCATTTTATCGATTTATTGACGGCAGTCGACCTTTCTTCAACCTTCAAAAGACATTAGTCACGATTCGATGATTTGGATCTATGATCTGATTATGTATTTATTTATTAGGCGGGGTCGTTCGCGCGTAACATCGATTACATATTGAGCTGATTCGATTATTCGTGTCGTGTACAATGTGCGGTGATTTCTCACGAACGATCTCTCTTGGCTGACAGTTCGTTGACAGAGTTACATTTTTTATAAGAACTCTACTTTGAGTTACACATTATAGGAAAAACAACCTACATCTACCTACCGCCTAAGATTCATCCTGGGACGAATGATTCATATCAGGCAATACTAATTTAGAACTTAACCGCCTTTCACATGCTTTGCAATGGACGAAGGAGACAATCCTGATATTGTACTTCATAGTAAAACCCTTATCAACCCTTAACAATGACAGTTCCAATATACCAACATTTGAGACAGGCCAATATGTGCGTTTAATAATCTTTAGTTTGTACTTAATGTTCTAACTTTGTTAGTGCAAATAGATCGATATTTGATAGTCAATTTATGCAAGTATATTCATGTTTCTTTTATGGATGCAGTTATGGACAAATATTTTTAGAGAAGTGAAAAAGAAGTCTACTCCTGCTACTGTGAAACTAACAATAATAACATACACGTAACTTTCCTTTTCCTAGCAGTAGTTGCAAGCAAAGTCACAATTATGGCGGAAGAGGAAACGTCTACTTTCTAAGATAAACTCATTGAGCCAGGCACATAATAAGTGCGCTAGCGAAGGCCTAGGGCTTAAGAACAGCTGCGACGCGTCGCGACGGTATCGTTTTATCATCATTATCAGCTTTTATGGACCATGATAAGGAGTTCCAGACGGAAGCAAACACGTGATTGAAGGTATTACTAAGTAAAAAATAAGATTAAACATAAACACCTGGTCCGTCTTAAAATCTGAGTAGATAAGCAAGCATCTTTCTGCTTAGATCAGTCTGATCTTCAATTAAAAGCATAGGCCTTCTCCTGGTAGTAGTAAGCGTTGGAAAAACTCTAAATGGTTCATCGAGTCGTTGGATGACTCGGTGTCCCACACAAAATTAAAAAAGAATGAGATTTATGTGATTAGTCGTAAAAAAAGTTCGAAATCGTACAAAAATCACATATATCTACCGTTAGAAATTAATGATACTACGTTGGAACTATCATTATTGTACCAAAATTCCGAATCATTGAGTGTTTTTGCCCCATTTACGTCACTTTATGTCGTATGAGTTGCAGAATTTAGATTAATGATATAAATCTTTTATACTTATGTGTTGATATAATATTAGCCATAGATTGCGTACAAGGGTAAACTTTTTTGCTAAATTCACTTTTTGATTGATCGAGAATTCAAGATTGGGAAATATTAATTTTACTTTTAAATAAATCTCGTACCTAAGCTGTATATATACGGACTTACTTGCCTATTTAATATCAGTATGTAATAAGAACTTTATCTATGTTTTAAGCACAAACCATGACTTAACTAATAATTTGATAATGCTATAGTCCAAACATGTCATATTTATGTATTCTACCTACATAGGCCTACAAAATAATGACGTGAATTCATAAAAGAAATTGGAAGAGCTACTTACACTACGGGACCAATTAAAATGTCTTCAAAAGCTAATCCTTATTTTTTTACTTTCATAAGTAGATAGTAGGTATTTTTAAACCAAACAAGGCATATTCACAACGGGGGGGTAGGATACAAAGAAAGAAATATAAACGAGGCAGACAGACCGCTAGAATATTCAAAGCAAAAAAGAAAAAACCTCTGTCAAGAGCTCTACTATTTCTGCTAGGTATTAATAACCATTTTTCTGCATTGTATTTTTAAACAAGGTTTGCATAGCACTGTATACGACACTACAAAAGACTTCTTTGCAGACAGAAGTCCAAGTTGATTAAAAATTCTTGTCACAAATTCAGCTAATTGTGATTGACGAGATTTTTTATGATAGACACCGCAAATTCGAAATAGACACTCGTTGGTATGAACATGAAGGGTGCCCTACTAGTATTGTTACCTATGTACCTAGGTAAGATAATTATGGAGAAAAATTTGCAAAGCGTGCCTATGATACGATAGCGCAAATGATTAATCTGTTAAACAACTATCAGAAAGATACCTATTAATAAGATTATCTGCAATAATAATAACATCAATAAGACTTTTCCCCTGAAAAGAAAAAATATCAGCCAAAAGGAATTCTGCTAGAATCAAAATTGCAAGAGACAAAAAGTCCTCTAATAAACTTTGGTTTTTGTGACCCTGTCTCAAGGAGCGGGCGAGGTGCGATATAAAGATGCAACTTTAAGACGATGCCATTGGTGGAATAGGGAAAGGGTGACACCCAATTTTAAGGGCGGATCGAATCGGTAGGGAGAATTGCAATTTGCGAAAGTGAAGTGCGAAATATTGTCCGAGAAGAGAAAGATAAAATTCCAAAGTCATAGCATGTAGTAGCAGTCAGGTTAGCGATAACACGCATTCTTAAGCTAATATGATGACAAAAACACAGCCATCGGAACCATTACCTGCTAATAAATTTGAATATAGGGCAAAACTTTCTTTTTAGAAAACAAAAGGGGTCGTAAATCAAAATATGCTGAAAACACAATGGCTTCGGCATGCCCCCACACAATAGAACTTACTCCTGTAAGAGGTATAACAACTCAAGACTGCACTACTAAAGGCGTTAAACAAATTTATGACCCGTAACGCCACATTACTTTATAAATCATACAATCTGAATTGTTCGAAATTTATATATCATACAAAACGTCTGGCTGATAAAGGCGAAGCGAAATTTGCGCATCTACGATTTGGTTATGGGTCGTTTCACTAATGTATGGGGATTCCTTTGGTGAACGATTTTGAATAGAACAAAGGTGTATCATAGATTATGCAGGAAGCATAAATATTCCTAAAATATGGAAGTAGAACGCGATACGAATCGAAAAACAAGATCTGTTCCATTCGTAGTATCGAGAAGTATGGTTCGAGTTATATGGTTGTACTTTCCTGATTTCATCGTCACTTTTGAAATACAGATAGTTTGAGCCAGTCTTTTTTCTTTGGGATGCAAAAAACGTAGATTTTTACGCGCAAACCAGTCTCATTCAATATTGCAGACGTGTGATTGACGTTAACAATAGCATTGAAGTGTAAACTTAAACGCAAACGCATTTTAAATGGAGATGCAACGGACCTCAACAAAAGATCGCATCACAAACTGGACATGGCAGATGCTAACAAGGATTGACAAGAACTCATACAAGCGGAAGATATTAAAGGAGATTTCTCAAGAAAACAGGAATAAAGCATCGTGGGACAAGAGCTTCCGCGTTCCAAAACCGGTTCGGAAATGAAGAGAAATAAGTAGTTCAAAAGTAAAGAAGTTAGGAGTTTTGGAGTTACCAAGTTCATGGGAAACGGTTCAAGGTAAACATGTCGGCATTGAAAACAAGTAAAATATTTTTGCAGATAATTTAGAAGTGTGAGCTAGCTAAACGTTGCTCGACTGTTTGTGGACAAAACTGTACTGTAGGACACGAAAATGAATAAACTTATAGACCCTACAATCGATTTAAATTTTACAATGCAATCGGCATATTTTAATAAACTGTTGCCTAAAATCATGGTCACTAATCCTATAGAAAAAAATCATATTAGGAACTTACTGGTATAAAATTTAACCCATCCATTGATCCAATGCAAGATTATATTTTGTAACAAAAGAAATCTTCAAATAATAGCCTTAGATCATTTAGATAAACATTTTGCCCGTAAGATTGTTATGAAGCCTGTTGTTGACCGTATTTTTCATGAAGGGTTGAACAACGAACCCTTTACTTAAGGGAGAAGGTGTAACAATGTCAAAATTGGCAAAGAAAGTCTTCTTGTGACATGCAGTCGGGGTATGTCAATCAAAACAAGTTGAAAATGCACTTTAATGACGGTTGAATAGCAGAGAGTGACATGCAGAAAAAAAACGTGTAACTTGATCGCGGTGGTTACTCGTATATTGTTCACACGGTCATGCAAATTAGTACGAAAAAGGCAAAAACTACTCTAGGTTGTCAAAGCATGTGCGCTTGTATTTCCAGCAGAATTTGCTAAAAAAAAGTCAGTCACCAAAACTGTATCAAAATGTTAAAAAGATTTTGGGACTTGAAAAAAAGACTGTATAGATGAACGATTTTACGAGTCTATTCATCTATCCGCAGATAGCATTGGAATAAAAAAACACCCTAAATAATTTTGTCATAATCCCCTGTATCCAAGAACCACAATGCCACGAAATAACTTTTTCTTCCACTGTTCTTAAATAAACAAAAACTACGATATCAAATGCCCTACCTTTTGATTTCAAACTGATAGGTAGTTTCAAAATTATTATAAACTTGCAGAAAATCATCTCTATCTTGACATGTCTCATATTTAACTTCCGCCCCTCTATTTGAAGCAAACAGTATAGACACTTCTTGAATTTAGAACTTACGTGCCTTTGTCAAAATTGAATAGACTGACTAAACTAAATCATGATTCTAAGTAAGTGCAAGGGGCTGCAGCTTTTATTCTTTGAAGTGAAGAAAAATATTGGAATAAATCGTAAATTGTGCCGCAGATACGCTGAATGGAATTCCGTTCGATGCGAAAAGCGATCACGAGAAATTTCTATTAAAACGAAGTGGGTAGCCCATTCTTATCTAAAAGTAGATAAATTGCGATGATGTATTAATATTTTAGTTTAAAAATCGTGGCTATATTAAAATCGGTCATTCAAGAATGTATTTAGATTAATCTTACAACTTAGATTTATATAAACAACATGTCAAATAAGAACTGAGCCCAGACAATAATCTCTAATCAATTAATCATGAATTTGATGGAACTCAATGAATGTATGGCATAATATGTAGAGACGTATGTCAAGCTCATCAAAAAATGCAACCATATTAACCAAAATCGAATAATTATTTTAAGGACACAACTCAATGTGTTGCATGTTACGAGCGTAATGAAATGATGGGTATCTGTGCAATTAAAAAGTTACATCGTGTTTTACAATAGCCGGCTTTTGCGTTGAAAAGGATTAAGGTTATAAAAAATAGGACCATTTATAGGGATTGTCAATTTCGCTTTGGGCAGAACATACAATACTTACAAAGCAAGCAAACGCATAGAGGCATAAAGGATTTTGACACTGTTTGCCAAGTCGACTTTATTTAAGCAGTCTATTTTTTTTATTATAACAATACGTATAGATAGATGCAGTACATTTGGGGTCCCTCCAAGGGTAAACTTCAGCATTACTTAATGTCAGTGTTACTTTAAACCACCTACATAAAATTTCATCCAAATATACTGAAATTGACATCCATCATCTTCATTGCTAGCTTCCCTTTACGACATAAAAAGCACTGCTTGTATTCCTAAACCTAAGGAACCCTAAAATACTTGAACGCGGTAATAAGCGGTTAAACAGGTCTTGTCACGATAATAACGCCGCATTTAGAATGCGAAATTAGATTAGAGCATGAAATAAACAAGAGTAAATCTTGAAGAGCTATTCAGCTTGTTGAGATGTTGAGACACTGCACTGGACAGGGAAACGGTAACTGATTAGCAAACATCCATTGCAAAAGTCTGAACATGCGCATACGCGTGTAATATTATCTTGAATTTGTTTTGAACAACTACGTAGTAACATTACAATATAAATAGTACTGCTTTCATGTATTTTTAAATACTTAAATTTCACATTTGTTTACAGAGTCTGTGGTCACTACTCGGTTACTATTTAACAATAAAAAGTGTAAGAGTAATGTAGAGAGTTTGGAACGCAGGACATGTAAATTATTTATTTTAATAATTCCAATTCCAATAAGAAACACAACTTGGATCCGTGATTAGTGTTTTATTGTGCTGAACGTGTGTGCTTTGGATTTTGTAGAGTCCTTTAATTCGTATTTGAGTTTTATTAACTTCCTGAATTATTCATATCTAGATAACATTGTAAGTACAACCACAGAATAAATATTAGTACTACCGTGTACAACTTTATTTTCGTACATCATGATAACACTCTATTGCTCACATACCTTGCTTGATAGGTACCTTGTTTTTCTTTACACCAAACCAACCAGTTACGAATAATATAGGTAGTTAGCTCGCTTTTCAAGGGGTTGTATACTCTTGTGCGACATATAATTTTGATCGCAAATCTTGAACGGCTATTACACTTACCCAACTGACAGGGCCGATTGTATGCATTGCTGGTGATTTTGTGCCGCTCGCACAAATCGAAGTTATATTGATGAGATAAAATTTATAAAATATTGAAGTTATTGCTTAATAAGGTGATTTGTGGATGCAAACTGAAAAGCAATGATTGAGTTAGTTCGAAGTGATAAACGAGTTTACTAGGAAATTCAATGCATATTTCAGTAAATTGGGACAATCTATACTACCAGAAGACTACAGTAATCGTCAGAAAGAATATTAGGTCTGCATCGCGTCAATTTTGTAAGGATGGCAAGTGGTGTTTTTACACAATTCAAGATAATTATTAGAATCATATCTGTGATTGTAATGACGCTTGTACAACTTTTCTTTATAAGTAGGAATGTTAGGAAAAATAATTTTAGTTCAAGTTCAAGTTCTTCATTGCTGATTAATTTGCTGATTCGCTTGACGATTCATAGCCGAATCGCCTCAATTTATGTTTCCTAAACTATACTAGCAGTGTATGCGAATTCGGGCCCTGTCGGCAACACAGTGTAATAACCTAACCATGGACGCTGGCCGCTTTTATCCCTCCTTTGTTACATGAAAAGATGTGTTCAATTTGACGTCTGGTTTCACGAGAGGATGGCCGGGTGATTTACATCACATTTTATTTATGAAAGGACTGGATTATAAGTAGGTAGTATTCATTCATACGTGTTATTTGGTATTATGAAGGCGTGTTACGGTTATAACTGAATCGGGGTAATGAATTGTGGACTGTGGTGTATTGAGAGCTGTACCGACAAGAAAGTTTCGTGCTAAGAGTAAGTACCTACCTACTTATATCATACATAAGAGCTTCTCGTGATAAATAGGTAGGTACATATACCATATTATCGACGCTGGAAAGGAAAAGTTATCCGAGCGACATCAGTCAGAGCCGGTAAATTTTAGTAAGTAGAGCATAAGGAAGATAGAATTTTCAGAACCTGCCAAATATCGTTTTAATGGTCTTTAAAGCCTTAATTATTAGTATTTTTAACTTCATTTTGGTATAGGCAAATATTTGCTACGTAGGTATTCAATTGGTGTGTCGTCTCGTAGTCTTTGATCCATAAAAGTAGAGACGTAATACAAACTGACTAGGCGTGAGTAAGAAAGGTACATAAAGTAAAAATGTCATGTCAAAAGGTTAAAAAAACAATGAGTCCATAAATTAACAAGAACTCCAAAATTTCAAAGCTTTTTAGGTAGATAGGTTAGGTACAGTAATTTTAAATACCTACCTACCATGACGATAATTAGGTTTTATATAATTCAATGATTAATTTTAGATTAATTAGCTTCATTGAATTGAACTGTGTAAGTAACAATCTGTCACAAAAAAGTATGAGCCAGAACGTATACAGATTGTACTCCATAATTTCGCAGCCGCCTCCACCGCTCCGATAGCCGTGATCGTCTAGTGGTTAGGACCCTACGTTGTGGCCGTAGTAACCCAGGTTCGAATCCTGGTCACGGCAGTGTCATACACTGTCACGGTGGAGCTTTTTTTTTACCTTGCGTCATTGTTTCTCACTAACTTTTTGTTCTTGTATTGCATAGGTCTCTATCCAACGTCCTATATGCTATCCAGTTACCTATCTTTCTGTCGTGCTGTATTTTATACCGACCGACCGGTACATAAGTAAAAATATTTATATCGTCTGCTAATTTTGTTTTAATTTAACTATTTTAAATTTAGGTATTGATAAAATTATTATTTATATTTTGTCAAGTAAATAACTGAACGTAATTATATCATAGTAAAGCGTCATCTATCCTCCACAAGTAGAACTAGTACAAAGCCCTGGCTTTGTTGTGTACCCAGGTACAAAACATCCGAGCAGTGCACGAGTTAATTTCACTACTCGACGGTAGGTGGCGTCTATAGTATTTGTTCCAGTCGACAGATGGCGGTTGTAGTTGTCTTTGTAACATCAGAAGTCAGCAGATGGCGCTCGCAGAATCCAGCATGGATAAGATACAAAGTTTTCACGGAAATAATATAAATCATACTGGTGGTTGTTTCGGTTCATGTGTATAAGTAGGCACAAGTTTTAGGATGAAGGATGACTACCTAACTTTATAGCTAGTACTTCGTGATTTTTTTAAGCATGGAGATTTTCAGTTCTTTTTCGTGTGGGATACCGAGTCTACAGACGACCCGACGAACCCCAGTTCAAGTAGAAAAAAAATCAAACAATTGAAGTAGGCAAATTGAAGTGATGCCCCCTAAACCGACGAGCGTGCATGAAAAAGGCTGATGAATGTAGAAGAAGCGAAAGAAGTTGCCAGGTCGTACAGCAAGTGGAAGGAAATGGTCTCTGCCTACCATAACGGGAAAGAGGCGTGATTAATACATGTATGCATGTAGGTGTCGTACCGTTTCTTAAAGATGAACCCTAGATGCAAGCCCCAGAACTCCCCAGAGGGTAGTAATCCACATAATCCATGTATGTACGTACTTACCCTCGCTTACCCTAAGGTACCTATATATACGTAGTTAATTTTGAGGAAAATTAGGCTGCGTATAAACAGGCATTGCTCAGTTCAGTATGTGGGCCGTGTGTAGAGAGCCTAATTAAGAATTGAGTGAGTGAATGAGCACTGCCGGAGTAAGATCGAGGGTTTATAGTGGGATTGCCTCGTGAGTGCTTCTCTGATTGAGCTAGAGCACCGATCACACAGTGTACTAGACACCTTACATACACACACATATCACGGCCTTATCCCATGAAGGGTAGGCAGAGTATTAACGGCCGTAACAATACGGTCGCTATCGCCACGTCTGACTGACAAATATTGAGGGCCGTTTCATACTGCCTGCCTGTTGCCGAAAATGGTAATACACATGAAACCTTCGAATCCCTTAGTCGCCTCTTACGACAAAGAAATGGGATGATTCTATTTTAAGCCGGCATTACACAGCAAACCTTCTAGACACCTTCATTTCAACAAGCAGAATCTATGTGTCAGCCGTGAGCACCACTGAACGACGCGACTGATTTTGATGCCGTTTTTTAAAAAGTTAGAGTGATGCAAAAGGAAGCCTTATATTTAAAAAAAAACTGCATGCTTAATATAAAAATGTCTTATTCCCATGGGATAACGATTAGCAATGGGTAAAACCTATGGGCGATGTTAGAGAGCAATAAATGACCATGTTGATTGGAATTCGGTCTCACGTATTGCAAGAAAATAGGTACCTATTCGCCTTGAGTGGGCCGTCTAATAGGCTGTGTGGTCGTCAGACAAAATCTAGGTTAGTATGATCTTCTGCTATGAAAGCAGTACAGATTAATGACTCACTAAGGCTTCTGCTTAGTTTACTGAACTTGATTGGGTAGGGTATGAGGCACTGATTTTCGAGAATCTACTTGAATTGAACTATTACGCAATTTAAAAAATACTGAAACCAAAAATTTCAGACGTACGGGATTTAAGTTCGAACCACGGAGGACAGTAACCAGTGGAGAACGCGTCGGTACGATTTTGTTCAAAACCAAGCTCACTGGTTTTTGCGGGGGGAGAGGTAATTATCGCTAGACGCAATTGGCTTTCGCAATGACCGCATATTTTGTAGATATGGGAAAAATAAATATGTAAAATTATATCGATATTTTATATCACCGTTCAATAAGTTTACTCATATTATGTGATTGAAATTGATTGAAACATGTGCATGCTAATATTAATATAGCGATATATGTATATAAAAAATTAATAAGTACCTACTTACATTGTAATTTTAGGGTATGTATTGAAATAATTGTACCGAATTGGAAACGACCTGTTACGATCATTTCATCTGCCGAAACAAAGGTCGCCGCGTGCGCGTACACCTGCACTTGATTTCGATTTTCGTTCCGGGTGGCGCGGGGGGAATGCGTCCGCGCCACTCCATATACCCCGAATGCATTCATTCGTATAATATACATTGTAGGTAAGTTGTTAAGTACGTACATTAACATAATTCTTTTATGACGATCCCAGAATTATCGATAAAATCATTCTATACTTCTGAGAACAGTGGTATAGCACTAATACGAAGAAAGAGCCAGCCTACGTATGGACACACCCGTGCGTTAGAAAGGGATAGCAATGAAAGACATCAACGGGAGCGCATCAGAAATTATAAATATGGAATTATTTTTCATTAACATGAAATTTTGAAAGAATCAAGCATAAAAATGTTTACCTATGAAATGTTATCCCGTCTTTTGCGGAACTTGATGTTGTACTACACTTTCCACACCATTTCACTGCACAGGAAGGCATTCTTGTTTACGTTTATACGACAAAAAACGAAGCGCGGAACGTCCGTTCTTTCGCACAGCCTCAACCCGACTAATCAAAATTTTGATGCGTCTGCTTAATATAGCAGACATCAAGTGAGTGCGGTCGCCCCCGCATGCGTTCTCCACTGGTTACTGTCCTCCGTGGTTCGAACCGAACTTTCGGCGTACCTTCCTATTCGGCCCCACCAAATGTGGCGATTTGTAATTAAGTGGGTACATAGGTTATTTATGTATTTTTTTTCCTCTTGTATGCAAATACAGTATTCTCATCTTACATCCTACTAATATTAGAGCAACTCCTCAGATATAAAGATGTTCAGAAACGACACATGAAAAGATGCAACATTGAGCCCACTCAATGGGAGGGTCTGGCAGCACAGCGTCCCGAATGGCGCGGGATGGTTAAGAGGCAAGTCCGCGAGTTTGAGGAACAGCGTAAAGCAGACCTCGACGCGAAGCGCGATGAGCTGAAGGCCCGTCCACCCGTCGCCATTAACTATAATTATGTAAATGGCAAACTCACGTGTCCACTCTGTGCACGAGAGTTTACTGCCAAAATTGGCTACAATAGCCATCTCCGGGCGCATCAGCGCCGATCTGATTAGGAGTCAAAGTGGTCGCCATGGCCGAAATCGGTCGGAGAGATCATCATCATCATCATCATTAGAGGTATAAATGCGAATGTTCGTATGTGTGTTTGTTACTCCTTCACGAAAAAACTACGGAACCGATTTTCATGAAATGACACACAGATATAGAATAACTTTGATTAACATTTATTATCCCGAAAGAAATCCAGTGGAATGCTAAGAGATTAACACCAATTTCCACGCGGGCGGAGACGCGGGCGCCCACTAGTTAAATTATAATAGACAAAACCTTGTCCATTCATGGTTATTCACAATATCAATATTCACATTCTCGCCTTTTGTCATGTAGGTACCTACTGCACTTACATGTGGTTGTTGACGGGAACTAATTTCCCAGGAGTCATCACCTGCCTTTGTTTTGCAAAATTGGATCCTATTCATGCAGTAGGAAGGTATGCGATCCATCAAATCGCTACCGTAACTGGTACTTGTACATAGTACCTTATCAATTGCTTTAGTTAAAATTTGTGATTTTGTTTTGCATTTTATTAAAATTCCCTGCTTTATTTGCCGCAGCGTAAGTTATACTTTAAAATCAGCAGCATCTGAACGTACCTAATTATCTAATTTCTCATAAATAGTTGTATGAAGTTGTTGTTCCGTGCGATGCCGGTTTAGAATAGCATCACCCCATTTCAACTCAAAAGGTATCGTAAAAGGCGACTAAGAAATGAATCCAGGGAATGGGCAGCAGCGTTCCCTGTGAATATACACAACGCCTTGCATTGCGCTCACCAATCCGCCTGCTAAGTGTGGTGAGTATGGCAAATACCCCCAATAGGGGAAGGGCCATGTCCAGCAGTGGACTTTAGTGGCTGTCGTAGTAGTTGTATAAAGGCGTTATAAGTTGCTGAGTTGGTGCTGTATAATAAATAGTACAGACAAACTAAGGTTGGCTTAGAGACTTAGTACTTTGGACTTTGGGTATTTGTTACATTGTCTTGCCTTATCCTTTCACTGGTCACTAGCAATAAGCTCCACGCGTTTATTCACGCCTTACGATTAAACGCCTTGCTGTGTGTTGCCGGCTTAGAACAGCGTCACCCTAATTCTACTCGAAGGTGTCGTAAAAAGCGACTTAGGAAAAACATTCAGGAATGGACAGTAACGTTTCCTGTAGGTAAATGCAAGATCTAGCACCGCGCTCCTTAATCTGCTAAGCTTGGTGACTATGGCAATTCACCCAAAATAGGGAAGAACCTATGTTCGTCCAGCAGTGAAATTTTGTGAATGTTGATTAAACTCCTATCTTATTCCTTCTCCTTGTCGCTCGGGACACCGAATCGTCCAATAATAGGTTAATCGTTAACCCGTGATGTTAGAGTTATTCAACCGCCGTTTGTAGACGACCGGCGCAGTGGCAGTGCGACTGCCTTTGACGCAGAAGGTTCCGGGTTCGATTCTCGGCGGGCAGTCACGAAGTTGATATTTATCACTTTGTGTATTTGTTCCCAGTCTGGTTGGGACATTGCGGGCTGAACCACCCGATTGTTTATAAGAAAGTTGATTCCGTGTTTCGGATGGCAGGTTAAGCTGTAGGTCCTGGTAGCTGTTTATCATTCCTTAGACTGCAGTCGGTACACAACCTTGTCAGAAGCGTGCTACATGGTAGGCAGAAGGCGGTTGATAAATTCTGACACTAGGTTCATTGGGTCGTTGGACGACTGGGTGTCCCACACGAAAAGAAAGAAAGACCGGTTGTAGTATAAGGTACCTAGCCAGTACTATGTACCTACATTGTTGCCAAAATAGCAAGACGGCGCCGTCACTGCGATATAATATGCAAATTCCGTAGTGCACTCAAGCTGAGGTATTTCCCTGAGGACATCACTTGAGCTTTGTTTACTGCTATTGGATCCTGCACTATGTAAACGAATTTACCAACTACAAGTGACGGTTCATATTTTATGAACTTGTCATCATACTTTTCTTAATTGGATTGAAGGAACGGAAAAAAATGGAAACGTATCCTAAACGTTTTCGAGGTCGATTGGTAACGTTAATCTCAATAAGTACTACTAAATAGTTAGGTAGTATTCTTGTGGTAGTACGTACGTATTGATAATATCGCTACCAATTCGAACCCCTCGCATTCAAATCTAAATATGTAGGAAATGTAAGGAGCATGGCGTCAAGAAAAACCCAATTAATTAATTGTTAGAGTTTTATGATCCCATTTGAGGTATAAGAATATTTTGTAAGGTATTTAAATAAAAAAACAGCTGACCGTGAGTTTGTGTAGACCATATTTTTTTCGCATTTTGATGTAGGTGACAGGTTTTCCTTAGTATCTGCCTATACACAGTTATGTGTATCGTATACCTATTGCTTAACCCACAGATCAAAGAAGTTTTGTACGCGCGTAACAAGCGCATAACCACAGTTAAACTACTAACTCTAAGTCGATTGAACCCCGAATTATTTAACTCTAAAACGAACCCACGTACCCACGCCTGTGAAAGACAGGAACATGGGTTCAGGAATGACGTACCATCACGAAATTGTAACCGACCGAGTAGTGGGTGAATAGTGGAAAAGTAAAAACGCACAAATTCTACGGAACGAAATAACCATTTAGAAATCAAACACGTGCCTTTTCCTAAACTCGGTTAAAGGGTTAACCCGTAGATGGGGGAAACGAGTTGCCATATCATTGTCAGGGGTTTTGACGTACCTTTCAAAGTGCCCACATTTGTTTTCCATTCAGGTGTGCGAACTGCGAACCCCTGGCACCCCCAGCAATGTCTTCATCTTATGATATTTTCCCCAAAATTAAGGAAATATTTTGACGATCATGTAGGGGGCATGTGCGATTTTATGAGAACGCAGACGCTCGTGACCACGAATCGGAAACCTAAAGAGAACTGTTAAGTGATTTTATAAAAATGTATTCAATTAATAATCCAATACCTGCGTATAAACGTTATACACGAATCATCTGAAACATCCCTCGATATTTGTCTGACATGGCGATAGCGACCGTGTATTTACGACGCTCTGCCTACCCCGCGAGGGATAAAGGCGTGATATGTGTATATATATATATGTATGTTTTAACGTTAAATTTAAAAAATCACGTCGACTTGTTTCATTATAATAATTAAACAATTTTCATAGTAATATTGAAAAAACGTGCTAAGAGTCCTTACTCACGAGGTTTTAGGGGAAGGTTAAATCAGAAGATGGCAACACTGACCCTAGCGGCAATTTTCCGGCGAAGATGTTTTACTTGGCGAATACGTTTATTAAAGTAATAAAGGGAGGGTTTGGTTTGTAACTTATGCGGGTAATAATAATAACTCACGTCTTTGTTTGGCGCAAACCCTTTCTGTTGTGCTTTCAACATGACCTGCAGGTGAAGTCTGTTTTGAACTTACTTGTTTATGTTGTGGGTACGGGCTAATGTTATAAGTAAGTAGGTTCATTGTTGACGCGGTTGGTAGGTATTGTATAGTTGGAAGTATGATCCACATGCAAGTCTTCGGGGCGAGACAGGAAGCTCTTGAAGTTTGAGAATAGTTTAAAAAGGGTATACTCATCCCGTAATCTATCGCTCAAAGCATCATATCCACAGGATTCCACGCCCAACCATGCGCCTGGTGTTCAGACCCAGACGCACTTGGGTATCCCAATGCAACGGGACCAATTAGGGGGAACCCCACCTGGCCGGAACCAGGGGACCATCGAACCGAAGTCCGACCACAGGTCCAACTATGAGTTTGCGGCTCACGTATATATGCAGACCGACGAAAAAACTTTGATACCGCGTTTTAGGACCAAGCGTTTTCTGTGGTTACGGAAATAGGCCAAGGAAATAGGACTTTGCAAATGCAATACAATGCGATTAAAACATCAATTCTCTAGATTCTCAGCATTTGTTCTGTAGATTCAGGGAACTAAGAATGAATCTATTATTTGTTAATATATCCGTGTGTTGTCAGCTTAGAATATCATTACCACAATAATTCTGCTCATGGGTGTCGTAAAAAGCGACTAAAGGATAAATTCACTTAGGTAATGGGCAGCAGCGTTTCTTGTGAATGCAATATGTTAGAAATGCGCCAATCTTCCTTACAATCGAGGTGAGTATGGAAAATACCCCACCATTGTGGAAGTACATGTCCAGCAGTGGCCTGTTGAGGCTGTTGAAGTTTCCTTGCAGATACAATACCTACCTTTACTGATCTCACCAATCCGCCTGCTAAGCGTAGCGAATATACAGGGCGATTGGAAAATTGATGCATTCCTTTCAAGGGATGAACCAGCTCATGAAACTGAACAACTTTCCCCATGGAACATAGGTCGTAAAATAAAAAAAAAATTTGGCCCACCCATACAAAATTGAATTTGTATGGGAGGAGCAAATTTTTTTTTATTTTACGACCTATGTTCCATGGGGAAAGTTGTTCAGTTTCATGAGCTGGTTCATCCCTTGAAAGGAATGCATCAATTTTCCAGTCACCCTGTATAGTAAATATTTCCCAATATGGGGGCGGCTCATTGTGTAGTGGACTGTTGTAATGTTATAACACCATTCAGTAACTATCTTCCTAACTAGATGATACAAAACAGATGGGTAAGCTATGAAATAAAAACACCCCAAGTTTTCTTAGAATAAAATAATCGCGATTTAATTTCCCTTGTTGACAATGAAAGTATAAATGAAATTAAAAACAAGCAGAGGTGGTCGAGCCGAGCTCACTTATAAAGGACGTTTTTATAAATTTCCTGCAAAGAAAAACATATTATCCGGACCGGCCAAAGAACTTCGAGACTGTGATAAAGATTCCTAACAGCTGCCCTTATCTCGTACTTTTAGGGTTCCGTATCTAGAAAGGAAAGAAATCTTTAAAAAAACTGCAATTAAATTCGCTATGACTATAATTTGGATTAATGTCGGTTACTAGTGTAAATGGGTACAAAAAAAAGACGGTTCCCACTTTCGCCGCATTATTTTGCGGTGTCTTTTCCAACCCAGGCCAGATCACAGACAAATCGATCATCAAGGCACGCGTAAGTGTCTTCGTAAGATCTTTCTTCATCGCATTAAAATTACAGCTGTTGAAAATTTCCCTTATATTACGAAATCTTTATATAACGTCGCTTTGCTTTAAACTTTTAAGTTTTGGTTCAGAAATAAAAACTTGACGTAAAACTATTTTAACTTTTAGGCGACAGGCTGACAACCTGTCACTATAGTGATACACAAAATTATTTCAAATGGCCCTCAATATTTGTCAGACGTGGCGACATCGACCGTATTTTTGCGGCCGTTAGCGCTCTGCCTACCCCGTAAGAGATAAAGGCGTGATATATGTATGTATGTAGGTATGTAAAACTATTTGCAAGTAAGTACGAAAAAAAAAGTAAAATAGATACAGAACCAATTCAATAACCCAACTCGCACTTGACCGCATCATCGTTTCATACAAATTGCGGTTATTAAATGTAAACATCTTACAAAACTCCATTGAAAACAATGATCTACTAAAAATACGATTTGATTGATATTACCTTATAGAAGTTTGGTAACTTTTTCCTGGCAAATAAAATTCTTAGCTAAAAAGTACCTACCTATGTAAACTTTGAAACCGGTAGGTAAAAAAAGAAAATTGTTAAATGAAAAAGTTGATAAACTTTTTTAATAACAGGTAGTCATATTTCTCTGTGCCATATGTTCTTTAAAACTTTTGTTCGCACATTTAATTTGTTCGAAAAGTAAGAAAAGAACGAAAAAAATAGCTGCCTAAGAAAAAAATATCCTATAGGACACCACCATAGTTATAAATTCCTGGTACAGATACATAACTGAAAACGGCAGTAGGAAGAATAGGAGAATATAGCCTGTGAAGAGAGTGTATAAAGTAGAAGCAAAGTAAAGGACACGCTGTAACCCAAGTGTAGTGTAATGGTCTAGTATGAAGCGACTAGGGAGAAATTCACCAAGGGAATGGGCAACAGTATTCCTTGTGAATGCAACACCTTTTGAACCTGCGTTCCAAGCGTCGCGAGTGTGGATGTCGCACTCGCACTACATACCAATTTCATGGTTGCAACCAAAGTCAACAGCAAAATCGTAAAAAGTTATAGGTAAACTCTTCAATAAGGTTCCAAAATGGCAAAGTCGGAATACGTACGTCATTTTGTTGAATTATAATTACAGTCTTTTTCAGTATTTTCTGTTATCATACAAGAGAGTAGTGCCGTGTGATGCCGGTTTAGAATAGCATCACCCCACATCCTTCCCGCGGGTGTCGTAAAAGGCGACTAAGGGACTCGAGAGTATTGGTGTATTACAATTTTTAGGCGACAGGCTGACAACCTGTCACTATAGTGATACACATGTTTTCTCAAACATCCTTGGAAAACAATTCTCAACAATGTCAGACGTGGCGATAGCGGCCGTATTCTTACGACTGTTAACGCTCTGCCTACCCCGCAAGGGATAAAGGCGTGATATATGTATGTATGTATGTATGTTTTTCAGTATTTTCTGTTATCAAACAAGAGAGTTTCCAGTCAAAGTGTCGGATTGTTGCAAACATTTGCAACCGTTGGTGCAGAAACAACATAATTTATTTATGTCCATGTTCAGCTCGCGAGGTTTTCCCCATGTCGTCTCGCCCCTGCACACTGGGTGGACTGGAATAAAAGTGTCGCTCACAGTGGGACGTTACACCTAAATACAATTTTACACCCTCTTCACACCATCAAAATTCACAGCAGGTCTCCCCATATAAATTCAGAGTGGAGACATACGGGATGGAACTCTGCAGAGTGACGCACGTTATTTTAAAAAGGAGCTTCTTTGTTCGATTTTAGGTAACTTCAAGCAAATCCTTGAATAGTACATACATATATCACGCCTATATCCCTTGCGGGGTAGGCAGAGCGTTAACGACCGTAAGAATACGGTCACTATCGCCACGTCTGACATTGTGAGGATTGTTTTCCAAGGTTGTTTTAGAAAACATCCTTGAATAGTATATGTAAGTATTCGCGAAAATAAAGAAAGGATCCTGAAATGAAATCATAATTTTTGACATCCCGCTCCTCACTACATAGTAAAAAGCAAAGTCGCTTTTCGCGGCAGTATGTATGTTTGCTTAAATCTTTAAAACTACACAACGGATTTTGATGCAGTTTTTTTATTAGATAGAGTGATTCATGAGGAGGTGCTAGTTATACTTACCCACCTTCACAAAGGCAGTCTTACCAAAATTGTAGATTAAAATAGTCATTATTAAAATCTCTGCACATCTACTTCATGAAACGACAAACTGTACAATGAACCAACCTAGTGCACTTATATTTAGATTAACTATACGAAAATTGATTTTACTCAAGTAACTAATTTTATAAAATTATGCATTTAAAAATTACACTATACAATTAATCATCCACAAGGCGGTTAGACACGTCATCGGTTTTTATATAAAAACTTCACGCCTATGCACGCAAAAGGGAGAGTCCTAAAGTAACTTTGAAAATAACCACATTGCATTCCAGGTGGTGTTGCCAAATCAAAAATTAAACCAAAACCTAAGTCAAAACCCGTACCTTGCGTTTATATTCTTACGACAGAAAACGTGAAAAAAGCGATAAAAATTCAAAGGTATAATACATACCTAACCACATATCGCTTTGCATTTTACTGAATGCTAAGTAGCAACTCAGTTTCCACGCAAATAACCTATAATAACAGAACTAATAATAACAGCATTGATAGTAATTGTGTCGGAATATTTTAATGGTTTTTAAAAGACAGTACCTTTTGAATTTTAAAGCGTGCTAGATGGCAACACTAAGGCCAGGTTGAAAACCGCAAATTCGATAATTGCTATTTGCGTACAACAGGCGCAATTTATGCGGCGGTTTCATGCAATCGCGTCGTTTTCCACATTTAATATGTTTTTCATAAGCCGATGCAAATAACAGGATTTTAATAAGCCTTTTTCAAAGAATTTTGAGCTGTATTTTAATTTAATTTGGGTTTATGAGAGGTTTAATGTATGTACGAAAAATTTTATAGCTTTGTTCTAAATTCTAATTGACGCTTTTTGTTTTAAATTACGCTTATTCACTGGTACGAGTTCAGTTACTAGTAATTAAGGTGCGGCATATACTTATGTACCGGTAAAGCTACTAAAATACAAACTTTTTACCTGATACCGTATGGAAATCAATTTCACTCAAACTTCCAGTTGAAGGGACTGCAATTAAATACGTATAAATGTGGTAGGTATTTTATTTAAGTCTACCAAATTCGGTAGGTACCGGTTGCTGTCTATGATTACCTGGACGGCGGTCGTTACACAACCATGTCAGAAGCCTGCTACTCGTAGAAGGCGGTTGAAAAATTCTGACACTAGGGTTCATCGGGTCGTTGGACGACTTGATGTCTCACACGAAAAGAGAAGAGGTAGGTACTAACGTTTTGTAAATTCCAAAATCTGACAATATTCGAACGACATCGCATAAATTGGGCAGGCGACCTTACGGCTCACATCGACGTACGGTATTCATCACAATACCGCGCCGTGCGTTTCCGTTTTCAGTTTTACATGGTCACAATGGACGTGTCCCTACTCCTCATCCTATTGTCCGTCAGAATCTGGCCGGGACGCTTCGTCTGGACGTAAAGCCTGTTGGGTGCGGTCTCAGGTACGAACTGAAGCGATTTTCTAGAGAAGATGTATAGACTTTATTACACACACATACACACACACGAAAGAAAGACCAATGATGTCTTGCATGGTCAACAAAGCAAAGATCATCATCGCTATCAACATCACAGCAGTCAATTGTCGAATAAGAGCCTCTCACTCTCACACTAAGGTATTGGTCACCAGCTAAGTGCAAGATGTTGCTACTCGTATTACAGAGAGATAGAACGCTGATGTGCTTTTCTTGGATGGATTTTGACTTTAGTTGTTTTTAGTAGTACCCACGGGCCACGGGTATCAATGTGGTTATGTTATTCTAATACGGCAGTAGCGGCAGGAAAATTTGATGCATCCTTGTATTACCTCTGTGTAATGTAGTATACATTGTATGCGTAGGTAAAAGTATAGGTACAGTTAAATTCACGTCCAGTTAGACACTCGAATCGCATGGCGGAATGGCATGGCAGTAAACGGTACAAAGTCTAAACTGTCTAACCCAACCTAAGCATACATGACTGTAGTATCACAGGTTCTTCTCCTTCATCGAGTCGATGGTAACAATTTAGATAACCACATAATATCACAGATATGACGAAGACATTCAAGACACAAATTGATCTGTGGAATAGCTTTTACGGACTTTTCTCGTTCTATCTATTTACTTGGACCCAACATTCCTCCCTCATTCTCGGTCCAGGCTCGGCTTTTGGTGATGAGACAGAAGATAAGATGCGAACAAAGATATACTTACTCCGGATTGATGTGGGCTGAGCGGGATTTGAAAGGGAACTTGGCGAAAGCGCTATGGTTTTAAATCAAAACTTTGATATCCTCAAAAGTCAGTCGAGTATAAATAGCAGTCAGATAAGAACGACAGAATATAATTCACTCTGTGATCAAAGAAACTACAGTAGGCTTTGGGAAATATCAGTCTGATGGTGAATAATCTTCATGAGTAGCCAACTCAAATTCAAAATATTTATTCAGCGTAGTTAATAAATTTTCATTTAACTTATTGCACAATTGATTACACTAGTTTGCTACATTGTACGTAATATTATTTTGAAAGATCGATTTGATTTTGATGAGATGATGCCAAGTATATTTGACGCCCAAATTAGTTTGCTACATAACCACGTCAATAATAAAGCCCAGTCTACAGCTCTACTCAGAAATAAAGCGCCATATTAACCGAGTCATTGGTTCAGAAAGAGGTCAATATGTTATCTGACTGCGGAGTCTTTATTTCTCTATAAATAGATCGGCTTTCTTTATATTCATTGGGACTTTTGTTGGCCAGTGCAGTTAAAAGTAGTCTCACAGTCACGTGATAGTAGTCATAAGGATGGGAGAGAGAGCCTCTTGAAAATGAAAGGGCTGGAGTGTGTGTGTGTGGATATTGTAGTTGTTAAATCCATTATTAATAACTATGATATAGCTCTTACCGTTACCGTTCTTACAAACTGAGAAATAACTAAATGCGATTTTTAGAATAATGAGGAGTAGTCACCTACACGAAAATCTACAAGCAAGTTAACCCTAGCTCCCTGCCAAAATAGTCTAAAGTCTGCCCTGGTAAAAAGTTTAGAGGGCCTGAGACCAAAGCCAAAACTATAAAAATTAGAAGAAATGTCTCCAGAGTTGCCAACTTGCCAAAACTAGGTCGCTCAATTTTCGATCATCCCCATCTTCCCCCCGTGCTTCGTCAGGTTGTTTTATCTTAATGAATTGTTTTGTTTGTTTGATCTCCCGTTTTCCTTGACATGAGCCGTTTTGTGGTGTAACGAGCAGTTTATGAGATAAGATAACGGAACTACGACCACGCACATCTGTAAATAGGAAAGGAAGGAAGTTGAAATAACAGAGGAAACAAACAGTAATTTATTTTTTGAAGTAGTTTTTCCCTCGTCTACCTATGTTGGTGATATATTTTTCGGCCAACACGTTTCAATTCTATTGCTTAGATTTCCTTACAGACGTATTTTTTCAATTTATGAATTTATGTCGTCTGTTCTCCAGTGTATTAAACTGTTATGTTGTCGGGTTTTGCCACGGATCAAAGTTGGTTATGTTGTTGTGTTGTATTTTTTATTATTAAATACTTACAAAAAAGAGTGTCATGAAAATAAAAAGTAATTTTTCCACGTTTCTTACCACCACAATCGATGGAGACCCTCTGAAGCTTACCTGTAATAGAGAGGAAAATATTAGTCGGCATTTTCAATTTTTGTTTCTGTCTTCGTAGTAAAAATATTATTTTAATCAAAAAGTTATTACATATGACATCAATAAATTAAGGGAGTCTGATCTGTTTGATCTACCTATACATGTAGGTACGAATCAGAACCAAAGTCAATTTGACATATTAGATACATACGTAGAATTTCCTATTTTTTTTCACAAGTAAATACATGTATTTACAAGTCAAAATTCTAGTTACATTTTTTTCACTTTTCATCCTATTCCAATTTAGGCACTTTTATGTCCAAAAGTAATAGCCCCTAGAAACTCAGAACTTTCCATTTGATCTATGTATTGTATTTATTATTTTTGACATAGTATTTTATTATAATTAGTTTTTGACTTGGATTATTTTTCCAATACTTTAAGTATTGTAATCGTTTTCGAATTTTTTTAATAGTATTTGACATATTTTGAGTAAATTAATAATTTTTATCATTTTGCAATTTGACATATTCACCAATTTATTTATTTCTTTTATTTACAAATTATTTGTTAGATCTGTATTTTCTTTGACATTTTATTATGTTTTTTAATTTTAATTGTTATTTGTTTGACTTTTTATTCTACTATTGTAGAACTTTGACATTGTTATATACTTTTATTTATATTTTTTTGACGATCACATTATCCTCTGACATTTTTATTTAGTTTTAGCACTGTAACTATGAATTTGATAATGTGAAATAAATGAATCTAATCTAATCTAATCTAATCTATGATTTTGTTATATGAATTAAATAAGATGGGTAAAATACGACATCATTTTGTACATCAAACTAATGATAACAAAAGCTAAACTGAAATTGAAATAAAATAGAGTGAAAAGAGAAATAGGAGTAAGGGTAAAATGCATGCACACAAAGGGGAAAGTTCAAAACATCA
The DNA here is from genome assembly GCA_029255805.1 of Keiferia lycopersicella. Classification (NCBI taxonomy): domain Eukaryota; kingdom Metazoa; phylum Arthropoda; class Insecta; order Lepidoptera; family Gelechiidae; genus Keiferia; species Keiferia lycopersicella. The sequence continues at coordinate 10,307,793 of JARACZ010000007.1, forward strand.
TATCACATACCTACCTGTGCACGCAAGAATCCTTCTCAAAACTTAGGGGTCGCTTGAAAAAAAAAAACTCGTACCTAACCTAACCTACCAAAGTATCTAATCTACATAAATCGGATCACAGCAGTGGGTTTTCGAAATCAGCTCCAATAATTTTCTCGACGTATGTTTTTGGGGGCAACAAATCGATCGATTAGAATTATTTTGTCAAAAAACTTTGTTTTAAATGTTTTTGAAAGCTGGGAAAAACTCGGTACACCGCCTATTATCACTGCATAGTATAAAGCAAAGTCAATTTTCGAATCTGTATGTACTAAACCACGCAACGGATTTTGGTACAGTTTTTTTCGTAGACAGAGTGCTTCAAGAGGAAGATTGAAGTACATGTACAATACTTGCCAGGAAGATATCTTATTACCACGAGAAATCGAGTTACAGCGGGCGCAGTCGCTGGGAGGGCAGCTAGTTTTTTGATAAAAGTAAAATCCATCATCAATCCATCATAAGTATTTTTACGGCCGCCAACGCTCACCTACCCCGCAAGGGATAAAGGCGTGATATATGTATGTATAATGCCGTGTGATGCCGGCTTAGAATAGCATTACCCCACATCCTTCCCGCGGGTGTCGTAAGAGGCGACAAAGGGACTCGAGAGTATTGGTGTATTACAATTTTTAGGCGACAGGCTGACAACCTGTCACTATAGTGATACACATGTTTTGTGGAACAACCTTGGAAAACAATCCTCAAAAATGTCAGACGTGGCGGTAGCGACCGTATTCTTACGGCCGTTAACGCTCTGCCTACCCCGCAAGGGATAAAGGCGTGATATATGTATGTAAAATCCATCATCAATGGGGCGTTACACGGTCACAGTCGACTAGTAAGGGTTCAGAGAGGAGTGGCCTTATGGGGGCTATGGTAGAGTTTGGCGGATTGCACACTTGACGCACGACGGAGCGCTAAAATATCGCAGCGGTCTGTCAAATCTATACTAGAAACGTCAATCCCCATACTAAAATCGCACTCGACGGACGACACTGCATTGCGTCGGCAGCGGTTGAGAGGTTTTGGTAAGGTGATTGATGTTTCTAGTATGGATCTGACAGGCCGCTGCGATATTTTAGCGCTCTGTCGTGCGTCAAGTGTGCGATACGCCTTTATGCCTCGTTTGGACTCACTAATTACTTTTATGGTTTAGTAATCGATGAACTTTTCGGTGAATAACATAGCAGAATTTGGTTAATTTAGAATATGTTAGTTTGATATTAACTAATTAAATTTTATGTTATTTCCACATACAATAGGGTACATTCCTAACAGATCAAATGAGCTACTATTTAAAACGATCTATGAAGTTTATAATGAAGTTTTTCATACAGAAAAATCGCCGTGACGTTTCATAGTGAAAACTACCGAAAAAGTGAACTAATGATAACAAAAGCCAAACTCAAATTGAAGTAAAATAGAGTGAGAAGAGAAATAGGAATAAGGGTAAAATACATGCATACAAAGGGGAAAGTTCAATGATTTGACATGATCTCAGCGTTAATATCACAGTGTCTTTCATCGACTTGGCTTCCCACATAAAAGAATAGTCCGACTGAATGTTTGTGTAAGGTTAAATTCTCACATTCAACTGAATCGAGACGCCCGAGACCAGGTTTAGTTAGGTACTGCACTCGACGCGGTAACCAGACATATTCACGGTAAGCTCCATTGAATCCGATTTGCCTAAGAACGGGTTAATGGAAAGCGAATCGATTTTAGATTCCCGCCACTAACTAACAGCTGTAAATGTTTAGGACGCCCTAGAGTAGGTACAGGCAATGAGGGTTATAAAGATTCGTGTCGCGTTTCCTGACGGTGCAATGCCGGCTTGGAACAGCATCACCCCATTTGTACCCGTTGGTGTCGGTAAAGCCAACTAAGGGATGGATCCAGGGAATGGTTAGCAGGGCTCCCTGTAAATAACTACAATATCTTGCACTGCACTAGCCAATTCGCCTGCTAAGCAGAGAGTATGGCAATACCACCCGCCTAAAACAGTGCTGTAGGTAGGGCATCGAATCCCGGTAGTAGGTAAGTATAAAACCCATCTTTTCTATATTTTCTTGTATATGATAGTCACCACCTGGTCACTGGTCTTTAAAAGAGGAGCCCATATTTCATGGGTTTATCTAATATTAGCCTCCCAATATATTATTTTAACCCCTGGCTCGCCCAGCTCACGTCTCGAAGCTCGGCCGTCGTAATTCAAATTGGATCATGAGACGCGAAATTACCTTAATTTAAGGAAAATATACAATGTTGGTGAGAGTACTTTTTTACAAAATGGTTTCGAGGGGACGCAAGAAAAAGAGAGAATACTGGCTAGGTTTGAGTTGGAGTGAGTGGGTCAGGGTTCTGTATCCGTACGTATGTTTCTTTAAAAACGTGGCCGACGATACATAATTTGAGATCGATATACCATTTGATTATCATGCACGAGTAAGATTAGGTCAGGTAAAAAGATATTACTCCATTTCCTTCCCGCAGATATCGTAAGAGGCGACTACTAAGGCACTGGAGAGTTTTATGAATACGACAGAGTGATGAGTAATGTGCGTTTTTGTATTTTATGCTTTATTTTCTTTATTTAGTGGAACTCGAGGTCTGTTTGTTTCTATTTATGTTATATTTTTTAAGACAGTTTGTTTAAAAAAAAACACAGTTTTACCTGTCACTATGTTCCACACAATAACATGTAACCTCACGCAGCGCAGCACTACCGTGTATTATGGTTACAGTATCATGGTTTTCGCAGTACAGAACCCTAAAAGAGGGAAATGGTATGCCAAATTGGAAAACGAGGGACGTATTATAAGGTTCACAATTTATGGCGCGCAATCGTCCGATGCCACCTGCGACGCACTCACAAGGATTCCAGTGATTTTAGTTAGGATAATAATTATTACCAAGATGTTACTCTAGGGCTCGTATTTTTAAACCGCACTCAACTCTGAGATCGATCTTAAGTGCGATTTTGAGATGCTGTTAGTATTGACTGACATGTTATCAAAATCACTCTTGAGATCGCAGGCTTAAGAGCGATTTATAAATACGGACCCAGATTTGACATTTCAATCATTGTGTTCCGTTCGAATGCAGTCGTGTGTTGCCAGCTTAGAATAGCGTAGGTAAGGCTTATTTCAACCTGTCTGTAGGTGTAGTTGAAAGCCGGCTAAGAGGTTAATCCAGAGAATGGGCAGCAGGATTCCCTGTGGAAGTTAATACATTATTTTGTTGCTTATTCGGCAAACTGCCCGTAAGTAAACATGACAAACTGACTCCAACTGAAAAAAAGCCTATGTCCAGCAGTGGTCTGTTGTAGTTGAAGATGACTAAACATATTGCTGTGCCAAAGGGCTGGTACGGAACTATACCTAATTTGATATTTGTCTTTATACTGTGTTGTGTAATATAAAGGAAACAACTTTTACGATGCCACAAATTTTTAATTACTTTGTAATTTTTTATAAGTACCTAAATTAAATTACTTTTAGGAGCTTGAGAGTAAATTAGTTTAGAGAAAATTAGAAGAATATGAAAAAATATAGATACATAGGTACTCGTACCTACATATTTTGAGATCCTGCACATCCATCAGTCAAAAATGTTTTGAGACGGTCTGGGATAACTCGAAATCACGTCTGCTCTGATAGGAAAACTTGCAACATTTTTTATATTTTTCAAACAAAAGGGACATACTGCATCTTATGAATGTTTCAGTTGCGTAGGTTAAGGCAGATAGAACACTTAACGCACGACGGAGCGCTAAAATATAGCAGCGGTCTGTCAGATCCATACTAGAAACGTCACTCTCCATACTAGAACCGCACTCGACGGACAACGCTGCGATAGCACTGCGTCGACAGCGCAGCGGTTGAGCGGGTTTAATATGGGGATTGACATTTCTAGAATGGATGTGACAGACAGCTGCGATATTTTAGCGCGTCGTCGTGCGTTAAGTGTGCGATGCGCCACCTGGTGTCCACTACGGTACACCAACAAACGTGGCATGCATGATCGTATTGTCGCATGGCGTGATGTAAGCTTCCTATTACGAGCTTAATGCGTGAATGCGTGCGGAAGCTGCTTTATGCCGCTTAGCGTATGAGTAGGATGTACAGTACACTCAATTATTGTTGTGTTCCAGCAGTTCCCGTTTTGGCAAAATCCCATTTTGACACACACACAAATCACGCCTTTGTCCCTGTTGGGATAGGCAGAGCGTTTACGACCGTAATATTAGGACGTGATCGCCTCGTCTGACAAATGTTTGAGGGTCGTTTCAGATAAGTCGTGTATGACGAAAGTAACAGATTGACAGCATGTCGCCTAATATTGCAATAAACATGAAACCCTCGAGTCCTTTAGTCGGCTTTTACGACACCCACGGGAGAGAAATGGGGTGATGCTATTAAGCCGGCATCACACGGGTTACCATTTTGACAGATGTCAAGTTTGTGCTAATTCTGTTGGTATGATCTGTTTTTGATATCTTGTAAAAATGAATTCAAAAAAGGGGTTCTCTAAAAGCGTATCATTCATAATAATGTCGTATTCTCTACGTTGTACTATTAATTCGCAGGAAATGTTGCTCTACTTCTCGGGATAGAATGGAATTTAGACAATGAGCTGAATGAGCAGTGATGAAACTCTCTATTGCAGTGGCGTTGCAGGCGCTGTGATGGTAAGATGCATAGCAATAAAATAAATCCAATTCGAATGACAGCATTGGACAGTTGAGACGGCCCGACGAACCAAAGATTTAGAAAGATTGAAGATTGAAAAATAGTTAAAGATTAAAAAAATAGGGGCGCATATAGTCCATTGAATGAGTGCCTCCAAAGGGGGTCTAGAGTGCGAGAGTTGGTAACGCAAGATGTTTCTTCGGAAACATGTCAAGAGTCCCTAGGTAATAAACATACTAAAACCCCGGGACACTAGGAGGAGCCCCGGAGTGGGGGGAGGGGGGGAAAGGGTTCATTTTTTCATTTTTCGCTTAAATCTCAAAAACGGTACATGTTAGAGAAAAACGTTCCAGGAAAAGTTGAAAGGCCATAAAATTATCTACAAGTTATACCTAAATCACTTTTTCCTATATCCTACCGTTTCTGAGTTACACGCATTAAAAAATGATTTTGGCTCAAACAATTTTCCCATACTACATACCCATGTTTATCACATCAATCGATCAAAAAATATTTCTTTCTTCCATAAAACTCAAATGTGCAACTTGTGACCGGTACTGATAGATTGCTCTTGATTAGGTCTATCATTGGTAAAATAAACACATTCCTCCATGGAAGCCTTTAGGAGGAATCGATTGTCAAAAAATTATATTAGGGTAGTTTTAGTTACTGAACTTGAACTATTTATTTTTTTCTTCCAAAAAAATTCAAAAGTGCAACTTGTGACCAGTACCGATAGATTGCTCATAATTAGGTCTATCATTGATAAAAATACTAGATTCCACCATGGAGGCGTTTAGGGGAAATTGAATTTTATAAGGGTAATTACGATACCTGGACATTTTATTTTTTTCTTCCAAAAAGCTCAAAAGTGCAACTTGTGACCGGTACTGATAGATAGCTCTTAATTAGGTCTATCATTGGTAAAATAATCACTTTCCTCCGTGGAAGCCTTTAGGAGGAATTGATTGTCAAAATATTATATTAGGATAGTTACGCAACTTGACCTTTTTATTTTTTTTCTTCCAAAAAGCTCAAATGTGCAACTTGTGACCGGTACTGATAGATTGCTCTTGATTAGTTCTATCATTGGTAAAATAAACACATTCCTCCATGGAAGCCTTTAGGAGGAATCGATTGTCAAAAAATTATATTAGGGTAGTTTGAGTTACTGAACCTGAAGTATTTATTTTTTTCTTCCAAAAAACTCAAAAGTGCAATTTGTGACTGGTACCGATAGATTGCTCATAATTAGGTCTATCATTGATAAAAATACTAGATTCCACCATGGAGGCGTTTAGGGGAAATTTAATTTTATAAGGGTAGTTACGATACCTGAACATTTTATTTATTTTTCTTCCAAAAAGCTCAAAAGTGCAACTTTTGACCGGTACTGATAGATTGCTCTTAATTAGGTCTATCATGAGTAAAAAAAAACACATTCCTCCATGGAAGCCTTTAGGAGGAATTGATTGTCAAAATTTCAAGTTCAGTAACTCAAACTACCCTAATATAATATTTTGACAATCAATTCCTCCAAAAGGCTTCCATGGAGGAATGTGTTTTTTTTACCAATGATAGACATAATTAAGAGCAATCTATCAGTACCGGTCACAAGTTGCACTTTTGAGCTTTTTTGGAGAAAAAGAATAAAATGTTCAGGTATCGTAATTACCCTTATAAAGTTCAGTTTCCCCTAAACGCCTCCATGGTGGAATCTAGTATTTTTATCAATGATAGACCTAATTATGAGCAATCTATCGGTACCGGTTACAAGTTGCACTTTTGAGTTTTTTGGAAGAAAAAAATAAATAGTTCAAGTTCAGTAACTCAAACTACCTTAATATAATATTTTGACAATCAATTCCTCGTAAAGGCTTCCATGGAGGAATGTGTTTTTTTTACCAATTATAGACCTAATTAAGAGCAATCTATCAGTACCGGTCACAAGTTGCACTTTTGAGCTTTTTGGAAGAACAAAAATAAAAAGGTCAAGTTGCGTAACTACCCTAATATAATATTTTGACAATCAATTCCTCCTAAAGGCTTCCACGGAGGAATGTGATTTTTTTACCAATGATAGACCTAATTAAGAGCAATCTATCAGTACCGGTCACAAGTTGCACTTTTGAGCTTTTTGGAAGAAAAAAAATAAAATGTTCAGGTATCGTAATTACCCTTATAAAGTTCTATTTCCCCTAAACGCCTCCATGGTGGAATCTAGTATTTTTATCAATGATAGACCTAATTATGAGCAATCTATCGGTACTAGTCACAAGTTGTACTTTTGAATTTTTTTGGAAGAAAAACATAAATAGTTCAAGTTCAGTAACTAAAACTACCCTAATATAATTTTTTGACAATCGATTCCTCCTAAAGGCTTCCATGGAGGAATGTGTTTATTTTACCAATGATAGACCTAATCAAGAGCAATCTATCAGTACCGGTCACAAGTTGCACATTTGAGTTTTATGGAAGAAAGAAATATTTTTTGATCGATTGATGTGATAAACATGGGTATGTAGTATGGGAAAATTGTTTGAGCCAAAATCATTTTTTAATGCGTGTAACTCAGAAACGGTAGGATATAGGAAAAAGTGATTTAGGTATAACTTGTAGATAATTTTATGGCCTTTCAACTTTTCCTGGAACGTTTTTCTCTAACTTGTACCGTTTTTGAGATTTAAGCGAAAAATGAAAAAATGGACCCTTTCCCCCCCTCCCCCCACTCCGGGGCTCCTCCTAGTGTCCGGGGGTTTTAGTATGTTTATTACCTAGGGACTCTTGACATGTTTCCGAAGAAACATCTTACGTTACCAACTCTCGCACTCTAGAACTTTTTATTCAATGGACTACATAGTACGCTAGTAGTTTTTATTCTGTGATCGTATAATTACTTTATTTGTCCGCGGCACCGTCGGTAGATGGCGGTAGGAAATTATATTAGCCCAGACTAGGATGGGCTACTTTTTACCTCGGTAAACTGCGTAGCAGAGGGTAAAACCGCTGGGTAGGTATATTAACTAACGGAAATTTGTAGTCGGTACTTGGTAGTAGGTAGACTGGTGACTAACTACTTTATGGATTTAGAAAACCGCGAACTATTTTACTCTTCACATGAATCTCCGAAGTTTTCAGTAGGGAGGTAACTAGCACTGAAAATGGGGTCTGAAGGTATGTTAATAATCTTAGCGGAAATTTCTTAAGTAAGATGTAATTACCTATCTTAAATTAGTATGAGCTATTTAAGTTTATTAATTAAACGAAGATTCCTTAAACTCGAGTTTTCATTAGTTATTATACAAAATGTTGCTCAATCAAATAGGTTCTGTTCAGCCCTCAAAACTTGCATCGGAGCCCATTAATGTAGCAATGTTACGTTCTCTATAAATTATATTTTATAAAAAAGGACAAAATACAATTTTTAGTATGCTAGAAGAAAAATCCTATGGGTCTTATGAAAATAGCAAAAAAATACTACTGCCGGCACTTCATTACTTATTCCGTTTGGACTATTTGTAAAAGAATATTGTTTTAGGGTTCTTTCTTGCTCTTTGAATATTATATGAACTTTCAATTGCCTTTTCTCTTTATAATTCAAAAGAGTATTTTTTTTGTCTGCTAAAGGATCTATTTAGTTTTCCTAGTTTTATTAGTCTTATTTGAATTTATTTATAAAATTTATTTATCAAAGTGGTATAAAATTAAAAACTTGTGCGGAAAATCTTTGATTGTATATTTACCTATTTGATCAAAACTTGATGGATGCACAGACACTGTCATGCGGACTTGCCAATAATTATGACTAAATTGCCACAAATGTCCGTAGGTATATCAGGGCAATACGTGCAAGTGACAGTTATTGACATACACTAGTTCCGGCGGACATAACTACTTGTAACCGCAATACCATTTTTCATCGCTTGAAACGCAGTGCGCGCGTACTACGCATCCCGCTTTGTTTTTTATTCACGCGTAACACAGGATTTATCGCCTAAACCCAACCCTTTATAGAACTATGCAGTCGCACTATTCACTTATCTTCACAGCACACGTGACTATATTTCATCTGTCCTCTCGCGTGGGCTACATAAATATTGAAACTGTTCAGAACCTTTTTTCAGTTTATTTATTAACGCGCTTGAATGTTTTATAACACGAAAGCTACCTACGAGATCTATATGGTTGTTTAGTGTTTACTCTGATAATTGCTTAATTATGTTACTTATTTGAAAACATTTTTTTAACTGTAAAGAGAATAATTAATTTTGTTTTATCTGGAAGCTTACACCCTAATTTACAAATTAATAATTCAAACGAACAGGTTTCTAAACCCTAACGAATAAAGAAGTTAGCAAAACAAAGCAAGTTGGGGCATTATTTTTAACAAACTTATTTTCCATTGTAAACTGCTTACTGATATTTTGGATGAAATTTCGCTCAGTATGTATTTTGTTTGATGAATGAAATTTTCTCCAAGTTGGGAGAAATCAAATCAATCTCAGAAAATTTGCCAGCTAAATGTACATAATATTAACAGAAAGCGACCAACCTCGTTGATATCTATTTTGAGTAAAACCAGGGTAACCACCCTAAGAGAAAATCTCACTATTTTGCACATTTTCTACCCACCCACACCCACCTACGTCAATATTATAGAGCGAAGGCCTCAAAATCCCTAAATAAGATTATAATTCGCAAGGCCTCGGTCACAATGACAGCAAGAGACTTTTTATTTTAGTGCTCTAATAACGCAATAATAAATGTGGTTCAAACACGCACCGCATGGTTTTACGGTATTTTTCGGTTCGGTTTTAAACCAGAGGACTTGAATGACATTGCTTGGAAGAACTTTTTGCCAAGTTACCGTACCGTGCGACTATCACAGACTGCCAAAATTCGTAAAATCATTTGCGTATGTTATCCACGTTACCCGCTATACACAATCTACTCTACATTGAACTCTAAACTTACATGAATAAAAATAAACTAAATTTCTTATTCTTACAAAAGAAAACTTATATTTTCAAAGAAAACATCGACTAAGTTTTCACATTCTGGAAGTTTTCTATACGTTTTGTTGGAACAGAAGTCGTCTAGTGAGTTGTTTATGTCTAGGTAGAAATAAGAAGGTTTGTTTAACGGACCTGTTATTGAATTCGATAAGTTTATTTTATGTTCAACGATTACTCAATTACTCATTATAATAATAATTGAAGACTGCTGGCACAGTTAATACGAAAATAAGGGAAATCATCAATTTGTATTGTTACTAGGAATATTGGATTCCAACATCCTTTTACAAGATTTTTTTGAACCTACATCGGGTGATGAAACATGACATCTCTGTAAAAGATCGTATACTGAAATATCCGGGACCATTCATGCACTGTATTACGAGTATGTACTTTGCCTTACCCAGAAACACGGAAAATAGGATTAGGTATTACCCGTCAGCCTCTAATACATACACACTAAGCCGGTTTGAGTGGTATACTACGCAGTGCAAGGTGTTGTATTTCACAGGGAACGCAGCCGTTTATTCCCTAGATTTATCCCTTAGTCGCAATACTCACTGTGATAAATAGGAGCAAGCTTATCACACGATTATTTACGGAATTACGTGAATTTCTTATTTCAATGAAGCCGCGGTCGAACGCCGGCGTCCAAACCAAACTTAGTAAACATCCAACGGTCCCAAACAGCGATTTTGGAGGGAAAAATAATTAATCACACTTGGGACAGAAGGGGGTTTGACAGTTGATTAATTTGGAAGCAGAGATTGGAGGTCCAGGTGTTGGGAATTCCTCAGGGAGGCAATAAACAAACGACACCAAAGTGAAAATGTTTTAAGATCGGCGACACCCACGGTCGTGCGGTTAACCAAACACGCGGGCCTCAAAAGGCTTAGAAATATCGCTTGGCGGAAATCTGTGTATACGACAGAAAAGAAAATCATAAAGAAATGTTTAAGTAATGGAATACTTTATACTAAATTTTCTTGGTTACTTTATGAGAATCCATAAACTGTTTTAAGTTGGTAAGAATCTCCTTTTTAATGTATTGAAATTAGAACACGTTGATATCTAAAAGAGAATACTCCAGATACTGCTGCTCTGTACCAAATCTTGCTTACCTTAAAACAAAATATACTTAATGACCTAAGAATTTCATTATTTTTTTAACAATCGAAACAGGCTAAGGCACTTTTTAAACTTTTTAATACCTACTTATCTACTACTTACATTTAGTGTGTGTAGACATCTACATAGTTGGATAACGAAAATAGCTTTCCCGTAAGTTAAAACTGTTTTCCTTTAGTTCCTCATCCTTTCAGCCCGTGTTACTCGAAAATTCTGCAATAAGTCACTGGCAATCATTCTAAAAGATCTCGATTTGTCGTGGAACGGCTATTTCGCGAGTAATAGCTAGCTTCCAAGGGACTCAAAGGAAGGAGCCAAGAAGCAGAAAAAGTTATACGTCTTCGCTTCGCGCTGTGTCGGGTAAAATGAAAAATGTCAACTCATCGCTTTCTGGTCCTGTCTCTGTGTTTAGCCGGATATTGCAGCCAAGCACGAGTAGTGGATTTAAAAAACAACGTATATTTACTACAAGTTACCGCTGTTTGTTATGCCGTGTGATGCCGGCTTAGAATAGGATCACCCCATTTCCTACATGTGGGTGTCGTAAGAGGCTACTAAGGGACTTGAGGGTTTCAGGTGTATTACAACTTTTAGGCGACAGGCTGACAACCTGTCACTATAGTGATACGCAAATTATCTCAAACGACCCTCTATATTTGTCAGACGTAGCGATAGCGACCGTATCTTTACGGCTGTTAACGCTCTGCCTACCCCGTGAGGGATAACGGCGTGATATATGTATGTATGTACCGCTGTTTGTCTAAAAAGTAAAATTTAAACTATTAAGAGATGGGCAGGTATCAATAATTTTGAGATAGGAGGTAACCATCATCACTCAGCTTCTAGCAGTCTACTGCTGAACGTGGGCCTCTATAATTCGCCCAAAGACACGATCTTCTGTTTTGGCCATCCAGTCACCACTAGCCGCTCTCATACTAGAAATATAAGGGCCCTAAATATTTGTCAGACGTGGCGATAGCGACCGCATTTTATACGGCCGTTGACGCTCTGCCTACCCTGAAAGGAAAAAAGGTGTGATGTGTGTGTGTGTGTGTGTGTGTATTAGTTAGACAGAAAAAATGAACAGGTATGTAATTTCAGTAAGCTGACGAAAACAAAGGTAACTTTTCTAATGTAGGTAAACTGTCTGAAACACGAATATAATAATATACCCTGGAAACATTCTCCCATTACAAATTTTAATTAGATGTTTGTTAAACATCAGATACGGCGGATAAAGGGAAAACGTTATTAAAAATGTAACGAGGTTTATTGCTACTTAGGTAATGCCTTTACAAAGAATATTTTTTAAGACTTTTAAGTTATTTAATCTTTTTCAACGTGAATGTCCAGACAGTACTCGTCACTTGTTCATGAAAATAAGTATCAATAGATAAGCGGTTGAGAAATTCTGGCTTTAGGGTTCGTCGGGTCGTTGGAGGACTCGGTGTCACACACGAAAAGAAGAACAGATAAATTCAAATTATGAAGATAGTATGTAAGTTATAAGGGAATAAGTAGGTAGGTAGTAAATTAATAAAATAACCTAATTTGCCTTGTCAAGTCATTTCAAATCTTTCTACCTCTATAACAGAATTTACATTCACAAAATGAGACATATTATCGTATTTATTTGCCGCATATATCCAATACGGCCTAAAGTGACAAACTTCATAACTCTCATTCGATTTAAGCACAAAAGTTGTCGCATCCGGGAATCGAATCCTGTGTCATTCATATGCGTGCTCACGTAGCTCTACTCAGACGCACTCACGGGTACACGAGCGGGAATACAGGATGTTCACGATAAATAAATACTTACTTCTCATTTGATTATGCAAATGGATGGAAAATATTTTCCCAGTAGATATTTAGGCATTGATTATGCCGATCGAAAAATAATATTTTGCCGTAGATAGCTTTTTTAACAGGGCAAAAGAAAATCACAAAAGTTTTCTTTCCGAGTAGTCCAAGATATTTTGTTTTTATAGACGTAAGGTACACGTAGATTGAAAAGTATTTACACGTCAGAAAATCCTGAAGCCTGGCTGGTTGTAAGTACTATTGTGGCACAAATCACAATACTTAAAGAGGGTTGAGGGTGCTCTGACACACACCTTCTGTGAATAGACCCCGGATGTACGATCTTTGGGAATAAGTGTCCTGAAAATCTGTGAGGGTTTTCAAATATTATGACAACAAAATACAATGATTCAGACGCATTGTAGGTTTACCAGCATTTTAATAGAATTTCTTTTACTTTAATATCAATAAAATTTTCAAACACGGTTGTAGTGTGGCACAAATTACAATTTAGAGGGTGCAGGGATTTTTAAGAAACCCCTTGTACGATTTTTTTGAATAAGTGTCATCATAATCGTGATTTTATTTACAGTTTTTCAAGTCTGATTGTTGAGGTAAATCTTCGTTATAATTTTTTGTAGTGTTTCTGTAAAGCAGATAAGGCTGTGGTACAATGAGTGAACACACTGTAAAATACCACAACTGCACCTAGCTGCTCACTCTATTTCAATCACAATAAGTATGTTACAATAATTACTTATCTCATAGTTGGAATTCTTTTCTCTATCACAAGCTCAACAAGTGCTCCGACCGTTGAAATAATCCACTATGTTAAGCACATAAGGGTTTAACTAATACTAAAGCATTCAAGCCTGCCCACATACGCCTCAGGTAAAACTAGGTTTAAGTAAGCACAAAACGACGTACCTAGAATCACTAGCTTAGTAGTTCGAAAACCCTTCTCAATAACGGGCTCACTCTGAGAGGCCACGTTTCACTATAATGATTAATGATATCCTGAAAATCGAAGGGTACTATTCTGGAAGAAACAAGTATTGTTGCTCTGGTGACTAAATGAGTATTGTGAGTCTCACTCTGGTGACAAGTAGAGAATTTGTCGGTTTGTTTTATGGTAAGGTATGCCAGCCTTTGAAGTTTGTCGGTGTGACACCAGAGGTCGCTGGACGATACGGGGTTCCACACGAAAAGAAAGTGGTTCAGAATAAAGAGCAAATATAAACTCCGTGAAAATGTATTATGCATGCCACGTTAGACATATAAAAGAGTAATTACAGCAACAGGTATTCATGTTTTTAATATAAGTCGGGAGAAGATTTTTAAGTCGGAAATAAAAATAGGATGGCGATATTATAATTTCAGGAACTTTTTTAGAAGGGCGCCCAAGGTACCGCTGGTCCTGACCTGGACCTGCGCGATCTTCGATTGTTCAGCAATTGGCAGGAGATCGCGCAGGACAGATCAGTGGAGACAGCTCGTTTCGAAGGCCTAAATCTTCTTTGAGCCTTTGAGTCAGCGGACTTAGTTAGGTACTTAAAAAAAATTTGCTTTTTAAAAAGTAAATTGAAGAACTATAAAACCGGAGGTACAAAAATAGGTCCCCAGGATATTAACTTTCGGAACACCCTGTAGGTAGTTGGAGGTACAGTTGCGGCAACAATTTTAAGTTTGAAATATGAAGCGTGACATTTTGGTCGTTTCATCACTTTGTGTTTGTAATATTTGAAAGTGGTTTCGGTTAGGTGTTAGTATTTCAGTTTTCCACTATGTTTGAACTTTTATGAAAATGTTTGGTGAAAATTCGCGATACGGGCGTGTTTCGTTATACAGTTTCATGGTAGTTTTTGAATATGAGAGGATTCCAAATGCTAGTAAGCACGTCTATTAAAGGCAGATACTTAAGTAAAATTTATTTTATATATTCCAAAGTATAGCATACATTAAACACTGTATGTACTAAAATTTATAATATATTGTAAATAATTAATTCTATTTTGCCTACTTACCCTGTAAATATAAGTTGGTCATTTATTAGATTAGAGGGGGGTAAAAACCTTTAATCTAATAAATGACCAACTTATATTTTTTTTCTTGTACTAACAATACTTATAACATAATAATAAAAACAAGATTTTCAAAAGTGATCCATTTTCATAGTTCGACATGTAACACGGAAAACAAGGGGGATCTATCTCCTGAGTGATACACATCCATCAATGTTGAGAATGAGTGATTGACCAATCACTCGATTACTGATTGATCAATCATTTTAATGATATACGATAGGTAAACCTCTGCAGAGGCAAAGAAAAGTTTGTAATTGTAAGACAAGATAAATCTTTAAAGTTTTCCTAAGCATAGAATCTTTTATCTTATTTATATTTGAGTAAAAGAATAGAATAAGAAAAACTTTATTTACTGATCAGTTTAGTTAGATACATCATCATCAGAATATTAAGTTTAGGAACCAACAGTTTGTATTGACATTTTAATATCAAGTCTATAGCAGTACAGTAGTAGGTGTACATATTACTATTAGAAAATACAAGACTTACTCGTATAGAGGTGTAAAAAAATTAGCTGCAAATATTACAAGGATGAACCAGCTCATGAAACTTAACAACTTTCCCCAAGGAACATAGGTCGAAATATCACAAAAAAATTGGTCCTCCCATACAAAATTACCAACCGACCAAGTCAATTAGTATGGGAGGTCCAAAAAATTTACTCATATTTCAACCTATGTTTCTTAGGGAAAGTTGTTCAATTTCATGGGCTGATCAACCCTTAAAGTATTTGCAGCATTTATTTTTGTACGTAGTGCATTTGTTAATGAGGACACTGAAAAGGCACTTCGTTCAGCATACGCTGCAACAGTAGGATTTATTACTGCGTAGCGCTGGTCTACTACGTATTTAGAAAAGTAATGTACTATCATAATTTGAAAGAGCCTATGAAATGTACCTACGTTCCTAAAACTAACCAAAAATATTCAGTAGAGTAAAAAGGTTCTACTTTTCATGAATTCACAGGAATTTTTGTCGAGTCGCGTGAAGCAAGTCCTGGGCGACTTCATTTCACTAAACGTGCAAGAATGTAGCCCTAAATGAAAAATTCTAAAAAATACCAAGACTAAAAAAAGCTTTACGCTTTGGCCGTTCTTACACCACACAACCAAGCGCTAAAATAATGCTGCGTAACGCATGCGTCTCTCAGATCTAAACTAGAAACGTCATTCCCCTTTGTATAACTGGTCTTGACGCAGGTCCAACGCACAACGCAGCGCTAGTAATTTTTAGTAAAAAATCTAAAACTCAGCAATGTTTATTCGTATTGGCTATAATTATAGCTCGTTCGGTCCGATGGTGTCACGACCAGCGTAACTATCAGCGCGCACTCTTAGGTGTGTGTATCGAGCATAAAGGTCAAGTTACTCTGGTCGTGACACTATCTAAGCGAATGAGGTACACTATACGTTATTATTTTGCAATGGGGAGAGTGAAACATCGTATCGTATTACTAAAAACTTGCCATCTTTCTTTTCGTGTGGGACACCGAGTCGTCCAACGACCCGATGAACCCTAGTGTCAGAATTTTTCAACCGCCTTCTACAAGACGTAGACGTAGTATAGCCGTCTAAGTGATCATAGACAGCAACCGGGTCCTACGCTTAACGTGCCATCCGAAACACGGAACCATCTTTCTTACGGAAAATCGGGTGGTTCGGCCCGCAATGTCCTAACCAGACTGGGAACAAACTCACAAAGTGATAAATATCAACTTTGTAAGTGACCCACTGGGAATCGAACCTGGTACCTTCTGCGTCAAAGGCAGTCGCACTACCACTGCGCCACATCGGTGGTCACACTTACTAAGAGTTACCAATATAGATATACGTTTCTCCAGGTGTTGTAGATTACATCTCGAATTTCGATATATCCTATTTTAGTTGTCTACGATCATCTGAATTGAATATTAATGGATTTAAACCCACAGCACCCCTCCAAAGTGGGAAACAATTCTACTAATATTATGAATGCGAAAGTTTCTATGTTTGTTACTCCTTCATGCTAAAACTACTGAACCGACTTTCATGAAATTTGACACACAGATGGCGAGTACGTTGGTATAACACATAGGGTAGATTTTATCCCTAAAATATGTTCCTGTGGGATGGTACGGGGTTAGAACCGACTTCCACGCAGGCTGAGCCGCGGGAACCAACTAGTATAACATAAAATAATGATCGGGTACTAATGTTAGGTAAATCCAGTACAAACACGTGAAGCTTTCATGTGCTTATCTCATATTACCGGTAAACAAATACAAGGGAAACTCCTCGTGTTTAAATATTAATTAGCGTTGTAATTATTTCGGCTGGATCGTAAATAACGGTGGGATAAGGATATATTTGGAATGAGGTAAAACCCGGCAGAACCCTTGTTTAGTGTAGCCGAAAACATTCTTATCGATAATGTCTTTGCATCGTAACATTATCGATACGTAAACAGAAATGTTATACAAAAAATTGTATGTGCACGTCTGTGTTTGTTTCTATGAACATCGAAATTCAGCTGTAATTCAATTGCCATTATGATTTTTCTATACTTTTAACTGTTAGCAGTGAAATTACCGAATTCATCCATCTGAGATCCAATCGACGTACAACTGAAACGATTTACATTTAACAAAATTAGGGTCCTGTCGAGCAAAATTTTCATCTCCATTCTTTAATAAACTGTTTGTACCTAGTACCTACTGGCTGGCTGTGATCTTCTGTGTGATATTGATGATGTTCTTTTACGTGACATGATTCTGAAAATAAACTGTCATTTTCATCATATCCCATATTGGTAGAAAAAGCTGCAACATCATGTTTCTCCGAAATTTTCATCAACATCCGGCCAAAGAGTTCCATCTATAGCTACCCCCTAGCTAAAGGTAAAGCAATGAAAAGAAAAAATCTGTGTAAAAAAGCTCAAATCGTTGCTATCGCGAGGCATTGAAGCGCGCCGTTCGCATGACCCACATACTGGACATAAAATAAACGAGCGAAAGCCTACACAGGACGCCAATCTACCGTGTAATCATGTTTTACACCATCTAAAAACATCACCGGTCTTTTTGCTTCGCGCCGGCGGATAATCGAGTTAAAAAATCTTATCTAGGATCTTTTAAATGGTCTATTTATTTTTAGGCGCAGATTTTTGATTGTTGTTGATTGACTGTCCCGATGGCGTAGCGGATAGTTCCCATGCCTTCTACGCCGAGGGTCGTGGGTTTATACCGGACACAAATATTCAAATATATGTGTCTGATCAAGGTGTTTCTATGTACGATACGTATTTATTTTAAAAAAAGTATGTAATTATTAACTTCAGCTATCTAGTTCCTATTGTAAGTACAAGCTTGTCTTAGTTTCGGGCTAAATGGCGCTGTGTGAATTGTCCAGGATTTTATTTATATTTTATAAAGTATCTGAATCTTTGCGTGAGAGGTAAGATCAACGTTATATCTGGACAAATAGGTAATCAATTATTATAAAAAGGTACTTGCCTCTGCCTTTCAAATTGCCCGAATGAATAGATTTTCATGCTGCTTTCGTGATATATTATCTTTGCTTTTAATTCTACAATGCTAGACTTTGTCCTTAAGAAAAGATAAGGAGTAAGAGAAAGACGATAACAGAAGGAGACTTGCCGGTCTGCAATTAAAATCTTGCTCGTAGATATTTCTAGCAATCAGAAGTACATTGTTTTTAACAAGTTTGAGGGCTTGCCTATTTTAAAGTTGAAGATCAACAAATCCTTCCCAGAATAAGGTTAGCGAATTAACGTCAATCGTTGAGTTCGATTAAGGTTTCAAAATGAGTCCATTCCGAATAGGGTTGCCCTGAACGAACAGGGCTATTACTGGTGCCTTCATCACCTTAACAGTATTCTGCTTATTCGATCGTTTAATGTTCAATATTGATAGTGCCTGTTAGTAGGCAAATTATTCACATAGACTCAAAGTGACTTTATATGGTGTGTAAGGGACGGTGTAACGAAAACTGCAGGCGTGATCAGACCATGAAACTGGACAACTTTTTCTATGGTGGGTATGTTGGTAAACGAGACTTTCTTTTTACCTTCCGTACAAATGGAAATCAATCAAAAAAATTCCTTCCATTATGCCGTTTCGTTTTTCATCATTTTCGGGAGGTGGTCAGTAACCGCTAGTAAGTCGTAAACTCATCGTCAACTCGTCATCAACCACGTTGATCTGCAGTAAGTATCTTTTACTACCACACTACGGGTTACATTCACAGTCCGTACCTACCTATATAGTTTTCTAAGATAAAAGCCAAGTTGTGTAAAATAGGAATAATGCTGCTCAACGCATTGAATAGGTACTCATACAACGTATATTGAACAAATTGCACACCTTCGCATCGACCGGATTTGAGAGTCAGGCAGAATATCTTGAGCGTAGTTATTGAATTTTCTAAGTTACGGCATAGGTAAGAAAATAGACAAATTTTTGACAAGTTTGGGATTTTACTAATAGGTAAAACGCCAGAAAATCAAACTTTAAACGCTTTAGCGTGTTGTGAGTACACTGTTAGCTTTTCCAATTTATCTATTTTTTTGCCATGATTTTTCTTTGTTACTGCTGGCAACCCTAGCTACAAATCATTCCTCCTAAACAGCTCAGATTGATTTCCCGTGCAATTTGCGTTCTGCGGCGAGTTGGTAAATAGGCAATTGATGGAATTATGGCGTTCGTTGTTTACATGGGATTTCTTTCGCCGTGTGATGCCGGCTTAGAATAGCATCACCCTATTTCTTTCCCGCAGATATCAAAGTGATTAAAGACTTCAGAGGATCATTGTGTATTACAATTTTAGGCGACAGGCTGGCAACTTTTGACTTTAGTGGCCTACATGAAACGGCCTTATTTTCATACGTGGCGATAGCGAATGTATTTTTTTACAGTCGTTAACGATCTGCCTACCGCGCAAGGGATACACTCGTAATGTATGCAAGTCTTTCTGATATGAGAGAACCTGACTTTAATGCCGTAAGTATTGGGAAATATCCACAGCTGATAAATAAAAGCCACATTACTGTTCTTTCTAGAGCTCAAAAAATCCGAAGTAAGTAATGATAAATTATGTGTAACTTGTTTTCGTTGTCAAAAGAAACAATATATTAGGTCAGAATTTCTCAAATCATACACGAAAACACCTCGATTGGTTGACGTGACAGATTGGAAAAAATATTTAAAGATATTAAAAGAAAAGATGTGAAATTTTTTGCTTATTCGATGTGAAGTTAGAGGAAAAGTAATAATTTTAATGAACTAGCCAAACGCCTACCTGAGTCTGCCGCTATAACGAGCTCACGTTGAGAATCTAAAATCTAAAACGCTGGGTTCGGGGAAACTGTATCACTTAAGAACATATTTTGACAACATGAACTAAATCAGCGTACTTTGTGAAATTCAGCCCTAAAGAAAGATATTCTCTATCTTTTTTGCGGTACAGCTTTTGCAGACGGGACATTTCCTAAACCGCCGGAAGCAGGAAGGTTTAAGACCGGGATTTGATGGTCCTGAATGAAGATAAAGCGATAGAGAATCGCGCAGGTGTCCAACGCTATTTGTCCCTAATTAATACGGGGCTTTATACGGCTTAATTTCGGAATATTCACTAGCAAACGGGAACTTATAGCGCTGCGAGCCGACTGCATTTACGCCCTCGTAAAAACTACTTTACGCGAACTAAAATAAGAGTCTTTTTAGTGTTTTCGCAAAGATTTTCATTTTAGTTTAGGTACTTGCATTACAGCAGTAATACGTGCAACACACAACCTACTTTAAAGCTGCATACTTACTTGCTCTATACCTACGCTTATCTTCTGCATCTATAAATTACCATAAAATTGTATCCTGTAGGCTGAAGATAACACACTTTTTAACTACCTATGGCCTGGAATTTTAAGTTATACTTGAACACATACAAAAGTTTCATAGTCAATCTTCATGCCGTTTTTACACAATCATACCCATCATACAAAAGAACTTTGACATGCGTTCTATATGTTTATGTATATTTGAAGCTCAAATAACTTGCATCTACCCCCGCCGTGCAGGTGGATATGGCTGAATAAATTGAAAAATGCGATCGAGTCTAGTCTGTACAATCTGCGATGCTTCGGCCGCCGGCGGGATGTGGGTTCCACAGCGTTCTTATACTGTTGCTCTTTATAATTTAATGCCGGGATAAGGGGCCCGAATCTGTTGCAGCATTTTGACATATCGTGAAAGCGATATGCCCTATAAGGCTTCGGTTACGGTTTTTACCATATTGGGAACAGTCCATTACAGTTTTTGTTACCAAAATCATACTCAATTTGCTTAGAGCCAGCAATGTAGGACCTTATCGCAAGCTATAAACCGTAAATACGCGCGTTTAAAAAGTTGTCATCTAACTGCCAAAAAAAAGAATAAGTCAAAAAACGGTATGGGCCTATTCTGGCTTGATTTTGGCGTAATCGGAACCAAATCGTATACACCGTCCTTTTCAGTATTTATGACACCGGTAGAAACAGAAAACATTTCCGCATATTGGTTCTAATACCGGTCACTCATAGTTCTTTCCGTTCATTCAATTTCCTGTCCTAAATTTTCTTCTGTCAGTTTTCGCTTTGTTTACTTTGCAATAAATTGTATTTGAGTATGTGAAAATTCGAAATATTCATTATATTTTATAAGTAATTGTTATATAAGAAATACACATGGGTTTCACGGACCACGGATACATACATACGTATTATAATATGTACGTGCGACGATGTCTGTGTCGATTGTTAAAATAGGTACAATTTTTTAAAAGTATTTTGCTTTAGTTTTTTACTTATATCCCTTTCATCCATTAACATGATGGAGTGTCATGCACAAATCGAACCCCGAAAAGTATACTCTGAGCGAAGGTTGGTACTATATTGAGTTAGAGCCTGATAAAGTGATAATGATAAGTCACTACGCTAGGATCGGTTCCGGAACAAAATATCAGTTACATTTTTTGATATAGTGGCAATTTGATGAAGTGACTGTCTTTCTCACTCTGTATGTATGTAATCATTGAAGCATTGCACCGATTCTTATTTTCTTTGCTTGAGAATCTTACTATGGCTTATAACCCATTATTGTCTCTACCAACTTCAGATATACCTACGCTATCAGCCTGCCTACCTTACAAGTAAAGATAGTAAAGGGAGTAAATTTTGTAAAGGAGAACTTCTCGATGAATAATTTGAAGATAAAATTTAGTAAATAAAACTAATAAAGGTAACTTAAAACTATACGATTAGAATTTCTGAGTAGGAGCACCTGGAGCTCCATTTCTGAAACGTCGTAATTCGATTCATGCTGTAATTTGTTTCCTTCTAATTATGCTTGTATCCCACATTCTACTTTACATATCAATACCCACATATCCTTATAAATTCACAGAAAGGTGAGAATTAAATCTTAGAGTAATAGAAATTATAATACATTGGACCAGTCGTTGCGGACTCCCATACACGGAATCAAAATAAGCAATTTATGAAAATCTTTAAATTCTATCACAGTACCAACTGATTTTGATACACACAACAGTCTAGCTAGCATAGTACAGTTACAGATCACAGCGGCAGATAGAAAAAAGAACAAAGTAATAATATTAATTTCTGATTCCATTTTAGTTGTCATAAAGTGGCACGTGCGTTCTACCGATGAGGAAGAAGATTGTGCCGATTTCATTACCGAGTACCAGTTTAAACACAGGTGGTATGGATGGTATTCGCATTTAATCCACCACCACTGCAGCGAACGAAAAGCAGTGCTTCTTTTCAATTTAAAGGAGAAGCGGAATGCCTACTGAAAAAGATATCTCATCTAAAGCGTTTTTCGGCTGGAATTGCTACGTGAGGATGATAAGAGAAACCAGGAAGTAATAATAGATTTCGTCGCTGTTGACCAATCGTTTCCAATAATCATCATCGTCGCAAACCTTGATTTACTTTGAAACTGTTTGTTTCCTGACGTGGTTTAATAATTCTTCACACATAATAATGTTATTTAGCGTTTGATCTTGTATTTATTTTTCTATGATTGTTGGTAACCTGATATATATTTTTTCCTATTAATTTTGTTATTCTGTGTAGTCTCCTATAGTATTCCTCGTAAAGTCCAGATGCTTTTTAAAAGGTATGTCGATCTATAGTGGTGCAAACATCACTTTATAAAGCAACCTTATAGCTATAAACTTGGGCATAGTGTTTATCCTTTAATTATGTAAAATTTTAAAGTACATATCTCGTCTATTAATATTTTGTAGTTCAAACTAAGTAATTAACAAAGGGCTCTGCTGGAACTGCAAGTTTCTGGAAAAACGGTGAGCTTATAAGGTTAATTTTCCATTGTAGAATCATACCTTTTAAAAAGGCATTCGGGCCGTTATATGAAAAATTCTCACGAACTCTTGAGCTTACGAGATTAAAGTCCTCCTATAGTAGCATCATAGATACTACAAACACTTGGGCTCCTAAAATTATGAGACTACGACAAGAACACGCATTTCGTTCTTTTCCTTTCCCTATCTATTCGTATGCTGCTGGCACAAGGACATTGTTATTTTGAAAAATAGATAACTATGAACAAATAGGCATCGAAATGAGCACTAAAAGTTTTAGAAACCCCTAAACGATATTCCTACATATTATAAAAATTCATAAAAAGCAATGAAATAACAGCATGATGTGATACATATTATAATTCAATAGATGGCACTGTTAACATTTAAAACGCGATATTAAAATCAATCCTATTTAGAATTATGGTTTCCTTAGCCTACTACAAAGCCTATTATGCTTTAAACCATACTACCTCCTTCTAATTTTGTTTAATTTGTCTGCCTGTGTTCGAAAATGTCCGACTCCAATTCCTTCGTTAGTTTTACACCTATGTAGTTTCATAAGAATAGTATTGAAGTAATTTTAGAACCGTCAGCAATAAAATAAAAAATGTTTGTTGAATCTTCCCTCATACATACAAGTGTTCAGACGACAGGAGCTACCAGTATTGTTAATCGATAAGCAGCCTATTTTGTCACGAAGTTTTTTGCAACTTTATCATCTCGGTGAAGGTCGTTGATGGCGGAATCCCCTACTATATTGGGAGGGCAATCAAGGCAAACGCCCTTCAACTCTCCGGTAAAATTGTTGAGTAGGAAAACAGATTTTATTTCAAACAGATTTTTTATTGGATCAATAACAGACTTTAGCCCAAATTAACTTTTACCAGCAGTTCTTAAAGTAACTTCTTTCAGAGAGCAGCAGATGTTTTCTTATATAAGTTTTTTATTATTGTATTTGAAGTACTTGCAATTAAAGCAATATTTTCATATTTTGTAATAGGAACAGTGCCAGATGTTCTAAGATTCGCATTTATATATTTTTTTGAGGACATCGTTCTGCAATAAATAATTGAAGTTGGTTAATATTTGGTCAATATTCTCACTAATAATCTACTATCCAACAATATATTCAAGCATCTAACCCAGTAGTGATATTTGCTAGCGTTGCTAGCATAATTTTATATTTTTTGTAAATAGGTATAGATACATACAAAACACCCAGACTGGATACAAATATTTTAGAATTAACTTAACAAACATTTATGTCCTGTAAGGATCGAGCCCCCACCCAGGAGGAACCCAAGAGCGTCGGCGGGCAAGAGTTCAGGACACCGGTCTTACAATGTAAGAACCGAGTTAGATCGTCGCCATGTACTAATGTGTTTTTACTAACTGCTCTTTCGTTGAAGGAATAACATCGTAATGAAACCCATATTCAAATTAAATTTGAATTTAGATGATATTTGAATGTGGCCCGACCCTCGGCGTAGAATAGAAGGCAGGGGTACTATCGACTTATCCCGATAGCATAGTGAACCACTTCGGTGCTACACCATCGGACAATCTTCACAGCCAGTCAGTCAGCCATATCATTATAAAATTCAGCACAAATTTATGGGTTACGGTAGCTTTGCTAGCAGTAGTAGCATTTTGCCATACTAAAGATAAATTTTCACAATTTAGTTTATTTTTTTGTTTATGTTTTGATTTTTTAGACATTATGCAAGACGACAGCTCTATCAAAGACATCAACGTCAATCTTCCTTAGATTTCGTGACACGAAGTTACCAAAAAGTATAAGGAGGAAGTGTCTATGATTTGGCAGTCGTGTAAAAAGTTCTGTGGCCACGGTGGTGGCCCCGCCAAAGCGAGAAACGTGATAGTTTCCGATATACTAGACTGATCAAATTCTCGGGATATATTGTCAATAGTAATTTCATTAAACAGGCAAAGTTTCAGTTTTATAGCTCTTATCTTTTTATTATTTTAACGATGTCTAAAATCCGCCAATCCAATTTAGTCATTGACACACTGATGATCATCAAAATTTTTGAGTACTTCCTGAAGTGCCAGAAAGCTGAAATTCATTATCGATTGTTTAATCGATGGGATGTTTATCCCATAAACCCCCCACAACCTTCCAAATTGAGGGGTTAAAGTTTTAATGAAACTTTCTAGGATTTTCATGCTAGAAGTTAGATATTTGGTATAAGGACATAATATAATACAGTACGCGAATCAGTATTTTATAAAATCACTCTACGCTCTACCCTCTAAGAAAAGGGGGGCGGAAGTGGTTCCCCTTCACTACAAAACCAATGAAATCCGACCAAAAACATTTAAATGCCAATTTCTTTTATAAACCCTACATATTTGTTAAATGTATGGTTTGCTGTTTCAGCAGAATGAAGACAATAACAATTTGACTGCGGAAATTAGACTAAATGCGCCTTTTCGAAGGAAGAAGTTTTTCTTCCGTTTGGCCAAGCCGTATATTTTAACTAAGATGTAGGTAAAGTTTGTAAGACAGTTGGTGTACTTAGGGCGCGTAGATTGAGAAGCTTGGCTCTTTTTTGAGGTCTGATGTCTATTTGTTGCGCTTTGACTATATCTTGACATGAAAATGTTTTTGGTGGGATTTGTTTTTCGTTATATAATAGGTTTGTTTAACGTTTAGCAACACGCCGGGACTGGAGGCCGTGTTTACCATGTTGACTATATCGACGTATCTATCAAGATTCTGGAGTACTTGATTTAGACCATAAAGAAAGTCCACTTTAACAAAAATAAAACAAAAACATATATTTTGATATCGCAAAGGGTAACTGGAAGAGATCTCTTAACGGGATAAATCCGCCTTTGCGCCTTTTATGTTTTACAATACTTAAATTAATAGTATTAACAGGATTATCACCACGATTATGTTTGTTTTTACCTCGATATTTCGAATCGGTTTCACGCTCCATGGTCACGAGTAGACTGTTTTGGCGAATATTGTCATCCTGCTAGCGGCAAACCTATCTGTCTACCCTCTTTCTGATACATCGACTGCGATCCGTTCGGTTGCTCGTACCACTACTATCTTATGTTTCACTTATTTTATTGCTACTGTTAACTTCTGTGGTACAATAAAGTTATTACATTCTGCTACTGCTACAGCTACATCAGTCCATTGCTGGACATGAACCATACTCACCACGCTTGACAGTCGAATTGGTGAGCGCAGTGCAAGATTTTGTAGATATTCAGCGGAAACGCTGCTGCTCGTTCTTGGATTCATCCCTTAGTCGCCTTATACAACACCCACGGGCAGAAATGGATTGATGCTAATCTAAGGCGACAGCCGATGTTATTCGAACTTATTACCTCCTTAATATAAAAATGGAAGCCGAAATCAGATTGTCGATCAACTAAACTATCCTACTCTTCTGCGGAGACTCAACATTCAAAGCTAAAGTTGTTCAACATAATGAGATGTTTTTGCAGATCCATAGCAAACGAGCATCGTGTTGTTGAAAGTCTGAGAGCTCATCACTTCATAGTATAAAGCAAAATTCGCTTTACGTGTCTGTTTATTTTAAAAGATAGAGTGATTCATGAGGAAGGTTTATATGTACAATATTGGCACAAAAACGACTACTTTCAACGGGAAAACGAGTTACAGCGGGCGGAGCGACTAGGCGGGTGGCTTGTCTTACCTAGAGATATCACTGCTGTGAATAGAATGTATAAAAATGTCTCAGTTCTGCGGAAAACGAGTAGAAGAAAACCGCCGCAAAATCCCTTACGTAGTCTTAAAGATCTCGTATAATGGAACCTTGGTAAATAAAAAGACATAGTTCCTACTCAATGGTATTCTTGACGTACAAACATCTTTAGAAATAAATACATGTCGGGACTGAAGTTTGCACCCATTTTCAAGCAACACTATTTTTAGTTAAACATTGAACTTGGCTACCAACTTCTACATTTATGTTTGTGGTGGGACTATCTTTGTTTCAAAAAAGCCTTACTAATAACAATTCTCCTTGTTCAGTCGATCTTTTTTGTAAAAAAAATTGCTCAACACTTCGCCATATCGTTTTGGACCCCATCACTAAACGATATCGTTTTTTTGACATAAAATAGCTATTGCAGTGTATCTTATTTTGACGTAAGTTTATGCCAAAAATATGTCCTTATTCGGGTAAATCATTCAAAATTGAGTGAATGATATGAATTTTTTGACCTACGATTTCGAACACACAGACATATGCAAAAAAAAATTTTGTATACATAGACTGCTATTAACCATATATATTTTGTGTTTACTACAAAACTATCAATGTACTGCTAATTCAGCGCGATTTGTCGTCAATCAGCCAGAAACTACCCATATGGTTTTCCATATCGTTTTTTGACGTATCGTTTTTCACACAGATTCGACCCCAAGATGTCTGGGTGTATTCGTTTGACTAGGGCCCCAAGTATGCAATTTTTTGTCATAGTAACGCTATCGAAACTCGATTTTCATTCAATTGCCTTTATGATTTTCTATACCTCAAACTTTTAATATACTATGAAACTACTAAAATTATCCAACTGAGATCAAATCGACATCTAACTGAAACGCTTTTCATTAAATAGACTTAGGGCCCTGCATATTACACCTATAGCTTGTTAAAATTACTCATCTGTATTTATTGTACCGAATGATTACATGAAGTTGTGACGTAGATACTTAAAATTTCTTTGCGGATAGACCCCGAGAATAACCCTTATAGGATTTGGCGGTGTCCTTGTATTTAAACTTGCAATTATTATGCTATAAAAGTATAAAAGAATACTTTGCATTTGAAGCTCACCCAAACATTTCATCGCAGCCTAACGAATTCGATTTCGCATTCGTAACTAATATCCGCATATAGATTCGGGCTCCAGATAGAATGAATTATACGTTTGTTCAGACTACAAAAGCCTTTTGTATAAAAAAATAAAACTGAACACTGGTTTGAAATATGCGTTCAGGATGTTATTTGAAAACGGTAAACAGCCCACGAAAGCGTTTTCGGAACGCAGTAGAACTACTTGGCATGTGCTCCCATTTTCATACATGTGCAACAAATACGGTAGGTACCTAGTAGTGCGTCGGGCTAGAATCGATTACTACCATGTTCTATCTATATTTCAACTGAAATTATTTCTAGATAGACAGTATGAACGTTCAATAGTGATAGTATATTCAGTTTGTCCGAGATTCAGTTTGTACAGATTTTGTAGGTTTTAGCTTCGTCTTTGCCGGATTCGCAAAATTCTTTGGTGATGCTTAGTTTCAAAACGAATTTTGGTACGGTTTTTCTTAATACATAGATTAAGTGTTGAGATTCAATGTGTTTTCTTACAGGTTATCCAAGGAATTAGTACAACACCTTGCTCGCCAATCCACTTGCCAAGCGTTGCCTAACAGGCCTATGTCTGCTTGTAAACTATTGTGGCTCTGGTGCGACCTCATGTTCCTGTATTTAAAAAAGTCGGCTTAGTGCTATAAGATATGAAAAAGTTTCAGAGTCTTAAATGTGTAGAAAGTCGGCATACAGCGACTAGCTCGTTGAAGAAGAAGATACAATGATGGGAAAGCGGTTTGATTTTCCACAGTTTTTTGTATAGCCTTTTTTGGCGTGTTGATCATGTGTACTACTGGATACATTTTCATTGCCTTTATGGTTAAATTCTAGGTAGATATTCCAATATCGAAATGGCTTCGAGGAAATACGAATGACTCTGTGTACCAAATCATCATGAGTTTCGTGTGCTCGACAAATGTAGGTAGCCATTTGCAAATACGGCATCAAAACGCTTTGAAGTCGACGGAATGTGAAATTTTCCGATTACCTACATGATGCATTTGCATACGTACAGAAAGAGAACCATGTATTAGGTTATGGGTGTGCGAATGGAACATGTGGACTGATAGTAAGTCAGATAATATTCTATTTCATTCAACGACAAAATATGAAATTGTTTTTAAATTTCTGGACTAGTCATGAGTGGATTCGATTTCTAGAGGCTTTCTGAGGCATCAGTGCCCTAGATGTCTAAAAATAAAAGACCTTAAAGTGACCGGGAGATCTTTTTTGAGAGATTTTTTGTCGTTAAAGTGTGCGCAAAGACTATACTAGAATCTTTCTTGCTCTTCGTGCCTTTGATAAACCTTGCAAAGGTAATATTTCAAGGACATAAAAAATATCTCTATAATCTAGTCTATCACCGCTTGGTAAAGTTTGAGCCTACAAATGTATCTCCAGTTTTGTAGGTGTTTAAATATACCAATTTAATTTTCCGTACGCTTTGCAAACAACGAACTGCGTAACAGAACGCATCAGAATTCTCGCCGCGTCGCCAATAAAACACCCGTATCGCGCAATATCTCATTCCTTTTTTTCTATTCCCAAACCGTAATGGAGTAAAAGCTTTATTTTTATTTTTAGCTTTATTTCCCCAAAACATCCTTTAAAAGGGCACGGTGAGGCAGAACTTTCTGTGAAGCATTGTTCAAAATGCACGAGAATTTTATTTTTGTTGAATGTTTTTTTTATTATTATTTTATTTACAGGGTATTTATATATTTGATTTACTTATATTGTTTATAATTATTTTGCTTGGGTCACCTAGTTGACGAACCCAATGGAGCCAGGTGTTAACTAGGTAATACATTACTGTTCATTCTAAACAAATGAATGTTTAATTCAATTAGGCGCTTATACGAGTGCATTAAGTAATTTGTTAGCTGCAGCTAAGTATCCTAGTACAAGAAAACAATCACTTGATGGATCTTATAAAGCGCTTGATAGATCTGAATAAGATTCTTGGTAAATACAAACAAATCACTTGATGCGCTCGTATTAAACAAGGGCTTGATTGAATCAGAGATTCTTTAGGGGTGGCTAAAACGAAAGATCGCTAGAGAAGCTCTATTTTTGAATTTATGGCATGCGGCAGTTTACTAAGTGTACTTGTATCACACGTTCCAATAAACATATTCATTCATATTTACAACCTAATAAATTCACCCAGTTGTTGCTAACTTCCGTGCTCTACTTCAGAAATTCTCTTCGGGTCTTCTGGCTGTAGAGGAGCATCTTTGAATAGATTTTGTCTTCAAAATCTACTCTCAAACTTTAACTAATACTCAAGTAATTCTATACATCCTTCGCGTTCATTTCTGATTAGCCGTTCCAGTAGAAATCATCTTTTATTCAAGTCCCCAAGGTAATTATAAAGCTTAGAATATTCTATTATTTAACAATCCTTAATGAACTTGGATTTTTATTCTATTCATTCTAGATGTAGGTATTTACTTCAAAGAGAGGGTTTATTTCTTTGGAATCATTTATTTTAATTGGTTCTGCGTAGTTTCATTATGGGAGTTGATTGCTAAACGATATGAGGAGAGAAAATTGCGTCTTACAATTTTCTCTTTTTTCACAATGACTAATTATATTGTAAATAATTTTAGCTATCAATAATTTTAAACTTATAACATTGAATAAAAATTTTGACTTTGATAATGCCTACTACTTGAAATAAGTATTTAATAAAAATAGAAAGCAATAACTTATCTAGCGTTTAGGATACAGAGATTACACTCTTTAAGCATTAAATATGAGTCTGATTCATAGTATTCATAGTTGATTTCAGATGCATTTTAAAACTACCAGCGTTCCTACACCGACAACAATGCCTACGGTGTTGCCATGTACGTCCCCCGGCCATTATCTACCATAATTTTCCGTGTACGAAGCTGGTTGTTAAAAGGCACCAGTGCGCCAGGCTCTAATGACGCGGGCGTGCGTTGTCATTCCCTCGCGTTAATGGTACGGTCGATATGGAAACACTGGACGTATGTGACACTCCTTTCTCAAGGGTTCTGTAGATTTTATTTTCCTTCAGTATCTGTTGTCGTAAGCCAGCACTTAATTTCAAGCGACGACTGCCGAAGTACCAAAAACGAAAGATAGAGCAGGTTTGAAATAATTGGTTCATCTATGCTCGTTTTTGCCGTAGCCACAGTATTTCAAAGTCCGCAATGTTAGGCCTTATTTTCAGTTGTCATTATGCTTTTGATGGAAGTATTGATGTATATGATTCCGTGCAAGGCCTTAAAGGAGATAATAATACCATGTTGGTAGTATGAGACTAACAATTTAATAGTCATTGATGACAGAAGACGAATCACGAGACTGAAAAATGGTATTAATTATCCTTTGAAGACTTCTACCCATGTTATCATAGTCATACCTACAATTTACATCACATACGCTGTCATTAAGGTAGTTTGGTACTTCATTCGTAATTTTACAAAATAACCATTTTGTAAGCTAAGGGATTTCTTGAATACAATATGATTTGCTACAAATTGCCTTTAACTTGGTAAGAATTTCATAAAGAAACCTACAACAATTTTCGGTTTGCTCATTGCCCTTATTTTTCACCACGGGCACGATTAATCCATTCCCATTTTTGTGGGAACATTAAAAGAGTTATTTTCCATTGTTCATGTCAGTACAAATGAGTTTGAATTTTATATTACGTCTGTGGGACGTCGTCTGCACTTAGGTACTGTTTGAAACCTTTTGACCAATGAATGTTTCAGAAAAGGATTTTTTGTTTTTTTCAGTTTCAGCTCTTATCGTTTAAATTTTATCTACCTTTGTCGACAGATGAGACAAAACTCGCAATTATTTGAATACGGCCACTGAAATTTACCTTTTGATTATGTAAAGTGATTCGTTGAAATTATTCTTTACAAAGTTCTAATACAACCAATCCATAGAAATAAGTAGATTATAGTTTTATGTTTCTCTCTCTCTCTTTTCATGTGGGACACCGAGTCGTCCAACGACCCGATAAACCCTAGTGTCAGAATTAAAAGTATAATAAAGTACCTACCCCAATTCTATTTGAAATCCTATTAATTTGTGACGTAACTCCAACTTTTTGTCGTAAAATCGTCACGAAGGTGCAATAACAAAGTTTTATTGCATTTAGTACGTGTGTCATCAAAAACTTCGTCAATTTGGTCAGTTTATGTTGTTTTATACTAACTTGAAGCAGTACGATGATGACTTTAGAAACTTATGTATATTACGCCTGCAATAAAAACTGGTACCTACGTGATATGATAACTGTGCAACTTATAATATTTACGTAAGTACAGGGAAGATGTTTAAAATAACGTATTAAATAAGAATAAGAAATATGAAAACGTTACGTAATTGAGTTTATAAGATAATAGTTACATAATATCTTAGCGTTGACATAAATTTCATTTTAATTTGACGTCCCACTACGTTCAAGATTTGTTTAATCGATTTTTGTATGGCCAATATTTCAGTATTTCACGACTCTTTTACATTTGAGTTTCGACCTTAGACTATTAACAAAGTTAGCTAGTTTATGTGTCCGTTTTTGCATTTATTTATAATAGTATTCTTTTAATAAAATTATTTTCTGCATTAGCAGTTTATTCTGAAAATCATGATGGAAATTTTCGTAGAAATTTCACAAAACATTAAAGCCATTTTTCCTCCAAGCTCGACAAAATTATACCCTTCCTACCTGTTGCAACACTAATGTGAATGAAATGAAAAATGTTGTTCTTACAACAGAAAGCCAACACCTAATATAAAAATATGGAGTTATAACCGCTAACTATCAAGCAATAAGCAAAGTTGCTTTTAGAGTAATGTCTATTCGCCCCAAGTTGGGCGCTATAAAACACGAAACAGGACTTGATAAGAGATTGTTACTAAGCATTACGGCAGACGAAATATAAGTCGACCTGGTTCATTTTTAACTTCGTATTTTAAAAATACAATAGAACACAAGTAGATTCGGAGCTAAGAGGGATTATTGCCACATACAAATCGGTCAAAATCATAACCCTCCTTTTTGCTTTGCTGTAGTCGGGTAAAAAGAGTAGCCGGCGCGTAAAATCTGTGTGACTATTTTGTTCATGATCGTTATATTTTAGCTCAAAACAGAAAATTGATCGGGACATTTTAAATTTCGAACTTATTTAGACAAAACAAGAGGCATGCTTCTTTTCACCACCAAAAACATAATGCTCATGATGCTCTGATAATGACACAATGTCTTGTGATTCTTCAACTATTTCGTGGACAGATTGGGCACACCAATATATTTTTTATATTTGGCTACATTTACTCTTATCATTTCTTAGTAGTAGTACGTAGTAAGAATTTCTTTTCCACGATTATTGTATACTTTCGGAAACTTTGATGGCCGTATAACTCACATTTTGATGATGATGACATTTATGTCTAGTTCGAAACTTTTATGTGTTCGACAGGATGATACGTACGATACGCAACAGCCTGGTAAATATAGCATAATGTCAATCTATAATTAAAATTATACGAGAGTCACCTTGTTCGTCGTTTTGCCCTTTTTATGCGTGTTAGTCAATATTTTCTGCGTTAGGTATTGTAGAGTTTTCTACTTGTTTACAATATATTCTTTTCATATATTAAAAAGGAAGGAAAGGAAGAATTGGCAGCATTTGATGTTAAATATTTTTTTTTGCAGTAAATATTTTTCACTTTCCATAGTACAACCTAGCTACGTTTATTTAAACCATTTATTTTTACCAAACAGACAAAAAATACATATATGAGTACCAGTCATACATTTGTACCAGCATCATTACAGTGGGTAGTTTATAGCTACAACTCGTTTGTGTCAATGAGTACGTATGTAGATAATGAGTACAAATTTTGCAGTGTCACAGTAAATTACTCAGTTACATCAAGTCTGTTACATTCAAGTAAATTAATGTGTAAATTCTCTTAGTACGAGAACACCGTATTTTCTCCTTTGACAAGCGCGCAGGCAAACTTGGGAGTTGGTCCACTGTATAGCCCCCCAGAGACCTCTGTCCAAACATTTTGAAACTAAAGTATTACCTAGTACCTAGGAACTAAGTTTCGAAGTGCCATTACTGAAGCTTAGCGCCAGGTGGACTATTAACGGAAAATAATCATGAACTATGATTATTTAAAGTGAAAACAGCAGTTACAGAGGACAAGTTTCACTTGGATTACCATTTACAGTTATTTACTACAAAAACATCAGCTATAGCGGGTCAGAACTACCTAGGTAGGCGTATCGCACATTTGACGCACGACGGAGCGCTAAAACATCGCAGTGGTGTGTCAGATTCACACTAGAAATGTCAATCCCCATACTGAAACCGCTCAACCGCTATTGACGCAGCGCCTATCGCAGTGTTATCCGTCGATTTTAGTATGGGGAGTGACGTTTCTAGTATGGATCTGACAGAACGCTGCTATACCTATTTTAGCTCTCCGTCGTGCGTCAAGTGTGCGATCCGCCGTACCTATAGCATGGCGCGCGACTGAATGAGATACTAATTACCTCGATGGATACTAACAACTTATTTGAATTTTGCAACTTATATCAATAACAAGTAAGTGAACAGTTCTTTAGGTGCCTATTCCTTTATTGTCTTTTACCCACATTTAAAATCGGAACCCAAACGAAAGAGGGGTATTTAAAATTCAGCTCACTTGAAATACTTGGCCAGTTTTTCTGTCACATAACGAGTGCCGACTAATGGCCCGAGGAGCCTCGGGCGAGTCCTAATGTAAAAGTTTGTTCATACACTAGACGTATAAAATAAAATATACACGCTAAAGTATAGCCGGTGGCGTAGTAGCCCAGTATGGCTAGCTTTCATGTTTCAGAAATATTGAGTTTGTTTTATTTTTGGTTAGTAGTTTTGTTGACATTGGCCGAATCTAATTTAATGTAATTTGTGTGATTTTGGGTAGGTGCGAATATAAATTTTGTTTGCAGTGAATAAAAACGACTCAAACTGGGTTGTCATACTGTGTAAATCGTCACATTAACGATACTGTCATATTTTCTAATATTAATTTAATTATAGGCACTTTACGAATTTATTTAACAAATAAGCAACCATATTTTAATCGACAATTCACGAAGGCGCAAAACTGACGTAAAACGTAATGTGTGCTTTAAAGACACACATAATACAATCGTACAAAAAGTAATTAACTTTAGAATTTTTGTAAGTTACGCCTTTAAATAACGCCAGCCGTACTGGACTAAAGCGGCAGGTATAGGTACTTCGCATAAGAACCCTGAAAATTTTCGAAGCGTGTTGAGGAAAATCGACAATAAATAAACAGGTGCTTGTTGGTCCTTGATGCTTTCTTTCTGTCGGCATGAGGGAACGTTTTTAAAAATATTTTCTTATGAACTTACCATTTGAATTATAAGGCAGCAAGCACTGCACACTGGTGCGAAGTGGTACACAATACAAAACGTGAAATTACCTGAAAAAAAGATGAAAGTATTTTAAAAGGAAGTTCTAATCGTCAAAAAACATAGATA
This sequence comes from Keiferia lycopersicella, assembly GCA_029255805.1. Lineage (NCBI taxonomy): Eukaryota > Metazoa > Arthropoda > Insecta > Lepidoptera > Gelechiidae > Keiferia > Keiferia lycopersicella. The sequence goes on from JARACZ010000007.1 coordinate 10,343,372, forward strand.
ATAGTGATAGTAGTAAGAATAGATAATATGGATAATAGAGTCGATTCGATAGTTCTTTTACCTTAAATAGGGCTGTCACTTTCAGTGTTATAGGGTCAGACTGGAACAGGAGATGATAAGGCAGTATTGAACTAAAGTATTTAAAAAAAGATTCCGTTTCAGTTCCTTTACCAGTAACTGAACGGAACTGAAAATTACATATCTACAAAATTGAATCTTTATACGAAAATGTCATTGCAAAATGATAGCCTAGACTTGAGAGCGGCTAAACATTTTCACGTGGAATGGAACGACGTTTCCATTTGTGGTTTGTCCATAGAGGCAGATCTGTAACGATGTTGCAAGCAAGATGAGCTGGCGTACACGATTTTGATTCAGAATTCCCTTTATGGCTAGGTTATTATAACAGGTAGGCGGTTTTCTAATTAAAAACTTAAGAAATTCAACAATCTTCCTTCGGTTTGCTTGCAGTTGCAACCTCTTATCCAATTCAACTGAAAATGTCACATGATGAAATTAGTCTTACAGGGATTTTCATTTTAGTCTTGCCCTGTGAATTAAGTTTCATTTAATAGGTTCAAATAGTAATTAGAATATTTTTTCGGCAACCCAGATGAAAGCGACGTCACCATCTACTGGCAAAAGTCGCAGGTTGGAATCCTGCCCGCGGTACAAAAAAAATTTCATTTTTTCTAAAAAGTGTTGATTGCTTTCGCGGCCTCCAATATGGACCACGATGGTACTCAAAACTAATTAAAACAACTGCTAATACGTACATTACATGTTATTTTCCAGGCGTGTTCAATCTGCGACTATTTTCCCAGCAACCGCGGACCGCGGGCCGCAAACGGTCGTCAAAAGAGCTCACGACCGACCGCACGCTAAATGAAATGTTTACGTTTGGCGGCCGGCTTACCTATGTTCGCGACAGACTGGTAACGGGGACTTTTAATTACTTTTTAAAAATAATATGAAACAGTTTTGCGAATTTGCTTTATAGGGAAATTTGTCGTAGGCGGTACCGAACCTGCCTACAACAGCGTTGTTTTTAATTATCTACCTTTATTTTGGTGTACGTACGCACGATTCAGTAGGGTTTTTTTTCTATTAGAGACAAACACTTTATCACTATTTAAGAGCCATGCTTTTGTCGCTGGAGCAACCGCCATTGGTTTCTTTTCTCCGCCAAACAAACGCTAACTGGCATAAAAAAATGTCTCAGAACATTAAAATTACTCTACTGTATTTTATTACCGGTATAGCGTCATCCCTACCTGTTGTGATGCTTTTATAAAATGTGCCAACCCTACCGACTTTATTAATTTCACTTCCAAACGTAAGAAGAATCTTCAATTATTGAAGCCGGGATTGCACCCCACGTACTCTACCCACCTGTTATAGGTGAGACATCAAACGAAGCCATATTGGATTGGCTTTTCACATAAAAGGGCACCTTAAAATTAAAAATTCTTCAATGTTTGATCTCTTCTAATCCCTTTTATTTAAAGTTTAATAAATAGACTTTGAACAGTGATAAAATAATTATTTCTAGGTAAAACGGAAAAAGTGCAAAAAACCTTAAATGCAATTTCTTTAACCAATTACCTTTTCTCGTAGAAAAGGTAGTTCAAGAGGTAGGTGAAATATAAGTAATTCATTTTATTCCCACGGGAAAACTATTATCTGCGGGCGAGTAGGTACAACTAATCGGGCCTCTATAGTCTTTTTTAATAAAGTCATGTTAAAATGATCGAATATACGCAGTATACGTATATTGGATTACATATTTGTGAACTGTCATCGTATGTTTCCCTGAAAAAAATATAACAGGTAAAACGCATGGTAGTTAAATACATACAGGGTGTAAGGGACGGTGTAACAAAAACTTTGCAGGCGTGATCAGACCATGAAACTGAACAACTTTTTCTATGACGGCTATGTTGGGAAACAAAAAAAAAATTCGAGTTTCCATACAAAGTCATTTGGCTGATCAGCAATTTTGTATGGAAGGTCGAAAAAGAAACAACGTTTACCAACATAGCCCCCATAGAAAAAGTTGTTCAGTTTCATGGTCTGAGTACGCCTGCAAAGTTTTCGTTACACCGTCCCTTACACTCTGTATGTTAAGTTTAACCAATATGAGTCTTGTAAGCTTTCCGTGGCTCAACTCAACAAAAGCATAGAATAAATCATTTCGTATTACAGAAAGTTGGCTCGTAAATTACGGTTTGTATTTGTACCGTATCCAACCACTAGCCGGCTTTTAGATAAATAACATACATGTAACAAATCACTACATAGTATAAAGAAAAGTCGCTTATCACGTCTGTCTGTATGTATGTTTGCTTAAAACTTTAAAATAACACAACAGATTTTAATGCAGGTTTTTTTAATAAATAGAGTGATTCAAGAGGAAGGTTTTTATGTATAATACTTGCCGGGAAAACATCTTATTCCCACGGGAAAATGTGTTGCCGCCGCTGGGCGGCCCACTAGTATACATATAAATTTATACAGAACAGAATATAACATCCTTGCTCATTGATATTTATACTATTATATATTTGTGCGTCTACAGGCAGACATTATTGGATAGATAGTCTCTTTCTTACCTATAAGGTGTAAAAAAATTCGACCAACGTTCCTTGGAGAAAGTTGTTTAGTTTCATGGGCTGATTCACCCCTTACAAATATTTGCAGCATTTTTTTACACCCATTATTTTACTTATATCCTTTGGCCATATCCTTTTAATACAAAGATCTCTTAAAAAATTGGATACCTAACTAAACATTCTTTCTTTGTGAGACAGACTATTAAAATATGATGAAATATAATCATAATATTAGCTTTACAAGAGAGAAGATATTCCGAGTTAAGGGGCACGCTTTACCTTTTCTTTTATTCAGCTCTTTTGAGTTATTTGTGTTAATTTTTACTATCCTCACAAAAGAAAATTTATAATATAACCTAGCTAAAAAAACGAAATGCTGCGGGCCGTTAGTTGACGTTGATAAAGTGGAAAGCGGGTACCTAGGCACAGTATTTCCTTAAAACAGACTTAATTTTGGGACCTTACATTTGCGTATTTTATTATGTAAATACTTAAAACTTGGAAACTGTACTTATTCCGTGGTGGACTTCTTGTTTCCAATTATCATAAGTCCTTTTACGTAAGTACAATTATGTAACGTAGCTAAGGTTAGTATTATATTGTTTAATGTAATGCAAGCGAACATTTTTATTGTTCAGAACAGCAGCACTATTATTTACTGTTTGCCAGCAGTCATATTTCGTTTGTTTTTGTAACAAATCCATTTCACTACATTACCTGGTATAAAACCGATCGACCGGAGCCGGTCTCCGTCGAAGGTGTAGTCCTTGAAGTTGTCCAGAAATACGTGTACCTTGGGCAGACTTTGCAGATGGGAAGAGACAACTTTGAGGCTGAAATCACCAGAAGAGTGCAGCTTGGCTGGGTAGCATTTGGAAAGCTGCGTCACATCCTCGAATCATCTTTGCCACAATGCCTCAAGACCAAGGTGTTCGATCAATGCGTCCTACCAGTCATGACCTACGGAGCTGAGACGTGGAACTTGACAGTAAAACTGGCCCACCGGCTACATGTCACTCAGAGAGCTATGGAAAGGTCTATGCTTGGTATCTCTATAATGGATAAAGTCCGGAATGAGGCCATCCGAAAAAAGACCAAAGTGACGGACATAGTCTGGAAGTGTAGCAAGCTGAAGTGGCAGTGGGCTGGCCACATTTGTCGTAGAACCGACGGACGGTGGAGTAAGCGGGTTCTCGAGTGGAGACCACGCCTCGGCAAGCGTAGCGTTGGACGCCCTCCGGCCAGATGGACCGATGACTTGAAAAAGGCGGCTGGTAGCGACTGGATGGCAAAAACGGGAGATCGTGCCCTATGGCGTTCCTTGGGGGAGGCCTACGTCCAGCAGTGGACTGCAATAGGCTGAAATAGAATAGACCTGGTATAAAACAAAGTCGCTTTTCGCGTCTATATGTATGTATGTATGTATGCTTAAATCTTTAAAAACTCGCAACGGATTTTGATGCGGGTTTTTAATAGATAGAGTGATTCAAGAAGAAGGTTTTCATGTATACAATTATTTTCATGTATAAAATAAAAAAATATACCTAATATTTGCCGGGAAAACATCTTATTCCCACGGGAAAATGAGTTGCAGCGGGCGCAGCCACTGGGCGGGCCGCTAGTTTTCATATTCTTTGATTCTTAGTAAACCCTTTACAAACGAATTTGTAATGTATACCATACAATCAAGACCACTAAATCAAACCAATAAAATTAAACTAATCATGTCAGATGAGAGCCAGGGGTCCCGAAGTGTTGATCCCAAAACTTGCTCAAGTCCACAATTAGTATCTTTGTTATCAAGTTCAAAATAGTTCCGAGTAGAGATAAGCAGTATTGGATAATTTGTATTTATTTGTTTAGTCTCCGTATTGAACAAAGGTTAAATTCAAATGAAATTAAAAAAAAAAACACGTTGACAGATATCTCATCAGGAAAAATAATTTCTTAAGGCATATTTCTTTACTAACTTGATGATAGCTGGCATTCGAGTGGCGCTACCGTGTAGTGTTTCGTAGTAAGACAGTAAGCGCAGAGAATCTTTGATGTGATATTTAAATAATTAATATATCCGAAATGCCGCGAGTCCACAAACTACCTACAATACAATATACAAATAATATGCTTTATTGCACAAAATAACAACATATGTATTACAAAAAAAAACTCTTGATCTCACCTTTCGGAAATTCCTGATATAACATTTCTAGCTAATAATAGTTCATAATAACGATTTATAGGATCAGGATTACTGCAAAGTTTGACTGTAACTAACTGGAGCGTCGGGAAGTGATGGATAACGGTATTCACCCGAGAATGTTGGACTGTTGTTGGTAGCAAATACTTTGATCAAGTTATTCGATAGTCTTGAATGAATTCACTTTGGTGGAAATAATTTTAGGAAAAAATCATGTTTAAAGGAATGTATCGGCAACACTGTAGTACTCGTTGATATATATAGGTACTTAATTTTGTGAAGTACCTTGTAAATAAAAAAAAACTAGTTCGGGATACCATTATTTGGGTATAGGAACATTCGTGCCAAAGAGATTCATTTTGGCATAATAGGTATCGGGAAACAATTATTCGTGAATTTTGTTTCGTGGTTCAGTATCGCACTCAATGTGTAGGTAAGTACATGTAATGCTTTTTCTATCAATAAATTCATGCAGATTACTATTATTAAACCGCCAATAGACTATAACATTGCAGGCATTAGTCAGCACGGCAGAGCAAATTTTGTTGCTGCCTATCATGTAAACGTGTAGTAAAGATAAATATTTTGAGAAAGTTTCAGTCAAAAATATAATAATGACAATGACTCCATAAAAAATGCACTCTCTTTTTAGGAATTCACCATCCAAATAACCATTGTTTAAATTTTAATGACGTTCTTCGCCAACTTTCAACGCAAACAATAAACATTGTTCATCAGTTTATTACAATGCGCACTTCATCGCGACTTACGGCATTGTGTGGGCAGGAAGCCCCAAAACCATATTAGGTGTTCCTTACTACTCCTGCCTTCCTTCCATTATTACACTTAAGGTCAGTGTACTGTCCTTTGTGCCGTACTTGCCAGCTTTTTGATAGCCTTTTAAAAGATTTGACAAAGAAATGATGCAGATTATGGATGAAGAAGAGTGGGCTGTTTAGAAAGTAAAATGCCAATGATTAGCTATCCTGCAATCTTTCTATGATTGATTACACTGTATAGGTGAGTTTACTGCGACTTGTGCCATACTAGCCAGCTTTTCGATAACCCTTAAAAATAAAGACCCCTTCTAAAGAGATTTGAGAAAGAAATGGTGCAGATTATAGATAATGTAGAATAGTTACTGTAGTTTTAGAACCTAAAATGTCAGAGACAAAGCTAAACATTCTTTGGAGTACCGTGCCAGATAAATCTCGTCTGCTCGGCAACTTTTTAAGCACTCTGGATTACTTTTACAAAATTTACGTACTTAACGGGATCTGTCGCGATAATATTTCGGTAAATATGAGCAATTTACCCGTATCCCGACGTTTCAACACAGTAACATGTGCTGTGGACTGGTCACTATCATCGACAGCCACCGTAAGACGTCCTCTACTAAACACGTATCAAGCTTGCCTCAGGCGAAGACCGTATCCAACTGCCTACTGGCCTTCTGCTTGCCTCGTAGAATATGACTATCATATCCAATCAATCGCGATTGAGAATCAGTGTTCAGGATGCACAACACACGTAGCCAGATAAGCCACCTCTGACACGAGCCAGATATAATCTAGACACCGTATGGAAACCACTATCCGTTATGATATTAATTAATCCCGTCTAGCAGGAACAACTTGGGGAATTAGTTGCCTCGGTTTATTGTTTAGATTAGGTAACGTATAGTCTGCAGCGGAAGTTTTGACTTATGTACTTGGTAACTTGCTGAGTTGTGCGGTGGTGATTTAAAGTTGTACTGTACACTGTGCAGTAGCTTATGTATCATGATTTCAATGGAACTTGCGATCAGAGTTTGCTTCAGATCGAGAGTTTGGTATTGGTTAGTGTTGAATTGAGTATTTGTGATTATTTGATCGCGCAGGACAGGGATCAGAAGTAGCGAGTGCTCGTTTCAGAGGCCAAGATCTATTTTGGGTCGCTGAGCCAAGGGAGTTAGTAAGTTAGTTTTTTAATGGATAAGAATTTAAATATTTCAAAAACAGATTAAAAATAAAACAGTTACGACATCTAGACGCAGTCGCAGTCTAGCAGTTAGCTAGACGCCTGTTTATACTGTCCATAAAATATTTTTTCTTTACGATTTGATGTCATACCGCTTAAACCATGTCTAACTATTTCGTGTAACGGATACACGAACTTGTTAAAGGCGCACGGATCACCTTTAACAAGTTCGCAAACCACTCTACAAAATCGTCCTCTTGATGCCGTAGTTTCAAGAAGCTTGTACATTATAATTTCTACCTTCAACTTCTAGCCAGTCACTCACAACTTACTACATAATAAATGAGGGCTTCAGGCTGCAGCTTAAGTTAAGCACTTCTTGTTAACCGACAAACACTTACCTAGAGTAAAGAGGTGTTCCGTAAATTGAGTGTCGTGTAACAAGGGAAGTATGAAGTTAGTATAACAGTTTGGTCACCGCCTGGTTGGTCTTTGAAACACATATTCAAGCCTCGGGCAAACTGCAAATGTACCGGCACACTACGTATACATACGTGTATTATTCAAATAGGTTTAATAATGTGCGGATACATTTTGCATGGGATGTACTGGAGATACTACTATTTATTATACGAGTAGGAAGTAAAATAATTTTTAGATGTCTAACATGACATTACGTATGTCAAATTAATATGTGAATCCTAAATATGACTATCTTATCTTAAATATGGCAATGATATTGTGACCAGGTTTTACTATTTTTAGGACAAAAAATGATGAACGCTACCTTTCATCAGTCGTCTATCTGGCAATCTGAGTCTAATTGAGTAGAAGACCATCAAAATTACAACCACCCGTTTTCTAAATTATAAGGTCGTTAAAAGCTAGTCACTCCTCCATACCCACCCAATATTGCGATGTTCATAAAACCAGCTAAAAGCAAAACTGAACTGGCAACGTCCGCGTGAAACCAAGGAACAACCCATTAAAGTGTTAAAGGGGCCGATGTTGGCACATGCCAGGTATTAAAATGGTCGTGGCCGCTCGTGACACACTAAGCTGGGCACTAATTGGGGGCTTGGTGTCAAATGCACTAATTGTACGTGAGTCGCTAGTGTCGCTACATGTACTAGAACAATGGATCAGCTTGTGTTACATTTCGCTAGCGTATCACGTTACTATGCACTTTGCTCATGGTATTGAGTAGATATCTTATAGCAAGTCGACTTATGACATTGGACTTACCGTGTGATGCCAGCTTACAATAGCTTAACCCCATTTCTTTCTCGCGGGTGTCGTAAGAGACGACTAAGAGACTCGAGGACAGCAAGGTATGACAGTTTTAGGCGACTGGTTTAAAACCTGTCACAGTAGTGAACCACTATTTTTCTGATACAACCCTCAAATACTTTTCAGACTTGGCAGTAGTTAGTTCTCTCTCTTTTGGTGTGGTACACGACCCGATAAACACTATTTTTACGGCTGTTATAGCTATGACTAACCTGCAAAGGATAAAGCCGTAATATGTGTTCACAAATAGAGGAGTTGCCGATCAATATCAAACATACTTTATCCGTAAAAAATCCAAAAATATTTCAGCTTCGTACAACCAATCTGTTTTCAATTTCCGAACCAAAAACAGACTGAACGAATATGAATGTTATGTTTCAAAACCATGTTTTGATTTCGTAATTTATTCCGCAGAAGTTTAGATGGTAACGGAAATTTCACTTTGTAAAGATACAAAGAGCTTAACCATAAAACGATGAGGGGACTCATAATGAAAATTGATGGAGAATGAGCCACTCCTGGGGAGGAAAATGAGCGTTATGATGTGATTGAAGTAGAGAGTTCGACAGTAATTTGCTTTGAAGCAAATACTTGAAAGATTTATATTAAATCTTTGAAAATTTGCGTCCAAGCTGAGCCCGTGTTTTGCTATCTGACAAGTGTCTCGGTTGTGTCAGTGTGATCATTTCCTTCTATAGTGCTGTAAAAAAATGGGAGCGTCGGTGGCCGAGTGGTTAGGACACCGGTCTTACAATCGTGAGACCCGGGTTCGATCCCCGCCATGTACCAATGTGTTTTCACTCACGTACATTTACCGACTGCTCTTACGGTGAAGGAAAAACATCGTGATGAAACCCACATTCAAATAAAATTTGAAATCAGATGATATTTGAATGTGACTTAACCTAGGATTCGGGCCAGGTTAGCCTTCGGGTTGCAGAGGTCAGATGGCAGTCGCTCTGTGTAAAAACTTGGTTCCACGTCAAATCCCCTAGGTTAGGTAGCCGACCCCGACAGAGAACGGGATAAGGCAAGGAGGATGATGAGTGCTGTAAAAAAATTAAAGTATCGTGTAGCGTCAGTTCAAAAGAGGATCACCCCAATTCTACTATGGGCTTTTTGAAAAGCGCCTAAGAGAAATGCATAGAACGCATTTAGTGAATAGGTAGGGAGCTAGCAGCTTTCTCTGTGAAAGAAACCCACCTGTCAAGTGAGTGTAGGCAACAAATACGTACTTCATTATGGGTTCCAATAGGAGGATGTCCGTGTCCAGCAGTGGACTGATGTGGCTGTCAATGTTTATGAGAACAGTTAAGCTTTATCCGGATATCGGAATATTTTCTGCTTTCAGGCTATCAGTAGTTCATAACTTCATTATGTCAGTCATTTCATTGATGAGACAGATAATATGCTGCCGCTATGAGTGCTGTAATCGGAATAATCTATTTACTTATACGATTAATTTGATAGAGTCTATCAAACTGAGGTACTTGCTTAATTAATTTATCATTTTTGTTCAATACTATAATATCTCACTACATTATATTTTCATGTAAAATGTTGGCAAGACGAGAGCAGACTTACCCTGTGAAAAGATATCAGATCCGAAGTAGAGCTAATTTTCTAAATATATACGCCTTTATTGGACCAACCCATAATATAGGTGTCTCAGACAAAATGTACTACGTTCACTTCGCTTGCTTATAGCCATTGATTATATACCTATTGATTATACTTAGTCCATTAATTGGTTTCTACTACATTGACCAAAGGCCTTCAATCTCCTGACTGTAACCACAACCAACATCAGATGCTAATAGTCATGCAAGACACGTCAGTAATGTCCGCAAGACTCTTTTTGATGTAAAATCGAACTATTAATGTTTCTGACACAATGAGACCTTACTTTACGAGTAAATCTTCAGGTTTGCTTCAGGTTAGGCGAGGAACACACTTGACGCACGACGGAGCGCAAAAATTTCGCAGCGGTCTGTCAGATCTTTACTAGAAAAGTCAATCCCCATACTAAAACCGCTCAACCGCTGTCATCGGAGCGCTATCGCAGTGTCGTCCGTCGAGTGCGGTTTTAGTATGGGGAGTGACGTTTCTGGTATGGATCTGAGAGACCGCACGGGCAAGAGTTCAAGACCATCCAGAAATATGCACCTTCGTGTCATAAAAATCATGTGACTGACATAAGACACAAGGAGGCGTTTAGTTCAAGATGGTATAACCGCGGGCGCGTGCTGTTTATAGCTGAAGCTACCTAAAAAAACAGGTACAAGCAGATATGGAGTATTTAGATAGTTAAATTGTTTATACTCACTTAAGTGAGATACATACTACCGTTCCGTACCTAGTACTACTTATATGTGACCATGTGGTGGAATCAAAGCATGACTCCGCCTTCCGCTAGAGCGAGTGGACTGACGAGATTGTATTGTCTAAGAACACTGACTAGCCTAGTTACTCGTAGGTATTGTTGCGGGAGGCTAACGCATGCAGTCAACTCAAAATTGTGGTTATGTCCAGCCATAATTGATGTTTTGCGACTGATAATAATACTAATAGAATATGGTAGTAAATATGTAGTTACACAGTAAGTAAACAAGTAGTTAATAGGCGGAACTGCATTAATTGGTCTGTAACCGGAACCGTGCATTCAAGCCTGAGATAGGCGCTCATATTCCCTTACGGCTCCATTAGGCGTGAGGCGTGGATCATTACCGATTGCAACGGGTAACGTAATATGGTTACTAAGAGGGAAGCCTTTACTGCCTTGAGACATAGAATAACTAGAAATTGCATAGCATAGAAGAGGGTTGTGGACTGGCAAGTCAAATGACTTACTTTGGTATTGTGTATGAAAAAGGAATTTATGACGTCATACATTGCTATTTACGACGGCGTCACACTTTTATGTAATTTTTCTCTTATTTATTAAAATTTTGAATATTTTGAAACATGTATGTATGAAGTCTGTAGTCTTTTTGGACAACAGTTTTAAGCGTAAGTACAACTAATATATTTGATTAATGACCCAGCCCACTATCGAACTTCGTGCAATTTTTAGGTTGAGTTCGACTTGTGAAACTGAACAATTTTTTTCAAGGTTCATAGGTCAATATGAAAAATTGGGACTGCCGATACAAAAATAGGTCACTTTATAAAGGAGGTCTAATTTTTTTATGTTTCGAGCTTTGTTCCTTAGAGATAGTCGTTCAGTTTCACGAGTAGAACGTTTATAGCTGCGAGGTGTGCTGCTGGTAACGTAATATGTTTACCAGGACAGCCTTTACTACCTTTGACTTTCAGTGTTACAGAGAACTGATTATATACCTAGAGACTCGTTATAAGAAGAAAACTATTTCATTGCTAGAACGAATTCTTTCTTCTATGTTCTAGAATCTAGCAGAACATTTTGATAACATCCGGTAGTCGTCGCTGATTTCGGTATATCAGCAGCACGTCATCCTTAACCCGTTTAAGGGACCAAATTATACTAGTTTTTCATAATTTTATTAAGAGATACCAGTAAAAGTTGATCTCTGAAAGGGGTAGGATCAAATAAGTGTTCTGTGAAACAGATACTAGCTTAGACGTATCGCAAAATTAACGTACAAGGGAGCGCTAGAATAACGCATCCGTAACGCAGCGGTTTGTCAGATCCATGCTACTCGTACAAACGTCAATCCCCATACAAAAACCGCTCAACCGCTGCTGTCGATGGATGCGTTTCGGCTGCGTTATTTTGACGGATGTGTTGCGGATGCGTCAACAGCGGTTGAGCGGTTTTAGTAAGGGAAATAATGGGTATTGACGTTTCTTCTGTGGATGTGACAGACCGCTGCGTTACAGATGCGCGTACGATCCGCCTTGCGTTTCTTCATTTTCAGCTTGCTTACTATCTAAGCCTAATAATAGCCTAGACTCTAGGCCTTTGAGGTACGGAGGCGCAATGGTCTATTACTTGATTGCATAATATATTCCATCCGATTGAGTCTAATATCACTTAGGTACTGATTCGCTATGTACATTGAAGATATCATGTTATCCTTTGGGTCTACGTGACTTATGTAATTTCTGGAAATTCCATTTATCTATTAGGGTTTGTCGTGAATTTGATAGCTCTATGAAATTGTACACTCTGTTTGTAAAAAGGTAACAATTCCCTTTGTGGGTTTTTGAGGGGAGAATATCATTAGTAGGTGATTACAGCTTTCATAAATTTTTTAGTTAGGTAACTTTTGAGAACCACGAGAAAGATTTTAAAAATGGGATATTTCATTTTGTAACTCAGTAAATTATACCTTTGTTGCCAATATCATGTCCACGTGTTTCAGTTAAGTCAAAAAAACAACAGCACATTTACCAACATACCTACAAGAAATATTATCAAAATAAACGTCAAAGGTAGGATTTTGTAGCATGATATATTGTTGTGTACATGGCAATGAAAATCATCATATTTAAGTAACTTTCTTTGTGAAGTTCATATTAAAACTTTTACGAGAAGGTTTTTTTTTAGATTGTCTAGTCCAGTGCAAGATATCATAATAATGAATAACAACAGAAACGTAAATTTAACAAAACCTAATTAATAAACTAATTAATCCAACATTCAATTAACACATATTTGGGTCAGTAAAATAATACATCAAAATTAATATCATGTTATTTATCGTAAACCACATCATTGTTAATGTTAATGAAATTATCTATTGGCATTGCCAAACACAGATAAAATTTATAATTAAATTACGAATAATCTAAACTATGCTTGCTGGAACCCCTACCGTTAACTGCGGGTAATTTAACCCCTGGGGGTAACTTTGGCCTAAATCGGGAAAAACCATTCCCAATTCATCATTCACTCATTAATTTATATACTCTATCTAACATTTTCAGGTAGAATTAACCTGTGTGTTCGGACCGTTTGAGAATGATGAGAAAACAAATCTTGGGCAAAATTTACCCCCTAGGGCTAAAGTGTGTGACTTGGAAATTATTTCTAAGAATATTTTGCCTTTTCTGCGTACTACTTTCATAAGCAATACTTAGGGTTGGTAATGGGGACTCAGCTATTCTGTATGACAGATCTGGAGATAGTTTACGATGTCATACCAGATGGCGTTGCGTCAGGTTGAAATTTTGACATTTAAGTTATATCGATACTCAACTAAACGAAATATATTTCCTTGGAAAGAAACTTTTTAGCTTAGCTCAGCACCATCTATGTTCTTTTGAAAATGGGCTAGAAAATTTTCCATTCAAATATTGACAAACCAGAGACTGAACGGGGAAAACAGAAGATCGTGACTACAGTTTACCCTGGGATGCTTACGTCCATCAGTGGATATAAACTGATGTGTGTGTCTTGTGTGTTTGTGACAAACTTTACGTCACAAACCTCATCAAACAAAAGAACTAAATGAAAGGGGAAACCACCGGCGATGGAAACAACCCGTGGAGTGTTTCGAACCAATTCCAGGTCCAGCGTGTTTGCTCCGAGCCCATTCAGTTGTTTAATGTGCCGTACTAGCGCGCCGACACACTCTCACTGACTTTGTTTGACTTAAGTGATGGGCCAGAATAAAAGCAAATTCACTTTAACAGGGAATACATTCCCGGGATTATTTATTCTTCTTCTTCTTTTCGTGTGGGACACCGATTCGACTGAGTGAACCCTAGTGTCAGAATTTTTCAACCATCTTCTAAAAGCAGCAGGCTTCTGACATGGTCGTGTTACGACCGCCGCCTAAGTAATCAGACAGCAACCTTACGTCACAAACCTCATCAAACAAAAGAACTAAATGAAAGGGGGAACCACCGGCGAAGGAAACAACCCGTGGAGTGTTTCGAACCAATTCCAGGTCCAGCGTGTTTGCTCCGAGACCGTTCGAGTTGTTTAATGTGCCGTACTAGCACCAACACACTCTCACTGACTTTGTTTGACTTTAGTGACGGGCCAGAATCAAAGCAAATTCACTTTAACAGGGAATACAATCCCGGGATTATTTATTCTTCTTCTTCTTCTTCTTTTCGTGTGGGACACCGATTCGACTGAGTGGACCCTAGTGTCAGAATTTTTCAACCGTCTTGTACAAGCAGCAGGCTTCTGACATGGTCGTGTTACGACCGCCGCCTAAGTAATCAGACAGCAACCTTACGTCACAAACCTCATCAAACAAAAGAACTAAATGAAAAGGGAAACCACCGGCGAAGGAAACAACCCGTGGAGTGTTTCGAACCAATTCCAGGTCCAGCGTGTTTGCTCCGAGCCCATTCAGTTGTTTACTGTGCCGTACTAGCGCCGACACACTCTCGCTTACTTTGTTTGACTTTAGTGATGGGCCAGCAGAATCAAAGTGAAATCACTTTAAGATAAGATCAGAATACAAAGAAAAGGAAAAGTTTCACATGAATAACTTATGAAGTTAACAGCTTACAATTTGGCGGCTAATAGGTTATCTCTTCCAGGCAACCTAGGTATAGGAAATTGTATACGGAGCAGCGGGAGCATTGCATGAACGTATAATCAAAGAATACAGTCTCGGGATTATTTGTTTAAAGATCCCGAGATACATTCATACAAAAATCCCGGAATGGTATTTTTTGCGTTTTCCTCTTTTTAAACTTCACAGTATATTAACTTATAGGCCAAAACATACTGAACATTCATAGTAACTGTATGTAAAATTAGTCTGAGGACGATCCCGCAGGTGAATCAAGCTGTTATCAATGAATTTATTAGGTAGGTACTTACAACTGCAACTTTGCATCACTTACGAATCGGTAGATCGGCAGACAAAATTGTTTTCTTACCTGGAAAAAACAGAAAAACATTAATAAAATGCAATATTTACTATTCACCAAGGAAGAAATCAATAAGACTAAGTAAGATTCTGTCCCGCTATACATATCGGGACGAACAAGACTCGTGATAGTTACATCACTACAATGGTGAGCACAGATAGCAAAGCAAAGCTTAGAAAGTGAGGTAACTGATTGAATTGAATTGAATTGGTGCGTCAACATAATAAAATAAGAAATTTTGTCTCACTAGTATGTCTTTGCATTTTGTTATGATCGTGTAGCAGCTTTGTAGCAACCTTCAAAGTAAGTATGCTACGCGGTCAAAGCTTGGATTTGCTACGGCGTAGGCAAAAACAATGTGTAGCCAAAATCGTAGCGGTTACATTTAAATCTTACTTGCATACTACCCACACACACACACAAATCACGCCTTTATCCCTTACAGGGTAGGCAGAGCGTTAACGGCCGTAAGAATACGGTCGCTATCGTTACGTCTGACATTTTTGAGGATTGTTTTCCGAGGTTGCATCAGAAAACATGTGTATCACTATAGTGACAGGTTGTCAGCCTGTCGCCTAAAAATTTTAATACACCAATACTCTCGAGTCCCTTAGTCGCCTCTTACGACACCCGCGGGAAGGATATGGGGAGATGCTATTCTAAGCCGGCATCACACGGCATACTACCACAGCGCAAAAATGATATTTGCTTCACTAGGGGCGGCGCATGCATGACATCTGTTGTCTGTGCATACCACCCTAGACATAAGTAGACATAGGACACAAAGTACCTCTTTTAGTATAGGAGTCAATCTTGCATTAAAAATTAATAACAATAAACACGACTTTCCAGTAAAGCAACCTGTCGCAAATAATATTAAACAGTCAACAAGCCAAAATAAATTATTTACCTAAACCTTGATATAAAATTCACCTGCCTGACGAAAGCAGATTACCTTCACTTAGTTTGTAAAGCAATGAAATTTCTCCGCTTTGAGCGCCGAATTATACGTAAACCAACATTATTAGCAATGCAAAACTAATTTACACTCGGTCCACTACCTCGGCAAAACTCGCGACAGGGTAAAACTAAGGCGGATCGCACACTTAACGCACAACACACACACACACACACACACACAAATCACGCCTGTATCCCTGGCGGGGTAGGGAAAGCTTCAACGACCGTAAAGTTGCGGCAAATTTGACAAATTTTTGAGGGTCGTTTCAGATAAGTCGTGTATCACTATAGTGACAGGTTGTCAGCCTGTCGTTTAAAATTGCAATACACATGAAGCCCTCGAGTCGCTTAGTCGGCTTCTACGACACCCACGGGAAAGAGATGGGGTGATGCTATTCTAAGCCGGCATCACACGGCAACGCACGCACAACAGTAACGCACAACGGACCGCTAAAATATCGCAGCGGTCTATCACATCCATACCACAAACGTCACTCCCCATACTAAAATGGCAATCGACGGGTGACACTGCGATAGCGCTGCGTCAACAGCGGTTAAGCGGTTTTAGTATGGGGAGTGACGTTTCTGGTATAGAGCGATATTTTTGCGCTCCGTCGTGCGTCAAGTGTGCGATCCGCCTAAAACTAAGTTAGCTAACACGTAGGTACGCTGCTGACCTTACGTTATTGCGCACGTGGGTAAAACAAGTCGAAAGCTTCTGGTATTGCATTCACTGACTGAATATGCGGACGGTGTTACAAATAAAACTTCTTGTAGATGTACAAAATATGAAACACAATATTTTAACACATTTACTCGCAGGTAGAGTACAGGTACATAAAAATTTACTTGCAGGTAGGGTAATTTGTTTATAAAGGGCCACTTTATAGTCAGTACACAAACTTTGCAGAGTGTTTCTAGTTTTCTACTCATGTTTCTAAAAACTTTTTACTATGCCACCTGCGAAATCGCAGAAAAAAATTGGGTATTCCATACATTTTTACCGAGTATGTATGATTCTTTCTATGGAACACCTACTTTTTTTATTCAAATTCGTCATATTTCAATAGTAAAAGTTGTTCAGAATCATGACTAAAAAATATCTCTGTACTTAAGCGGGTCATAAATAGAGTACTTCTAACCTGAGTAGATTTTAGTCAGATTTGTTTTTGCAGATTTTTATTTTAGTTTTGATATTTTAATTACCCATTAATATTTTACAGTTCAAATGATATTTTACACTTTCATTATAAAGAAATTCTAGTTTTTCAATTGATATTGTATTACAAGAATAAGTAGCAACTCTAGACAGTGCAACAAGCTTATCTTTAAGAGATCTCGTTCACTCCGACGCAGCGTAATCATAGCAAAGTACAGCATTGTATGGCTTCCTGTTCCAATATTAAAACAGAAGAGATACGTATAATAACTACGTTTAGTTTAGTGTATTATTCTTGGGAAATTTTCTAGTCCATTTTCAAGTGTACAGTACATAGATGGCGCTCAGCTAAACTGAAAAAGTTTCTTTCCAAGGAAGTTTGTTTAGTTGACTATCAATATAACCCAAATGTCAAAATTTCGCGACACCATCTGCTTAGGTTATTGAAGGTCTCGCTAGCGCTCCGTAATCAAAGACCATTTGGTATGACATCATAAACTAGCTCCAGATTTGTCAGGCGTGTCAAACACAAATCGATAGAAAAGTTAAACTACACGCAGCCTAGTGCGGCCGTCGCTTCGACGATGACATTGGACATTCCGTGGGCATTCCCCTCTTGGCATTTTCACTCTTCTTTACTACCACATGCAATGGCAAAAAACGCACATGGTGACCATTCACCAGCAGCTCCGTTCAAACGTTATCTACCAAATGATTTGATGCAGAGCAGGTGTCGTAGAGGCTACTTGGGACTTAAGGGTTTTATCTATATTAAGTACAATTTTAGGCAACACTCAAACGGTTTTTGAATTACGGACGTGGCGATAACGACCGTATTATTACGACCGCTAACAGTCTGCTTACCCCCAAGAGATAAAGGTGTGATCTGGGTGTAAATGTACGTGAAACTTGAATCCCTTGAATGCGCTAAATTCAAACTTCACGGCGCGGCGCATGTAGCACGTATAGTGGGAACTAAAGTAGGTAAGCCATTTATTTTGCATGTGGTTCGCAGCGGACTATATCTGGTTAAAGTTGTTGGTTGTAAATGTGAATACCTACATACTGTTATTGAATACAAAACACCTTGTCGAGGTACCGGGTTATAAAAGGTAATGCGACACAAATGGAGATTTGAAATTAATTGGGATTTGAAATAATTTCGATGATAATGCCGTAGCTATATGGTACTTGTATCATTAAAAAAATATACATTAATACCGTCACATGAAAAGAATTTTTGATGGGGAAAAGTATTCTAACTGGGTGAGGTGATAATATGTCAGCAAAAATCCCTTACAGAGATGGACTAGCTAGAAAAGATGGACTAGAAGATATATTGCAATTGGAAGATGGCTTCCAAGACTAATAATAACAGAAAGAAAACCTATTAGATGTAAAACTGGGTGAAAGCTTAGGGGAATCTAGATAATCCTACACAAAGAACGGGACGGAAGACCGTGTTGCTTTAAGTCAACTCTTATACACGAACAATAAAGCAAGCATCTTCATAAACTAATAAAGCAACTTACTCAGCGTGACATTTATTGGGGAAAGATGCTGCTTTATTAAAAGCTACATTGTATGATAGTTGCAGCACAGCTTGTGTTTGATGAGTTATACTTAGTTGCTAATGGTTCTACTAAATCCAGCTTCTTCAGACAAATCTTTGTCTTGTTTTAATATGATCCGTTGGATTGTTTTATCGTCGCACATAAATTTTCAAAAAAGGTTAGAATGCGGAACAAGTTACAAGTAAATTGACAGCGTCTCTTCTTACTTATTTAGAGGTCAACTTTATACTAGTTAATCTTAGCAACTGTATGAAAAACCATTAAATGTCATATGGTTAGGTTGATGTGTCGTGCTGCTGATTGTACCTAAGAAATATCATTTGTAAAACGAATGTATAAGGTGTGAAAATATTAGCTGCAAATATTTTAAGGGGTGAATCAGCTCATGAAACTGAACAATTTTCTCCAACAAACATAGATCAATTCCGTGAATATTTTTGGGACTTTCCATACAAATTGACTTGGTCGGTGGGTAATTTTGTATGGGAAATCCAAAATTTATTTCTAATTTTGACCTATGTTCCTTACGGAAAGTTTTTCATGAGCTGGTTCACCCCTTAAAATATTTGCACCTAATGTTTCTAAACCTAATATTGCTCAAAAACAAGTCATCGAGGTAAAATCAAGAATCTGTTTTGGTACATTAAATAACGAGTATGCAGAAAATAAATTACGAAACAAAAGAGGTACTCCAAAACCAATTCACTTATTGATTGTGTCCTGCTGAGTCACCGTCTGTCCACTCTTCGTTCCAATTAAGAAGCTGCCTGCAGTACAGAGATTGCTCTCTCAATCAATACTAAATTTAGACGTCAAACAATATTTGGCAAAATGTAGAGGATTATATTCCATAGGCTAGTTTCTTAATTTATGTTTGTTAAAAAATTTACATACGTAAGCCATGCACTTTTTATTCTTCTTCCACTAACTTTTTGTTACAAAGTTTACACAAATGAAGCAAGTGGAAAAAAATCCCGCCACTAAAGGGATTTGAACCCACGTCTTCTGGCTTGCCGGGTCAGACGTGTTAATCGCTACATCACGGTTGGCTCTATTCTGCGTGAGATCCATTGCCCTTGTCGGTAGAGTATTCGCTATTAGTACTCTATTTTTATTACAACAGGAAAATAAGCTGGGCGAGGTCATATTATGTTACCTATGGTTTGTGGATATTTTCCTATAATTGTCGCTGTAACTTTTGGAAATCTTGCAAAATTTTTCACCACCAGCTTGATTTGAACCAGCGACTTTCGGCACTCGTACTGGCAATGCGCCTATCCTCAACGACGTTTGATCAACGTGTTATAATCATACAAAAATATTTTTGTGTAAATAACGTACCTTAATAAGAAACAAACAACTTGTACCTTGTGATAGGTAGGTTTACCTTATTTAAGAAGTCACAAGTTCCAACTTCGAAAGCTTCCGAATAACATCTATACCATACCAGGATTACCTACCTAATATACGCACATAAAGTACATAGAGCCAGAACCGTAACGTATTGAACGTGTTAGAAGTTGAATGGACAGATTTATAGAACGTTAAGGATTAAGTATAAACGAGTGAAAAGCTGCCGGAATACGATAAGATTTCTTTTTTACGGTTAGTTGTAAGCCAAATAGTACGTGGGTATAGAATGGTAACTATGGCTTTTATGGTTAACGTATAGTTTGGATAGCAATGGTATGGAATAAAATATCACGAAAAAGACATTGTGTTCCGTGCCTCTACAACAAGGAATATACTACTCTAGCTAGCGGTGAGTACTGTAATATCAGAGTGCAAAATATTGCTAGAATCAGTTAGAAACTCTATCTACATGCTATCTACGAAGATCACAATGATTTAGAAATGACATGGCGGCATGTCAGTGACCAAAGAGACAGTGACTGTTTATTCTTAGTATATGCTTTATGTTGTTTACTCTGCTCTGTACTTCTTCGATAAGCTTTACTAATAAAAAAATTGCTTTGATAGAGACAATGACAGGATTTATTATTATATTAAATCGTCTTTGGATCTGTGATCTCAACAATATATGTCAAAGTCATCGCCGAAACTTGATACTGGCGAAATCATAATGAAAACGCCATAAAACAAGAAATTAAATTGAATAGGATAAATATATTATTTATTATATTTAGGTTAGGTACCATGATTTTGATTACCTACCACAAACAAAAACATAAATATTTTCAAAATTTTACTAATTTTCTACAGAAATGAAGATATTATGCCTTTTATTTTGTTTTCTAATATTTGCAGCTATTATGACAATATGTGTTATGGTAAAATTGTCAGTAGATATAACGGAAAAAAAGGATCGTAATTATACGACGTTGTATGAAAACCAGGAACCAAATCCAGTAATCAACTCTCTTGGCGTTATAAGTCTTGCTCGAACTAACAACAGACTGAACGAAATGGTAGAAATGTTTCCCTTTACTACAGCCATTCTTCGAAATTCTACGAATACTTGGTCCTTCGCTTGCTTCGGCAGTATAATACTTATCAAATGGATAGTCACAACAGCAAACTGCAGAAAAGCGGGGTCAATTCACAGAGCACTTACTTACTTCGATTATGTGAACAACTATACTCATACATACCCAATCTTATTCTGGAGGATACATGAAAATTTCAATAAGAAATATATAAGTCCAAAATACAATATTGCTCTAGTAAAGTTGAATATTGAGCAAAGCTTCCCGTTCTGTGTAAGATCAGCTGTGGTGGCTATGCGGCCAACAGAAGAGAGCAAGATTGTAGCTAGTGTGTGGAAAACTGTAACTAGTATGGACGGAAAACAGTATTTGACAAATGATTTGGCTAAATACGAGATGAGGATCGCCCAAAATCATAAATGTTACGAGAGCTACGGTATTGTGCTAGACGAAAGCATGTTCTGTGTTGACATGTCTGACTACGAAGATTGTTTCGCGCACGATTTTGGCCCAATATACTATAAAGATCGTGTTGTTGGTATAAGTTCAATAAAACCAAGAGAATGTGACTCCAAGCTTTCGATTTTTACTAACGTGTCCTGGTACGCTAACTGGATATACAAGTCTACTGGTTCTTTGATATCCGAATATAGTGAATCTTAAATGGAATACAATTTTAAACCATGGAGAAATATTTTTAATACGCTCATTTCCTATTTGCTGATGTTCGGTTTTCAGAAACTAGGGAAAGTTCTATATCAATAAAGTTTAGTCTAGCCCGGACGTTTACTCTTCTATACTATCTAATATAATATTCGGAGCAGCCATCTCGTTTGCAATTTCCGGTGCTAGAGAACTTCCTGTGTTTCCTGTAACTACCTGCCGTTTCGCGCCAAAACGTAATTTTGGTCCTTCTAGCCGGATACCCGTAAGATATCTATTAAATGTAAACGATAGTTCCATGGAGAGCCATGAAATTTACTCGATTTTAGCCCTTAGCCAGGGCTGGCTAAGAGTTTAAAAGTTAATTATTTGTATGTAACTTCTTATGAAAAGTCTCATTCGTTGCATTAAATAATCAGTAAAGATTCATAATCCAGTTATTTTGTTACTTACTAAGGAAATTTCCACTAACAAGTACTCGACACTCGACAGCTTCCATCATCATTTTCTATCAGTTTGTGGATCAGGGCTCCCCATTCACACACAAAAAAGGAATTCTCAGTAAATCCAGACCATAAATATCTTACATTTTCATTTGGCAGCCGTCAAGCCGATCCGCAGAGTAATTCGACTGAAATCACTACATCGAGACACGGTTCCTCGAATCGAATGGCAGATAAATTTCGCCGGCAAGCTCTGAAATTCTATAAAATGTAGTAGGTAGGTACTTAGCAACCACGGTTATGATTTCTTTTCTACAAATTCGGAAATAGCAGCTAACTAAGAACGACGATGCAATATGTGACCTCTGTGAAACCCAAGTGATCGCTGAAGGAGCACATTGATGCTCGTAAATTCACGATAAATGAGATCAGAAGTATCTGGTGTGAGACGTTTTTCTTCTACGTATTTACAAAATTCACTAACGTCGATAGCTCAGTGGCAGAGCAGGGCACCATTTTCATTTATGAAAATTCACTAGTTTGTCGATCAATCAACACTTCGGCAAAATAAATTTCGGCAAAACCACCTTTGTTCTAGAAAATTGTACACCGAACCCTTTCTTGCGGATAAACCGAAGGCTTTTGGGAAATAACTAAGGATTAGGGGATCGTTTCGGCCATTACCTGATTCGCCCCTTTGTTTTCCTCGTGCACTTTCTTTGTATCCAATAATTAGCTGGTAGTTGTGGGAATTGAGTTTATTTATGCATTGTGGTTTAATTTATATGGTGGTTCTGTTTTGTGGAAGAGAAATGACTTCCTTCTAAAGAACTAGAACTAGTTTTTGTTGATGCGAGGATGGTTTCCTTTAGATTTTAAAATAAGCTCGACTATTGTGAGATATACCTACTATGTTGTTGAAGAAAATGACATGGATCAAAGGGAAACCGCGACAGATTTCCTATTGAGAATGGTGAAATTGTGTTTGTTCTCTCTGTTATCATATCAAGTCCTTTATCCCCGACTCCCTACGTTTGGTATGTTTTCTCTTTCGTTCGTAACTTTTCAAGAAAGATACCTGTCTCAAATCCTTTGAGTTGTCGGCGTGTCAAGTCGCAACAAGATATAAGTATCGTAAGAAAGCCCACATAAACGTAACGAGCCGTCAATTTGAGAGAAAACAAGAACACAAGTAATTGTGAACCAACTTTACTGTTTGTAAACGATTCGTGGTTCTCCGGCTTCTGTTTGGAATACAAACAGAAAAACCACATTATACAGGATGTTTTACTAGAACAAAGTATTTTTTGTGTTTTTCTTGCGGCGGAATGAGGGTCGCGTCCACTGACTACACGCAGAATTAGAACTTCAGGCACAAACAACCATGGCGTAAAAAAAAGATCGTCTGTAAAGATGTGTCGTGATTATGTCCTCCGGGACACCGAGACTTTAAACAAACCAATGAACTCTGGTAGTCTAAAGAAAGCTGACCCACTTTACCTACATATTTTTTTTTACACAAAGTTCTAGTAAAGCTGGGTTAAAAACATGCTGTACAAAATGGCAGATGAGACGTTAAGACACGTAGCAGTTGGCGGTTAACAGAGGAAGCCAATTTTAAAAGATTTATGTGAAAGGTTTGTTACAGTAATAGAATTAGCTATTAGCGTTCCATATTTTAAAACGCTTTTTTTAAAACAACGGGAAGAAATCATTCACATTTAATTCCCTCGGGATGAAAAAAACTGTAACGGCTGCACAGGGATTTCGCTTCATAAAATTGACAACTGTAATTTAAAATCACAATTCAAAGAACATAGCGTATTGGAGGAGTCAGTTGAATACCTAAAGCATTATCACTCTTAGATATTATTATCATTATCATCCCAGGTCTCTTCAGTCAAGTCTGTTGTAGAACTTGTATTTTCAAAACCTAAATTCTACGGTTTTTTTCGGATTTCTCAGTCACCAACAGACTTTCATGATCTTCTTTTCATGCGTCAATTCGTTCAATGAACCCTAACGTCAGAATTTTCAACTGCCTACTACCAATAGCAGGCTTCTGACATGGTTGTGTACCGACCGCCGTCTAAGTAATGATAAACAGCAGCGGGACCAACCTACGATTCTACGATGCCCTTCGAAACACAGAACCATCTTTCTTAAGAACAACCGGGTGGTTCAGCCTGCAATGTCCTATAACAAAGAAAATATCCACTTTGTGATTTACACACCGAGAATCAAACCCGAAACCTTGCGTGTCGAAGCAAGTCGCTTACCATTGCGCCACATCGGTCATCGTTCAGTTCATCTTCTTCAGTTCTGATCATTTTCTGAAATCTCATTGGAACAGCTTAGGTAGGTATTTGTTTACGTTTTATTTACCTATATCATATCATCATTCAAACTGAAATCAGTCAGGCATGCAAAGTATAAAATGTTTGATTTCCATTTCAATTTGACATCAAAGCAAGAGGAAATTATCGCTTCATCGACTTGTTCGATTCTGTGATCATTTGTATGAAATCGTGAGCGTTTATTTTCGGAGGAAAACTGTTATTCCTTTATCACCTGTATTTTGTTAGGGGATTCTCAGTTTAGTATTTCAAAAGCAGGTTCTTTTGCAAGTACCTATTTATTTTCATACTTATATTAATATTTTAGTTTCGGAGGTCGGATAGATTTTGTGGTAATATTCACCTGGATAATTGAGATAAGATAAACATTATTCAGATGAATTAGGTTTCTATATTTAATATGTTAATTAGGCTGGTGTACCTAGTATATATAAGTGGCACCTTGAATTTCTCATTACAAAGATCATTTTTAATTTAAATAGCTGCGAATTGTATTAATAAGTTATTGTATGCAGAAGATTGTTTTTGTTTAAGTAAATTATAATTTTAACTTGCACAGAATAGATTTTTAGATATTACCTGAGATACAAGTAAATATTTTTATTTATTTACTTAGTTTAGGTATAATTGATAAATTTATGCACTACTTTACTTTTATATCTGTAAATTTACTATTTGTAAGCACTATTTTATTTTGAAATAAATTATCTTTATCTTATCTTATCTTAATCAAACTAATTAGTTTGAATGAATAGTTATTTAGATATAGATCTGATTTTCTTCTGTTTTTTCAGAAAGGGTCTAACCTAAGCAATCTTAAAGAATCATCGTCAATTGGTCGCATAAAGGTATCATAATAAATAGGTAATTATTGGTGTTGTTTATAGTACTTCCCTCTAACAATGCAATAATGGAAAGAAATCCTCTAGATACGAGTACGTAGAATGTGCTGCAGTGATATGAAACCACCAAAGTGCAACTATCATTCTGTCCTCATAAAATGATCTATGTTTCTTTGTGGTGTATAGGTTAGGGTATCTATTTATGTGGCCTAGTTTATTTACGCCCCAGTTTACACCCTCAGGCCTGCACGCAAAGCAAGAGGGGCAGCTTCATTCTAGTCTCCCCACCACCTATCTAGGTATCATGATAAAAGATATCCTATACGTATGTGGAACTAGCTTCTCCTCTCCTCCATGCCTTTACCTAATCGCGCATACTTTATTCGTACGGTATACCGAGTCATCGAACGACTCAATGAGCCTTTATTGACATACATAGTTACCTAAAAACTTCAAATACGTATTAAATTATCTCAGCCCTTTCGTCTAATCTCCAGAAATCTTAGCAGCTGGCCTTAGGCCTTAGATGGTCTAACAATTTGAAACAGGATCGCATATAAAAACCAAGTCTTCATTTATTTCTGGTTCATCTAGCGTTCCACGTTCAGATCTGGTGGGTTTAGGCCTTTTCCCATGTTATAAGCTTACCTAAGGTTTCTTAGAATTTCTTCTTTTGTTAGGAGTTGTTTGTGTCTCGATAATATATCTGGAGTATTCTTTATCGGGGTTTTATTCCAGGACACAGGATGTGTTTCCTCACAAATCTTGCGCACAGTAGAGCTAAGGGAACAGTAAGGTCTGCATCATATAATACCTACTATACCAGTAAATATAGTGTATTGCGTAGAAATATATATCTACTATCACAACTAACACCATCGGTTTTGTTTGCTTGCACGATGACTGAGATGGCTTTCTCATTTGAGGATGAAGAAAAAAAGAATAAGGATTTCATGGTCTTACCCAGGTCTGGCAGTAGTAAGCTGTATAATATCTTTAAGACGCAGTAACCCTCAGGTGTTGATTTTTGTATTGAGACCATAAAAAACCACATCATCTGAGCCTTTGGCGAGAAAGAGACGCCTAGATACATGTCAATGGTTGCGTTAAAACACCTGTTTCTCAGTTTTGTTTTAAACCACCTTACTGTTCATTATTTCTGACTGTGGTCACTTCGGTAAGGGAGATAAGAGTACAATTTCCAAACACAATACACTCGTCTTTCTGAAGGGGAGAAAATCACGTTCAGCGGATTACACTGCATCTTACTTACCAGCGAATTTTTAAATCTGTTGGGGCAACTTTTTGGGGTGTTTTATGATTTTATATTTTGGTTGAATGGGGTCTCCATTAGACATATTCTTCGTAAAATTCAATAGTCTAGCTAAATGTTCTATGTCGTCAGTCATTATTAAGATTGTCTATTGAGTTTGAAGAATGCTGGTTGTAACCACACACTATACATAGGTACCTACAGGTCTGTATCCAAAATGTAATCTAAACAATGTACTAACACTTATATGTTTTGTGTTAAGTTATTTAAAAATAACATAATTTTAAGAGCTATATCCTTTCAAAATATTTTCATGTAAAAATTGCCGATCTTAGCTTAAACACGACAAAAAATACATCAAATCTCAAATTGAGCCAAGCTTCTCAATCCACACGCTTTAAGTAGGCTATCTCAAAATAAACTCTACATCTTAGTCAAAATGTATGGTTTGGTCGTTTCGTGGATCACTTTTATCCGATAAAGAAGTAGATGGGCGTTTTTCGTCACCAAAATGACTCTCCAAGGTACGTAAATAAAAACTTCCAAAGGATCCTAAGCTTGTCATGTATCCCGCCACGCCCTAAGCTCCAAGCAGGGTTTTCATTTTAAAAGTTAAATCATTAGGCAACATTTGAACGGACAGGGAAGCTTTCAGAAGCTTTTTTCAAAACAATTTAAATAGAGTTTCCGAGGCAGCAGAACTTTTCAGCAGTTGTTTCTGGATAAATACTTAACTTTGTTAAAGCGGAATATTTTTAGCAGATTCCCGGTTTGGACTTACAGTGTTATTTAAAAATTAAGCTTGAAATGTTTTAAAAAGTTTTGAAGGCCTGCGACGTGAAGAGTTAATGAACGTCCACTAAAAATTAACACTAGTGCCAAAGAAAACGGTCATCCGGGGTATTTGCTTCTCAGGCACAGAAAAACTAACATAAGGTGTGAATTCGTACTTAAATAATTATGTAGATCTAGGTAGAAGCAGTACGTTAGTATATTAGTTTTTCTCTGTGGTAGAAGATAAAAATTCAAACGACCAAACAAAATTTTATTAAAGGTTAGTCAACCTTAAAAATAACCATTGCATCCAAAACTTTTTCTATTTAAATTAAAAATATTATTCTAGTTTTGCTCAATAATAAAACGTAAGTAAATACCTCAGGCAGGACTGTGAGCTTTTATTTTAGCCTGCAGCGCTTTCATCCAAAGCTCAGCTGGAAACATTTCTCATTATGCGGAATTTCATCTCTGTGCATTCATACCTCGCAATTTTTCCACGCGAATGGCAGGATTTTTGTAAGCCCTCTTTACTACTAAGATGACCTGTGTGGATAAGTTGGTAGGTTACCTAGTACCTAACCACAAGCGCGAGTTGAGCATGTACTAGGAGAACATCACCCGGGCAGCCTATGTATTACCAACGCGTCTACAAGGCGTGATCAACGCGTAGTCTGCTCGGGTGACTTTGTACCTACTGCGTTACGCGTAGAGCTCATGTATTTCTAAAGTAGCTTACTAATTTTTCCAGTTTTTTTTCTTACAGTTTTTTGCATTCAGTTATTTAATTTATTCCTTTTAATACTCGTATTCAGCGTGTGCTACTATTGAGCAACATTAATTTTTGCTCACCGTTTTTACGCTATAAGATAGTTATTTTCAGCTACAGCGGTAAAAACCTCGTCAAAACATAATTTCCTCAATTATCCTTCGATTTCTGCTCAGCGCGTGCACATTTTTTCATCCCTCGGAACAATACATCATCGGGAGTGTTCATAAAGCGGGATTTATAGTTTCCCAGCGTGTTTGGCATTCATCGCTCGCGTCGAACGAAACGTCCACCAGATTGCTACTCTTGTTTCAAGTGGGACTGGAACCGAAAATTATTCCAGTTAGTGTAAGGACATGGGCTATGGTGAAATTCGTGTATGGTGAGAGAGTGCAGCTCTACTACGCTTCTCTAGCGGTACCTGGGCCATACCTTCGATACTGAACAAGTATTTACAATACTTTACCATCTTATATTTATTGCATTTTTAATCGCACTGCATTTAAAGAATTAAGAAAGTTATTCATTGATTTAGATTAGCCACTCACTTTTTTTATTTTAGCCAGGACAGGATGTATAGTTTCGCAGCGTGTTTGGCATTCATTGCTCGCGTCGAACGGAACGTCCACCAGCAGATTCCTCCACTTGTTTCAAGTGGGATTGCAGTAGATGAATGTACAATAATGGACATTACTTACTTACTATTAAAATTGTACATATTACATGGAATTATTTATATTAACTTTTTGTAAGAGAGCTAAAAACAAAGCGGAAAAAAACACGCCACCGATGGGACTCGAACATCTTCATGGAATTACTTTCTTATATTTTGTTTCAATGAGCTACGTGCTTTGCTTGGACGATAGATAACTAGAGTAAATTTAATGAACTTCACTACCCACCTATTATATTCATTAGACTAGAGGACGAAAGAGACTCTTTTCATTTATTTATGCTAGATTTACAGTTAGAAGAAGGACAGGTATTCATTGAGCTTCATAAAGCGGGAATAATTGTCTCGCAGCGTGTTACAGCGCTCGCGTGTAACGGAACGTCCACCAGATTGCTCCTCTTGTTTGAAGTGGGGTTGAAACTGAAACTATTTTAGGTGGGGTACGGCCTATATATACGGTATATATATATATATATATATATACATACATAGATACATATATCACGCCTTCATCCCTTGAGGAGTAGGCAAAGCGGTAACAGCCGTAAGAATACGGTCGCTATCGCCACGGCTGACATTATTTGAGGATTGTTTTCCAAGGTTCCGAGAGTGTCGGTGGCCAAGTGGTTAGGACACCGGTTTTACAATCGGGAGACCCGAGTTCGATCCCCGCCATGTACCAGTGTGTTTTTACTCACGTACATTTACCGACTCTGCTCTTACGGTGAAGGAAAACATCGTGATGAAACCCACATTCAAATTAAATTTGAATTCAGATGATATTTGAATGTGACTTAACCTAGGAATCGGGCCAGGTTAGCCCTCGGGTTGCAGAGGTCAGATGGCAGTCGCTCTGTGTAAAAACTTGGTTCCACGTCAAAACCCCTAGGTTAGGTAGCTGACCCCGACAGAGAACGGGATAAGGCAAGGAGAATGATGATGTTTTCCAAGGTTGTTTCAGAAAACTTGTGTGTCACTAAAGTGATAAGTTGTCAGCCTGTCGCCTAAAAATTGTAATACACCTAACACCAATACTCTCCTTGTCCCTTGGTCGCCTCTTACGACACCCGCAGAAAGGATGTGGGGTGATGCTATTCTAAGCCGGCATCACACGGCACTACAATCTCACATAACATGGACTTATCGTTTGTTTTGTATGAACAGAAGACGCGGCCAGATCTTGATGGAATGGGTTTAATCTGTTTGTTTCGTTCCAACTAGGTGATGCTGGTGCGAATGATAGGTCATTACCCTCTTTTTTGTTTTGCTGTAGTCGGGTAAAAATGTAAATATTTTTTTTATGTGTGGGCAGGGCACGCTGAACTTGACATAATATCTCTCAATGTGACAAACATCAACAGCGCTACCTAGTTTGGACGAGAGTTGCTGTCAGTCCAAAAAATCCTCGGGTGATCATAGCAGCTAAGAATAAGATAAACTAGGTACCTTTTTGACTACACCTGTTCAAACTAGTAAACTTAAGACTCCAGTAAGGAATCACTGTAAATATGACTAACGTAGATTGGAGATGGTAGGAAGAAGAAGACTGTTTTCCCTTTATTAGTCGCAATGCATTTACAGTTTGATGAAAGCACGCCAAAAGATATTCATCGAGCTTCATAAGCGGGGCTTATTGTTTTCCGACGTGTTTGGAATTCATAGCCCGCGTCGAACGAAACGTTGGCACGTAGGTAGATTGGTACGATTCACAGATTGCCCCTCTTGTTTTAACTTGCACTGGAATCAAGGGAATCAACTTCAGTATACAAAGATAGAGCCAATAATCTGAATATTCTTTGGCGAGACTCTAAAACTAGGGACCCCGTGAAGGTAGCTAAGTAGCTACTCACTTGTAATGCTAACCCTTTCTTTATTTTCGTAAATGATTCTCGAAAAAGAAACGTACTTCATACTAACTCACGTTAAAAATTACACACTGTAGTATAGGTGAATAAAGGATTTATTTACGGGTTTCAATTTATCATTTTAGGCTATAATTTGGTCTCTCACAGTTTTCTATAATCGACTTCTTGTAATGTATACAGGGTGATTGGAAAATTGATGCATTCCTTTCAAGGGATGAACCAGCTCATGAAAATGAACAACTTTCCCCATGGAACGTAGATCGAAATATGAAAAAAAATTTTGGTCCTCCCATACTAATTGACTTAGTCAGTCGGTAATTTTGTATGGGAGGCCCAAATTTTTTTTTCGTTTTTCGACCCATGTTCCTTGGGGAAAGTTGTTCAGTTTCATGAGCTGGTTCACCTCTTGAAAAGAATGCATCAATTTTCCAATTACCCTGTATATTGTGTGTCGCAAAGTCAATGAACGATCCAACTAGTACAGTAATAGAATGAGTTAAAAGGTTTTTTATGGGGCTTTACCTTACGCTACCTACACATTACCTTGGATCTAGAAGCACGCATGCCGCCAAATTGAAATTGAATAATTTATGCTTACGCGATATTAACCTCTCAGGACCTATGAGTTATTCAATACACCCGTGAAAAGGTTGTTCGTAAGCTACTCCAACTACAGAAAATGCCTTTCAAAGTAGAATTTTATATGAGAAAGATTTCTGCATGATATCATAAAGAAATAGTGGGATAAGACCTTGGGTAAAACGAATACAGGATTATAGGTTTGACTGAGTATGAAGTCTGAGATGCGGATCAGATATTAATTTAACAAGCTTGTTGCAGTATAAATATTCTCACATCACGAATCATTTTCTTTCACGAAACACGAGTCTTTTTTATTAACAGAACGACCTATAATAACGTTACAAAAAAGTCCTTCTTGTTTTGAGGTCTTAACTAAGTCCCTTAGAATTAAACCTGTCGTAGTAATTTCAAGAGCTTATGAAACAATTTCGTAAGGTTTGAGAGGCAGTCTAATTTCAAATTTCTTAGGTACAACTTGTTCATAGGTATTATGAAGCGTGTAAGGGATTTGCTCCTTTGTATATTCACCGTATCACCACTATCAACAGTGAATATAGTCGTGTGGGTATCAAATTCAAAGGTAAAGCCTGTCTTAGAACTCAATATGCTACTGGAATATTGAAGACGACGACAAACTTCGGTTTCTGTACAGGCTTCATAGTTCCTTACATTATGTTCCTTAACTTAAGTCACACATCGACAATGTGAGCCAACTCACTGGAATAAGGAGAATGCAGGCGGATATAGATTTTGCTCCACTAATTGAAAAAGCTCCCGAGTCCCGAGCGCCAATTGCGATCAAGTAAGGGAAATATAGATAGAGCCTTGCGAAAAGTGAAATCCAATTCTTTGGTATTCAAGTAGCAAATTAATGGTAGTGACGTCTTGGCGTGGCGAATCAAAAGTACCAAATATCGGCTTAGATTCTGATAAAATCATGAAATCTTAGCCATTCAATAAGTTAGAGAGCAGGCAAGGCTTACATACTAAATCAAAATGTTGCTTTAAGGTAATCTTAAACACGCGTTCCTAGATTGCGTGCCTTATATTAAGTTCGTGTCGTAGTAATTTTTAGGTTGTCTAAACTTGAAATGAAAAAACCAGAGTCCATATAATCGTTCTTATGCTTTTGCCGAGACAATCATAAAAACGTGAAGGGCTTGGTTTGCAACAATTTGCGTGTGTAACCCTCCGTAGACGAGTCCGATTCATAGGTACTTGTACTGTTTTTTGTATCTTGTACTTACTTGTTTTCAACTACTACCTATTAGATACAACAGCCATAACAGTCCACTGCTGGACATGGTCTATCCCCACTAGGTGGATTTTGTTTTTCGCCTACCTACATACATACATGCATACATAAATCACGCCTTTGTCCCTTTATTATTTATTGCCTTTGAGTGTTGCATCGACCTTATTTCTTACTTTAGCCTAGATTGAACTAATATTAGGAAGTTGCTACCAAGTTTCAGTATCGAATGTTCTCGAGTTGAGGCTTTGACGGCTTTATTGCGAGTGCCTTTTAACTCAATCGATGCAGTCTGAGTTGGTAGACTGTAATGAACTCATTTTGTAAGTTCGGGAGTTCTTTGTACATGTTTTAAGTCAAAACGCGGCTTGACTTATGCCTCAAAGTATAAAGCAAAGTCGCTTCTCCCGTCTGTCTGAATATAAAGTATGTAGGTATGCATGCTTAGATCTTTAAAAGTACACAATGGATTTATGTGCAGTTTTTTTAATAGAAGAGTGATAAAGAATGGTTAGTTCAATAGATGTCGGTGAATGTCTACCCACAGGGAAAAAATAGCAGCGGGTGCAAAGACTAGGCGGCTGTTATAAAAAATCCATTCGGGTTGGTTTAGGTTATGTAAATTTAAGTTTTTTCATAGAACATATTCTAAGTTGAAGATATTTGAAAAATAAGTAAGTAATTCAGTGAAATAAATCAAGATACAAATATATTGAAGAGCTTACACTAACCAGAAATTATTTTTACCTGAATTTCGTACGAGGGAAAATGGGAAAATGCCGTGATGGAATTTTATGTTGCGGCGAAGTTTCAAAAGCTGTGCTATGCGTCTTTTGTGAAAGGTATTCCAGATGACAAAGACTGCGAAATGTGTTTACGAGGGGAAGCATTTCATAAGAAAATAGCTTTCTTACGGATACCCACCTACTTACAGGTAAAAACTGCAATTTTTCCTGGAAGTAAGAAGTAAAAGAACCGACGTATGATCGGGTTAGAATGTTCTAGAGACGCGACTAGTTATGTTGCGAGCAACCGTTGGATGCAGTCGACGTACGTGGTCTATGAAAGCACCTTGTTAGAGCCCGTGCATGTACGAACCTAGAAGTTGATGATTGATTATGATGATGATGTAAACGAGCTGAACAGAAGACCCTTTGATATTGTTACTATGCAACTAAACTAACTGATGTTACGCCTTCACATGCTTCAAACAAACGCAATCTTTTGTGACGTGACCTCTGGAAAGAAAGTAAACACTTTTATCTGTAATTGACATTAGCAACAAAGCTTTTGTCTAAGCTTGGGGGGATTATCGAGCGCCTTCAGATAATCTCCTAGCAAATTGCCGCTCTTCATAAAATATTCAACAACTAAAGTCGTAAGGTCGGAACGCCTTCGCAATAAAAATGGAAGAGAATTAAAATTTCATTACACTCACTCTTGCAAAGTGAAAATGTAGTTTTTCTGATAACTGATAGTTCCAGAAAAAGATTTTTATGTAAAGTAAGTACTTAGTAAATGGGTATTAAAAAAAATCTTGAAGCTAGTTTTTCTTCTTCTATCGTATCGATGCTCAGTTTTCATTCGTCCAGCATTTTCACCACCATACTGCCACCCTTACAGCATTCTCACTGGCTATCATCAGTTGCTCTTGCGTGCATATGAATGGCCATGGGTTGGACACGCTGAACACGATATAAGATGTACGAGTACCTACACGTAATAAAAGGTGAACACGTAAAATAGGGTGTAAAAATATTAGGTGAAAATAATTTAAGGGAAGAATCAGCCCATGAAACTGAACAACTTTCCCCAAGAAACATAGGTCGAAATATGAGAACATTTTAAGACCTCCCACGCAAATTGACTTGATCGGTTGGTAATATAGTATGGGAGGTCCAATTTTTTTTACAATTCGACCTATGTTCCTTGGGGAAAGTTGTTCAGTTTTATTGGCTGGTTCACCCCTTAAAATGTTTGCAGCAATTTTTTTTTACACACTGTGTAAGATGGGCCGCTGAAGCCGGTGGCGTTATAAAGAGGCACACACCTCTTTTGTCCTTTCAGAGGGTACTCCGTTATGGTCTCCCGTTTTCGCCGTGATGGTAGGTTGTAGGATCCAAAGCGTTTTTTTAATCCTAAGTACGTTAGCATGCATGACTGCTGTGATCTGTGAATCCTATCTACGTGAAAAAAGTACAAGGTGGTAACAATACCTGAACACCGGAAAAATATTGAAACAACACATTTGCCCATGGGGTATATAAACATTTACGAGTTAAAACTCATTTCATTATTGAAACCAACCATCCAAAAAAGTTCACAACAATTTTAACCCGAAATATTGATATTTCGGAAACATCGTTAAAATAAATGCTTCCCTGCTGATGCCGTGCAAAATTCAACTTTATCAGGTGGATTTTAAACTTTTCATTCCAAAAGAGCAATATTTGCAGAATTCTGTTTAATTTAGGCTCTGTACACCTTTGTTGTGTGTGGAAGTTAAACAAAAAAGTTGTCCGTTTGATCCACTTAAATTCAGGAGTGAAATAATTATACCCACTGTTGTATAGTAGTAGGCGGCTAAAAACAAAGACTTGTATAAAAAACTAAAATCTTATCACACATACCGCATTTATTTATGTTCTTTTGCCGTATGCGGTCGTTAGAAACGAAAGGAAACAACGATATCGTTACAAAAACCGGATATCAGGGCTTCATCAAAATGGTTGCTGTCATAGGTTGTCATTTATATTATGATGGCCGTCACGAACCGCTATATTGGACGATATGTGTGCCATCCATCATTAACAGGGTCGTTAGTCTACCCGGAGTCCCACACGACAAAATAGAAGTCCGTAGACCTCCCCTAGGGTGCGCCACAGAGCATAATCTCCCGAAGGACATGCGTAAACAAATTTAACACATTTTTCACGAGGTATTTTATATAAAACGCCGGTCGTAACCCCGTGTATGTTGGCTTCAGCACCCTTTTACTACACATAATACGGAAAAATGAGTACAGGTAGGTACTAATACCTACAACAGCGGGTATTACAACGCAGCCTCCATATTGCCTGAAATATTGCGTTAAAATTTAAAAACATGCATACACACGTCACGCCCTTATTCTTTGCGGGGTAGGCAGGTCGTCAATGGCCGCAATCGCTAGTAATTTTTGCAATCAAAATAGCCCATACCGTGTTTTAGATGCAAATAATGTAGCTATGATCCAATATGAAAGCTTATTATGTCTACGTTTTGTTTAATACCTTTTCAAGGCTATCGCATATTGTCAAATCTACTTTTATCAGCAGTCACAGTCACCTCTCAAATAAAAGTTTTTATTGTACCTACTTGCTGTCATATTCCTACGAGGGATTCGCGAGTAGAACTGCAGCGCCACCATAAAAAGCACTTTGTTCCATCCATATAAGGGTATCTAATTATACTGGTCATTCATGATAACTGTATTGTAAACCAGTATTTATTGATCTCATATATCTAGGAACAGTTTCAAGTAAGAAGAAATCTAGGTGTCCTAACGAGGTTCCAGTTAGCAACATCTAGCTCGTGTATTATTAGAGAGAAAGCGTGATTGCCTTAATGACCGCGCTAATGCATACCACGTCATTTCCATACGAGCAATCGGCGTGTTTGTTTGTACCGCTATTAAATCCCAACCAACGAAATAAAGGATGTGCCACACTGGACGTTTTAAATCCCAGGCAACAATATAAAGACTAAAGCACACTAAACCTGTTCGTGGAGTTTGTTCTTAGTATTTTTTTGTAAATTACTATAAATTCCGAAAAATAAATATTATAAGACAAAAATTTTAAAAAGAAAACGAGCGACACGTGCAAGGAGTAAATAAAACAGAATTTAAATCAAAGATTTGAATACGGCCGTTAACGCTCTGCCTACTCCGCAAGGGATAAAGGTCCGCAATCCATACACATAATGTATGTATCAAATCGGAGATAGATTAGCGCTGCCCACCAAACTAAACAATCACAAGTTGAGTTTTAGCACTGTAACTATGAATTTGATAATGTGAAATACATGAATCTATCAATATAGTAGGAAGATTTAAGTTATTAATCTAGAGGCAGATGCATGTTTTTGGTCAATGAGGGGTAAGTATGTATTGTACTATATTACAATGTGTAAACTCTTATATCGTGGTCACCGTGTGTACGATACAACCAATGTAGCCACATACATACATATATCACGCCTTTATCCCTTGCGGGGTAGGCAGAGCGTTAACGGCCGTAAGAATGCGGCCACTATCGCCACGTTTGACATTTTTGAGGATTGTTTTCTAAGGTTGTTTCAGAAAACATGTGTAGTGTATCACTATAGTGACAGGTTGTCAGCCTGTCGCCTAAAAATTGTAATACACCAACACTCTCGAGCCCCTTAGTCGCCTCTTACGACACCCGCGCGAAGGATGTGGGGTGATGCTATTCTAAGCCGGCATCACACGGCACGACAATGTAGCCACACCACGCACATATGTTCAGTGTGCAGATGCCATAAATCCTGGGCAACAGAATTACCCATTTCTGAATGTAGCAATCAAATAGCATTCAGAACGGCTTTTAAACAATCCACCTTCGGATTGGTTGAACCGCTTTCCAATGCTAATTCAGCTTTTAGTTCCATTTGCGAATGGAAATCAGCCGCTGTCTTCACATCAAAGATAGTTCTATGCGATTTATTCATAGGTGACTCTACAGTAATTCATTTTATTATTTCGCGTGATGCCGGCTTACAATAGGTATTTTTCCAACGGTATCGTAAGAAAACAGACAAAAATGGAGATTGCTCCACAGAAAAGAGCATGGCTCTTAAGTTTGATGATGATCGTAAGTATATTGACATCTTTAAATTATGGGATGAAAATCTGTCACTAATAACTAAAATTTCTCAAAGGTTGACTGGTAGAGATCCCTTAATGGGACAAGTCCGCCTTTGTGCCTACACATTCCATTAGTTTATTTAAGTGTTTTTTGTAACTATTTCTTGTTTGGTACAATAAAGTTATTACATACATACATACATTAATTCTACTTACACCGTTTTACACATTATTCCTCAAAATAAGTTTATTTTCAGTGTAGATTCAAACGTTTGGCTCTACATAAGATAGATTTTGACTGTCATGTAAAATTCGGTGAAATAGTTGTTAAATTTCATAGTCTGACTGCTTCCTATCAGTTTGGGAGGGCTGTCCCTTAGGTACTCCCTGTAGAGTACATTTTTCCATTTACTTAATATTCTTAAATTACACTGTTGTACCTCCAAAGATAACCTTTTTACCTTTAACCGTTCCTTCTCACGTTACTCTTGCGTGACAAACCCGAATCATATCAAAACTCAATTCCCTGCCTCCTACTATCTCTTACCTAGTACATTGTGTATAAAAGGTTAACTTTTAATATAACTAAAATCCCGGGCCCTAAGTGCTAAATGAAAATCGTTTCAGTTGGATGTCGATTCGATCTCAGTTGGATGATTTTAGTAGTTTCGTAGTTTGCAATCAGTGTGAAGTAAAGAAAATTACAATGCCAATGGAATGACAGTTAAGTTTCAATGGTATTACAATGATAAAAAAATAGCAGACTTGGGGCCCCGTTGTAATACTTATAGGGATTTTTCTAATCTGCAGTACTAAAATAAAGTTACATGATTAGTTATATTAAAAATTGGTCTCGCAGGACCTATCATTCATCTAAGGTTACTTACATACGTCAGCAATTTTTTTTCGACTAGTAAGCTTATTCGAATCAGTTAGTTCAGTTTCATGTTTCTTTAAATTTCTCCATCTCCTATCTCTGTGGGGAATGCAACACTTATTGATCGAAACTCGAAATGCTTTTAAAGTCATCAATCTTCGTATGTGTTTCTGTTGCGTTTTGTTGTAATCTTCTTACAATATTCTCTCTTCTCATAGACTCATACATATAGATGTAGTTAGTATTCCTTGCTTATACCTAGGGAAATTGATAATCTATAGTTTCGTCGCCAAAATGAGCCAATTTTG
Organism: Keiferia lycopersicella; assembly: GCA_029255805.1. NCBI lineage: Eukaryota > Metazoa > Arthropoda > Insecta > Lepidoptera > Gelechiidae > Keiferia > Keiferia lycopersicella. Next base: position 10,381,931 of record JARACZ010000007.1, read on the forward strand.
GCAGTGGTCAAAACAAGGGTCAAACTCATACCAGAAGATATGTCAATAAAAAAATAGACGTAATGTTACAGATCATTATTCTACCAGTTACCTAATACGCCTTATTCAAAAATTCCTACTGTAGGAAATACAGCATTCAAGTAAAAGGAATATTCTGCAGAACCTATTATTGCAAAAATAACGAAGCCAAAAGGCATTGCATTGCGAGCGCTCAACACTGTAGGTACGTACAGCAATTCCTGACTAACGACAGCGACTGAGAGCGATAATAAATCCTTATTCACAATTATTCCAGTTTCAGATGTTTCACTGTCCAAAGTGGTGGCGCTGCAGTGCAACAATACAGCGCACTCCATTTGTTAGCTGCTGGGCAACGACAACACAGCCGACTAGACACCTAGGCCAATAGGAGTAAAACACAAAAGCTGACGACGACGCCAGATCACGCCAGGCGTGAGCGTGACTGTGCCTAAACGCAATAATAAAAACTCGCTCCATTTTTGCATTTAAATTATTATCGACTAACCATTAAGAGAAGGGACAGTCAAGCTGTTGGCTCCATTTAGTTTTCCTCCTCATTTTTCCAAGTAACTAGGTACTCAGTCAATAAGCAGAAACGAAAAAGTTGCGGGAGCAGGCTATTGTGTTCGTAACATGCTGAATGGCCAGTTGTCGCGTCATCTCACAAATCACCCACCACAGACCAACGCGATCTTTTATCAGTGGATGTGATGTCTTGCAAGAAAGTATTCGCCTTTAATGTGGCGTCTAGTAGTGTGTGGTCGTAGCTCCCGGGTCATAGTTCTCTCTAATGAATAATACTCCAGAATCGTTGCAAGAGATTTCTCTACATCAATGAAAGGATTTTTACTGTAGCCTGCGCTACGCTGGTCTTTTTAAAAAGCGTAAAGCTTTTTGCTCATGATTCATTATAAAAATGATACAAAATTTTGCAGACACGACAAAATTACAACGAAAATAAAAGTCACCTGTTTAAATACAAACTAGAATATTCAGTGAACAATGAGAATAAAACACGAGTCCTTTTTACACTCACATATTTTACCTAAATGCATTTCAGCTGTTGTCTTTTATATTCCCTGTATAATTAAATGGAGTCGGAGCATTACCTGGAACAAAGAAAATAAGATATTTTAATATTTCGTTGTCCATTTTAAGCATTTTTGCCTCGAGGGCGCGCTCGAAGAAAAATGACAAGCTTTTACTGTTTCTATGTTTCCCCGCTGTGCGTCCCGTTTTATAATAGTAAGAAAATGGCGGAAACCACGGTACACGAGGCGATTGTGGGATATTTAAATAATGCTACCACAAAGTGTCCAAAACGTGAAACTCTGTGTCAAAAATAATAATAAAAAAACAAGTAAGTGTACAAGCAATAACATAATGATAAGTACAGTCTTTTAAGACCTTCTTATGTAGGTACTTATTAAGGTAGTAACTGCGGCTAGTAAACACATTTCATCTTCCTCCTAATAAGAAATTTATGTTCCTGAATAACCATAGAAAAAGAAATAACAAAAACGACAGATCCTTTTATACTCTAACTTATATGTCCCCAGCTGAGTACGTCCACCGCGTTCCAAAATGTTTTAGGAGTCCTTTTAATAGACAATTAAATGTCAGAAACTCAACCTGATAAGAAAAAGGATTTCCAAATTAGATAGAATAAGTAAGCTGTTGTGAAAAGTGCATACCCTTAATAATCATTTCAACTTTATAAAGTTATTTGACTTCCTTCAAATATTCACACGTACAGTGAAATTGCACACATCCAATATCAAAGCTATGTCTCTAGCAGAATAGAATAGAATAGCAGCGTAAAGAATCGTAAATATAATCGTTATGGTGAAACTGTAGTAGTAACTGAAACCGAAAATTCAGGTCGGACCGGTGATCAGGAAGAACTTTTCCATAGAAATTTAGGTCGAAAATAAAAAAAAAACTTGTACCTACAGAATTATACGGACAATAGTATTGGGTGTGTGGTAGAAGAACCTCCCAAATTACTTCAGCACCACAATAAACCCGCCAGTAGCCATAACCTCATACGCAGTGAAAGCCTCTGAATTATCTATGAGAATCGTAAAATTCTTGCACATGTCGCCACTAGGTACCACAAGTTCTCTTTTATTCAGAAGTTTCGAAATTTGTCTCGTAGAGTTTTGCAGGTGAACGGTCTAACAGTATTATGACTGTCTGAGACGTAAACCGTCTAAAACTAAAAAAAGAAAACAAACAATAAAGTAAGTAGATTATAGACGGATTTTGAAGTTGAATGAAAGCCGTGTATTTCTGGCTGCTATGTTCAAAAATACTAACTTATCTAAGTTTTTATGTTAGTTGTTTCCGATACATAAATCCAATATTTTTTACCCGACTACAGCAAAGCAAAAAGGAGGGTTATGATTTTGACCGGAATGTATGTATGTATGTGGCAATAATTCCTTTGTTCCCTCCTAGCTACGAATCTACTTATCAGAATTTGACAAATGAGGTGTCAATAGAAGCGTCTGAACAGTCCGATGGTTATAGGCTATGTCATGTCACAATAAAGTGAACATGGCGCCCTCTAGCGTGCATAAAGATACGAACAAAAATGTTTTTTTCTGCAAGAGGTATCGTGTTGGATATCAAACAAAAGGGCTTAAATAGCGCATTTCAAAAATATATATAATGTAGGTGAAAGTTTGAAACTTTCTTGCATTCACGCAATGTCAATTTAGTATGAAATTGGTACATCGGTTTTTCTCTTTCTCTCTTTTCGTGTAGGACGCCGAGCCGTCTAACGATTCAATTTCTTTTTTCGTGTGGGACACCGAGTCGTCCAACGATCCGATGAACCCTAGTGTCGGAATTTTTCAACCGCCTTCTGCAAGTAGCAGGGTTCTGACATGGTTGTGTAACGACCGCCGTCTAAAGTGATCATAGACAACAACCTGGACCAACGGCTTAACGTGCCATCCGAAACACGGAACCATCTTTCTTACGGACAATGGGTGGTTCAGCCTGCAATGTCCTAACCAGGAACTAACTGGTCCTAACTGGGAACAAATTCACAAAGTGATAAATATCAACTTTGTGAGTGACCCACCGAGAATCGAACCCGGAACCTTCTGCGTCAAAGGCAATCGCACTACCACTGCGCGACATTGGTCCTCAATGAGCCCTTATGTCAAAAAATTTCAACCACTTTCTACAAGCAGCAGGTACATTGGTATCGGTATCGGTGTGGTGTCGGTATGTGCCATACTCGTGGAGCTGATCTGATGATGAAAACGGAAGGCAGACAAAACGTGATAGCACTACATACGCTAAGTATCTGTGTATAAGCTATGGTAAGAAAGAGCTGCTCCTTAGACTCAGATCTGACATATTTTTCATCATATTTAATGGGATCGAAGTAGAAAAGTACCGCGAAAATTATCACATTTAAATTAATTTAACGCATAGATAGGTAGGTACATAAGAGATCCTACTAATCCTAATCCTAATTCCTAATTCCTTACATAATTTATAAACGCGGATATGTGTTTGTTAGGACTTGGCGCTAAAACGGCTCAATAGATTCAAATGATACTCTGTACAAAGATGAAATAATGTCTAGAATAAAACATAGGCTGCTCTTTACTGCGGTTAAATTTCTTATTTTTAGGGGAACACGCACTTTCCAAAATTTTTGAAAAAGGTAGTGCTATTAAGCCAATTCGCGTTTTAGGAAAACTAACAGCGACATCTGTTGTCTGAGACTTTTGACTTACTCAATTGAGTAGCTGCACCAAAATTGACGTATAAGTCACAATACGTTCTGCTACTGCATGTAAAATATGTTTGAATAAGGTTTATATCGTGTTGGGTATCAAACGAACTGTCATATTTTTCATCTCATGTAATGGGATCCAAGTTGAAGGTACCGCGAATTATTACATTTAAATTAATTTAACGCGTACATAGATAGGTAGGCAGAGCGAAAGCGGGATAAAGGAGTGATATGTGTTTATATGTATGTATGTATAGATAGGTACATGTATGTATGTACATAAAAGATTCTACAACTAATATTCTAAAAGCAGATATTTGTGCATTTTTCTTAGAACTTGTAGTTTTAACGCTTCATATATTCATATTAAATTTTATACGTAGCTAAAATAATAAATGAAAACATCTGTTTTGGTAACGAAACCAACAGCAAGCATCGACCCGGAGGGTTGAGGGGGGCTTTCCCCCCTCGCAGAAAAAGAAACGGAGACATCTTTTTTGGTGATGAAACCAGGTGCAAGCATCGACACGGGGGGTTGAGGGGGCCTGCCCCCCCTCACAGAACAAAGAAAATGAAAAACCTGTTTTGGTAACAAACCAACAGCATGCATCGACACGGGGGGTTGAGGGGGTTGGTTTGGTAATGAAATCACACAGGGGGGGGGGGGGGGTTACTAGCATATTTTATATACACCTAACAAAATCATAATACAGTTTAAACTCGTACCTACCTACATCTTCCAACAAACAATCGTGAAAATTTAAGTTTACAACCCCAAAATAATTAAAATAAAAAGAAGTCTAAAAACTAAAACCCGACTACTGAGATTTCGCGCTCTAAAAAGTAAGAAACAAGAAACCTGAAATAATAATTACTCACGATTGAATGTGTTTTTCGTCTCCAAAATTCATACAAAGTAAATAGCTATTATAATTTATTTTCATGGCAGTTTAATATAAAGTTCATAGCGGTTTTCAGGTGATAGCTGTGGTCGTTTGCCACGTGTTCTAGTACTATTTAGTTTATAAAATAAATAAGGCAACGTGGCAAACGACCACAGCTTTCACCTGAAAACCGCTATGAACTTTATATTAAACTGCCATGAAAATAAATTATAATAGCTATTTACTTTGTATGAATTTTGGAGACGAAAAACACATTCAATCGTGAGTAATTATTATTTCAGGTTTCTTGTTTCTTACTTTTTAGAGCGCGAAATCTCAGTAGTCGGGTTTTAGTTTTTAGACTTCTTTTTATTTAATCAGAGGTTATGACAGGAATAACAGTGTCAAAGGTATAGTTCAAATATCTACTAAGTAGTATGGTAACCGAAACACACCAGGGTCAAACAATACGTACCTGCGATATACTAGAATATTTCCTATATTCCTAATATCCTATTATGTGAAAAACGCATGCATTCAATAGTTCAGTTCAGAGTGAGCGAAGCGCGGAGCTGTACATAATGAAGCTAGGGCCAAAGAACGTTCTATTCAAAGAAATGCAATTTTTATGCGAACTGGACCGATGAAGAATGCAAGATTGAAATAAAAATAAATTCTACACGTGACTAATGTTTTCGAACAACAGCTTTATCTTCAGAAACAGTGCCATCGATAGATACCTACACTAAGTACCATTGGCCACTGCAGGCATAGATATCTCTATATTGAAGGGTGTTCAATAATCTCATCATACTTGGCAGGTGGGGCGATGAACGAAATCTTTGCTGGCTGGACCTGAGTCTTCGAACGATCCGATGAACCCTGGTGTTTTACCAGCGCAGTGCATTCAAAGAACGCTGCTACTCATTCTCTGGATTATATCTATTTATTCGCATTTTAGGATACCCGCGAGTAGGACTGGAATGATCATGAAGGTTGATGTGATTGTCTATCAAATCTAAGTTAGCACCAATCTTTCAAACTCTGTGCTTTCCGAAAAAATACAAAGTATTCAATTTTCATGGAATCGAATAGTTTTTGTGCAACAGAAAAGTTGATTGAAACTAAACAAGATCACACACTACACGTGGGTATTCACAGAATCTAACCTGTAAAATTTTCAACAGGCACTCGAAGATTTGCTCGTTTCCAGTCCGAACCGGTAATATCTGGACGAATCCGCCGCAAATTGGATTGGACCGGATTGGGTTGCAGCCGAGCGCCGCGACTTTTGCATCGCAACCATCTATTTTATTTTCTACATTTTCAGGTGTTGTGGCTACACATTCTTGTGTTAGGTCAAAAAACGTGGTAACTTTATTTGACTTCGCAATTTTTCTCTTAGTTTTATTCCTTTTATGACAATGATCAAAAACGGAAGGTAGTGAGGTGCAAAATATAAGGTGTAAAAATATTAGGTGCAAATATTTTAAGGGCTGAACCAGCCCATGCAACTGAACAGCTTTGCCAAAGAAACATAGGTCGAAATATGAGATAATTCCTCTCATACAAATTGATTTGGTCGGTTGCTAATTTTGTATGGGAGGCAATGGGAGGTCCAAATTTTTTTTATTTCGACCTATGTTCTTTAGGGAAAGTGGTTCAGTTTAATGGGTTGGTTCACCCCTTAAAATATTTGCAGCAAATTTTTGTACACCCTGTATGCTAAGAATAAAAAAAAAACAAAATAAATGGTTTCCTACCTTTACGATTCACTGCATCAATCACACATACGCACAAAAAACGGTTAGCTCATGTCATAAGTATTCTTTATTACTAGCTTTTTATCCAAAATCTCAATCTTTCAACAAATCGTAGTCACACTACGAGCGTGGCGCAACTCCACGGGCAAGGTAACTTTTCTATTTGCATCGTTACGAAATATTAAATTTGTAACATTTCACGGATTAAATGTTTCTTACCCTAGTTTCGAAATTAAATTCCCTTGCGTCTGACACTTTATGATCTTGATTGGATGTATAATATCACGTCATAACTACCAACTAAATTCTAGTAAATAGACATACTCGTGTTCAGATACACTCGTGCTCTGCTATGTGGGTTGTGATTGTGTTGGGATAGTAGGTACAGAAGTCTCTGTAAAGTCAACAGAGGTAGGAGAAAGTCACTAGTGTTCAACCCGCACGTGGGTACACACACGTACTTCGTACATTACATCTGTAGAGTCTGCATGTTCTATAAAATGGGTATTGGTAAAAATTTTTTACTAAGTTAAACTTGAATACAGGATGCCAGGGACGGTGTAACGAAAACTCTGCAGGAACTGAACAACTTTTTCTGAGGGGGCTTTGCCGGTAAACGTGAATATTTTTCAACCTTCCATACAAAATTATTACTGACTTACTTTGTATGGGAACTGTAAAAATTTTCGTTTACGAACGCAGCTCCCACAGAAAAAGTTGTTCAGTTTCATGGTCAAAGTTTTCGTTACGTTAGAAAGATAGGTAAATCTAGATTGTTGAGTGAGTAGGTATTTAAAAAGTTAAACCGTTGTTCGACTCGATATCCCATACGGTAAAATAAGAAGTAAGGCTATGTAATATACTCGTAATACCTATGTAAAAGTTACTCATAGGTAGTAATATACTCTTTGCCTTATTTATTAATTACCTACCATAATTTATAAGCCGAAGTTAGACCTTAGTGAACCTGCTTTAAAACAATTTAGATGCTTGGTTTAATTAACATTCAAAAAACAATTGGAAATATTCAAACTATTTTGATCATTTATGCGAAAATTCCATGTTTGCATAGTTTGAGAGCCCATTCGTGTTTAATGAGCTTATAATGCATTGTGCGGGTTAGGCGGATCGTACACTTGACGCATGACGGAGCGCTAAAACTTCGCAGCGGTCTGTCAGATCCGTACTAGAAATGTCAATCCCCATACTATAACCGCTCAACCGCACTCGACGCAGCGCTATCGCAGCGTCGTACGTCCAGTGCGGTTTTAGTATGGGGATTGACATATTTTCTAGTATGGATCTGACAGACCGCTGCGATCGAAGTGTGCGATTCGCCATAGGAACAAATTGGTTCAGAAGCTTCGAATATTGTAGTTATGAATTTATGATAAACCAAATAAAAGCAAAATTATGTGATGTGCGTAATACGATTTTGTTGACTAACAAAACATGTGATAAAAATAACATCGAAAGTTGTAGGCTTTGTCACTCAAAAGTATTCGTGAAAATTGAAAATCCCAGTGTTTGGTAAAAGACTTTCTGCACAAGCATCAGCCCTGCGTCTAAGCCATACTAATAGGTTTCAGTGCTTATGCTCTTGTTTTAGTGATTATTCACTTGCAATAAACCCAATAGGTACATTAAACTACAACACGTGTTTGCGCAGGCCCTTATATTAATTTGGCATTTACCGGCGCACATAACGGTCCGCGCAAACGGGCCGTGTAATCTACGGCTGGTATTTATATTTATCGCTGTTGTGAAACGCGCATTAATTTACTTCTAATGGATTTCTGCTGTTTCTGTAGATGATCTGTCCGATTCACACTTCGAAATTCAAATAGTCGCTATTATGGGCAAAGAATATCAACTATAGCTACTCGCTCTATCTACCTTTAGGTAAGAGAGAGCCACCGTATGGGGTGATTTAATATAAAAAAATATTGTCTTTTTTTTCAGTTTATGTAGGAAAATTGTTTTTCAAATTATTTAGCTCTAGCGGCCTGCCAACTCATTTTCCCGTGGGAATAAGGATTTTTCCTGGCAAGTATTATACATAAAAACCTTCCTCTTGATTCACTCTATCTATTAAAAAAAAAAAAACAAATCTGGATCAAAATCCGTTGTATACTTTTAAAGATTTAAGCAAACATACAGACAGACTCGAAAAGCGACATTGCTATAAACTATGTAGTGATAGTGTTATTTTCATGAACCTGTAATTGTACCTACCTACTACATTGTACATTGGCTTGCAAGTATCTACTCGGTAGCAAGATTTCTATTCATATTCAACTATGTCAGCCATCAGCCCCGTACCTCATAAATGTCGTTCAGTGCAGAACATTCTTTGATAGACAAAGGCTGCAATAAAACTGAACTCCGCTGTAAAGATTTTCCAGTCTGTCTTCCAGTCCATCACTGAAATTTTAAAATTGTTTTCTACGGAGAATTTTCAACAGTACGAGAATCTTTGAATTAACCAACAGTCTGTTTTTATTATTCATCCATTAGAAAGTTGGGCTGTATTGGTGTATAAAAACGTCTGGTCCATTATAAAGTAAACAACAAAAAACGTGGTTGTCAAAACTTCTGCCCCGAAACGGGTATAAATTTAGAAGTTCACGCTTCCCTCGCAGCGGTCACTTACACGTTGAAGTATCCTTATTCTGGTGTAAATAGGCACGTTACAGTATTAACCTGTCGTGAGTCGTCTAAACACACCTAGTTCTATTTGGAGGCCCTCTATTTGAGACAGGTATAAATAATGAGTTAATTTTCATCGATCCGCTAAAAAGAAGATTTACTACTTTGAACCTTTAAGAACTATAGTAAATGAACTATTAGATGCAAATCTACGAGGTATCGGTCTCACGACTCAACTCAAACTCAAATCATTTATTCAAAGTAGTAAATTTTACATTTATCCTTTTGATGGTCATGTTTTACTCATTGTACTTAGATAAGAGAAAAATGTAGGATGAGTACATTTTTCTATTTCTTACAACAATTTTATAAACCTAGTGTAAACGCGGCTCTGTCTTGCGACAACCTTTCGTCTTCGTAAATTGATGTGAAGAGGCTGCTGTTACAGTCACATCGGTTGTTTAACAAAGTAAGCCGAAGTCTCGTCAGATTTACAAAAGAAGAGAGTACCTTAATAGCAAACTACGTTTCACAGATAAATTTTATGAAATGAATCGGAAAAGTGACACTTTTTGCAAAAGAAACCTATTTTGTCTACATAACTAGGTTCTTAATTAGAAATAGGTATGCAAGTTACTCCAGGCAATCCTATTATTTGCCAAAGAATTGGATTTATAAATAAGGGTTGCACAATGCAAAAGTTCAGTCTCATTTCAATAAAGAGCCATCTCAGTACAGAACCACTGGCCAACCAGATCTGCATTTGAATAAGGCCGTGAATGCATTTTTAATTTTCTCGTTATCAACTTGGCTGCGCTCGTAATTTCAGCGATGACAGTTGGTAAATGCCCATTTATTTTTCGTTTACACTGTACAAGCTCTGATACTGAAGTTTATTCGGTCGAAATGCGCGTGTATTTCACACTCGGTGGAGTTTTATCGTCCCGGTTTACCAATAATGTTAGAGACATACTGTTGCTATTGGAAAAACAGAATAAGATTGTCTAGGACGTGATTCAGTTTCTTTTGAGTTGCGAGTTTCATCATGTGGCTTAGTATAGCATCACACCGCTTTTACCTGTGGATTTCCGTAAATGCGCCGTGTTAGGGACAAGCAGCAGTGATCCTTGTGAATGCTAAAAATTACGCTGTACTCGCCAATCCGCCTACCCCGCGAGGTGAGAAAATATTTGTAAGTGGGTAACTAACTACTCTGTATATAAGTATGACATTACCAATTTGGGAGGCCCAAATCTAGTAGCGTATTGTTGTGGCTTTTGAAAGTAAGAAATTGTGGTTGTAAGAAAAGCAAGTGAAATTTTATTTTGTCGGCACCGTATCCATATCTAACTTATTTAATTCTTTACTTAAGGGCAGTATCTTGCGAAAAGGTTTCAAAGGTCAAGGGTCACCTTGTAAGGAGATCATAAAAACTCCACTTGAGGTGACCCTTCCTATCATAATCATAAAGTCGGAGAAGGACTCTTGAATTAACAATCGAGTGACTGTCTTGAAACGTAAACCATTTTTGCTGCGGACAAGTTAGGAAAGTTTACAAATTATTCAGGCAAAAGGGATGATATTTATCGTGAAAGTCTTAATATTAAGTCGTAGTAGCATATTAATTTTTGCCACACCTTTAATGCTAATAATATTTATTTGCAAAGAAATTGGTAAAATCATGCACAAGATTGCCTCTTTGTTCTAAAAGAAGTTATAGGTACTATTTAATTTTTGAAAGGAAGAAATCCAGGTACGCATGTTTGTAGATGTAAAAGATGGCTAGATTTTTTATAGACGAATAATTTATGAAATCTAGAACCAATTTAATTTATTTTATTATTGACTCGAAGAAATCTCGGTAAGTATGTTTGTAGGGGCAAAAGATGGCTAGATTTTTGATAGACGAATAATTTATGAAATCTAGAACCGGTTTCATAAATGATTAGTTCGAAATATTTCTTCTTTAAAATATTGGATAGCATATAATAAGTATATACTTTTCAAAATGACTACAACAAAAGCCCGAGTGTACAAGTCTACGGAGTCCTATTTATAATTTTTATCACAGCAGTTAATCCAATAAAGTTTAACAATTACAAGTTACAAACCGTCCGTCCGTCATACGAAGTCTATTTCACGTCAAATTACTCGTATACGTAACAAACATTACGGAGGCTCGGGCTCACTCACTGAACGTGATTTGACTGTGGCCAGATTTGTGCTGACAGCAAGGTTCTAAAGATTATAGTTTGCCCAAACTGAGCATATATCACACAATAGGTACAACCCATCGACAGTTTGCATAATCAGTGAATGTCCTGAAAGAGAATGTCAAGCAATCACTTATAAACGAAGAATGTATTAGCATGGTTCTCATTTTCTAGAAGTATTTTTGCATGTTATATTAAAAAGTTCACACATTACATACCCATTGGAACAGCAATCTCTAAAAAGATTTTTAAACTGAAAATAAATTTGTTAACATTATGAACATCAAGGTTTGCCCAAAATACATAAAGGCTTAATGTGAATTTAATTACACACTACTCGGGCACGATGGTAAAATAACTCTTTAGAAGTTCGCCAATTTATCCTAAACAAACAGGTTGAACCACAAGTGGAAGTTTCCTCCCTAGTACCAAAATAAATGACATTTCAAATATTCAACAGTAAAGTGGTTTCGGTTTTTGTTTTCGCCTAAACGTTCAGTGATATTGATCGCTGTTTTCTTTCTTCTCTTATCCCTTTCATTCTCAGCCCCATCTTTAGTTGCTGTTGATTCTTTTCATTCTTTAATTAAAGATCCTTCGATTCAATCTGCACAATCTGAATCTCGAAAATTCAGCCCTTTAGGAAACCCTTTAGAATTTAATGTGCCATAAAAGTCACGATGAGACGATACGAATCGCCATCAAAGTGTAAATGAACACTATAAAGGGTGAAGGGCGTCGCTACACACCGAGCCCTTTTGGACAATCGTAAACATTTGTCATTCCAATGCTGTCGACGCTCAAACAGATTTTACGGACGAAACTTTAATTTTATGGACCGTTTCATCAACAACGGTATGAAAACGAAAAAGATGAGTACAAAAATCTCTACTTTTATTTACCAACTTGAATGTCTCCGAATATTTATGCTAATGATTTCCGCAATCCTAACAAAATATTAATATTATCATTGCTTTGATAAAATATAAACCTACTGGTGCGCGCAGTCTCCCTTATTTGTACTGATATCGTTTGCTCGTATTCGCTTCATAAAATCACAACATTCTTTAACTTTTTCATCGGGCATAGAATAGGGTCGCTTGTTGACTCGGTGTCCCATACAACAAGACGGCATATCTATTCTGAATTTGGGCATGCACGTTCAGCTGACGTAATGTAAATTGTAGTTGAGATTTAGGCACGCCATAACAATATAGTTGTTTATCAACCCCCACATAAACCATTAACCCTTTCATTCCATAAACAGTAACGATGTGGTCAAAGAGGCGTGCGAGGTGAGGGTAACAACTATAGTTTAGATCCACGTGGAAGCTGTTTAGGATGCACAGTAAAGAAATGCAGAATGGTAATTTAAAAAAAAATAATGAAGACCTCTTTTGGTTTCTTATATCAAGCGTTCAAGTCTGACTTTGTTTATATTTCATTCCATTACAAAAATACCTCGAGAAGAAGCCACGCCTCGGCAAGCGTAGCGTTTGACGCCCTTCAGCCAGATGGACCAAAAATGGGACATGTTGCCTTCTGGCGTGACATGGTTCAAAGAAAACTAAGACTATGGGTTAAAGACTGATGTGATGATAATGTCAAAATTTACATAAAATTGTAACAAATTCACCAAATCAACCGCGATCGATACCGTACAAAATGGTGGACATTACAGCGATCCCACAAATTTTGGCGCAGCATGTTGCGGTGGCTGGTCAATCTATTTTACACATTTTACACCTAATTAAGTAACGCGAGTGGCCGAAGGTTGACTCACTGATGCGTAGCTACCTAATTATAACGTATCTAGTAGTAAGGCATTTTAAAAAGTTACACCAAGTTTGATCGAATCGTTCGTCGACTTGATCTACGACACGAAAAGAGAGAATATAACAGCAGTTCCAGCTAAAAGCGAAATGATATTCACATTTTGTTATACATACCAGTGTTGGGCAAAATGTGATTGAAGTACAGATTACAAATTCCAAATACAAAACGTAATCATTACTTTCATGTAATCAGTACTTTAAATACTTGCAAAAGGAATTTACAATTAGATTACTAATTACGTAATGAGGAAAGTATTTTTCAAACACACAAATTACTTTTTTCTGATTACTTTAACAACTAAAAGTTACCATGAAAAAAGCCTTATGAAAACATTACGTAGTGTTGTTTATAAGTATTTAGTTTTTTAAATAAAGTGACGCAAAAATAATAATTAAATAAGTCATTATCATTTTAAGTTTTTTTTTATTATTTTAAAATTCCTAAAACTAAGAGCTATTCCAACTGTCAAAATCTTATATCTTTGTACTATGTATTATACATAGTTTGTCGATGACTAACTATTAGTAAAAATAAAATATCTAGGTATTAAAGTAATTAATACTTTGAAAATACTAATTACGGCATTTGTAATTACCGATTACATGGGGTAATCGAAGTACTTATAATCTAAATACATGTAAAGTAGTATTTAAAATATAAGTGTAATTGATTACGCCCAACACTGATACATACCAAGACTACGGAGTCCTCATGCAGAAAAGAAATTAAATCAAAGGGACTAACTCACATAAATAGGTACTAAGTTCAGATTAAGAGTGCCTGCAGCCCCGTGCCTATTAACGAGAACTGTTATTGTTATAGTCCGGTGGAGACTTAATTTTCAGTTTCCATAAGAATTACACCTACCTAATAAATAATACTAATGCGCATTTACACTAATATCTGAACGGGATGTACGGGACAACTCTCCGAAAACTGATAGGGAGCGAGAGACCATGAAATTAAAGAAATTGCGTTTAGACACAGTTGTCAGAAAACGATAAAAAAATCGACCGTCTTCCGTATAAAACCACGATCAGCTGAGTGCCTCTATCTGCTTTGAAAAGTCTATAAAACGACATTTACTGAAATATTTTCATTTTCATGGCCTGAATGCACCTTATCAGTGTTCAGAGGGATGCCCCCCTCCTGTGTAGCTAAAACGAAGATCTTTCGTACTGTCAAAGAATACTATCAGCTACTGCATCGCAGCATTTTCAATGCGAGGCTTTAGTCAATAAAGTCGCCAAACAAAATGTCAGCGCCTCACCTTTCGTTAGGTTCCGGTGTCCATTGACATTATTAAGTTATCGCATTTGGTATTTTAATGGTCTGTTTTATCTAAATACCACCGGGTGTACATAATAAGCTTTATGTCCTTCCACATAATTCAACTACCTATGGTGTCTTCGCCTGTCTTATCAGTAAAGTTTACTTTTTAATTTTGTCAGTCGACTCGAGTACAGTAAAAATATGTTCATACTCGGTTAATGCGGTTTACCTCAAATTATGCATGCAAAATGCAATATTTTATATCACGAGGAAGAAGTCTTACCGACCTATCATGTTCACAACTTCCTTCCTTAGTAATATTGCACACAGTTTTAAAACTTTTAGCAATATCACTCACTAAGTGCAAACATGCATTTGCGCTGTTTATTGTGGTGACAACAATAGCTCGCTGAAATAAACGGGAAGCTATTGAACTTTAGACTGAAATAGATCGTGGTGACCCTCCCGGAGTCGCTACCGACACACATCAAATTTGGCGGGACAATCCCGCGCTGGCGCACCGCCAAATACACCTTCAAGCGCTGAAGCCGATTGAAATTATTCACTTGGCTAGTGGACTGGTAAACGATAAGAGGCTGGAAGCGGCTGCAGCTTCAAGTACGTATCCACAGAGCAAGGATGCCACTCGCGCCACTCCGCGCATGATAGATAACTTCTTTGGCCTGTGAAAACGTATTAAACTACATTGCTTGACATTTCGATTCCTATTTCACAAAAGGCAACCATTAGGGTTGTCTTACATAATGTGGGAAGGAATTATAGGACGCGTAATTCGAATAAAAGATGGATTTTATGACATAGGTTTACGCGCTGGAACATACATAATTCATACTTATTTTGTACCCAGAGCAAAACTTCGCGTAAGTCAAATTCATACCTGAAGAATAAGATTCTTTTGAATTCTCATTCACAGTATTATTTTTATTCGCCATCGTCTCTTAAGGTTGTTGTAACAAGTAAATGGGCAGTTCCGAATCCACTCTAACATAAAAGTGGGGAATTATATAATTCGGTCCATTTTCTTCAAAGAGTTTTTGCTCTGGAATCGTACATTTCCGAGCCAGCGCCGAGGAAAAGAATAATGAATTGTACAACCTCTGTTTGTTTTATGCCGTGGGCGGTTTGTTTTCTGAAATAATTGAAGTAAGTAGTTGTTTCTCTCAAGGACATACGCTACAGGCACTTTAAATGGAAAAGTCATTGCTATAATGTTAAATTACTTTCTTAAGAAGTGAATGAACTTTAGATATTAACACTTCTTATTGAGTTATAATCTACTATGAATATGTAATGGGTGTTCGTGACCAAAAGCTTTTTCTGAAGTTAATTGTTTCTTCTTATTTCTTATAACTTATTTTACTAGTACATTTATGAATTTTACAAAATCATTAGGATTGTTTTCCAAGGTTGTTTCAGAAAACATGTGTATCACTATAGTGATAAGTTGTCGGCCTGTTGCCTAAAATTGTCAGACGTGGCGATAGCGACCGTATTCTTACGGCCGTTACCACTCTGCCTACCCCTCAAAGGATAAAGGCGTGATACATTTATTTATTATTAAAAATCTTGAAGAGAGATCTTTTTCACACAAAGTAAGAAATTCGTAGCTCGGTTCTTTCTGTATGGGTATTTAAATTCTTAGTTTTTTTTTTCAAAAGCATTACAATGTTGTTCAGTTTTTTGGACCCAGTAATTCAGGATTTCGCGCTATCTACCTAAGATAAATCCATTACAGTGCACGTAGCCAAGTAGGTAGTATTCTTGGCTATAGCTAGCTACCTTGAGGTTGGTATTTCTCGCAGCTAAAATATTGCCAGACAGGTACTTGTCTTTTATTTGTATTTTTTTTTTATAAAATGTTGTTCTTTTGTGCAGTAAAGCAGATTTGTATTGTATTAAACAGTTAAATCAAATCTGTAACAAATCTCCAATTATAAAATTTATTTAGTTAGTGGGTAATGTTAGTACAAGTTGAAATTACAACATAGTTTCGACATGACCAAATTTCGAATAACGTTAGTGCGAAATCAATTTAAACTTGAATTCAGTCACTACCAGCCGCGTCATCATTAGGTTTACCATAAGTTAATTAGAATATGCATACATTAGTATCCAGAACATCCCACCGCTAATCATGTGCCTCTCCACAATGAGGGTTATTTGGCCATACCAATAATTATAACGTTCGATCCAAAATTTACCCAGAAACTTGGTACAAACTGTGAAATCTGGCAACCCAGCTCTACTTGAGGGTGAAACAGTATTAATATTGCCCCGAATTTTAGAGCAAGCTTAATTAAATACCTCGCAAGTTCCCGCGTCTTTGTTCCAAGTATATTATCCCACATGTTTGTCTGTTGTTATACGCTGTACTTATAAGACGCGATTCCGTCTTTCTGATTAAAGCGGCTAACTGAAAATTTACACTGTCACTTTCCCTGAAATAGTTTTGAAAATGGCAATGGATATCATATACATGTTTTAGGCGTAATGTCGCACATTTCCTTCGCCATCTTATTCCAAACTCAAAGACAAATTTTTATTACCTACTCGAAATTGGAAACGGCATGTCTTGGGGAGGGCACTGCCGTGCCCCTAGATTTTGTATCTGACAGTTCTCGTTTGTCGGATTTGAGAAATACCGCGTAAAATATGAGTATAAAGACATTTTAGGCGGGTTCATCTCAGTCTAATTATATTAGTTTGAGAGTGTAAGTGCTATTTCTGGTAAGCGATATTAGGAGGTAACTTTGAATCGAGTCCATTATTTAGGTAGGTGTCGGGTTCTCAGCATATTTGACTTGGTTTGCTTGGATGGAGGGTCTGACGAGACGCCTTTTGATTTGATCCGTGAATCAAACGAACATTCCGAACGATGAGCTTTTGTTTTGGTATGTGGTTTATTTAGAGGGATCCACGGCCAATGTGGCGCAGTGGTATTAGGACTCTGCCACAAGGTTCGGGTTCGATTCTCGGTGGGGCATTCATGAAGGTGGTAATTTTCACTTAGTGAATTTATCCTGGTTAGGACACTGTAGGTACATAACCTAGGTAGAGAGACGGAAAAAGATGCCGATTTATTGACTGTGGTATAATGTAAGTTTGACGTGTGTCTGTACGATCCTACTGCTGGAAATAGCAATGTATATCATGCATGCCTTATCTCATCATCATACTTCCTCAACGTTGGACGACTCGATGTCCTACACGAAAAGAAAGAATGCTCTTCAACAGCCACACCAGTCCAGTGCTGGACATGGCGAGCACAGGGCAAGGTGTTATTCACAGGGAACGCTGCGGCCCATTTCTTGGATTTAACATCGCATGCTCGCCTTTTAGTCGTAAAAGGCGTCTGTCGACTCGCGGATAGAAATGAGTGATGGTATTCTAAGCCGACACCATAAGGCACTTATAGTTTAATAGTTCCAAATGATTAATTTCTGGGTGATGGAAAAAGAGATTGTGATTTGAAAATACCTATAGATAATGTTATTATCTAGTTTACTGGGATCATGCAGGTAGGTTAAGTATCATATGCGCAGAATATTTTTCCGTCGGATCAGACGAGTTTTTGATTTGATCCAAAAATTAACATTTTGTACGATGTGCTGTTTAGGTTTTATTTCCGTGAGATGTACTTTTCTGGTGTACTGGTATAGAATAATGGCGCAATGGTTGTGATTTGAAAGAGTTTTGTTATTACAGCCTTTGCGTGCCTATTTAATTTCTAAAAGTCAGTTCTTACTAGACGATGTTTAATAAGTATTTGTCAACTTGATGTCTGTGGACGGGAAATAGAGTACCTAGTACTCTGAGGTTATTTTAAAAAAATGTGATGAAAAGTAGTTACTAAGCAATTTGATACCAAGAACAATTCAGTATGCAAGTTTATAGAAGTAGGTTCTAATGACGCATTAGCAGCACATCCATTCCTCACTGAAGCAATACATAAAGCAAGATTGATGCGCTGAGAAACTTCGATAATACCTCTGAAAACTTTGAAGAAGTAGGAAACTAAAAACCGTTTTTAAAAGTGAAATCCACGGTAAGTCCGTAAGTTGGCGAGGCGCTGCAGACAGAACGAAGGCCCCTACTGAACAAGTTTCTATTGCGTCTATAAAAAGTTTGTGCATTTATCACATAGAGACGGCAGTAG
The DNA here is from genome assembly GCA_029255805.1 of Keiferia lycopersicella. Taxonomy (NCBI): domain Eukaryota; kingdom Metazoa; phylum Arthropoda; class Insecta; order Lepidoptera; family Gelechiidae; genus Keiferia; species Keiferia lycopersicella. Next base: position 10,400,503 of record JARACZ010000007.1, read on the forward strand.
GAGACACCAGACACAATTGCTCGAGTTTATGTTCTGATAGAAAACTAACTTGCTATTAGGTGATACGAAGCGAAGATACAGACGGTAATACCCGAAGGTTGCCTTTTGGGAAAGTTGGAAAATTTCGTCTCTTTTCAAACTGCGTGTGAGATAAGCTAGGTTTTTAACTGTCTCGTCTTACCCTACTGAATTCTATTCGCACACTTAACGCACGACGGATCGTCAAATATCGCAGCGGTCTGTCAGATCTATACTAGAAATGTCAATCCCCATACTAAAAGCGCTATCGCAGCGTCGTCCGTCGAGTGCGGTTTTAGTATAGGGATTGACGTTTCTATTATGGATCTGACAGACCGCTGCGATGTTCGACGGTCCCTCGTGCGTTAAGTGTGCGATCCGCCTCAACGAGAATGTAGGGCTCACTCGAAAGTTGATTGGAGGTAAAATCTCCTTTCCATCACGCCCTTACGACTTGCGGGAAAAATGGGGTGATGCTATTACATGTATGCTAACACTGAAATACTGTTCAATATATTAATAAGAGCAAGCTCTTCTGCTAATTCATCCATAAAAATCTTTAACAAGTTTGACGCCTACAAAATTAATGCCAATTTCGTCCACTGACTCACCGTCTAAAAATTTAGAACAATAGCGACACTCCATCCAACATGCTTATCTCATTGAAGCTTGCTAATTTAAGGTTAAATAAAACTGTTTGCTATTGTAGCAATATGCTGACCATTGTACTAATGTGATTTCTGTTTCTGTTCTTGTATTTGTATAAGCTCTTCCTCCTTTTATAAGTATTTGAGCCCTCAATGACTACTCAAAGTGCTGCTGATATTAAGTACTTACTTTCAAACATGAAAGCTACATGCAACGAGTCCTTCAGATTGTTTCATTACCTACTTATGACTTTTTAGCGGCTTGCTACTACGGTAGCAATAGATTTATTTCAATGAATCATAGTTATTTTTTTACTCATGAAGAAAATCCCCGTTGATTATTATTTTTGCATCAACAAGGATTGACGGTAAATTTTATGGGTAAGTATATTTGCCAAGTAATGTAAATGCCAAAAACGCGTGATTGTTTGTATGTATGGTACTTCACAAAAGGTCAATTAGTCACAATAGCCAAAGTGGTTAGAAGCCTCGCGTCACTTGGACCTGTTGATAGCGAAACTAGCAGGTTAAATTCCTATCTGCGGTAGAAAATTTTACTTCTTCTCTACTTCTTCTGAGTCTTCTTCATTGCTGAAGATCGTGTCCACAAAGTTTTTTAAGCACGTTCGAAGTCAAGGTTTTCCATTTCTCTCTGTTCTCGGCTTTTCTTAGGGCATCAGTTACTGGGGCTACGACCAGTTGTTTTACTTGATCCACCCATCTTGATGGAGATCGACCACGTGAGCGTTTTCCTTCTACTTTCCACATATTTTAAAAGTGTTCTAAAATTGTATACCCACCCAATACATTGTATTTGTTTGTTTGTGACTTTGCAAGTGGGTAAGCGTTGGCGGGTCTATAACATTGCGAACTATTTATTTTGACTTTGAAGAGGGTTCCCTTGTCTGTAGTACGGATTGCAAAAAGTACCTTTACGTAAAACAAATTAAACTAAATCAGTTGGTAGTGCCTAGCAATTATTAGATAGAATTTAATTCAATCTTATGTCTATGACATTAGATTGGTTAAATAATATTCTTTTTAAATTGTCAGTATGAAAAAAGAAATGCAAATGTATCTTTATTTATCCTAGTTAAATAACAGAATTAGGTCAGAACATCCTTGTAAGTGAAAAAACACCTGTAACAGGAGTCCCTGCTCTCTCTTAGCAAACGCGCGACACATGGATAACTTATATATTATAAGTACTTAGAAAAAGTAAGAAAACAGTAAAGTATGTATACAGAAATTGTATTATGATGTAAAATAAGTAAATTGAGGCTGTTTCTTTTTTCTTCTCGTATTAATGTACGTTTACCAAGGCTGTTTGTACTATCCCTTTATTGAAATTGCTGGTAGATAACGTTACCTTCATAATATTTTTGTCTATGAATATTGCACCTCCCATAAATGATACGCGCAGTTTATCTCGTTTGAATGTTAAAATGTTCGAGTGTTGTAATTATCGAAGGTCAATGACCGATCTGCGTTGGTGACTTTTTATTGCGATATCGTAAAATAGACCATTAGTTTGATAAAAAAAAAAGTGTTAAAATAATGTAAATACATAGACGTAGAAGTCTTAGGTGCGTCGTAAATCTATAGACTCTAAATGATTAAATTTACGAAGTGACATAATAAACTGAAAACTAACATTTTGTTGATCAATCGAACTTTATTTACACTATTTAACATTTTGTTCCATACGAATTATTTAGTAACTTATATTCCAATGATTTTAAGTCATCTTTTCACATTATAACTATCATCATTCTGAAAGATGTAGAGCTCCCTATACCATAGATATGTATACATTTAATATGGAATAGGGTTTTGAAGAAAGGTCAAGTCAGAAGTACCCTACACCGACGAGCGTGCATGACTGATAAATGTAGAAGAAGCGAAAGAAGTATGCCAGAATCGTAGTAAGTGGAAGGAAAGTCTCTGAAAAAGGCTTGCTTTATGTATGTAAGTAGGTATATTCTTCAAAAACAGTGCATAAAGCTACAAATTTATAGATAATTTAATAGTAGCGAGTACTATGTAGGTATCTTGCCAACCTACTTAGCGTAAGTTGATGACATCATTGTTAAATATTCCAACGGGATATGTTACGCCACTTCACTATGCGGCACATGTGGCAACATGGATGAAGGGAATTAAGTAGCTTATAGCGGGCTTTGAAAATACAGATAGTGGAATTACCTACAAGAGACGCTTTAACTACCTACTTCATTTGGGTAGAGGATTATTTTGTTTAAAACTAAGAGGGTTGCCTTTTTATTATTTACACTGTAACTAGTATATTTTTTGACGCTGGCGAGACAATCTCGACGCCTACTTACAGGAGTCTGTGGAACATCACAAAGAGTGTGAGGTCGTAAATCTGGAGGCCTTTGCCCAGCTGTGGGGTGGGATCTAACAGATAAGTAAGTCCAAGCACATGTAGAAGGCGGTTGAAAAATTCTGACACTAGGGTTTATCGGGTCGTTGGATGACTCGGTGTCCCACACGAAAAGAGACAGAGAGAGAGAGAGAGAGAGAGTTCAACCAGTGGACTACTAATAGGCGGATGCAGGTGTGATACTATGCGTAGAGATATTTTACTCAATGCATGATTTTTATATGTTGAAATAGATTTTGCAGAAGCTTTTTTTTTCATATAGCATTATAATGCAAGTAAAATTAATCGCCGTGCATTGGTATTGTAGATACGCACAATCACAATTCAATGAATTGTTCAGCTAGTTGCTATTTTCCCGGTTAAAAGCATAATCAGATAAAAAGCTGGCATCCGGTAAACAGTAAAATTACCCGCATAATCAGTGTGTGACACAGATAAACAAACAAACAGCACACATGATGAGTACTCGCCACTTGCCTGCATGTTTGACGGATCTAGACGCACACGCATGCCGGTCGGACATTCCAATGCCGAATGCGTACACCAGTCACTAGACTAGTTAGTTGGCACTAGCCAACTCACGACAAGTAAGTATGCGAATTAATTTGATACGGTGACGACGTTTAATTTTAAACTTCTAAGCTATTTTGTACCTTGCTACTGTAGGAACGCCTGTGATAAATTGTTGGTAATTTCAAAGGTGTTTAAGATATTTCTGGGGCATAAAAGTAGAGACAGGGAGATTCCTTTCAAGGTCTATTATTTTACGAGTGCGTGACTGCTCAGTATATCGCTGCTGCGTTATTAATCCGACTTTTAATAAACTGCAGTCGAAGATGTGAAATGAAATTTCTTCTGAAATTATTATGAAGATATAAAACAGTTGTGTAATGCTGGGAACATCAACCACATAGAAAAACCTCACTTATTTTCATAAAAGCCGAGCTATCTGGTCTTGTTGCATCAAGCAGTTGACTCAAATTCTAAAGTACGAATAAAACATTAAACAATAGCTAATTTCCCATGCCATAATAATAAAAAACAAAAGTGGTAATATTTTACCCAGTTACAAGGAATGCGGACCGTAGTTGACGAAAGTGATACCATTGTTTTTAGTGGGCTTTAAAAGAGGAGAGTATGGGATGTGAATTTTGAATACAATGGCAGTGAGAGTTCCTGAGAAACGAGTGCTATGTCCGATATTACAAAGTTTATACAATTTCTTTCTAAACAATAACTTTGGTTCATAAAAGCTTTCCATCTCTAGATGGTCATTAAAGAGAAAAAGTTTTAGTTTTAAAAAAAGAGCAGCTTTAATTATAACAACAGAGCCGCTGAAAATCACGCTGGCTTCACCTCTTATTCGATTTTCTTTAACATTTTCTCCTCTGAACTGCAATTCCCTGTTCTCTGTAATTAGTCTTTGAAACTCTACTGTTACAAAGCGAACCGCTCTTAAACAAATAAACCTACAAATAGTAGCTTCAAAAGACTTTGAAGATTCCCCTTACAACAATAGCTCCTGTAGGAATAACGTTTATTCGAGGAACAACGAACATTTAAATAGTGGAATTTCAGTACATTGTTCTGAGAAAATCTGAAGATGACATACACGATATTGCTCTTTCTTTGTGAATAAGCAGTGAAGGGATAACGAAGGCGAATATATTATAAAAAAGAATGATAAGTAGTTCCAAATCATAAACATGAGGTTTATTTTTAAAAAGAGATTATATAAGGTGTAAAAATATTAGCTGCAAATATTTTGAGAGGTGAATCAGCCCATGAAACTGAACAACTTTCCCCAAGAAACATAGGTCGAAATAAGAGATTTTTTTTCCCTCCCATACAGATTGACTTGGTCAGTCCGTAGTTTTGTATGGGAAGTCCAAATTTTTTATTATGTTCCTTGGGGAAAGTTGTTCAGTTTCATGGGCTGATTCACCCCTTAAAATATTTGCAGCTAAGTTTTTTACACGCTGTTTAATACGTAGATATTACTCAACTGAAGAAAAATTTCCGGAACAATGATCATAATAAAACAATTAACTCTATAGACTCATATCAAGATTCCAATAAGACACAATGGTGTCAAGATTATCTACCGTCTTGCTACATTGCACTAGCGTGATAGATCTAAAAATTTTGAAGTTATATCTCTCGCTCTCACTTGATTCGTTTTAATTAAGTTAGAGAGAGAAGAAGTTTTGATACAGCTTTGGGATAGTGTGGAACTGTTAGAGTGATCTTCGAAGTGTGAAATCACCTCAGTACCGTTGTGTGCGCTGCAGGTAAGGTAACGGGAGGTATCATAAAAGAACTTCACGCATCGTCATTATGTATGGTGTATTGCGACTCGTGACTAGTTGCAGTCAATTGATAAAATACCGGGTGGTCCAGAAGGTGCCGTGATATTTTTTTTTACTTTAGAGATATCACCAAACTATGTTTGTTACCCGATTTTTCTTGTTTTCGAGTTATTATGTATTTTCATAGATGTATTTGGATATCACACGACGTACGTAATTTATTACTTTGTGAATTTGTTCCCAGTCTGGTTAGGACATTGCGGGCTCAACCAACCGATTGTCCGTAAGTAAGATGGTTCCGTGTTTCGGATGGCACGTTAAGCCGTAGGTCTTGATTGCTGTATATGATCACTTAGACGGCGGTCGTTACACGTTGTCAGAAGCCTGCTACTTGTAGAAGGTGGTTGAAAAATTATGAAACTAGGGTTTATCGGGTCGTTGGGTGACTCCGTGTCCCACACGAAAAGAGAGAAATTACGGATATGCTTAAGAAAGAGTCAAAATACCTTTTTTTAGTAAGAGTTCAGTAATGACATGAAACCCAGTTTGTAAGAGACGTAGCAAAATGCGGAGCACGCAGGACTTTCTGCTACAATCATAACTTGGTTTACAAAATAAGTTCCAAACTTTAGACAGATGTGATACCGCATGTTGCAAGAAATTATATTTGACTACCTACCACGTAGGTACCCTACCCATTCGAAGGATCAACATTCACTGCTTCTTCATATAATTATTGAGAGTAACCACTATAGACTGCCCTTTTAATGTGCTGTTGATGTATATCCTACGTCTTCTTCTCACAAATCCTTATACGTGAGGTTAATAAAATGAATTTTTAGAGTATGTAGAGAATATTTACCTAAAATGCTGTGTATGAATGCCACCCCTTGATTTGATAGGTTAATTTCTTGGCAACCCTGGCCACTAATGAAAGTAGTATATCTCACTTAATGAATACATCACTTTTGTCGGTAAATTTAATCTGCAATCTCGTGACTTAATTGGTTGCTGCGTCGCCGTTGCATAGCAAGTGCAATAGAACTGATGAACGAAAAAAGCGGACTGCATAATGTTCTGATTATGACCAAGATTATGATTATGACCATGTTCAAGCTGAAGTAGCTAACCGTACAATATTTATGATACACTAAACAATAAACATACTCATAGCGCGTTTAATAGGAAGATAAAGTGGTGGCTATAAATAATACCTCTCTAAGAAGAATGGCTTTCTAACACATTTTCGGAGCAAATAATGGTTTAACCACCAAAAATATCTTACGCGAGCATCAAAAAGTAATTGGAAATCTTAATGGATCTTAACGACAGAATAGATATTGGGATTATGTTAATAGCTAGCTTGCATTTATAACCTAGTACAGCAAATACGAGTTTCAAGGTGTAAAAACCACTAACCATCTGTGTAAATGATAAAAGCGGTTAGTGGGCGGAGCAGCGCGGCATAATAATAACTTGATACAACATATCGACGCGTGCCTCGTATCGCCTTGTCTAGAGTTTTAAAGTTAGTAAAAAATGGACATCTGTTCAATATCTAAGAGCAAATAATTTGGACTCAGTTTTTGTGATCACCGCATAATATAGTGGGTACACGCATCGACCAATGAAATAGCGAAATTAAGTGCATTTGTGTAAAATGGAGTAGGTATAAGGGACGGTGCATGTACCTAACTAAAACTTTGTCAACATAATAAAGGTCATGAAATGAAATGATAAAAATAAAACTATTCAATAAAAATATAAAGAAGAGCGCGCTATTATAATAATTTGTATCAGACTAAGTTGATAGAGCATATACGCTGAACATAAAACAAAAATACTTGGAAAGTAACCTTTATACAGCTGCAACTAAAACTATCGCTATCGACACTAGCCTAGGCGAGCTGTGCATAACTATATTTGTTTTAAATTTTTCATGGTGCGACTACAGCGGCCAAAACAGACTGGTTGAACGTGGACGCGGCCTGCATTATAGATGCAGCGAATGTACTATTGTCGGACCAGCGGGAAAAAACATCAAACCTTGTTTAAAGAGTACACGGTTCCAAATTGCTATCGACCGTGGCATTTGGTGATACTGAATATTTAACATGTATATATTGACTTTATAAACGGCGAATTTTGCAATTGAATTACCTAGGTACTACATGTTTTACTAGAGAATATCCAACGGTTATTGTAAATTAAGTAATTTTCATAATTATACGTCCATCAAATATTTAACACACACTTGTCACGCGAAAGGTAAGACATACATTTTAGATGATTTTCATTTAGAAATCAATTTGAAAGTTATAACTAATAATTTGCTCTATTTGGGTATGCCCAATCAGCTTGAAACATGACTACGGGCAATGAATGAAATACAAATACATTTATGTACCTAAAACACAGTATGCGGTTATTTACAAACCAACTAATTGGCATTACTATTATCATTGTTGATTTGCTGTATAAACTGTTAATATTACGGTTTCATAGACACACAATAGTTTTATTACGTTTATATAATAGGAACATTGACCGTGGCCATCAAATATTATGATCTGGTTTCTTCACGTGTTCGTCTTTGCGGTTCCGCGTGTATGGTTTCCAAACTAGTTTCTCCCTACGTTGATGACTTGATTTGACACATCTGGCATCAAGTGTGCTTCAAAATCCAGTTCACAGACCATCCGTTTCTTTTGATTGGAATGCGGAAGCCCATTTACAACTATAAAAGATTTAGGAATTTAGAAAACTCACATATACCTACTTCCTTTGTTATTTCAATTTAAGAATGTGTCACTGTTTTCAAAGCTTTTCATAAGACTAATTATACCCATCCTTCATTTCATCCTTTCATAACAAGAGCTTTGATTAATTAGCTTTCTCTTTGACAATTTTATTGGATTCCTCGCAAATTAAATTCAGTCATATCTGACATTAATTAGTTATTCGTATATCAAATAACAGAGGGGTTAAGACGTGACACCTTTAGACAGGGATAAATTATTATACCATGGAATGTTGGATATTAAACACTGTATTTGTACGTCATCCTCACTTTGTTGTGGTGAAATGTATGCAAGAATCATTGTCTTAAATGATAAAAATCAATTACTTTTCTTTTGTTTGCTTTATATAATAATCTGTATTGTTTTATTATGTTTGTTTTATTACTTACCTACTCGCATTTGGTTTCTTTTTCACGAGTCTACCTTGTACGGAGTATTTATTGATTTGTATTTGTATGAGATATGACGACTTGCACGGAAAACCTTAGCTCATAGTTATTTTATTCAAACAATTGTCAGTTATGTTATGAGGCGTAAATCAGGTGAAAACCGCTGAAGTATAATTTTATAATGCTTTATATTTTGCAAATTATGGGACTTTCGTGTTTTTTATTAATCATGGATGTTGTTTGACATTGCATTCCCATATTTAGAATCAGGACCTTGAAGTTGTAGATTACACTTGTATTGCGCAGTTTGAGGTGATGTGTGGGCGATACTGGCATGTTAAAAGATTCCTACTTATAAAAAAAAAAACTGTTCTGCATTGTTAAAACAAGTGTCTTGCCTGCCTTGTGACCTGTATTTTTAAAGATACCAATAATATGAATATGAAATGACCAATATAAAATATAAACTTCTTTTTTTACTTATCTGTTTGTAAGTTAGGTTGGTAGGTACGATAGTTATTTGAGAATCCGTTTTCAACGTAGTTTCTTTTAGGGCTTCCGTCCTTTCATGCAGAAAAACTACTAACAAAATTATATTACTCGCTACAGGGTTTCCATGGATAATATTTGCGAACGTAAAGCATGTGCCTTGAAAATTTGTAACAGATTTTATTACTTTGAATAATTATTTTTGAAAAGAGCAATATCGCTCTACGTACTCTTCTAAACTGCGAGCCGCTTCTGATTTAGATAAGAAGAAATTCACTTGCCGCGGCAACTAAGCCCAGAAGACATTTAACAACAATGGTAAGTACGAACAAAGAACGGATTACACAACACAATAAGGCGATATCTGGCTAGACCGCCTGCTTACCGCTTGTTGAATACCGACTCGGGGAAGTATGAATTACACGAAACGCCATATTTTATACAACGAAACCTGCTGAAGTTGCTGAAGATGCTTACTCATATGAGAAAAGTACGTAGGCTGATCGAAAAACGACTCAAGGGATTAAGGAAAATCTTAGATGTTTTGTTTAGATATACCTTTCTGCTTATTAGTAAAAAGATTTTCGATCTTTTGTATGTGACGGAAAAAATCAAGGTCAATACGTGTTACCTACTGCCTTTCAAATTGTATCAAGCATTTATCTTGTTCTCCGAACCATATTAGTATCAACTAAACTGAGCGGAAGTACTTCTTTTGAACTTGGTCGATTTTTTGTTGAACACGAAGCTCTGTTTGGTTACATTAATTGCGTCGATGTGTACTATGCCGTGGATATTGCTTCTGGCTAAGTAACCATGGTGGTTTTTGCTATTGGAGTAGAACCACAGTACAACGCTTACAATGATGGTTTTTTGGTCAAGTAAAAAAGGTTCTATGAACAATGAAATATCGTGCAACGCAACAGCAAATGTCAGCAATGTCGTTATTTAAGCCGACACTTGCGTGGCTTGCTGGGTTGGCAAAGGCAAAACTACCAGTAAGTTTGCCTTATTTTATTTGGCAGACTTATTACTTGTTATTTATATGCTACTACGATATGGGACCTGCCCAGAAAGTATTATTTGGCAACTACAGGACTGCGTTGTTGGTAGTGTTTCGCAGTTATAGATTCATTTCTTGCAAGTTTATATGCTGAAAACAGGTTGATAATATGCTGATATGCTGAAACAGGTTGATAAGTTTCGTTATCTGGGGAACACTATAACATCTAAGTGTAACCTTGATGCTGAGATCAACAGCAGAATCAGTGCTGCAGCTGCAGCATTTGGGAAGTTGTGTTCCAAGGTTTTCTGCTCGCACGACCTAAAGCTAGCCACAAAAATCTCTGTATATATGGCGATTGTGCTGCCAAACCTTCTATACTCCTCCGAGACTTGGTGTGTGTATCGTCACCACATACGCACTCTGGATCGCTTCCACCTAAAATGCCTTCGCACCATCATGAAGATCAGATGGTCCGACCGAGTGCGCAATACCGAAGTTCTGAGACGAGCCAATGTTGGTGGCATTGAGGCCTATCTAATGCGTCGTCAGCTACGGTGGTGCGGTCATGTATCCCGGATGTCGGAGGAGAGAGTGGCGAAGCGCATCTTTTATTCTGAGCTAGAGGAGGGCAAGCGAAAGCATGGCGGACAACTCCTCAGATATAAAGATGTTCAGAAACGACACATGAAAAGATGCAACATTGAGCCCACTCAATGGGAGGGTCTGGCAGCACAGCGTCCCGAATGGCGCGGGATGGTTAAGAGGCAAGTCCGCGAGTTTGAGGAACAGCGTAAAGCAGACCTCGACGCTAAGCGCGATGAGCTGAAGGCCCGTCCATCCGTCGCCATTAACTATAATTATGTAAATGGCAAACTCACGTGTCCACTCTGTGCACGGGAGTTTACTGCCAAAATTGGCTACAATAGCCATCTCCGGGCGCATCAGCGCCGATCTGATTAGGAGTCAAAGTGGTCGCCATGGCCGAAATCGGTCGGAGAGATCATCATCATCATCATCATCATCATCATCATCTTGCAAGTTTATTTTAACTTGATGAAGGTGACAAGCAAACACAATTGTATTGATTAATTTTCATGGAATTTCTGAAACACTTGTACAGCGTAATCTTTTAAAGTTTTATTTTAAGACAAGATGTTAGACAACAAAGATCTAACCTTATGAAAATATCGACTCTACGATAGTAGCGCAAGGTCTTGCTAATTGTTAAGACATGCATGATATCTGTGAAGTGATTATCAACACAAAATTACGTATACATTGTCTACTGTACAATAAACATGAAGATAACGTGAGTAATTGCAATAAACACCTTTTACGACAGAGGCATTCGTTACAGACTGAATGACAATAGAAAATGTAGATATCATAGTTTGATACAATTCAGTCTTAAGATACCTTAAGTGTGTGTGTTCATGTGTGTAAAACTTATGTACATTTTTATTTCACACTTTGTACAAAGAAATTAAAACCTTCACGTAAAACGAAATAATCGGCCTTGAATGTCAGTAGCAGTTTTTTAGAAAACAAAAGCTTTATTATATTCGAGCTCAAGCACTACCACAGTTTATTACATTTGAGGGATTTGTTGAACCTTTCATCCATAATCTATTAAAACTTTCTATAATCGTAGTACCAACCAACCCTCAAAATAAAAATCGACATTCGGCACGATAAGAAACCTTACGGGGGTCATTGACTTCTAATACCTTTCGATCGCGAGTAGTAAAGTTAAATTGGACGTTTGGCGTTTGGCAGAATGCGATAAAATTATTCGATGGAGTAGAAAACTAGAGACGACGAATAAAAATAGAATTACTTACAGTTTGCGTACTTTTTCTTTGCTGTATGAGTATGACTCAACATTCAGAAGGCAATTAAAGTAATTGATAGCTGTATAAATTATGTAAACCATTGCGGTAAGAACATTAGGACGATTGCTTCTGTATAAGATGTGGTGGTGGGATGAGTAGGCAGTTGCTTGGTACAATAATAAACTACGTACCTAGATATATCTTAAACCTGTTGGTATTTGTATTGTTTGAATTTAAGACGTAGGTTTGTTGCTGATTGGTATGCTGGAATACATAAGGTACAATATTCAGACAATTGCAAACAATTGAGACTGTCTTAAAATAAACTACAACACTACATGCAGGAGAGTAGCCAAACAAAACAGGTTAACCAGCATGGGTCGTATCGTATCGTACACTAGAAGACAGCGTCCGTTTCCTTAGAAACGGATCATTTATGAATGTAAACAATAGCGAAAGACCATAACAATGGAGAGCGGACGAACCTTCAATAGCCACGACGTGATCGCGGATCTGTTGGGCCAGCAGCGGGTCCGGCACGAGCTCCACGAGGTCGTACAGAGCATAAATAGAAGGATGCACGCTCTCGAACCTCTGGATCTCCTGTCGTATGGACAGAGACGTGTTCAGACAAGCCTGCGAGTGTTGCCGGCTGCACATCGCGCCTCTCGACCCCAGCATCTAGCCAGGGAATCCCAATTACCACACCACAACACAACACCGATGCATTCCCATTTCAACGCTGCGTGAACGATCCGCCGCTCATCGCGGTGTCTAAAAACTTTTTATTGCAACAATTCAAATGTTTGAGACACACTAAGAACAATAATACACAGTAAACACTTGTTACAACTGATTTATTGGTTAGATTTGTGATGTAAATAATGTAAACAAGCAGTCAACAACACACTGGCTGAAGCGATACAAGTCTGCCTCCCCGGTGGCGGCCATTACCGAACTGGCGTGCTCGGCCGGCTTCTCGCTCGCGTTCGTTCGTGTGCGTACGGCGCGAGGGGACCGAAACGAGCTGTCAAAATTCAATGAAGGGACGCGCAGCGCCATCTATGCGTTTCGTCTGAATCTCTTTATTTCTATGTAGAGCGGTGCTAGTTCTTGCTTGGTCGCATAGGTAGCGCTGTTTGTTGGAGTTTGTACAATTTAGTGGTAACTGAACAACTGAACCACTAGTTGACGCAACAAACACAGCACGTTATTGTTTGACTAATACTTTACGAAACTGACTGTTTTATTGGAAATGTTTTCTATGACGAAACTAAAAAGGCAAAGCCAATTTTTATAGATGCAAAAAAGGCAAAGTCAAGAATTAAAAATATTTGAGGTTCTGTAGGTAACTAACTTGTGTAGGGCCGCCGCATTTTTTGCGGGATGCAGTTGTCATTAGTGTGACCAGCTGATCAGGCTTTTCTGAATCCAAATGATCATGAAAATTACACAGCTTTCCTGTAACTATTTAGACTTCAGTTATCTCTACACCTATATGTCAAAATTCTTCATTTGTTTGGAAGAGGCATCTTCAGTTCAGTACTCCTAAGGCGAAATTTCCTGGTTGAAATCAACGTTTTGCTCGTTGTAAATCAAAATTGTGCTAGTTTAAAAAAAAAAACATCTCCTTACAGCACACAATTACATCTTCCCGCTCAATGCTATCTCTACAAAGTTATGAAACCATAAATTCTTATCAGTCTATGATTTCATTTGTGAAGGTGTTATAAAAGTTAAATAATAGCATTATTACATTGTGGCATGAAATGTTTATGTGTTTTTGTAAATTACAATCTCCAATGTAAGAAAAGGAACTTTTCTAGCTATGCTAAGTAACAAATAGTACTTATCTTATTTGATACCTATGATTTGCTTTAAATTTGAATTGAACTAAAGATTACTTCTTCAGAGACTTCAGAGATTAATCTTAATTTAAATAACCTACCTACCTGAATCGAAGAAATAAACAGTAGAGTCGACAGAGTGTTAGCAAAACTTTGGACGGTAACAGAATTTCATTTTTGAGGGTCGCTGAATGAAGTGAATGGCCATGCTGGTATAGAATAGCATCACCCCATATCCTTCCTACGGATGTCGTATGAGGGACTAGATTTTAGGCGACAGGCTATTTTTATGCATGAAGATTTGTCAGACGTGGCGATTGCAACCGTATTTTTACGGTCGTGGACACTCTGCCTAGCCCGCAGTGATGATATGTGTATGTATGAATGAATTACAATGGTCAAAAACTATGACATTCGAGGCACAAGATACGATGCAACAAACAAGTAGATGTGTATGTTTCTTGTTGTCAACATAATGCAAGAGAACTAGTGCTAATGATACGTGACGCTTATGAAAAGCGAACAACATGAATGTAAAATGTCACACAAAACAGTCACAATGATAGTCATTTAGACGAATGATGACCGTGGTTGACCATGGAGCCGACCTAATGAGGGCACAAAATGACACTATATCATTAACCCCATCGCATCGCAGCGATCAGCAAAATGTATTGTTTGCAAAACCATCTGGTAGAGAATACTACAAAGAATTGCAAAATTTATGGAAAATACACAAAACACGAAATATTTTAAATGCTAGTCATTCTTGAGTTGTGCACAAAGCATTACTTTCATACTTTGTTTCGTGTTTTTGTTAATTTATCTGTGTATCGGGGCGCATCAAGCAATTCTGATTCTGAGTTTTTAAGGAACTTATGTATGTAGTTAGGCAATCGATTCCAGCTGAATCATTTGTTTCACGTGAGATCAGATCATGAAAACTATAGGTAATCAGAATGCTGGTCGCTCCCGCCCGGTCCACACGACACGGGGCGGGCCGATCTCGTACACAATCAAGAAAACACAATAATGCAGTGAAAACGGCCCGCTTTATCACTTTCATGATTCGAATTTCAAACTGTGTTACCCGGCGTCAGTTAGTGTCGTTCGGTCGCGGGAGGCGCTCGTGTCGCTTGCACCAGATAATAGCCCGATCTATTTCAAAGACTCGTCATAAGTGTTGTGAACGCTCCAGACCCAATTTATGTGACTCCAATGCAATTGTCACGGCGACATGTCTAAGCTCAAGGTAATGATCACAATGGACGATTCACGCAGGGAAAAGAAGTTTTAGTTTCTTTTCTGGTGATGCTCTCGTTCTTTCAGTAAAATCTTAGTCTTCTTTTTATCAATTGAGAATTGTAGGTGATCATGTTTCCTACTTACAAATACAGGTTTTCTTTTAATCAACCCAAGACATTGTGTTTATGTTTAATACGAATACGGCTGCTGAAAAGAAAACTCTAAGGCTTGTGTCAAACTTTTGTTTATATACATATTATGTCTAATACACAATATGTACCAACATCATTAGATAAATAGGCTTTATATATAAGTACTGTTTCTAAGGTATTCTTGTTTGGACTAGATAAAACAGTCTGTTTCGCGTTTACTTAATTTATCCGTTTGATATCATCTTGCATTTCTTAATTGGTCATCGTTTTACGAATTACAGATTTAGATACGTCAAGGACGTATTAATAATTCTAATAGCCATTGAGCAAGTTGAATTCAAAACTTTGCACGCTATAGTTTCACGTTAATGCATAGAAAAGAAGATGGAGATGGCAAAGAATTTGCTTAGGCGCATCGCACACTTGACGCACGACGGAGCGCTAAAACATCGCAGCGGTCTGTCAGATCCATACTAGAACTATCAATCCCCATTATAAAACCTCACAACCGCTGTTGACGCAGCGCTATCGCACTGTCATCCGTCGAGTGCGGTATTAGTTTAGGGAGTGACGTTTCAAGTATGGATCTGACAGACCGCTGCGATATTTTTGCGCTCCATCGTGCGTCAAGTGTACGATCCGCCTTACCCCTCTGCCAGAATTCACTGCCCATTTGACCAGCACGATAAATGAAACTGACAGTTGCCATGTGGTTGTCAAGTTGTTGTAAAATTATCGTTGTGTGCTGTACGTGTTTACCTCCCCTCACTCAAAAAGTGGCAGAAACATTTGTTCAGTAATTAACTGGTTACCACCTCCATAGTTTCAGGCAGTACTCAGCATGATTGCCTGGTGTTCTGCAGGATTCGTTTTTTGACGAAAGTACTTACTTAGTTTTTAAATTTTCATACAAAAACAGGATATTACCTGTGGCACACGTCGTTGTCACATCAAATTGCGGATGTACCGAGTTGTTATTTTGCTTCAGAGGCTTATTTTTGAGGTCATATTATCGAAACAACAAAAATACTAAAAATGAGCATTTTTATCAACTTTTAATTCTATTGTATGTAGTATGTAGTCACTTCACTATTACTACATATCACTACATAGTATAAAGCAAAGTCGCTTTTCGCGTCTGTCTGTATGTATGTTTGCTTAAATCTTTAAACCCACTCAAGGAATTTTGATGCAAGTTTTTTTTTACGAGGCAGTGATTCAAGAGGCAGGTTTATATGTATAATATTTGCGGGGAAAAATCCTAGTTCTCACGGGAGAATGAGTTGCAGCGGGAGCAGTCGCTGGGGCAGGCCGCTAGAACTCGATAAAAGCACTTTGACAACGTGCAAGCTTCGTTCTTGACTTTCACGCAGGCAGTTTTCACGTCGTAGCACTTTGACAACGTGCAAGCATCGTTCTTGACTTTCACGCAGGCAGTTTTCACGTCGTAGCACTTTGACAACGTGCAAGCATCGTTCTTGACTTTCACGCGGGCAGTTTTCACGTCGTAGCACTTTGACAACGTGCAAGCATCGTTCTTGACTTTCACGCAGGCAGTTTTCACGTCATAGCACTTTGACAACGTGCAAGCATCGTTCTTGACTTTCACGCAGGCAGTTTTCACGTCGTAGCACTTTGACAACGTGCAAGCTTCGTTCTTGACTTTCACGCAGGCAGTTTTCACGTCGTAGCACTTTGACAACGTGCAAGCATCGTTCTTGACTTTCACGCAGGCAGTTTTCACGTCGTAGCGTTTGACGTACGTCAGTACGTAGCAGTAGCAGCCAGGCAGGTGCTACGACCTAGCTGAGTTGGGCAGTTTGTGTATTACGACTATAACGAGTACCTACATTATACAGAGAGACATAATTTTTTTGGACCTCCCATACAAATTAGTCGGTTGGTCATTTTGTATGGGAGGTCCAAGTTTTTTTTTCATATTTTGACCTATGTTCCTTGGGGAAAGTTGTTCAGTTTCATGGGCTGATTCACCCCTTAAAGTATTTGCAGCTAATATTTTTACACCTTATATAGGCGCATCGCACACTTAACGCACGATGGACCGCTAAAATATCGCAGCGGTCTGTCAGATCTATACTAGAAACGTCACTCCCCGTACTACAACCGCACTCGACGGCCGACGCTGCGATAGCGCTGACAGCGGTTGAGCGGCTTTAGTATGGGGATTGACAGTTTGACAGATTGTCAAGTGTGCGGTCCACCACAGGGTTACATGTAATTAAGAACAAATATTTTAAGGGTGTGTTCTAGGCATAAAACTGAACCACTTTTGTCTGATTTTTTTTTTTAAATTTGAAAAATTTATTGGACCTCCCATACATAATGTACCTACTACCCGACCGAGTTACTTAGTATGGGAGGTCCAATTTTGTTTCATATTACAACGAAAAATTTTAGACAAAAGTTGTTCAGCTTTATGTCTAGAACACACCCTTAGAATATTTGTAAATAATTAAATTTAACCCTATATATTTCCCGAAAGGAATAACCATCTACTTTTCTAAATCATAAAACAATTCAATGACTTATTAATTTAAAGTAGACCAGAGTTTTAATTTATACACACACACACACACACACACACACACATATCACGCCTTCATCCCTTGCGGGATAGGCGTAGGCTATCGCCACGTCTGAAAAACATTGAGGGCTGATTGAGATAATTCGTGAATCACTATAGTGACAGGTTGTCAGCCTATTGTCTAAAAGTTGTAATACACATAAAGCCCTCAAGTCCCTTAGTCACCTTTTACGACACCCACTGTAAAGAAATGGGGTGATGTTATTCTAAGCCGACATCACACGGGTTTTAATTTATCTGTTTAGGAAATCAACCTAGACTAGGTAGTTATTCTTAATAGGAACTTGGGTATATTTACTGTCAACCTCCATTTTTATTATAACTGAGGTACCATGTAACGCAAATATGCAGTATTCACATGTCTATTATTATAATAATAGTATTCACGCTACAAACAAGAAATAGTTAACAAGAACAAGTTTGCATTCTTATGTGATGTCGCAGTTCAAACATCAATATTATTAGTTTTTAACAATAATAAAACTGGCATCATAGACGTCGGAAAAATGTCCGCACGGCTGAAGTGGGACTTGGCAGGACATATATGTCACATGCATTCCGACAGATGGGCCCTGATAGCCACAAAATGGATACCACAAGATGGTCGTCGTCGCCGTGGTCGGCCTAGGAGAAGATGGCAAGATGATATTGAGACCTTTCTCCAGAACTGGCATTTGGAGGCCCAAGACCGAGACGGGTGGCATGAAAGAGGGAAGGTGTTTTTATTTACGTAGCCTGTTCGATGTCCCACTGCACTAAATAAAATTTATTATACTTTTTAGTATAATAAATTTTATTTAGTTTACATACCAGTATTCAACTGAAACCGCTGGACGGGCCGCTAGCATAAACTTTCCTCTTCGCGTGAGACACCGAGTCGTCCAACGACCTAGCGAAACCCTGCTGTCAGAATTTTCCGGACTCTTCTTCTTGACACGACACGACAGTTTCCTGAAGACGATTATAGAAGGGAAATTAGAAGGAAAAAGAGGAAGAGGACGACCTAGAAGAAACTACTTTCAACAGCTGAAAGAGAAAGTAAATGTTGTGTCGTATCAGGAGGTGAGGTCATTGGCGGTGAAAAGAAATGAATGGCGGTTGCTCCACCGACAAGAGCATGGCTCTTAAATAAAGAAGAAGACTTCGACTAGTAGAACTTAGAAATATATTTTTTTTATGAAGATAATGTACCCTATAAGTTGTTACATATTGTTCTCATTGCTGACCTGATGAAGGTCATAGTTAAAGTTTCATTAAGTTGTGACCCTCCACTATCCCGTCCCATTCTGCTGTAATGAACAATGAATGCGTTAGGACGGCGGCGTATCCAAGTTAAATGAATCCACATAACTTAGAGGGAAACAGCTTGGAACTGGTGCCTTATCTGGAAATGTTTTCTGATAATATAGCTAATCTCTACAATATTAATAAAATCAATGAAGTAAGGAAACCTAATCAGCTAATTAATTTGTTTGATTTTATATTTATAACTTTCTTAGAGTGTCGCACCATTTAGAGTGTTTTTCTATTGGTAAAAAATGCCTCCATCCAAACCTTATAAAAAACAACTCATTGCAGTTGTCTTGTCATGTCAACAATGTTAGTTTTCAATACGGATATTTTCATCTTAAATTCTCATAAGCAAATAATAAAAATAATAAGTAGGAATTGGTCTCTACAATCTATAGCTTAATTTAATTTCTTGGGAATAGTGATGATAGAAGAAATGAATGGCGGTTGCTTCACCGACAAGAGCATGGCTGCTTTGACTTAGGTCTAGGGAGGGGGAGACATAGGCTGGATCAGCGTGAATTTGAATTTTAAATGAAATTTTCAATTTTACGTCTAATGTCATTAAATCACCTAATTTACGTCTTTGAGGAAAGTTATGCGGTATCATAATGAGGAGGCTCTACCAATGTCATAGTAATTTTATAATGCGTGGCGTACCGTCTACGACGTGATGCACATATTATATTACTGCTGAGGTCACAAAGAACTCCTGCTTAGAGTCCTCGCCAAAAAAGATGTCCTCGTAAAGCTCATAATTAGGACCCCCGGCAAACGTAGCGTTCGACGCTAGATAAATCGATTGCTCAAAGAAGGCGGCTGGTTGTAACTGGGCGGCAAAAACGAAAGATTGTATCTTTTGGCGTACCCTGGCGCTGGTATACGTCCAGCAGTGGACTACTTTAACTTGATGCAATCTGATGTACTGTGATGAAGGAACCTGTTGGAAGGTGATGTCTGTTTCTGACTGATTACTGATTCTACATGACAACAGACATACTTGAGACTACTGCACAATGTCTGCGTAATTACCTTATGTCGTGGACTTTAGTAGAACCAATCGAAGATGTCTGTCAGGTACGATACAACCTCGATTGTCGGGATCACGTGTTTAGCTGAGATTGCGTGATCAGACCCCTGCCCTACATATTCATGAGGTGAGGAAGGATCCGAGACCGAGAATGGAGGCAATATACGTGAGCAGCTGGCTGTCGACTGACAACTGAACAATTTAGCTACGATTAGCTGGTTTAGTATATACAAATACTTTGTATATATATATATATATATACACACACACAAATATTCTCGCTTTTTATTATTTACTGGAAACTAGAATCAACATAAACCTTTGTCAGACGAACCTAGTGATTTTCAAGTGTTTGAAGATGCGGCTAACTCAGAACGTTCCACTTCATATTAGCGCTTAGTTAAAATATTATCTAAAAATGAGTAACAAAAATAAATTTAGTTCTTAGAATATAAATTTTTCTTACAAAGTGATACCATTGTGATACTTTGTAAAATTTTAATAGACACAGATGAAATTCGCGTTTGCTTTTCATTACGCGGTGATGAAATTCTAGCACGGAGAATTTAACAATTGGAGATGTGAAAATTGTCTTCTTTGTCATTATTAATATCCTTTGCGAATATGTATTTCAATTACTCGTATTTCAATTTTCACTTCAACAGCCACATCAGTTATCGTGTCCACTGCTAGACATGGTCCTCTCTCGAAGGGGCACCATACCTGCACGCTTGACAGGCGGATTGTTGAGCGCAGTGTAAGACGTGTCATGCACAGAAAACGTACTACACATTCCGTGGGTAATACCTCCCATGGGTAGGATTGGGGTGATGCTATTCTAAACATGCACCACACTGCACTTACTCGATTAAAATGTCTGATACACAAACAGATGCTCATTCTACCACCTACTAGAAAATAGGAAAACGGAATAAAATTTAAACCACTGATTTTAGTTAAGGTTTAAGGGTCATTATCAGTTCATTGCGACTTGTTTGTTTTTTTGTAAGAAATGAAGATATCTTAATGTCAATACCATCATGGTTTAACCGACACACATATGTGATGCGTCTGACAAACGTTGACCCTCACATGCTGCACATTATTGAATCATACGATGCATCAAGAAAACAAAAGTTCCGTATCTAATCTATCATTTATGTACCTATATTTCTCACCATACCCATTCCACCACAGAAAAAATAGTGGGATAGCGCACCATCGCTGTGCTAGAAGATGAATTTAAAATATACTTTTTAGAACATATTTGAGGAGTAGGGCAATATCAGGTGGTTTACAACAACCAGACTGCTAAGTTCAATTCATCTGTATTCTATAGTCAGAGGTCTTCTTTTCCTGCCTGAAGAACGACCCAATAGATGAACCTTGGTGCCGGAGTTTTTGACCCGCAGTTCAGCGGTATAAATTGTGTTTTTTAATAATGTTTGAAATGATGTCAGTCTGTCTAACTGCCGGTCACCTTTCATTTTTCTACGCAGGCTAAATTAGTCCTTTAGTCTTACAAATTTACACATCGAAACAAATTCTGCCGCACTTGGACAAATAAGATGGTGTTTATTTTTAAGACGTTTTAGCGATATTAAATTTTTCACTTCATTTTCAAGTTTTTTTAAACAACACATATTGTCGACGATAGTTTCTTTTTCATAGAAATAGTAAGTAATACCTATTATATTTCGTGTTGGACTCTACAATTTCGGCCTCGGGGCCATCGAATCTACGCCTGTCGGCTTGGTGGGGAGCACTAAGGAGGGGAGAAAATACCTATTGCTTACTATCCCCCGACTGCGAATAATGGTATAGTTTAAAAAACATACGAAAATTTGAATTCACCTACGGGTAGGACGAGTACCATGTAATTATAATTGTTAATTAACGAAAGTAGGTAAAGTATAATTTGTACTAAACAGATCAAGTATCTTGATCCTGTTTAACTTAGTCCAACCAATAAAACAGTCGTGAAATTTATTATCAATCAGTCTAAAAAATATCACATTACTTATAGACGGCGGTCGTTACACAACCTTGTCAGAAGCCTGCTACATGTAGAAGGTGGTTGAAAAATTATGACCATAAGGTTCATCGGGTCGTTGGATGACTCAGTGTCCCACACGAAAAGAAAGAAAGAAAAATAGCATACAACATATTCTCTACTTTGGACCATAAACGTAGCTACTAGGATAACTATCAGCAGAAATGCTGAGTGGTTTATCCATTTTATCAACTATGTTATTATGTATATTTTTTGCTCTTTGTTTGATTTGTTTGTTGATAAATAAAGATCTTTTATTATTATTATTATTATTAACTATGAATATAGGCTAACCTAACCTTCAGTCAGTATCTATTCATAAGCTGCTCGAGGCACGTGCGACCACCGGACCGGAAGTATTAATACAGAATGTTAGCTCTTTATTCGCTTTATGTACTATTTTATTCACAATTCACAATGCACCTAGACTAGACTAGCTTCCACTGTAACCGATATCACTGGGTTAATACACACTACACAAATTACGCCTTTATCCTTGCGGGGTAGGCAGAGCGTCAATGATCGCAAAATAACGGTTATTATCGCCGGTTACTGGGTTAGTATGTTTACATTTTACAAACAAGGTAAAATATAATAATTTGAAAAGCATAAGATTATTTTTCAATTGATAGTCATTGACAAACAGGTTCTTGTGAAAGTACAGAAACATATAACAAAAAATACGATGCATTGGATCCAAGAACTTAGTTAATATTCTGATAAAAGTACTCAATGCCAAAAGAAATTAATACTTATCTATGTATGTGTAAAAAAATATAACTTTCATACATTTATTTAATCTTTTCTTATGCCAAAAACACGCTGCTTTAGAGTCATTGATACAGTGACAAAGACAATAGGTGCGTTCCAGAGAGCATTTGCATAGTTTTGCAATAAGGAGCATCACTACCATACTAATTATCGAATACCTTACGTCTAATAATAAATATTACGTCACCAGTCATTTGGCACCCGATTTGTGGTATTTGAATGATGAATATCTGTTTATATGCCGTGTGATGTCGGCTTAGAATAGCACCACCCCATTTCTTTCCCATGGGTGTCGTAGAAGCCGACTAAGGGTTTTGAGGGTTTAAAGTGTATTGCAAGTTAGGCGACAGGTTGACAACCTGTCACTTAGTGATACACGACTTGTCTGAAACGATCCTCAAACATTTGTCAGACATGGCGATAACTACCGTAATTTTACTGTCGTTAACGCTCTGTTTACCCCGCCAGGAATATAGGCCTGACTTGTGTGTGTGTGTGTGTGTGTGTTTATAGCGCTCCACAAGTTGACACTATGATTGTGGTTGTATGAGTGTATGTACAAAGATGGCCGCCACCCGTAATCCTTAAAAAGTCCTTGTGAGTGCTACTCATAGTGACAAGTTTGGTATCATTTTTGCAGTAATTAAGGACGTAGAATTTATTTCTGAATATTTTTATCAGTTTCACAGTAATTCTAAGAAAAAATACTTGAAAGTAAGTGACTTTTCTTGTACATGCGACGAATGACTTCCAGGTACACACTTGGCGACATCGGAGCTCACTCAATTTCTAATCTCCAGCACCAAGAAGAAGACTGAAACAGAGTATTTAAAAATTAAAAATGGCGGTCGTGGGGTGACATAAACTCACAAAGTTACAAACACTTCTGCGAAACTATTGAGCGATAGGCATTGTATTTTATGTACTTGAGTTTGTCCTGAAACAAGCCACCGCTTTGTTGAATAATATTATAAACATCCGTAACTGCGAGCTTAGTGGTACACTTTTAGTAAAGTAGTAGCTTCTATTCTCACTTGTTTTTTATTGTCTTAACAGATCTACTAAATACATCAAATGTTTCGAAGAATTTGTTTCACTTTACTGCTATTAAATTACCAATTAACAACAATTTAAGGCAACAAATTATACATTTTTACGAAAACCAATGATGGTACCAATATTGTTACTAGCGGCAAAAACATGAGAACATTAAATCCAATGTAAAGTCAAATATGAATAAATTTCTCTGAATCTATGTTTTTGCACAAATATAATCTGTGATCGTCTTAGAACAGATTTTATTAAATATTTTACCTACGGATGCCTTCTGATGACGCCAAAAAAGAAAGAAAAATGGAGCTTACAGCTGGGAAAGCATTTTCAGGGGTGGACGAGTTCACCGCACTGGTAAAATTTCCCCAAGCAAGACCTCCCACCGTCCCATACATAATATACCATCCGCCCGAGATAATTTGTATGGAAGGACATAAATTTACCCGTATTTCTACGCCACTTGGCCAGCGAACATTGCCCGTAGTGGCACATCTATACTATGATGTACCAGCCACAGCAGAACAAAGCTAGTGAGGATATAAGCGATAATTCGATTACTGCCAATCAAAAGTATCCGAAGGGCTGACCGAGCGTCAATGAAAATCAAATTGGGGCCTATCAAATGAAGAGCTGTCGTTGATACGATAAACCAGAATCCCAAGCGGCCGACATACATCGATTTAAAGTAACTAAAACCGTAAATGCGAATATGCACCGTAATGGTTGGTATTGGCACTATGCCCTGAATTTTTTTTAAAGTTTAAAATTCATAAATCAAAAGGTAGCTATATAATACTTTATTCCCAAATTGAGTCCGATTGATTTTCTTGGTTTCAAAGGGTTACAGGAAATCACAAATAGTGATATGCATAGTAGTGATATTTATCGGAAACGCGGTCTTTAAATGTTTATCAGTCAAGGCGATGGCGACCGTACTGTTAACACTCTGCCTACTCCGCAAGTTCGACTATCAAAAACACATTTTGTTACGTCTAATATCAATTTACAAAACTATTTCTGCATTGTGTACACACTTTGGTCCGGTAGGTACTAAAACAAAATTGGCTCTAACTTTGCGCTCACTCAACTTTGAAACGACGTATGTTGGCAGGATGTTAGATGATGTTAAGCCATACATGGGATCCTGGTCTATGACATTCCATGACACGTACATTCAGTCATTCCTTATGTACATAAACTGTTGGACCTTGTGGGTACGATCGACACTAAAATGTTAAACGCAACGCAGCTCAAAATCTATAAAACTCGAATTCATATGGGTACCCCACTCCACTGTCCTGAAATGATGTTAAAAATTTGCAATTTTACTTTATCAACATTAAGATAGATTTCTCAATTATGGTACTGTATCACCAGCTCTATTTTTATACGGTTTACGAGAAAGCAAAATATGACGGATATTTTTTTTTATTATTTGTTATTGTTGCTGTTGCTTGCATCTGCTGCTATTCTTAGAATTGTATGTCCTATTATCTTTTAACAAGTAGAATTTTTCCTGACGTCAATAAGACTATCGTGTCGGTAGATACCATAGCAGTACTATGTCAAGTAACTATTTAACTAATTCAAACTATACTAACACGCAAAAATAATCTACCATAGTTATAAGCGCGTACGAATGCAAAATTGTTAAAATGTTACACGCCTTACTATTTTTTACTGTGCTTTTTTATGGTATGTGTTGTGGGTGGGCGATAACAACTATCCTATTATTAATCCAAGTTATGTTTTATGTGTGTGCCAAATTTCATGAAAATCGGTTCATCAGTTTTTCAAACAAACAAACATACAAACTTATACATTTATAATATTAGTATGATAGAATAGAAAGGGTGTGTATGTATGTATTGGTGACACAGAGAACAGCCTAAGGGCCATAATAAATTTTTAGGAAAGTGTTGAAAAGCGTAGCGTTTAATTCAATTATTAGTTAGGTAGGTACATGGTTTTTTAAAACAGAAATTTGATTCAGATAATATCTATTAGGTATCTAATACATCTTATAATATTTTATTTTGCAACCAAAAGGTTGTACTGTTGGCGTAACGTGTTTTCAATAACCTTGATTAGTTCGAAAGAACTTACACCGATAGCAAAACACAATCATGTTCTATGTACTAAATGAAATTAAAATTGACAACAATAGTCAATTCCACGGCTTTTAATCCCTGCATTGGTAATTATGACATTCATATTGAGAAAACGTGATTTACTGACTATAACTCAACTTCATAAATGACATAATTATGCCAAATCTCTTTTGCGGACAATCAGGTGGGTTAGCCTGCAATGTCCTATCCAGACTGGGAACAAAGTCCTACCTACCCAAAGGAGATGATGGGCCTAATAGAGGTTATTGCCCTCACCACGCTTGGCAGGTGGATTGGCGAGCGCAGTGAAAGATGTTTAACAAAGTTAAAATTCACAAGGAACGCTGCTGCTTTGTTTGTTTTGAATTTGAATTTGTATTGAATTTGCTGCTTCTTTGGATAATTATCGCTTAGTCATTTTTTACGACACCTACGGGTAGAGTTGACTTGATGGTAGGTAAGTATTCTAAGCTGGTATCAGACGGCAACAAATCCACAAAGTTTTTATGGTGAACCCGGGTTACTCGCTATTTTGGCAAGACCCGGGTTAACCAAAAAAAATGAGTGAAAACAACCGAGAGAGCTCAAAGTGTAAATTCACAAAGTGATAGATAATCATCAACTTTGTAAGTGTCCCACCGAGAAATTCCTGAAAGGTGTCGCAGGCAGTCGCACTACCACTGCGTCAAATTGGTCGTTATGCTATTCTAAGCCAGCACCACACGGCAAACTTCGGTCTTCGGCGGATCGCATGCTTAACGCACGGCGGACCGCTAAAATATCACAGCGGTCTATCAATTCCATACTAGAAATGTCAATCCCCACACTAAAACCGCTCAACCGCACTCCACGCATCGCTGAGTAGTCCGTCGAGTGCGGTTTTAGTACGGGGGTTGACATCTTGTATGGATCTGACCGCGCTCCGTCGTGCGTCAAGTGTGCGATCCGCCTACGTAAAATTAGTCGTGATGGTATTCTAAGCCGGCACCACACGGCAAACTTCAGTCTACCACTTAAATATTTCTCAGCTTATTCTCGTTCTTCTTTGAGCCGTCGGACTGGGGGCTACGATGAGTTTCCGACAAAAGCCTTTGTTTACTCCGCAAGTCTCGTTGAAACTTGCCCAGAGCTCTCTGTCTCCGTCATGGAAATAGGGAGCTTTATTTATTTATTTTGCTTTAAAAACAATTCTTTTTATGAACAAAACAAATAAACACAATGGAGTGAAATTTTGTTAATTTGGTCTCATTGTTAAATTTCTCTCTCTTTTCGTGTGGGACAAAAAGTCGTCCAATTTGTCTTATCAGTCTTATTATTAGGGAACAGTTTTTAATTTTCGGTTCTATGCCAATCCGTCTGCCAACCATGGTGAATACCTATAGCAAATACCCCACTAGGGGGAGGTCCATGTCTAGCAGAGGACTTTTGTGGCTGTTGTAGAAGTTGTAGTAGTTTATCACTGCAAAAATTTAGCAAATACTAGCGAAATAGCAGCAGAAGCCAATATCTAACGAGGTACCCAAATAAGATGCAAAAATTGGCACATATAACAATAGCAGAGCAAAACAGTCCGTAAGTAATTTACAACAGTTTAACCTCGCAAATAATTTCATTTTTTTGCACAAACACTCACGTAGTAGGTAACATTTATTACAACACTCACGCATTTCAAAACACCTATTTAGTACCAGAATTTGAAATACTTATATTTTCTCGAGCTGGTTACAATAGTCAGTGGACAATGACTGGCCCGATTAAAATTGTATGTCGAATACGTGTCTCTTTTAGACCACAATGCAGTTAGCTCTATTGCAGGTTGCATCATAAACCGTAGACTTTCTCACTTTACTTTGTGGCATACATACAATACATAAATCACGCCTTTATCCCTTACGGGGTAGGCAGAGCGTTGACGGCCGTAAAAATACGATCGTTATCGCCACGTCTGACAAATATAGAGGGCGTTTGAGATAATTTGTGTATCACCATGAGTGGTATATGGTATCACTATAGTGACAGGTTGTCAGCCTATCGCTTAAAAGTTGTAATACACCTGAAACCCTCAAGTCCCTCAGTCGCCTCTTACGACACCCACGGGTAGGAAATGGGGGTGATGCTATTCTAAGCCGGCATCACACAGCAAACACTTGCGGCACATTCGTATATAGTTATTAAAACTAATCATCATCATCAATCACAATCATCAAAACTAAACTAAAATGAGCCATCCATCTGTAAAAAGGTACATCGCATTAGTGCAAAATTGGTTTGAGGTCTAGCGTAAGATCCTTGTAGGCAAGTTTTATTTCTACGTGTTAAGTTACATCATTGCCGTAGCAGCAGACTGCGTTACTACGGCGAAGCGCAATAAATCTCAAATGATGATTGAGTCTTACATTACAAACATTATTATTTCCCGAAAGAATTTAGTTGTCCTGACGATTTTTTCCGTAATTTTATCAATCGTGGTTGTGCATCATAATTCCGTGTTCTGTTAATTGATGGCAATTTGGCACTCATTTAAATTATTTAAACTGGCAGGAACCTTGATTTACAACCTCTTTAAAAATACAAAAATATAAAGCAGCATAATGGAAAATATCGAAAAATATTAGTAACGCCATCTAGGCTACTAACTACAAACCTTGAACTTCAGCTACTCGCCGAAAGATGTCGCTACGCTAACTAACAATACTTTTATTTATTTTAGTGTTGGTTATTTTTTAGTACCTTCTGTAGGTACTGTATTATAAAAAGATTTTTCTTCCATTTTTTTATACATATCCGATCAGAACAATAAAATGAAATTATATGGATAGGAAAACTATAATCGTGAATGGACTGCCGGTTCTACGGTAACTTGCCTCGGTACTTAAACAGCGCACAAAGTAGGTTTTCATTTCCTTTTTTCTAGCCTTTCTTCAGTGGTAAGAATGATTAAACGTAATGTAAAGAGGCGTGGCAGGTGAGTCACCCATATTGGAGTGAATGACCCTAGGGCGGTCACTACTCCGAAACACGTATGGGTCCCGTTTGACCACAACCAGTCAGTAGGTAGGATAATATCAACCAACCACACAGATAAAAGAATATTTTTTTCTGTTTGTATACTGCTTCTGGAGCCACAACGGTCCACTGCTGGACAGAGCCTCCTCTAAATTGGGGGCTATTGCCAAACTTATCACGCTTCTTTGAAACCGACGATGCCAGAGCTACACACTCATTGCGGTACAAATTATTTTTACACTCTTTAGTCCTCTCGGTAATTCTGTGTTCGGATAGGTATAGTTGTTAATTTTGGAATATTTTCTATACCTAAAGTTTTTGCACCTCTTTTTGAACTCGTATAGCGCCTCCCTTGGTCATTTGAGTGTATTGATTTGGACTTTGAATACACAATATATGAAGGCTTATTTTTTAAATGTGAGAGAGTGGTGAAACCAGCAGTCGTTCACGAGCAAAATTTTCCATAAATATTACTTTAATGAAAAATATCAAATAAGTGATATTTTGTGGAAATTATTGCTTTATCTAGAAAATAAATTCGAATTCTAAAGGCGCCAGACTACTTTATTAACGGTAAAGTAGCATTTAATTAAAGCAGAATTTGTAAACGAGTTCAACTCTGTTACTCATGTTGTAAAAATGCGGTCCGTGCAGGTCTAGGTGGTAATAATCTGCTGTCCGCGACGTAAGTGGCTATTACAACTATCCTACCCACAGGGCTCGGTTTAACATACATTGCTGAGTATTATATGAGTCTCAACATTACAATTAAGAAGAATCAGGCGAATCCCACATCTTCTAAATGTATTCTAAATTTTTCTCTTTTTTACAATGACTAATAAATGAACATGACCATCAAAAAGCTAAATGTAAAATTTACTACTTTGAATAAATAATTTGACTTTGACTTCTAACGCACGATGCTGCACATTTTAAGCGCATCGATAACGCATGCGTCTGTCAGATGTAAAGAAATTTCTAATGCCCGATACTTAAAACTGACTTTGACGCAGCACCAACGGATAAATTGGCGTTGTTTGACAGACACATTCGTTGACGCAGGTTCCCTATTCAAGATTCAAGAAATTTATGTCTTGATTGGACCTGCGTCAACGTCAGTTTTTAGTATGGGGAAATTTACTTGCATCTGCAGACGCATGTGTTACGTATGCATGCGCTAAAATAGCGCTCCATAGTGCGTTAATTGTAAGGACCACGGAACTTCAGATAACCGCCAATGTATATCGAATTATTTTTTCTAAGTCATTGTGCAAATTCATCACTGTGTTATTCTTCTCAGCAATTTTGATAAGCTATTGGGTTTAACAGATCTATTGGTTGACTTCGTGTTTTTATATAGCACAACGGTTTTTTGCGATTTCGCCGGTGACCTCATAGTAAAAAAATATCGTTTAGAGGATTACTATCATCAGTACCTAGCTATAGGTACCTATTCTTTGCTGTCATCCAGAAAAGTTAGCTTATACTTACTGACTAAAACAAACCCCTTTGTTACCAAGCTGAAATTATTCTAATAACGTATAAGTCATAAACTTCGTCTATCGCAATAATCTTTAGGATAAAAAAAACTTCATATTCAGATTTATTGTGTTATGGCATAATCTTACATTAACAAAGAAATTTTACAGGAGCATTAAATTGTCTACTAAATGCAATTTATTTAATTAAGCTAGCATTCGTAGTTTCAAAGATATTTGCATCTGTTCACAAGACCCTAATTCATTGCTCTCCAGTATATTTACACCTTCGATATGAATTTGGCTTAGCTTCTAACTCCTTATAAAATCACCTAAGCTGCCTTTGCTGGCGGATTATTTTTATCTTTTAATGAGTCGCGGCTGTGAGAAATTCTTTTTATAGATCTAGCTAGCTGTGATTATTTCCTTCCACTCGCTACGAATAAGGTATTCTTATTATTTTCAGGTTTATTTTCCTTATGAATGTGTCTATGTACCAGTAAGTATTCTGACATACCTATGCCAGGATATATTGGTGGTGTGGTAAAACTACTTACTAAAGAAAGACACAAAAAAGAGTATGATGTCATATACACAATTATGTTATATACCTAAGTATGTCGATCCATATTATAGTACTTACTCGTAAAGGAGTAGATTGTATAATACACTTCTGTATTTTTCAATCATTGATATTTGGTTGCAGTTGTTTTGCACGAGGGTTCAAAAATTATGCCGTCGTCGAAACGATGGGTGTTCATGAGATTTGAGGCTCATATCTTAGACAGTATTGGCAAAACCTTCTAAATAATGACGTAACATGACAACCTCTTACAATTTAGCCATTGCATTAGACAAATCGTACATGATCTTGGTTACTAATATTGGTTGCTACTCGTATTACAACCACAAATTGAACACATTGTATCTGCGTGACCACATCTTCCTATGAATGAACGAACACAATGGCAAATTGACATTAGCTACGTTACGCTACGCACACGGTACATACACGGCTCACACATCGATATTGACTTTGATGCTGAAACTATCAGACAATATTTGATCAACTTCTGGAGTGTTGGTAACTTGGCTGTTGGTTGGTTAGCAGGTTAGTTGGTTGACGCGGTAGTTCACCATGATTTAGGAGCTTAATCCACAGTTGAGAGTGTGATTTCTTTACAAGTGGGCCCAGTCTTGTTCATGTAGATTAGATCGATGCACTGCCCACCAGTAAACCACCAGTGCATTCAAGCAAAGTTTTACTTTTAAATGCGCTTGTCACTTTACTTGAAAGGCCTCTTGCATGTTTGTTGTCATTATGCACCGTCCCACACAAAGCGAGTGGATTCACCGCTCACTCCACTAGTACGTTTTCTTTGGCGGTCTAAACCTGACGCGTCGGGCATGGCTGAACCCGTTTGACTAACGGTTAGTGTCTATTCCTCGTCTAGTTTGCATTGCAAGCAGCATAATGTCCTTGCCTATATGTGTACGGTGAATGTGATTGGTGCATCCGAATCTTTGTGTGTTTGTGAGAGCTGAAAACACGGATCGTCAGGATTGCGCCTGTGCAGTGATGGATTTTTTTTAGAAAACATTTCATGTAAAGTTCACAAATTGTGGCATAATTTTACCAGTACTCCCAGATTCAAAGTTAACTTTCAAAAACTGATAGATGTATGTAAACTGATGTATAGGTATGTAATCTACTTTTCTTTCACAGAAGTAAGATTTGGGAAAGTTTTGGGTATGCTAACCGTTAAGTGATCGATCTTTTGGCCACAATGTTGAAAAAATCTGCTGGAATATCACAGATCAAGTCACCTTATTATTGAGATGCCTCCATCGTGCTTCGGAGGGCACAATTGCTGTCTACGAAAACCAAGGACGGGTCGTCACATAACAATATTAGAGGTCTAATAGTAGTTGGCGGTTTAAACACTGCTGAAACCATCCTTTTATTCGATCATTTATCGAGTCGATGCCCTAGGTCTACATTGGCAATAATTTTGCCCTGACACTACACCATAATCACAATCATAACTCCTTGAAACCCCCATGAAACGTATTGTAATAATAATACTAGTTTTCTTGATTTTAGAAGCAAAGTCTTGTTACTGTTCCCTCAGAAGTACCAAAAATATACCTATGTTTATCACAAATTACAGACACAATAATGTGATAAGTACCACAAAAAAGTGACCGAGGTCAACGTATTGAAGTAGGCGAGGTAAACAGAGATCACTAAGTCATAATTATGAAATTTTTTCGTAATTTATTTATTAAAGCACCCGGTAGACCGAGCATTGCTTGGGATTTTTCTGCCTTCAGCCGCCGCCGTTCATAGTGATTTTTGGAATATAACCTGAAATAAAACCCAGCTCGATCAGTTTATCGCCCCCGAACCCTCCATACATGAATCTCCATGAATATATAACACATAATTGTTGCTCTTTTTAAGTTATGAGATATCAGATTGATTAGATTAGATTACAATTTTTAACATAACAGTAGTACCAAAGTTTTATTAAATGTTAGTCAGAAAAACAAAATCAATCAATCAGAAAATCAATTAAGTTAGTAGCTTAATCAAAATTCACAATTAATTTGTCTATAAATAAATTGATCCATAAAAATAATACAATAAATCATCTCAGAATTAACTGAATAAGCACCGCACAATAGTTATTTTCTTTATTTACATCGGAATATAATAAACGTTTAAAAACCGTCTGTCACGGTATTAATTTATTATTTAAAAATCGAAACGGATCTATTACATTGTTTGGCAAAAACGAATCAATCATGCATCTGCAGTTTGGCGGGAATCACTTCCATCGATATCTAGATGTCGATGAGCGGAGTGTGCGGGCGCGGCGCACGCGCACAGCACTCAGTCAGACGCCGGCGCAAGTCGGCGGCGAATGCTTGTTCCAATTTCAAATCCGCCAATCGAATTATTTCAAATTTTGATTAGTGAAAATTAAATCATAAATTCAGTTGCTTACTTTTTCAACCGGCCAGGTATGTGTTGTGATCCTAAGTTAACTTTTTGATTATTCATAGACTTCTTGCAAATAAGTGAGTTGCGTTGAACTTAACGGTTTGTCTGCTGTTGTTATAACGTTATTTACATTTTCTATAACTGTTGGCCTATATAATCTAACAGGTTTTTAAAAATGTATTTATGGACCCTTAACGCATGAAATAAATTGAGCTTTTTATTGTCACGGAATCTACTTTATTTATTACATGTTCTGTATTTGAAGGTAAACAATAAAGAATACTTGAATATACAAAGTTAAATAGATACATGGTACATAACTTCTGATTTCTATATATTTCAAATACAGAGAACAATTATCATTTTTTTTTGTTTCAAGTGAATAATGCATAGATACATATATTATTATTTTTTTAATTTTACACATAGTTTTTTTTTTTACGTCTACCAAGTAAATAAGTTTCGATATAGTTCGATTCCTGTCGAAGAGAGGGTTTCTTTGAATAAATTTTAATTACTTGTCGTTTGTAATTGTTTGTTACTGCGTTTTTCAGGTGAAATATGTATCTTTTCGTTAAGGTATTTGAGACAAATATCTCTGTCTTGTCAAAACTGTAAGGAAAACCTATAACGCACAGTTTACTCCAATATTGAAGAAAATTCGTTTACAAACCTGTAACTACCTTCACATTACTTTAAATTTAAATTTATTTGGGCGTGACCTATTCGTGCGTGACGGTTATCTAAATTGTTGATCAATATATTCAAGTCATAGGTAAGTATATTAAAATGAGAATATATTTATAAGTTGACAAAAAAAATCACATTCTTTGGTCTCAGTGATAGCAATGCAATCATTGCAATAATGTCAAGGTTCAATTTCCGGACGCGCGCGGGTCAGTGGTTTGTGGAGTTTATAAACATAGCGAATTTGTTTAGAAGGAATGTGTGTCATTCGTGCTTAGTAGTGTTCTTGTGATTCATGCTATTATTTTATTAAAGTACCTGCTAGTAGTAGTAATAACTAAGCATTCTCAAAGACTACGGAAGATTCGTTTTCAAAAACATCTTCGTATTGTTATTTTTGTACGTAGTCATAGTGGGTATGACAATTTATAAATATTATAGCAATTCCTTATTTCCTAAAACTAAACAGTGAACTCAGACACTATGAGTCAAATTCAACTTCAAATAAGTGGACTGTAGTGCACTCTCTCAATCGGGGATTGAAACCAGCAACTAGGAACTATTACAATTTAATATACTCGTAGGTAGGTATCAATCACTTTCCCTCAAAAAGGAGTTTCTATGGCGAATACTCCTCCAACAAGGCAATACAATTGATAATAGAAGAAGGCATTAATAATATTTTAACACAATCGAACCAACATTTTACTTTTGTTTTTATTATAGTGGCCGTATCACAAAGCGAGCGTGGTTTCGCAAAAAGCAAGTACGTAAACGCTTGTTTGCGGTTTTAAATTTCAATACGTTTATTGCTAAAATGCCGTTCACCATATTCACACAAAATTAGCATCTGGCCACGGCATCTGGCATACAATTTTATCAGTTATTTGTCGGTATATCGATTTCGCTGTATCAATTTACGTACATTTTGGCAACTCTCTAGGTGGCTGGGGTCAGTAGATAAAAGTATTGTGATTGACCTGTACGTACCTACCTACTCTGTAACTAATTAATTTAATTTAAATTTTTATCTAGTTGTTCAACGACGATACTATAAAAAACGAGATAAATTTTAACTACATAGGTATATTGCAGTGTAATATCACCGAAATAAAAACACATATCTGTGTTATGAAATAAATTGAAATCTGATCACAAGAAAATTTAAGAAACCTTTACAATCTTAATCAAATGCTAGTTTAAAAAAAAAAATTACGTCTTCATTTGACAAAACCCGTGGAAATCGCATCAGCTGATAGGAAATTCGAAATCAATTTACCCGCATTTTTATCCACGTGATGCATATCAGTACAACTGTCGTATCTAATGGGGAGGAAAACTCAAAGCTTATTGCAGATGGCAGCAGGCGCGACTGTGTCTAAACGCACCAATAAGGAGCAACTGAAATTTTATATTGACACATTTTCGACCAATCACAGACAAAAGGCATAGTCGAGAGTGGCGCTATTAGTTTCCCAATTTACTGTTTCATTGATCTCTGTTACCAGCTTATTTGTATTCACCTAAATCATTGGTTGCATATTACTTTGTTCTAAAGTAGGTAGCCATATAGAAGAAACACATGTTAGAGAGATGGACGACGGTGCGGGGCGTCTTTGCAGATGCCTCGCTTTGTTTTTCGTGTGCATTTGCCCACGCAGTCACACGTACACACCTACTTATCAGGAATTTCAGAGGAACTCTAGTTTACAAAGAGCGAGTTGTCATGGGGATGCTGAGGTCGTCATGCACGACATAATAACTTTCTTGTAAAATAATAGGCTGAAATCCATGATATTACATCCCATTGTGAAATTGTATCGTTGTATGCTCTAGTCCCATATGTATTGAACGCTGTAAGCACACATGCTGCGCGTCTCGCGTAATTTTGACAGTAGCAACCATAGTTACGTAACAAATGACAGTCGCGAAAAATGAAAAAAGTCGAGTGATCCTTCTGTAAGAGCATCCTTAGGTAAGAGCAAATCCGTGAAAGCCATTCTTTTCAATGAAGAATTCCGTAACACCAAATATGTATGTTACTATTGTCAATTAATAGGTAATTAATTCTAATGATTCATATCTGGCCAGTCATATTGAATATCTCTTACAATATCGATGTAAAGCTGCTTATGTGCTATTGTTACGTGGAAATAAATTTAGAATTCGTTATAACTACGGACCCCTAATGACACAGGCGCTTGCCCTTTCGTAGGACATCGACTTCGTATTACGGGTTCTTGGGCACCTTGATCCTGTTCGTGTTTTTTATTTGTTGGTGATGTCATAGGAGGTATAATGCATTTTTCTTCAGTTTTTTTTAAAGTAAATGTACGACATAAGTCTACAAGTATACTTACTTATAATTTGCACTGCAATAACTTATGTTGCCTACCCCTTTAAATATTAAACCTATCGACCTAACCCTATCGAATATTGGTTACTCTTATAAAATTTTGTTAAAATCAGCATAATGTAAAAGGCCAATGACCTTAAATGTATACGCATTGTAATGTGACTAAAGAAAAGTAAGAGAAAAATATAAAATTCATTAAATAGGTAGATAGAGCGCAAATCAAGAAACCGAAAGTTTGCCGTTTGTTTTGCTCCAATATGCACAAAACCATCTTGTCTTACACATAATCAGGTATTTCAGCCTGTAGTGAGAAATAAGGCAGGCTATTTGGCCCCTGAACATCTACGGCTACGGACGCAGTCAGCCTGTAGCATGCAAACCAAACCAGGAACAATCTTTCAAAGTTTCAAAGTATCTCTCTCTCTCTTTTCGTGTGGGACACCGAGTCCTCCTACGACCCCTGCAAGTAGCAGGCTTAACGTACCATCCAAAACACGGAACCATCTTTCTTATCTTACCTGCACAAAGTATCTGACAGTGTAAAATAAGGCAGGTTATATTTGGCCCCTGAACATCTGCGGCATACGGACGCAGCGGAGCGCGACGATGCGCGACGACCAAGACCTGACGCCGCCGACTCGTGCGCACGCGCACAAGGACGAACCCATCTAGATTCGTTTCTTGCACTGTTCAGCCTCATCTAAGAAAATAGGCTAAATGCCTTGAAGCGAGAAGCCTTTTTTAGGTTCTAACCCTGAATGTTAGTTTTTATGGTAGACAGCTTGTTTACAGATAAATATTATACCTATATAGTTGAATAGGTATGATTTTAAATAAAATATATTAAAATAAAATATAGCAATTCCATTTAAATAAATAATACAGTCCAAAACTTTAGCGATTGAATGCTTATGGTTAATCGATTTCATTGCTACTATAACTAAGTAAACAAACCCAACTGAAACATTACACTGTTTTTTTTTTGGTTCGGCATTCGCGAAAAAAAATTAACTAAACTTTTCTTCGAATGAGTAACTATCAACCAATTAGTTATCAGAAGTAAAAATAAAGCCCAGTTTTGCGTGTATATTTACCTACATATTACAAGTCTACTTCAAATTTATCAGTGAACATAGGTGCTACACTCAAAATTTAAATCATGAAGACATGATAATAATGTAAGATTTCTATGTAAGATTTCTATAGTAAATTCAATGCTTGTGGAAAATTTACAACATTGATTAAGCGGTATCTAAACTACAATTTAGTCATTCGATTAGCATTGTAATATAAAATTATTTTGACGGAATAATTGGCAGGTTCTTTATTTTTGGGAAGCTGCTGCATACGTACTCCATGATTGGATATCTTTATATCTTTGAATCCTATCTATCATGTATCTGTCAGATTAGGTGGCAGATGTTTGACATTATAGACTGTTGATAAACCGGAGTGATAAACATTGAGTGCATTGGGTAAACGCTATTGTATTTTTACAAAGATTTTTATACAGAGTGTAATTTAACTTTGAATATTTTTAAGATATTGTATATCCCGTGACATGTAGGTACTGTAATTTATTCTGAATAAGTTTTGATGAGCTTTTTGATTTACTTTTTCATCTCATCTCAGAACAGCCGTAGTTTAATTAGGTAATAGGATTTGACCATGAAAAAGAAAAAGATGCTTCAACCAGGGTTTTTACCATTCAGCTATGCAGGGGACAATAAATTATCCTTATCATTTTAACAGGATGTCGTTTTTTATTTCCAGACGATGCTGAAAATCGGTGGCGGTGCCGTTCTGCTGGCGGCAATCGTCGCCGTGTTCGTGGTGGCCACTCAGGGCCGGGATCCTGACCTAGAAGCCTTGGAACAAGAAGGCAGGCATTACATCTTTGAGCTGGACAAAGCCGCTGGCTTAAGGAAAAACAAGGCTACCTTAGCAGAGTGGGCGTACACGTCAAACATCACCAAAGAAAATGAGGAGGCAAAAGTGAGTCAAAAGCTTGTAGCTATATTGTTAGATGATCTACAGTGCACTTTTGACAGTAAGTAGAAAGAAATCCTTGTATAAATCAGAACTAGACAAAGATTAAGTTAAATTAGGAGAACGTCGAACTTCACCAAGGAAAATGAAGAGAAACTGAGTCCAAAAGCGTTAATACCATCGATTAAAAAAATGGTCGATATTTTATTTTTGTGGAAATTTTGTACCACGTTCGACTCTTTTTTTCCACTCCAGCTAAACTACTTCGTGGATTTGGCTGATTTTTTGCTGGAAGTTCGTGATTTTTATATATAAGAGTGTGCAAAAGGAGGGAGACCACAAAACTATGGTTTACTGGACCATTTCGCTTAAACTTTCAGCTCAACATCTTATTACTTTTATAATATTTATATTCAGTGTATAGCTTTATTATAAGGAATTATTCCATTATCATGCTTCCATTATAACATTTTAATTTACCATAACCCAAGATGCACGTGTACACGTGCTAGAGGAGTCATACATAATCATGAAATTCTGATATGGTTTATTGATTAAAAATCAAATACTAAGTAAATATAGAAACTGGTGTGACTGAGAAATTAACTATCACAAAAACAAATCATACTCATAACTGCAGAATACATGATCAACAACGTTGTAATTTCGATAAGAAAAGTTTGTCCCTGTGTTTGTCTTTTAGTCCATTGAATAAAAACTTCTAGAGTGCGAGAGTTAGTAACGTAAGATGTTTCTTCGAAAACATGTCAAGAGTCCCTAGGTAATAAACATACTAAAACCCCGGGACACTAGGAGGAGCCCCGGAGTGGGGGGAGGGGGGGAAAGGGTCCATTTTTTATTTTTCGCTTAAATCTCAAAAACGGTACATGTTAGAGAAAAACGTTCAAGGAAAAGTTGAAAGGCCATAAAATTATCTACAAGTTATACCTAAATCACTTTTTCCTATATCCTACCGTTTCTGAGTTACACGCATTAAAAAATGATTTTGGCTCAAACAATTTTCCTATACTACATACCCAAGTTTATCACATCAATCGATCAAAAAATATTTCTTTCTTCCATAAAACTCAAATGTGCAACTTGTGACCGGTACTGATAGATTGCTCTTGATTAGGTCTATCATTGGTAAAATAAACACATTCCTCCATGGAAGCCTTTAGGAGGAATCGATTGTCAAAATATTATATTAGGGTAGTTTTAGTTACTGAACTTGGACTATTTATTTTTTTCTTCCAAAAAAACTCAAAAGTGCGACTTGTGACCGGTACCGATAGATTGCTCATAATTAGGTCTATCATTGATAAAAATACTAGATTCCACCATGGAGGCGTTTAGAGGGAATTGAATTTTATTAGGGTAGTTATGATACTTTATTTTGACAATCGATTCCTCCTAAAGGCTTCAATGGAGGAATGTGTTTATTTTACCAATGATAGACCTAATCAAGAGCAATCTATCAGTACCGGTCACAAGTTGCACATTTGAGTTTTATGGAAGAAAGAAATATTTTTTGATCGATTGATGTGATAAACATGGGTATGTAGTATGGGAAAATTGTTTGAGCCAAAATCATTTTTTATTGCGTGTAACTCAGAAACGGTAGGATATAGGAAAAAGTGATTTAGGTATAACTTGTAGATAATTTTATGGCCTTTTAACTTTTCCTTGAACGTTTTTCTCTAACATGTACCGTTTTTGAGATTTAAGCGAAAAATGAAAAAATGGACCCTTTCCCCCCCTCCCCCCACTCCGGGGCTCCTCCTAGTGTCCCGGGGTTTTAGTATGTTTATTACCTAGGGACTCTTGACATGTTTCCGAAGAAATATCTTACGTTACTAACTCACGCACTCTAGACCCCCTTTAGAGGTACTCATTCAATGGACTATTTAGTACAGAATATAGATATTAAAAACGACCATTTCTTTAACTTCCAGCTCCAAATTCAGCTGGAGCTGTCAAAACAGGAGAAGAAAGCATGGGAGGAGACAAAGATGTTCAAATGGCAGGAATACCAGGACGTGTCTTTAAGGAGGATGTTCAAGAAATACTCCCAACTAGGAACGTCGGCGCTGTCTGATGACAAGTACAAGTTATTGATGAAATCAGTCTCGGATATGGAGGCGAACTACGCGACGGCGAAGATCTGTGACTACCACAACAAGACAAAATGTGATCTATCTTTAGAACCAGGTAAACCAAATGTTTTATAAGAATAAACACATCGTCATGAAACCCACATTCAAATAAAATTTGAAATCAGATGATATTTGAATGTGACTTAACCTAGGATTCGGGCCAGGTTAGCCTTCGGGTTGCAGAGGTCAGATGACAGTCGCTCTGTGTAAAAATTTGGTTCCTAGTCAAATCTCTAGGTAAGGCAGCCGACTAACAAGGCAAAATATACAACATTTTGTGATGGATATTTTTTAAGTATTGCTATAAATTATGTTAGACACGTCTGTGATTTCACTCGCAGAAATATGTTTATTATTTTTAAAGAAAGGGGAAGGCCATTGGCCAGCAGTCAGATACTTAAGCCGAAAATAATAGTTAACGTTTATAAAATCAAATTTCAGAAATAACAGAAATATTTGCCAAGAGTCAGGACCCTGAGGAGCTGAAGCACGTTTGGATCGAATGGCATAAAGTAGCTGGTGCTCCTGCCAGGGATAACTTCACACAGTATGTGCAGCTGGACAACGAAGCGGCCAAACTTAATGGTGAGTATTTGAAACTTAATACAACCACGCCAGCCAAGATCCAAGTATTATGAAAGGCTAAAGCATAAATTTTGATCCAAGTGGCATAATAGCACCCGGTTCTAGCGTCAGACCCAAATTCACACATAACCTATGTTTGAATATAATTTATGGCAGTTAATGGTGTATAGTCCAGTAGTCCAGTAGCAACTAGACTATGTACCATTAACTGCAATAAATATTCACCAAAATCCAGAGCTATTCGTAGATGCATGCAACATAATATTATGCTAATCGAGTGGCCCAAAGCAGCCAGTGTATACAACGTGGACCAAACAGTGATGCCAAAAGTTAAAATTTTAATCCCAAAGTGCTTTCGACAGGGATAACTTTAGGTACACATAATCTGTTACTGATCTATGAAGTAGTAACAAAGTCACCAATATTTGAGAGAAGTAGTTTTATGCAATACCAGGAACTAATTGTGATACTTTTTCTAGATTTCAAAAACGTAGCTGATTGGTGGACATCAGAATACGAAGTGTCAGACTTTGAACAACAACTGGCGAAGTTGTGGCAAGATGTAAAGCCTTTGTACCAGCAGATGCATGCGTACGTGAGGAAACGGCTCCGAGACAAGTACGGTGACGAGGTGGTATCCGCTCGAGGACCTATTCCTGCACATCTTTTAGGTAAGTTGACAAGTAACTTTGGAAAACTGTCTTTGATGTGTAACCATTATGATCTTCAGCAGCTTACTGACATTTACCGTTTCTGTAATGCTTTTGTCACTTGTAATATGGTTGGCATTTTTCAGGCAACATGTGGGCCCAAACCTGGAGCAATATTGAGTCCTTCACCCGACCTTACCCAGACAAGAAAGAGATAGACGTCTCACAAGAGATGAAAGCCCAAAACTACACGGCTTTGAAAATGTTCCAGATGTCGGATGATTTCTTCAGATCTTTGAACCTTACAGCTATGCCGGAGAAATTTTGGAAAAACTCCATAATTGAGAAACCAACTGACAGAAATATGGTTTGCCATGCATCGGCTTGGGACTTTTACGATGGGGAAGATTTTAGGTAAGAATGAAGCTTCCTTTGGTATTAGAACATCACTAATTGGAGTTCAGTAATGCAAGAATTGTAAATGTAGATGACTAGGTGTGTTCTTAATCTGTGTGACACTTTACTATTTACAAAACATAGGAAAAAGTTGTGTGTTACACGTCATGGTTAAACTAATCAACAAGTTTGCTGCTATATTCAGTATTATATTTGTAGTTTAGTATTGTAAACTCTTGCTTCCAAACCATGAATCCCTTATAATGAAATGGATTATTTTGGTTGATTTAGTATATACCTACTTTGAAAATGAAGAAGGGCTGAAATTGTACCAGCGATAAAGACATTTTGTCAGCGCAATGAAAAATATATTTAACCTCTCATTGTCATTATTCATACATAACCATAACAATATTACACATCAGCTAATTCAGTTTGCAATTGATTATCCCATGGAAGCTGAACTATAGCATAAATTTTCTTGGGAAAGTTTAAATAATAGTAGTAGAAAGTAGTGGTCTACGTTGGAATCACCTATCAAACTTTTCCAAATTATATTATCTAACTTGTCTGGCTTTAATTTGAAGGATCAAACAGTGTACAACAATTGATTACGAGTATTTCCAAACAACTCATCACGAGATGGGCCACATCCAGTATTTCCTTCAGTATCGCGATCAGCCCGTTATTTTCCGCGATGGAGCGAATCCAGGTAATTTTCGGTGTTTCGAATTAAGATTTAATGAAAATTATGTTTTAAGGATCAAAATGTGTACCTCGATCGGCAGAGAACACTTGCGGACCGTGCACCATGAAATGGGACATGTACAATATTATTTGCAATATAGAAGTCAGCCCGTAGTATTTCGCATGGGTGCCAATCCAGGTGATTCAGAAAAGTATACAGTGGGGCGTTAACAGTTTTATCAATAATGTTTGATTGTGTTCTGAATAACCATTATATTCGTAGAAAAATAATAAAAAAAAATTCAATGA
Organism: Keiferia lycopersicella; assembly: GCA_029255805.1. Taxonomy (NCBI): domain Eukaryota; kingdom Metazoa; phylum Arthropoda; class Insecta; order Lepidoptera; family Gelechiidae; genus Keiferia; species Keiferia lycopersicella. The sequence continues at coordinate 10,443,861 of JARACZ010000007.1, forward strand.
AATGAAATGGGAATATTCAAGTGGCATGACTTAGATGAATAAATAACAAGTAATAAAATTTACTCTGAACTAGTCTAACTTTAAAATAAGAGTGTAGTTGTATTAGTAGTAGATTTAATCTGTGTACTTAATTCAATTTAACCATAGTAAGGCCGTCAGTAGTAAAACGCATAAAACTACTCGTTACTAACATTAAAATATACCTTCTTGTCGTTTTTTTATTGTGAAAATGTTTGTAATATTTTTGTGTTTGCTTCTTAATCGCGATTTGTGAATATTTTTTTCTTGTTTTGTTTGCAATAACAAGACTTTACTTGGGTATAAAACATTCCTTTTACCTATTACCACTATTTGTGAATAGTTCGGATTTGTAATTTGTGATTTTTATGGGGGTTTCTACTAACTTGACAATCATCTTCTAATATGCTTGTACTAAATATAATTCTGATGTACCAGGATTCCATGAAGCTGTTGGAGATACCATAGCTCTGTCTGTCACATCGCCTAAACATTTGCGTCGAGTTGGACTTGTCACTAGTGATGCTGAAGATGAACAGACCGAAATCAACCAGTTATACAAAATGGCAAGTAATTTTAAAGATATTTTTAGCAGTATCCTTTCAGAATTTTATATCTAGTTTGTGTAGCCCAATACTTGCATAGAAAACAAATTGATACAAGCTTACTTTAGTTTTAACTATTCATCTTTCAAAGCCTTTATTCTAGCTAAACTCTAACAAAAAATATATAAAATTTCAGGGTATGGACAAAATAGTCTTCCTTCCTTTCGCATACACTTTGGACTTATTCCGCTATGGAGTGTTCCGCGGTACTACAACCCCTCAAGACTACAACTGTCACTATTGGAGGCTTAGAGAATCCCTGCAAGGTCTGGAGCCGCCTGTGAACAGAACTGAGGAAGACTTCGATGCTGCTGCTAAGTACCATGTGTCTGCTGATGTGGAATACGCTAGGTGAGAAATAACTGCCTTTAGAGCTGCTTCAGTACTATTGGCTGGATGGCGAAAACGGGAGACAGTGTCTTGTAGCGGGAGTCGTACGTTCAAGGGCGTGTTCCTGATGTTTTTCTTAGTAGAGATTTTCTACGAAGACCGTTTTTAAACTCCCGTTCTAGCCTACCTGTCTGGAGAAATTTTAAGAACTAGTATACTTAGACTGTTAAAAAGAGTGACGAAAGAGCTACGAAAGATGGTCATACGAACGCACTCCCGTAGTGTACTATTATCGTCTGATTATAGTGGCTGTACGGTCATTCACAGCTGTGTTGAGCTGAGTTAATACTCTATGATGTTTGCTTATATTGCTATTGTCTATCATTCCAGATACTACGTATCATTCATCGTGCAGTTCCAATTCCACCGTGCGCTCTGTCAGCTAGCCGGCGAGTACGATCCCAACGACCTCACCAAGAAGCTAGTCGACTGTGATATCTACCAAAGCGTCGATGCTGGCAACGCATTAGCGTAAGTCCATGTTGCGTTATTACTACCTATTATTATTACGTATTGATATGTCGCCGTCTTTTTAGGCCAAGAGCAGTCGCCGCGAGTTGTACGTCCAGACGCATAATTTCCTAAATCATAAAAATGGCCTAAACGCACAGTGACCTAAACGCATAATGACCTAAATGCATAACGTCCTAAATACACATCAGGATTTTTTTCAAAAAGGAGTCAACTGCTAAATATTTTATAATAAAACGATATAATATTATTCATCCGTGTGATGCCAGCTTAGAATAGCATCACCCCATTTCTTTCCCGCGGGTGTCGTAAAAGGCGACTAAGGGACTCGAAGGTTTCATTATTACAATTTTAGGCGACAGACTGACTAACTACACGAGTTATCTGAATCGACCCTCAAATATTTGTCAGACGTGGCGCTTACGACCGTAATTTTACAGTCATTGGCGCTCTGCCTACTCCGCCAGGGATATAGGCGTGATTTGTGCGTGTATATGTGGGTTAAATTATACATTTAAATTTGTCTGGGTTTCCATCATCAAAATATATTTTTTGGCCAATTTGTAACTGTCCTGTTTGATAGTATCAAAGCGGCAAATCTATAATACTAAGCAGCTTAAGACATATGTAATGATAAATTGGATAAGTCAAACAGAGTAGCAACATAAAATTGCTCATAACTTTTTGGTTTTTTTCGCATTTCCAGGAACATGCTGAAGATGGGATCCTCAAAGCCCTGGCCGGACGCGATGGAGGCGCTCACGGGGCAAAGGGAGATGAAAGCTGATGGTCTACTGGAGTACTTCAAGCCTCTCTACGAGTGGTTGCAGCAAGAGAACCTACGAACAGGGGAATACATCGGATGGGAACCTAGTAAAGTCCGTAAGTAGATTGAGAAAACTGAAAGAAATACAATGTTGTTTACACAACATAGACGAGATCAGCAAAAACTGAATTGAAACAGTATTGAGCGTTGTTGTAGGCGTTCTGAAGTAAAAAAACAACTCCTGTGCCTGCCGGTGTTGTGGAGGTGGGTAGACGTAATCTTTATTTTAATTTTTTCATACCATCTTTCTAAGAGTGCAATATTCCAATACGGTTACTATACCTTCGTCAGGGAGTCCCGATCAGTTTGATCTGAATCAGTAGATGCAGTGTCAGTGTGTGTGTGTGGTGGTATACGGTTTTCTCTAAATCCATATTTTACTACCTTTAAAACCGGATCACCGTACAGTGTACACCGAAGCGGAGCATGGTGCAATTTTAGAATTCGTCTCATTCTGGCTCTGAACTCGTATGACTTCAGCTAGGACCTACTTACCAAGTTATTTTATTGTTTTTTTTTGCAGAATACTGCACAGCAGAGCAGCTAGCAGCCGAGCAGGCACAGTCAGAGACAGAGCCCCAGAAAGAGACGTGACCAGCACATGTACTTACTGTCTTAGTCTAATTTATCATCGCAAGTGTCAGTATTCGTAAATAAACCTTTTTTTAAGAAAGCCTACTGGTTTTATTTTCCTAGGCCATCAGTGGTCTGCTAGTAGGTACATACTGATCATGACTGTTTCTGATACCAAATTTTAAAACAATTCCAGAAAAAACGCAATGGAACAGATGAAATGGGAATAAAATTAAAAGTAAATTTTGCATGTCAGCCTGCGGTGGCGAAGTAAAAGAAAAATTACTTAGAGACCTACCTACCGGGTACCCTACCTACGCTATAATTATAGTTACGATTAAACCTACAGCTTAGAATATGATCATCTTACTAGAATAGGCGACGAGCTGACAACCTGTTGCCTAATAGTTATGGCATTTTTTAAATTGACTTTCAAAATATTGCCAGACGACCCGTTTTTGCGGTCATTTACGCTCTGTCTATCCGTAAGGGATAAAAGCGTGATTCATTGTGTAAAATATTGGAGAATATTTAATTTGTCAGTAGCATAGTGACCAATAGATACTATGAAGTGCAACATTATATGAATTAAAAAGATTTTACATTTTACTGCTTACACTTCGAAAGACAAAATTGGGACTTGGGTGTTCTTCTTCGAGTCGATCTTGGTGACATCATTTATAAGACCTTGGACCAATAATTGGGTACAACAATAGTATGACTGGATAGCTGGCGCTACCTGGAGATAATGTTAAAATAGACTTAGGTTTATCTGTGCCTATATCATTCTGTTCTTCAAGCCTTTGAAGTGGATTTTTATCATATCTCATGTCATCGTTGAGATAAATACAAAATCCATCGTCTGAAATAATATTCGTCGTCGGAGGAGTTGGTAGACGGATCCATCGTAAGTAAATTAAATATTATTTTATTATTCCTATAAACTTTTAACTATGTAGAAAAATCTCTAATTCTTTCCTCTTAAGTTTTATATCATAGACTTTGGAGTTGAGCTCTCTATAATGCTAGCTTACTTGCGAAATTTTTGTACGATAAGTATATGCTTATTATGAATAGATAGTCTATTTAAGCATTTAAGCGAGCTCAGAACGGTTCGCCGAAAAACCTTTCAACGATGTCACTGTCTTACGAAAGCATAATTCGTCGATATCATGGTTTGCCGATAGCATTGTTTGCCGTATCATAGTTTGCCGACAGCACGGTTCACCGAAACAATTATTCACCGTTAACACTATTGGCCTTTCTCCGATTTGCCGAGTGTATAGTATGCCGATGACATGATTTGCCGACGGCTCGATTCCATACATGCATACTAATATTATAAATGCGAAGGTTTTTGTCACCACTCGAGGGTCTGGAGTAGGTACCTGAAGTAGACCACCAGGAGTGCTACCAGGAGCCCACCTAAACTATACGAAATACTAATATGGCACCAAAGCAAAAGTAGTTCAGCTTGATGGGTAGCTTCTGCTGGCATATACATTTCGAAGGTTTGGAGTACCTGATGTAGACCACCAGGTACACCATCAGGAGCCCACCTAGACTATTGGAGGTACAGATATGGCACCAAAGCAAAAGTTGTTCAGCTTGATGAGTAGGTCCTGCTGGCATATACACTTCAAAGGTTTGCAGTACCTGATGTACGCCATCAGGAGCTCACCTAGTCTAGTGGAGATACAGATATAGCACTAAAGCAAAAGTTGTTCAGCTTGATGAGTAGTTCCTGCTGGTATATACACTTCAACGGTTTGCAGTACCTGATGTACACCATCAGGAGCTCACCTAGTCTAGTGGAGATACAGATATAGCACCAAAGCAAAAGTTGTTTAGCTTAATGGGTAGCTGGGTCACATAATACATTTCGAAGGTTTGGAGTACCTGATGTAGAACAGTAGGCGCACCACCAGAAGACACCTAAACTATTGGAGAAGCTACCCATCAAGCTGAACAATTTTTGCTTTGGGGCTATGTCTGTTTCTCCAATAGTTTAGGTGGGCATCTAGTGGTACACCTGATGATCTACATTAGGTACTCCAAACCTTCGAAGTGTATATGCCAGCAGAAACTACCTATCAAGCTGAACAACTTTTGCTTTTGTGCCATATCTGTAATTTCAATAGTCTAGGTGGGCTACTGTTTTAGTGCACCAGCACCTGGCGGTCTACATCAGGTACTCCAAACCTTCGAAATGTATATGCCAGCAGAAGCTACCCATCAAGCTGAACAACTTTTGCTTTTGTGCCATATCTGTAATTTCAATAGTTTAGGTGCAACACACCCTGTATAATCATACATACATACATACATATATCACGCCTTTATCCCTTGCGGGGTAGGCAGAGCGTTAACGGCCGTAAAAATACATCAGGTACTCCAAACCTTCGAAATGTATATGCCAGCAGAAGCTACCCATCAAGCTGAACTACTTTTGCTTTGGTGCCATATTAGTATTTCGTATAGTTTAGGTGGGCTCCTGGTAGCACTCCTGGTGGTCTACTTCAGGTACCTACTCCAGACCCTCGAGTGGTGACAAAAACCTTCGCATTTATAATATTAGTATGCATGTATGGAATCGAGCCGTCGGCAAATCATGTCATCGGCATACTATACACTCGGCAAATCGGAGAAAGGCCAATAGTGTTAACGGTGAATAATTGTTTCGGTGAACCGTGCTGTCGGCAAACTATGATACGGCAAACAATGCTATCGGCAAACCATGATATCGACGAATTATGCTTTCGTAAGACAGTGACATCGTTGAAAGGTTTTTCGGCGAACCGTTCTGAGCTCTATTAAGCGACAGACCTACGATTCAACATTTAACGTGACTGAATCTGAAATATTAAGGAATATCAACCGACACACAATCTAACACAGGTGCAACCACGTGCAACCATGTTTTCGAAAATGTCTTTTCGAGATATTTTGCCATATTTTTAGCTGCCATGCTAAATATAAACCTAGCTCTCTACGTCGCAAACCCAAACCACCTCGACTAAGTATTAGATTAGGACATTTCAGACTAATTTATATTTCATTCACGAAACAAATTAGAAAGCACATCAATTAATGTATTAGTCATAGTCGTAGTACAAACTTGTACCTAATTTTGATAATAGTAGTTAACTAATTTTGATAAGTTTTAAAACTCCTATAATATTATTTAATTATTGAACTTATTTCAGATTTTCTTTTTGCGAAATATTGTTTCCTACCATATCTCCTGATCGTAAGTTACGATTGTTTGATTTTATTCAATAATTATATCCAATTTCTATCGTGTCAATAGCAAGACCATTCACCTGATATCAAACTTGCATGTTCAATTAACACATATCTTTCCTCAAAACCTAATTTTTTTTGTTTTCCACATTTTCATACAACGGATAAGTGATCGAACGCATGGTCATATTGGTCATGAATGAGTCTTGCCTTCGAGTACTATATACGTTGATGTCCTTCCACCCATCAGTTTCGGATATTTTTACACGGACAAAGATTTCAAACACTGAGAGGTATGATGGACAGTCCAATACCCTAAAAATATTTGCATAATAAATGAATCTACATACACTTTAGATGCGGTGTTCAGTATGTGACAAGATTTCGGAGAGTTTGAAGTGTTTATTTTAACTTATTACTTTAAAAAATGCCGTGCGGATATTTCAGTGAGACAGCCAAAAGGGCCATTTTTGTAAGTAGGTACAAAATTAGATGCTCTAGGGATAACTAAAATCAGTTCACGGAAGTAATGAGTATAATTCTTCAGTAAAAATATTTTTTAGCTATAATCCTGTAAGGTATATTTTTCACTGATTTCCGAATAGGGACGATTGATGACATGCTCGTATTTGAGTACTTGACAAGGCCTTCGCTCTTTACAATACCATGTTTTTGCAATATGTAAATACACCAATTTTATGGTATATGAGTAAACAATATCTATGACAAACCAAAATTTTTACTGCATGTGATTGTAGCTCTGTGTGCCAAGCATCTATCTTTGATTGAATTGAGTGAATACGCGTACTGAATCTTCTTAAAAACTCTATTAAAAACTAGTATGTTAACTACTATCACAAAGTATTTTAAGGTATTTCTCATAGTATTCGATATTTGCCACATAATTATAACTACAGATTATATTGTGCAAACAAGTAAATCTCATTTATTCGATATTACAGATGGTTCTGAAGATAGCCGGGGAGTTGGCTCTTGTTGGAGCAATAGCCTCAGTCTTCGTAGTAGCTGCTCGAGGATGGGCAGAGGAAAAAGCTGCCGAGGAGGCTTCAGGTCGGGAGTACATGAGGACCTTAGATGAAGCAACTGCCAAGATGAAGAACAGGATGGCGGAAGCCGAATGGAATTACGTGACCAACATGACGCAGCACAATGAGGCAGTTCAGGTAATAGAAATACGATAACGTTTACTATTGAAAACTACTGCAAAGACCAGCTGGTATTTTCTTGTACAGACAGGTGGAAAATCTTACATCATGAAATCTTTATTTTGCAGTTACAAGTATATCTGGAAGCAGCTGCAGAGGAGAAAGAATACTGGAAAGAAACTATGACCTACCTCTGGCACGAATTCGAAGATGAAGATTTGAAAAGAATGTTCAAGAAGTACAGTGCACTGGGAAGCTCTGCTTTGCCTGAAGACTTAAACCAAAGGTTGATACAAGCAAAAAACAATATGCAAACAAATTACGCAAAAGCAACTATATGCGATTACAAGAATAGAAATAAATGTGATCTTCACGTTGAACCTGGTAAGATGCCATACATTTCGTATAATTACGTGTGACAGAATAGCAGACGAATAAGCTTCACGTGCTGTGGGTAATTCTCATTCCTTAAAATGTAATTCCTTTGCAGAAGTAACAGATATCTTTGCTAACAGCGAGGATCCTGAAGAGCTGAAACACGCTTGGCTGGAATGGCACAAAGCTGCAGGAGCTCCTTCAAAACATGATTTTTCGGAGTACGTAATGCTGACAAATGAAGCTGCAAGATTAAATGGTACCTTGTCGTTTTTTATATTGTAACAACTAATTATTTGTAGCTCGATTCCCGCTCCGTTGTCGCCATCAAGCACAGGAGCGCAGGCCAGAGTTGGGTACTCTTGAGCCAGGAACGCTGCGGGGCGGGCTCTTCGACCAGTTTTTAATTTATGTTTTAGTTATTAATTCATAATTTTCCTTTCTTTGTATTAAATTGTGAATTTTGTGTGTATTCTTGTAAATTTACTGTAATTTTAAAAGTTTGTAAATAAATGTAATTTTTAACTATTATTGATCACTACAATGCAATTTTCAATCAATGTTCTAGTATTAACGAAAATAGTAAATTTCCTTTTCTTCTTTCAGGTTTCGAGACTGCAGCTGAATGGTGGCTCAGTGAGTACGAAGAAAATGACAGCGAAGAACAGTTTGCAAAACTATGGAGCGGTGTCAAGCCTCTTTATGACCAGCTACATGCATACATTAGACGTGTTTTGAGAGAAAAGTACGGAGAAAATGTTGTATCTGCAAAGGGTCCCATTCCAGCGCATTTACTTGGTAATTTAATCATCAATATAAAATATACGTATTTTTTTCCATTTGCTTTATATTTTTGATAAAAATATATAGTTACCAACTTAATTTGTTTGTAGGAAACATTTGGGCTCAGCATTGGAATAACTTAGACAAGCTAGGCAGACCCTACCCTGAAAAACCAGACGTCGATGTGACTAATGCACTTATTGAACAGGTAGTCAAAGCTGTGTTTTTACTAGTACTACTACTTACTAAATAATATTATGAGTATTATCATACTACATGTTTTTAATTGCAGAATTACACCGCCGTAAAGATTTTTGAAAAAGCCGATGAGTTCTTTACATCTTTAGGTCTGATGGGAGTCCCAGATCTTTTCTGGCAAAAATCTATATTTGTAAAACCAAACGATGGAAGAGAAATGGTTTGTCACGCATCAGCTTGGGACTTCTTTGATGGAGAAGATTTTAGGATCAGACAATGCACCAGTATTACCAGTGAATTCTTTAAAACCACGCATCACGAAATGGGACACATCCAATATTATATGCAGTACAAAGATATGCCAGTCATCTATAGAGCAGGAGCCAACCCTGGATTCCATGAAGCCGTAGGAGATGTTATTGCCCTTTCAGTTTCTACTCCCAAACATTTGAGAGTAATGGGACTTCTGGAAGATGGACCGGAAGATTTAGAATCCAACATCAACCAACTGTTTAAAATGGTACCTACTCCTTTTCATTATTTACTAAGAATTAAATTTTAGTTAGGACTTTTGTTAGGATATCTTCTGATAATTGACTTTCTCATTCCAGGCTCTGGACAAAATAGCGTTCCTTCCATTTGGATATCTCATGGATCTCTACCGCTACAGCGTATTCCGTGGGACAACTTCTCCTGATGAATACAACTGTCATTTCTGGCAGCTGAGGGAGTCCCTGCAGGGCATTGAGCCACCAGCCCCCAGATCAGAACAGGACTTTGATCCTGCTGCTAAGTATCATATTGCTGCTGACGTAGAATACATGCGGTGAGTGGTAGCATAGCATCTATGGGTATGCACATATCACGCCTCTATCCCTTGTGGAGCGTCCATGGAAACTGAGATGAAAAATTCAACACACTAATTACTTACAGTAATATAGAGTTTTCTAGTCTACTTTATAGTGTTCTATATTATTATACGACATTTTATTGTTCCCAGATACTACGTCTCGTACATAGTCCAGTTCCAATTCCAGCGCTCTCTATGCACGGCAGCCGATGAATATACTCCAGGAAATAACTCAAGACTACTTTCAAACTGCGATATCTATAAAAACAAGGCAGCTGGAGACATTTTAGGGTGAGTAGAAATACTTATAAATATAAATATGTTTTTTTTTTATTGAAAATCTATTTTTAATTTTGATAACACTATTTAGTCATTTTAGGGGGCGTGTGTACATTGTACAGGTCAATTTCTATGATAAGCTTAGTAAATAATTGAATCCCATGTAACTCATAGTCATTTCATTTAAGTACACTACACTATAGGTAGTCAAATCAATCAAACCTTAGTGAGTCAGAGGTTTATTGTCTCCTTTTTAAATAGATTGCGCAGTTTTTGTTCAACAGTTCTTCCACAGTATTTTAATTACTTCATTCTTGGTATGTGGTATTAGGTACTTTTTTGTAGACGTATTGTTTTTTTTCATCAGTGATGAGATTTTTGATTCATATATGTTTTGTAAAACTCATCTAGAATTATGTTGTTTATGTAAGTTGGAGAGGAAACGCCTTGTTAGAGATGCACTTGTAGTGTAATGTCATAAAGTAACATTGACCTGTTTTAAAGGCACCAAGACCTAGGCATAACTTAGTTAACACAAAGGTCAACATAGCTATTTGTCTGCAAGTTTCTTGTGGTACTTATTCGACAAGTTCTAGTATGTATGTATATTTACTTTATAGCACCTTCTTAAAATTAGTACAGGAATAAGAAAACACACGAAAACACAAACAAGATATGGCACAAAGGCGAACTATAAAATGTACTTTACAAGATCAGCTCTAGTTTATAATGTACTTTAAAAAAGTCATCTTAGCCTATTTATTATTAGCTCTTATTACATTTTAACAGTAAAAAGTTGAATGGTTCTCATGTGATCATGTCACTGAATATCATAAGAGTGAAAATGTTTCTTTTTTGAATTTCCAGTCAATCTTATGTTATATGTTACGTTTAAAAAGAGCGATGCTCCTGTTGTGAACTATTTTAAAATTCTCTTTATTAGCCTTCTCTTTGACGTCTTTTTACGACATCATACCAATTTTCTTCTTTCCAGTAAAATGCTGAAGATGGGTTCGTCAAGACCGTGGCCGGATGCGATGGAAGTCCTCACTGGCCAGCGCCACATGGACGCCAGTGGAGTCCTGGAGTACTTCCAGCCTCTGTACGATTGGCTGAAGGCAGAAAACGAACGCACTGGCGAGCATATTGGATGGGAACCCAGCAAAGTTGGTAAGTTGCAGACTCCTTAGTGATAACTTTTGAAATTAGAATCAAATTCAAAGGAATAAATAAAAGGTGATTCCCATAATTGCCACTCAAATTTGCGGCGTTTCTCACGAAGATAGTTGTTAAAAATCGCAAGATTATCAACATAGATTGTGTAAAAACATATGACAACTTGACGAAAATGTAGGATTTCATGCAAGTAGAATTTCTGTATAAGATCTTTGTTCAAGTTTTTTTCAATACTTAAGTAAATTTATTCTTTCTTTTCAGAATATTGCACTCCTCTTCAGAAGATGGATATGGAAAAATCTGAGTTCAGGAAAAAATTAAGGAGTTTTGGCATTTAAAAATGAAAATAGTATACTGTAATATAAAAAAGTTGTAGTAGAGGGACTGTCATAGATTTTAATAGACTAATTATTTATTGATAAAAATTGTTTAATTATTTTATCATATTATTTAGGTACATACAAATTAAAAGTTTCACGATTTTACTTGTTTGAGACTTTGGCGAAAAATTTTGACGTAAAGAAAACCATAAAAACATGCGAGATTTTATACCCCTGTATAATTAAGGTGATTCTACACGTGTCGGACGATATTGCGATTTTTGGGAAACAGCAAACCTCTGGATAGGTGGCGCTGTGCTTGGCATTTTACCGCAAAGAACAGAACGTAACATTTTTTTTTCACTTGGATGTATGCGATCATAAAACGAACGTAACATGACATTTGTCATTGATTGTCACATGTGGTATGTTATTTTTCGTCTTTTGGGTTTGAAATCTAGGCAAATAGTTCAACGCCTTATACAGAGTTCAGGGAATATAGTTTCTATAATAATTCTCAAAATGAAAACTCCCTATTACATCTACCTACATGCTATCACATTCAATTATTTTTTTTTAATGAAACCGTACAGACAGAATTCCGCAAAATCATGCGGTGCATGTGAGTACGAACTCAAATACTGGAGGTGCGATAATGACAATAATGACACCTTCGAAATTACATGGTACCTAACAACACGTAACTACTTCTCGGACTGTTATATTTATGACCTTATTGCACTGGATTTGTCGTTTCCTTGCTTGCTATGATAATAAATCACAAAAAGTTAAGTAGTACCATTTTAGATGTGGTTTAGTTGGGATTAGTACAGTAAGATGGATCCATTGTCGGCTTTGGTTTGGTCCAAGTCATCTTCAAACAATAGAGATAGAGTAGACTCTACTCAATAGAGGGTCAACCAGGGGGACAAGCCTCCACATTACAACAACTGTTTATTTTATTATATGCAGTAAAATTCACGATAAGGGTGATATCATTTGCGGACTACTATCAAATATTTTCTAAAAAGTATTTATTCAGTGTAAAAAAAAACAAGTGTAAAAACAAAATAAAATCCACAGCAAAAAACATAACAACAAAACAAAAAATATAAAATAAAACTAAACAAAAACTTAACCTAACCTGTCTACTATAAACCCACCCCAGATCAAACTATCAAATTAGCAGAGTCACGAGGGGCGCTGTTATGCCAAATACAGCGGATATTCGCATACTTTGCCCAAGTTAACATGAGCTCGTTCTTTATGCAACCTACAAATAAACAATATGACTAAGATAAGAAGCTATAAGACATTCATCATAACACAAAAAACGCACAATAAACTTGACAGATTAGTGGTGTGTGCTCCGACAGAGGTCCGAAAAGTGATGTTTTTGTGGTCGTTTTTTTCATGTGGCCGTGTTTTCCGGTCCATTTGTTCGTGTGACAAGGCTAGGTGTTGTGTGATTGATCTAGAGGCAAAGTAATCGTCAAACTACGTAGTGGATCGTTGACCATAAGATAATACCATAAGTTATTTATAGTAATCGTACTTTACTTTAACTATAGATATCCTACTCTATTATTCATCTTTTTTCATTACTTTTACCTTTAGGTAATTATCTAAAATAATAATCTTTCTCTTTTTGATTCTTTATGGGAAATGCACTTTGCGAGACTGTTTTTAAATTATTGATACTGCACGTGTAGAAAAAACCGGAACTCGACCTGAAAGTCAATACCCAGGTTCTAGATGCTCCTAAAATCTAAAGCCAAGATCTCATCGGGTCATTCAACGATTCATCAACTGATTTGATTTGCAAAACATAATTAACAACCAGGGCTTGAAAATCTGCTGTAGATCACATTCGCTCGCTAGACATTTCAGATGTTTCTCCATTGAATGCTCAGTGTACGAAAGAACAAAAAAAATTACACCGAAAATGTGTAAAAAGTGTGTGAAAGACGAGTAAGTACGTATTGGCCGACATTCGGTTAAACTTGGCGCATAATTAGAGCCATAATTAGACCTTAGGGCTGTCAGGTCAAGGCTTGCGGGGCAGGCGAACTCTGTGCTTTGCTAATTCATAGTTTACTTCTGTGATCGATACTGTATTAGAATATCTACCAGCTACCTGTACGAGAATTTCTTAATACGAGTAATATCATTTGTATCCAGGATTACTTTTTTTTAATGTTATGACAGCTAAGCTAATAAGCATTGACTCAAATAAGAATTGTTTTATCGCTACTAATAATTCGAACATTCCTCTGAACTATATGCAGTTGTTTTGTTTAGTACCTAATATAATATATATATGTATAACATTGCTTGATTGAGGAGGTAAAACCTATATGTCATGCTTAAATCCTATTAAGTCAGGCATGTTTTTTACCAAATTAAAAGATCAACAAATATTGCACTTGAAAATAATAGAAATGACGAGTAATCAAGAGATTAGCCGCGCCCATGGCCATTATGATGCTGTTAATCTGTACACGCTAATTAATCATAATCACAGTTGTTAATCACGTTGCGATTCGATACGATTTGATGATCAAGACGATTCAATTTGAGTCATAGGCATATCAATCAAACCTGTGTGGCTTGATCCTATGACAGCTTCTATGACAAGTCTATAGAAATCCACACTGTCGCAGAAAATTGACAGAATAATCAACTCATTTTCAGCACAACTGTCGCCTCTGACACCTCGTTGGATGACTCGGAGTCCCACAAAAAGAAGAAGTTATCTTCAGATTATGTTTAACTCTATCGTATAATAACTTTAAAGGTTGGGTTTAGGCTCAGCTACTTTATAGAGCTCAGGGAATAAGCGCCAAAAGAGCCTAAGTAATGTAATCTGTAATTGTATAAAACTAGAGGCTGCGCCCGCTGTAACGCATTTTCCCGTGGGAATCAGATGATTTCCCGGAAAGTATTATGCATAAAAACCTTCCTCTTGAATCATTATATATATTTAAAAAAATGCATCAAAATCCGTTGTGTCATTTTAAAGATTTAAGCAATCATACATACATGCAGACGCGAAAAGCGACTTTGCTTTTATACTATGTAGTGATATAACTGCATTTTAGTCACAGTCAACCTTGTCAGGTTACCTCAGCTGCAGTGGGCAAGCGATTCAAATGCACTCGTGCGGATAATACAGCGGATATTAACTTAACTATTCTAATATTTCGTGCATTTTTTTGTGTATGTGGCATTGTACTTCAGTATGATTCAGCATATGCGCCATTTTATTTACACATTTTTAAACTGTTATTGTCAAGTGTACAGATGGGTTTTCATGAGTGCGAGCCTGGCGGAATTGTTCCTGTAGCCTGAAGCAATTTAAAAAAAAAAAAAAACTTCTAAACAGATCAATACAAAAAAAAAGTAATTAGTTAGGCTTCTACGTCCAACCTAGCGCAAAAATAACGCTGCGCTAACGGTTCCGTCTGTCAAATCCCACGCACAACCACTGCGTTGCTTGACGACGCATCCGTTAGCACAGCGCTAGCGCTGTGTCGTGCCAAACGATGTCATTTTGCCTAACATTTTGATCGTGCGTCATACGCTGTCACTGCATTGGTTCAGCGTTATTTTAGCGTTCGTTTGACGGACGTCAGAGATGCGCTGCGTTGGATATTGAGTGTGAAAGAGGACTTAAGTGTACAGATTGGCATGCATGCGTACGAGCTTGGAAGAATTATCCCTGTACAGAGAAGCCATTTACAAAAATAAAATATTAAACTCCTAAACCATATTCTAAACTGATCATTAGAAATAAAATATAGTTAGTCACTGTGTGTTATTTTCCTGCAAAATAAATGTCATAGTTGTAAATTAATCTAATAGATATCATCAAGATTCCCATAGGTACCGCATTCCAGTTCATCTTTGACCTCTCCTATAATTCTGCATTTAAAATTAGAACATGACGCAATACACTGACAATAAATCAGTTAACTTGTCTTATGTCTCCTTTAGAATTCTAGAAGTGGTTAAGTAGAGTTAAAAAGATCTTAAAGATTTACACGTGGCGATAGTGGCCGTATTCTCTGCCTACCCCGCAAGGAATAAAGGCGTGATATATGTATGTATGTTAAAGATTTAAGGTTATAAAGCACTATGTATCACTCGGAAGAAAGTCCGATTGCAAGCTCGTGTGTATTGATGCCCTCAGCTGCGCTTCGGGCCTCAAACTATACCCTCGTTGAACAATCGGTACCTTTCCCACCACGTGATCAATGTACTATTGATAACTCAGATACAAGTTTAGGGCGTTTACTGCCTGAAAGTAAACTAACTACTAACAATCGCGACAAACAAAGAAAAGTGGAAAAGAAATGTCCTGTTTTATAAAAATAACAAGAAAAACTATTATAAAAAGTTTAATTTTCAAAACACTCTACATAAGTTTTTAATTACTGTAGCTACTGCATTTTCAGTAATATTCTTCCTTTTTTCTCCACCATTGCAGAAATATTATCCACAATTTCAATTTAGATAATAATGAATGTATTTATGTGGAACCCAATATGTGGAAATTAACAAGTTGTAGTATTTTCATTACCCATTTTTCATTTTACATACATAAATCACGCCTCTTTACCGTTGATGTAGGCAGAGACTATTTCCTTCCACTTGCTAGGATCCTGGCAACTTCTTTCACTTCTTATACTTTCATCTGTCTTTTCATGCACGCTCATCGGTGTAGGGTACTTCTGACCTGACCTTTCTTCTTTACCTATTTTAGTATTTCAGAATCCATATTATAAAGCCAGTACTAGTAGAGCTAGTGCAGTAAAAGAGCTGTCATTTAGCTTGCAAGGAGCGGCAGAGACGCACAAACACATAAGACATAACATTATGGTGGTCCAAGTACTTATACGCATGATTCCCACGGTGGAACTGGCACAATAGGAAAATTACGTGTCGCGTGGTAGGTATAGCACAAGCATTTATATTGAGCTGTTAATACCTACTCTAGTTTTTGTGACTCGGATTGAAATGATCAATACACATCACATTAAATTTACATAATATTTTGGGTAACACGAATGATTGATGAAAAAGGATTAAGGAAGATAAATAGCTTGTTTATTCAACCTAAATGGACGGTGTTTTACTAACTATTATGATTGTATCCATTTTAAGATGAGATAACAAAATAAGAGCAGTCACAAAGAAAATATAAAAATTGAATTCCGAAGCGCAGCGTTGCAACATAATTACTATCAAAAAAACACAATTGCAAATTCAAAACACCGCCCGTGTGAAGCATAAAATTTAAAAAAACTTGTAGAATACAGTTGGCAGACAGTAGTAGGTTCAAATACAGCTCCGTGGTTTCTTTGAAATAACTTTTTCGCGAGAAATAGGTAGGTGTCATGTGGTTATAACAGCTCTATAAATTGTTAAGAATTTTCCGACTTGTTTAACTTGCATACCGCACTGAATGAAAACTCTTGTCGTTTTTGTAGTAGGTAAGTACTGCGTTTAGGTACTTTATTCGACATAAGTGATATATAGCTATTACGGATGAAAGATAAATAACAATAATATTTAAAAATAAAATGAATTTAAAAAAAGATCTGGAAGTATTTGAAAGGGAAAATAAGTCTATGTAACTGAATAACTTTCCTCAATGAGAAATATGGAAAAATTAACCTCCCTCACAAAACTCTATAGGCTGGTTTGGGATCCCTTTCGTTAGCATAATGTTTTTTCCACTAATATGTTTTGGCATAACATGTTACGCATAATTCTTTTTCCCCTATTATATCTTTGTCATAAACATTTTTTCGCATAATATTTATCTTGGCATTATCAGTTTATTTGGGTCTAACAATTTTTTTATAGAGGTTAGGTTAGGTTAGGTTAGGTTAGTATTTTTATAGACATTAGGTTAGGTTAGGTTAGGTTATGTTAGGTTATTAAATTATGCTTAACGTGTTATGCCTACTATTTTTATGCGTAATTATTATTAGTTCAATGTATATTGTGCCAACCTATGTTATGCCTAATATTTTTATGCAAATATATAGTGAACCGGCTGGTTTGTATGGGAGAGGCACTCACGCCCTACTCGTATTTCATAACATCTTTTGTAGAAGTAGATTTGGTTGAAGGCTTCTTCTTCCTCTATAGTGCGGTTCACAAACGACTCGGTTAACTCTACTTGGTTACAGAGTTTTAAAATCGCACATTACTTAGTGAAAATGTCCTCAAAATCGAGCGAACAACGTCGTATAAAGAAGCTTTATTGAGACTTGAATCCGGACAAAAATTTTAGAATGAGTCTTTTACTAACAACGTAAGCGCTACCCGTATTGCAAAATCATTAGAAACAACAATTCTTACCTTAGGGAGTGTCGACGTACTTCCCAAAGGACGTACAGTTCAGTTTCTAAACGTCGATGTAGGTAGGTATTCAGTTATATAACTAAGTGACTATTACACAATGTAAGGAGCGCACATGTAGGTATACCTCACCTTGTTGAAACATCGTTTTACGATTAGTGTTTTGTCATTCTGGGATTACTAGGGCAGCATTGTGGAGCAGAGAAGGCATGTCAACATATTGACCACAGACAGAAGTACCGTCTTTCTTTATGTACCTGTAGAGACAGATGAACGATTTCAACTCATAGCTAAAAATAAATAAAAGTTTACTTACAGGATGTAAAAAAAAAGTTGCAAATATTTTAAGGAGTGAACCAGCCCATGAAACTGTGCAAATTTCCCCAGGGAATATGTTACGACCTATGAGTCGTAATAAAAATTTAGGATCCCCAGTACAAAGTTACCAACCGATCAAATAAGTTTGTATAGAAGGTCCAAAAAAAACTCTCATAATTCGACGGATAGAATTGTTCAGTTTCATAGTTTATAAAATCCCATATAATCGTACCTATAGCTCAAAGTAAGAAGTATATTTTCGCAAACATGATGGTACAGACACACATTCTCTTAATTTTCTTGGACCCTTTTATACTATGCTTTTGGAAAAGCTCAAACTTCTGAAGTACAACTTAAAGAATTTTTGTTCGACGATTCTTAGGTTAGTCATGTCATAATAGTTCCTGAAGAATACTTATTCGAAAACCATTGTCACTTAGAAGGCCCGATTGCGCATACAGGCGTGACGAAGAGAGTGATAACGATAAGAAAGGGAAAGTGCTAACTGTGTCAGAAGGCAGCCGTCATAGGACTCAGGAAGTGGTGACCCTGAAGCCGAACCTTACCAAGAAGTTAATGACATAACAACAATGGTTGTTGAGGGGTTTCACTGAAAAGTCACTCCATATTTAATGTACGTTTTGTAAGTTGAAATTTTTCTTGTAAATCTACTATACTTTATTATACTGAAACGGATAGAACTTAGTTTTGATGAGGCATTATTTTTTACTTTTTCCATTCGTAGTTCTTCTATTGCACGGGTTGTTGCAAAGTCTCGAAGCTCACGGGTGAAATTCAGACACGGGATTTTTATTATGACAAATCCTACGGGAAATGATTTATGTCATATGTAAAGCATTCCAAATAGAGAAACTACTAGATGCAGGTTTCAAGTGCCTTCGCAAATAAAAAGTAATTAACCAAATAATTAATAACATACAAAACGGAAAATATAAAATTTAATATCAATAGTTTACCAATCAACAAATTTTAATTTTCTTACTGACTAATACCATAAAATAATCAATAAGACAATAATTACAGATTCTGCACGCTATTGGATTATGAACAACTTCATTGTCATCTAATTACATTACTCATCTCAATGCTCATTAACAGCTGATTCATTATCAATTTCAGGATAAACCCAGAGACCACCATTCTGTTTGGTTCATCACATATTCACATCAGCCTATAGCAGTCCATTGCTGGACATAAGCTTTTCCCACGGTACGCCACAATGAACGATCGACCGATCTCCGATCTTTTTGGTTAATATGTCAATGTCGTTACAGAATCAGGTTACAGGCATCTCACTCAACTTCTTCATTTCAAAGAACGAAAATCAGAAAAACGGGAGGATGGAAAACTGTTTTCACAATTTCGTTTTAAAACAAATGAGCTTCGAGTTTTGTTTTCGAGACGAGCTTTTAAAAACTTAAAACAATTTTCGAAACATAATAAGTCAATAGTATATGGATATGGACCACCTCGGAAAATATAACAGGTTGGATTTGGATTCCGCATGTGAAGAGCTATCTTCAACAAATGAAAATGTTAATATTTTACGATCATATCTTTGACAAGTTTGTCAAGATGGAGTGTTGGAATTATAGTTATTTTATTTTATTATTATTCTCGTCAGCGATTAATTGCACACCATAACATACCCGCTACCTCTATTACAGCAAGGGCACTCATTTCTGTACCTACGATGTACAGACAGATAGACAAAGCTATTCACACGGCCCGAGTTCAGAGGTAAGCAGCGCCGGCGCAGTCGAAACCGCGATCGCAACCGAGTAATACGCACCATTGGTTGACACAAAAAGCCTGAAGAAAAATCAGGTCACGACATGGCCTGCGCTCAAGTCCGCAGGCTCACTAAAGCCTGGTTCCAAATTAAACTAGTGCTGTTTTTAGTTAGCTTTTCTTTAGCCGAACCACAGTTGGATCTACCTCCGCTATCCCAAGTATCTAGTACTCAAAGGAATCCTTACGGGTATGGACTTTCTAGTACCCCTGCGTCAATAAATTCACCAGGAAACCAGTATGATGTGCGAGGTCCTGTGCAGTTCAGTACATCAAGACCGGTCTCCACGCCGGGAGTGTATCCGGTATCTTCAACCCCTTATAGTCGGATCAATCCGGACATAAACAACAACGGATATCCGAGCCTGGATTATGGCAACGGTCGAAATCCTAGTTCATCGCAACGACCATTCGATGACAGGAATCGGGATGACAGGATCGATATAAACAATGACCCGAATTTCAGAAGGAACGATCCTAGTTTTGTGAGACATGACCCTAACTTTGTTGGAGCGAATCCTTATGATTTTAACAGGGGAATAGAAGGGAATACTATTGACGATAGGTTTCATCAAGTGAACCTGCAGCAGGTCAGAGACTTTTTGCTCCAAGCGGACGACCAGGCGTCCAAGGAGTGCACCAACAACGTCGCCGCGCAATGGAACTTTGAAACTAATGTCAACGACGCTACGCAACATGCCGCGGTAAGTAACATCTCCTTTGAATACTACATTGAATCAGTATTGAATGACAACGTTTATCTTGTTGTTCTTATTATTTTTATTTGGGAAAATTCTTTAAAGGTTTTTTCATAAACCTAACGCGGAATCTCAGTGTGGATTTCTTATTCTGTGACAGATAGAGGCAACAAATGATGTCAAAGAAGTTCAGCAAATGTCCACGAAAGTTGTCATATTTCACAAATGAAATAAACGAAGGTGGAATCCACGCTTAAAAAAAGATTAATATAGGAGGAACAGCAGTCAGTACCTTGAGCAAGGTGTCAATTGATGGGAACAATTAAAAATTAACTATTGGCCCACCCTGCGGTTGCAACCGCAGCTAATCGTTTTCCTTGTGAGAATAAAACGCTTTCTCGACATGTACTACAAACTTTTTTTTTTGAGTTTCTCCACAAAAAACGCATCTAAATCGTTGCGTGGTCAAGCGGGAGTTGGTTACTATCCTCCGTGGTCCACGCCCATGAAAGAGACAAGGAGAAATGCAAAAAGTAACTTGATTTCATCCCTGAATAGGATAGATTAGCCCGATTTTTGTATTGGAATCTGAATATTTGAATCTGTCTTCTGTACATTTATAAGGTTCAAGATCCGGTTGTATTTAGTGGGAAAGTATTTCCTTTTATGTATCTACTAATATAATGCCTTAAAGTCTTTGTTATATAGTCTTGATTTTAAGTAGTTTGGTTACATACTACATTATAAGTTGCAGATTCATTACTCAGTAATAGGTGCGAATTTAAGATCGCTATCAGATAAACGCAATGCAACTGCCTTAATATCAAGTTCTTAGGATAGAATAACCGTTTACTAGAATTATTTACATCCATAATATTTTTATATTGTCCTCAAAGGCACATAAAGAAGACGAAGATTATAATAATAGTCATAAATCTTTTGAAAATTATTGTTAATATACCGGTGTACTATCAAAGAATCACATATCTTTGAGACATTGATATATTTATCCTCATCTAGATCTAAATGTGTTCTATAAACGCATGATGCATATTTTTATTTTGTTGGATATTTTCCGTATTGTGAATTATTGTGATAACTCAAAGCAACGATAATACCCTATATAGTACGACCCCATCATAGTTTCTACAACAAATAAGTAGAGTATAATTTTTCAAAATTTATTGCGATGCTACAAAGAAGAAAACTCTTTTCATGGTTCGACCGAGTCACTTGGAAAATACCGCAGTTACGCCATAAAAATGTGTGAAGATAATCGCAAGAACTTAAAAAGTTACATATAATTCTTGTCTCTCTTAATAAATAATAAGTAAGTATAAATAGAGTTGATAGGTTCAACACTCAGCACATCTTTATTGGAGAGTTAATTTTAATTAATAATAAAGAAAACAACATCTTTAACGATAATTGTCTTCAACCCTGTCCAAACAAAACTATGCCAGAGGCCTACTAGCTGAGTGTAGCAGGCAGCTCAAAGACGCTGACATCAGAGTTCATCGAGTTATGCGTCGACTAGATGCCCTACACGATAAGAAGAATAGCCACAAAACTTTCTTCTAATTTGCAGTTTTAATCTGCCTTTCAAGTAGGGCTGATTGTACTGATATAAACCTAGTGATGTGATAGCAGTGCTCCCATACAAGTCCCATACAAAACTCGAGCGCTTCGCTTGGAAAGTTCCGGGCATCAGCTCCCACAGTGAACAATGTATAGGAGTGATAAGATTTGTTCCGCGGTTTTGCCCGTATTGTGTTATTTTGTTGTGATGACGGCTTAGTTTTATTCTTGCGGGTGTCGCAAGAGACGCCTAACGGCCTCGAAATATTCATATAGGTACATAACAATCATAGGCCACAGGGTGACAACCTGTTATTAATTGTGATGCCCAATATTTCTGAAACAAATCTTAAATAGCGTTCGACGTAGTGATGACGACCCTATCTTTACAGCTTTTAACGCTCTGCCTACCCCGTCAGTGATAAACGCGTGATGTGTGTATATGAATCATGCTTGAATGTCAGTCCAAATACAAAAAACACATTGAAAATACATTGAGTGCTTTTCTACCAGTAGGTGTTCAAATAGACATTAGGTTAAGTAAGAATGAAAAAAAAACTCTATGTACCAAACGTGTCCTGTGATATTTGATTCCCACTGTCAGACAACTGTAGCCCATGACATTTACTCGGCATTGCAGCTCCATGTGTATTTCTTTAAAGTATGTGCTTTCATACAATTTTCATCAATAAAACCGGATCAGCAAAATCACACAGCACACGTGAGAATAATCTTCAATTTTATCCCAAGCGGTGTAGCCGCTTCAGCGTAAAAGAGGAACAGACAGACACATCGACTTTCCTCTTTCGTATTTTTAATGGCAGAGAGATTTCATTAGATATGGTACTGCACGGGTTTGTTCGTGGCGAAACGAGAATCTTCACGCGTTTTTGTTCAATACTGCGTTAAACTCCGTATTGTTCCTAGTAGAAATCATTAGTTATTACTTCTAATTGGTGTGATAGTTGGAGAAATATCAGTTCGGTATTGTGTTGTAAAAGTCGGAACGGTAGTCACTTTTCTTGTGGTTTCTGGTACAATTATCGAGAGTAATGAAAATATTTATTCTCTATTTTGTTTAAGTAAGAAATAATTTCCGATCTACCTTTTATATATCCAAAGACTAGATACCTACTTTTAGAGTAGAGCGAGAAACTATTGATAATATTCTTTGGTATTAGGTAGCTGCTTAGGCAGCCGTGTTAGAGAGTTAAGCTAGGAGGTTTCTGAATAAGGATACACAGTTTGCAATGTCGGAAAAGTGTTATGTTTTGATTAAAGATTGAAGCAGAAGTAAGTTTCTCTAGTTAGTCTTTATTTAGAAAAAGGCAACATGCTACAGCATTAGTCTTGGGGCTTAGAATTTACACACTTTGAATTCGACGCAGCTGCGTAAAATAACTCAGTTGCGTCAAAATAACGCAGCTGCGTTGGAAGCGGTTGAACAGTTTTAGTATGTGAATTAACATTTCTAGTATGAATCTGACAGACCGCTGTGTTACGTAAGCGTTATTTCAGCGCTGCGTTGTGCGTTTATTGTGAAAAAGGCCATAGTTCACAAAGAAATATGCCAAATCGTCGTCATTTAAAGTAAGTTGGTATACTTTTGCGGAAATGTTTATGAGCAAACAAAGAGACAACATAAAGTATGAGTACATACGTAGATGTGTCATACTTGCAGATATAGGTATACAATAGCTATCGATCACGACTTAATAAGCTCACCATACAACTCAGTTTATTGTTATGTCCAATAAACGAGATCTTATCATTCATTATTAGGTCGTCTACATAAAAAACCTGCAAAAAATGTATTGTATTATTATATTAGTTTGCTTATTGATCAGGTACCCTACGATTCCCACGGTATACCTACAACAGGTGTCTAAAAAGTTCACCTAATAATAATTAATCCAGATAATGATCTATGTAGAGTCATGACAAGGTATATGTATGAGGAAAATCTCAGTAGTTAGTGTCCATACAATTTAACTAAATTGATGTGGATGGCATTTATATGCAAAGTAGGGTTGGAATTGGAAGTACGTATCTGTTTATAGGAACATAAATAAAGTAGGTACCTACTAGGTAGGTACGGTGTATAGGACTCCGAGGCGACTTTAACTCCCTAAGCTACCAGCCACTTTACTGTTAATACGCAGATAAAGAATCAAAAAGATAAGAAGCACCTAATTATAAAGATTATCGTGTCTGGGTCCTCCTCCGGGTAAAAAAGGCGTATTTGATTGTGTATGTTAAACAATATCTAATAATAAGCTAGGTGTAAGCGACAAACCTCTAAATAAGACGCTCTGATAGGCCGCAGATGGCTATGAAACTGAACAACTTTTCCCTAGGATCATTTATTTATTTATTTAACCGTTTATTGTACACAATAGAACACAAAGGACATAACAGTGAGAACAATACACAACAGGTCAACTTATTTCTAAAAAGAAATCTCTTCCAGCAGACCTAGGGTAGTGAGATGGCATAAAGTGAGGCAGTTGACGTGTACAACATATTATGATATACCTACAATAATTTATAAAACAAATATAATTGGAATAATACGTACTGATTTAATACGTAACAAATATAATGATCATATTTCAGGAAACGATAAAAAAATTACCCTCCATACGAAATCACGATCAATTGATTCTATTTAAAAACAAGTACGTTTCCTTAAACATTTTTTTGTAAGAAGTTGGTCATCTTTATGGTCTGAATGTAGGGGACGTTAGTATTTGCAAAATAGGTGCCCTTACATCCGTGTAATATTCATCTTCAATGATAAAATTCTTTCTTTTAAAGGAAATTAGATATACACAACCAAATGTGTGAAAACAATCTCGAGAGCTTTAAAAGTTATATGATGTAGTACCATAAATAAATTATGTGGGCTCTTGACATTGCTCCTCTAGCTTTAAATAGTAAGTAAATAAAGAATGTCGTCATACATTTCAGAATTCAACTCCAAATTACAATACAAAGATTAAAAAGTTTCGTCTAGGTTCTTATTTAAATATCCGCCATTGTTTCCCCACGGCGTTTCCCTCGCTCAACGCAACCACGGATATTGCCCACCAGCGCCACCAGCTCGCTGGCTGCAATGAATTGAAATCAATAAGCAAAGTCACCAGTCACAATGGTGGCGCTGAAGCGTCCCAAATGCAACTTCCTTTAGTATGTCGGTAGATGATTTGGGTAAATCCAGCAATTTGTAAAAAAATGCTGCAAATATTTAAAGGAGTAAACCAGTAAATTAAACTGAACAACTTTCCAAGCAAAATAGAACGAAGTAGATATGAAACAAAATTTGAACCTCCGATACAAAATGTAGCAACCGAGCGAGTCAAATATGGGAGATCCAAATTTTATTTATTTATTTTTCGACTTATGTTCCTTTCTTACATGTAACATCTTACAAAATGGCAAATTTACTTCACAATTTCAAATATCTTTTACCTATACTTACAAAGTTATAAAATTACAATAGCCCTGATTAACATAGCCTGCTTTTGACTATGGAAAACTTATTCTTACGGAAAAACGGTTATCAGCGGGAGAAGCCGCTCTGGACTTTTCAGTTGTTGGTATGGAATTTGGCTTCGCTCAGGGTACGCCGTAAGGCACGATTTCCCGTGTTCGCTAATCATCACTATCAGTTGCTCTACATATTTAAATCATTGGTCCATTTGACTGGAGGGCTCCAACACCACGCTTGCCGAGGCGTGACCTTCACCTGTGTCTCCACTAGAGAACTCAATGTAATAAATGCAATGAATCCGCCACCCAATTAACCCTGTAAAACTCTTCGAAACAAGGCTGCAACAAAATGCCCCACAAATATGGCGACAGACCGATACAAAATGGCGGAACTAAGTCGTCCTCGTCCCGTGTATTGTCATCAGGTTCGTGACCTATAAGGCCTGGGACCATGGAACAATGAGATAATTCATTACATCAAGGTCTCCCTATTGTATCTAAAAGTCTATGGGCCGTTAAAATTAGGATAAGATTATGGGTAAGATGTGAGGAGCATTTTATGAAGTGTTGGAGCCAGCCACGTTGACTAGGTTGGCACATATTTAGCGTATCGCATGGCTCTCTCAATCCTGTGGTTGGTAGCAAGCAACAATATTATTTTCCAAAGACTGGACTTAGTACTGAAGTAGTTGGAGAAAGAGAGAGACGTCCGAAGTCAAAGTTTGATGCTTGGAAATTTGAAAATACTGAGTAAATTACTCTACTTAGTACAAGCGCATATAAAAAAATGGAATCTCATTTGAGATGATTGTACCTAGTTGACTTCATCCCCACAACGAGTGCATAAGTAATTATTTTCGTAAATATCAAACAATTGTTATTATTTAGGGCTGTAATAGTAGTACTAATAAATAGTAGTGTTGTGTTAGGTCTTCTTTTCAATAATTCTTAACATGTGATGTGTGCTAAAAACAGAAAAATTGGATACGGTAGCTTTTAAGTGGGTACGGCTACGTACGTAGTCAGACAAAAACATATTTTTGCTGAAGGATATAAAAAGAGGCCGGCAATCACTACAATTCTGACCATTGTGTAGAGGGTGCCAATAAAAAATCCTAGACCAATAAAAGGCGTACGTGATGAAACCAGATGGCACGTAGACGCGTGTAAAGGACATCCGTAAAGTTTTTACGGCATCCCCTATTGTGAGGGGAAAATTGATCTTTACCTAAGGATTGTAGCAGGTAAATATAATAATATAGTTTGGCACTAACGCACTTTAGATTTATTAAAATACATACCTACGTAAGTATGTAAATCTATACAAACATTATTTATTTATTTATTTATTTAACTGTTTATTGCACACAAGATAGAACACAGGACAATCACATTTTGACAAAAAACACAACAGGCACTACTTATTTCTAAAAAGAAATCTCTTCCAGCAGTCCTACGGTAGAGAGATAGCATAAGGTGAGGCTGATGACCGTGCACAATATTTAATACTAAATTCGGTATTTAATAATAATACATAATACCTACATTATACTAAAATATAAATTTTACTTAATTATACTGATGTACTACATATAATACAACTAAACATATTACAATATACGTACATAAATATGACAGATACGAACTATTATGATAGTGAAAGATAGTGCTCTTTTACTCTCTTCTTGAACACTGAGAGGGAAGGGCTGTCACGCACTGTGTGCGGGAGGGAGTTCCACAATCTGGCTGCATGCACAGTAAATGAGTAACTGTAGAAATCGGAGTGATGGATAGGGATTGAAAGAATTGACTTGACATGTGAGCGACAAGGCTTGTCTTGGGACCGCGAGAAATTAAACCGTTCTTTAAGGTATGAAGGAGAAGAAGGACTGTGAAGAATTTTATACAGACATTACGTTGGTTGAAAAAAATATGATTAACATACCTTAGATATACCATGCCAGAAATATCAGCATCCCATTCAGAATATCAAGTACAATGTTATCACTGAATAAATGGATTAGTCATTGTAAGAAAGAAATTGACATTATAGTTTTCTCTTTTTAATCAATTCTATCCTCTTAGTAGAAACACGTAATCCAGTACTAAACTATTTCATAACACAAGTAACTTAAGTTCATTTCAAGTCAGGTTTTCATTCATCGTTTCAGTGGCGTCCAATGAAGTATAAGCTATTTCGCAGAGTAGTGATAATTTTCTAAGTAAACAATGTCCATTATCTACCAATGTTTCACTTTCAAATCCTATTTACTCAATATTTTTGTAACCCACCCAATAGTCAAACAATGGCCGCAGATGTAGAACATTCAGTTGCAGGAATTCCTTTTTTAAAATTACTTTAGTTTTGGTTTGTGTACGAATTGTTTGATGTCCTTCGATGTATAAGTTGTCTCCCAATAGTATGAAAGCGAAAGTTTGTAAGTTTGTTTGTTTGTTATTCCTTCATGCAAAACTGCTGAAACGATTTTCATGAAATATGGCACACAGATAGAGGGCAACTTGGATTAACAGATAGGATATATTTCGTATCGCGAAAAATGTTCCTGTGAGAAGCTACGGGATCAACACGGACTTTCACGCGGGCAGAACCGCGGGCGCCCTCTAGTAAGGAATAAAACGCTCATCTCTGTCCTAGGATCTGTAAGATAAAACTCTGTGTTTTATACTTTGCATAAATATACATAAGTGCATAAATATTCCAATTTAAAGTTAATACCATATTTTTAAATAAATACAGCAACAACAGTAAAGTATGCTCTTGCTTCATACGTCTACTCATGCCATACCTACTCACACGCATCGGAGTGCTAATTGAAGAACAGTGAAACATATGAACCTGACCTTTATTTGCACTGGAGCTTATGCAAAACTATACCTACTTGTGAATCTCTTGCAGACTGAGTCTTGGAATTTCCAACTTGGTCAGACAGACGCTACATCATATATACCGCTAGTCAAAAACAAACATTCCTTTCCTTGTATCTTCGCCGGCGGCTTTCTTTTACTTATTCAAGAAACTAAGGTGGATCGCACACTTGACGCACGACGGAACGTTAAAACATCGCAGTTGTCTATCAGATCCATGCTAGAAATGTCAATCTCCATACTAAAACCGCTCAACCGCTGTTGACGCAGCGCTATCGCAGTGTCGTCCGTGGAGTGCGGTTTTAGTATGGGGAGTGAGTGACGTTTCTAGTATGGATTTGACAGACCGCTACGATATTTTAGCGCTTCGTCGTGCGTGAAGTGTGAGATCCGCCTAAGGCGAATCGTACACTCATTAGACGGTATTACGGATCGTGATAGCCGCCATACAAACGACAGCCTGTCACACCCGCAATTTTGCTGCGGTGACATCTGCCATTAGCATCCAAATCCGACCTTTAACGGGAATTCGTAATTTTTTCGTCTGACAATCAGACACAGTAAAACACCGGAAAAACATGCGATGAAAATTCTGTCAAATTAGTAGACACATTGAAGCCACTGTGGATCATAACATTCATAATAGCTTATGTGCCCGACTGTACTGCCAAACTGCTCGACTTGTAAACTTGAACTCGTTTCGTTGTATGAAGCTATGAATGAATAGTTTTGTTTGTTTTGCTGTTTTTACTCGCTTCTTTTTTGTCGCACGTCTGTAAAGGTTAAGAGCTAACATTGAAATAAATTATTATTTAAATGTTAATACATCATTACGGCTATACAAATAGAATGGCCAGTTCTTGTCTTTTAAAACGATACAAAAGGTACAAATGTTTAAGCAAATAAAAGAAAAAGGAAATTCGTCTTGAAAATATAAGAGCACAAAATATGTTTTGATTTTCTGTGGTATCACGAACATGTTTATTTTTGCCCATAAATAACAAAACCCCAAAAAAGTAAATCAAGTAAGTATGAGTAATAAAAGTTCCTTTGCGACGTATTGAAAACAAAACCTACTTTGTACAAGTTCACTTCATTGAATAGCGAACTTCATGGACATCCAACGACTTTCCAGTTTGTTGAAACCCTCTATTTACAAAAATCCGTCGTATTATTTAATGCCAGGCCGAGATGTTTATAATTATAGTGAGATAACGCGTTTTCCCACGATACTACCGGCTTGAACTTGAAACTGTGTTTATGTGTAGTTGATTATAATTAAAGTATACGACTTATAATATTATACCTACAGTTACCTACGACTTCGCCTTGTCACGATCTTAACTCGTCGCATAGCTTTGTCGATAAGGAAAATAAAACGACACCTATTTTATTACAATAGGGTGTATTTTTATTACTTTTTTTGCGTGTGTCAATTTAAATTGTTTTCAATGGTGGTCGTGGCGTGGTTTTGTTTTGACCGATAGTGCACATCTGGCATTAATAATGACGTTTTTTATACGCGACGATCGTAGATCTAATCTCTCTGAATCAGAACACAACTATATAATAGGAATAATTGATGTAGGTTAGTCCTTCATTCTAAGATATTTTATTAAATCGTTGTAGCTCTTTCAGTATTGTCAAAATTATCCATGAATTTACCCTTCCTTGTGCCCTATTGTCGAAACGTAACTTTAATTTTTTTGCAAACTGTCACTAACCGCATGTGGCCCTTCTGAAAACTGCGTGAATTGGACAGTTAGGTTTTCAATTCACATTATACGCAAGAGGACATAACTATCAAATTGTGTCCCTTTTATTGCGAACTCTTGAAAAATTTTGAAATAAAGTAAAAGAAAACATTGCGAAAGCTAAGTCGCTTAGCTCGTCTTATATACGAACGACATCCTTATTCATCTCAACGTGAGCTTTACTGACAGGACCTTCGAAAATTGATTGATGTCTCAAGAAGTGTTCACTACTGCCTCATTGTTTCGTGCACTATATCGATATTGTTATACTTGTTTGTAGATGAACGATGGCCTATTCAATTATCTCATTAAGGTAATGAGGAGGACACATGTCAAAATTAATTAGAATTACGCTTCCGTGTGGGCTTCCTTTTACCTGTTATTTTAAAAAAAAAAACATCCTTTGGTACCTATATATCGTAGGACCCCAGTGTATCGACTAGTGACATGCATTTAGAGATGCCTACATCCAACAAAGGAAATTAATAATAATGAATGATTGAAGAACACATTCTATTTTATTGGATTCTTCATTGATTAATAAAGAAAATTACTTCAATAAAACCATAGGGGCCAAAAACACGAGTTTGTTGGCATACCTACCTGAAGTTTGCGTAAAACCCTGCAACCTCACCTCCGTGCCCTAATAGATCGCAACGCAAAGGTCGCAGTGGCTGTTGGTCTTCTCAGGATCAACCCCTGCTCTATCAAATAATAACCTCACCTCCACCAATGCCGCAGAACGTCCATGCCTACAGTAAAGTAAATATAATGAGGCTATTAATTCACACACAGCGCTACGTGTGTGCATTGTCGTGTTGTGTAGAGGACATTCTCACAATGGTGGAATGGAGTGTCGCAACGTACACGTAACGTGATGATTCGGGAAGACTACGTTCCGTCTACGCTACGCTACGGGTGGTCTACTGTATTGACAGATGTAAATGTGTTTATTGTTTTATTGTACTGTCTTTGTGAGGGCTTTTTGTACTATTATTGTAAAATTTGGTCTGTTAGATTAGTGTCTTATAGACCGCAGCATTTAGAAAAGCTTCAGCAAAGGGATTTCCATCCATATATTTCATGCTCATGGGCTGCATGCAGTTTGGATGCGACATTTATGTCATACATTATTTTCCGTAGAAATATGACAATCTATAACCATGCCAAAACAATAAATAACGTTTGGATTTGTTTGTGATAATTTTTGGTATCAATGTAAGGCCTCTGACATAATTGTTAAATTACCATTAAATAATTTGTTTTACCAAGTTTATGTGCCAAAAACCGATTAATAATGATACGATCCGTTGAACTTGACCATGCTGAGAATAGCCGTGAAGATTTTGGTTATGTTTAAGATTTATTCTGATACGCTTATTCAGACATAGAATGAACATTAAGGTAAATACATATAATCACGCCTCTTTCAAAGGCAAAGACTACATCCTTCCACTTACTACGATTCTGGCACACCTCTTTCGCTTCCTCGACATTCATCAGCCTTTTCATACATGCTCGTCATCGGTTTAGGGTTCTCTTCACCTCACCTTTCTTTAGAACGTTTGATCAAGGACCAAGGTACCAAGGTTTATAATATCGATTAAAAAATATTTTACAACTCCGTCTACATTACGTGTCCCTCAATGCTTTCGCCAGTTTTTCACTATTTGATGACGTCTGTCAAATATTTGAGGGCAGTTTCACAAAAATTGTGCATCGCTATAGTCACAGAATAAACAATAGTGCTAGCGTACTATAGTGATCGACTGTGCGCCTGTCGATATCGCCTAAAATTAAGTCCGTCAAATGCCATAATCGAATCTTAGGACACCAAAAGGAAAATAATGGGGTGATGCTATTCTAAGTCAGCAATATACGGATTAAGAATACGTATAATTCATAACCATAAGATATTATAAAATGAGTGAATCATCGTATCCTGAAACTTGTTGACCCTGAGGTTAACAACACTTGAATGATTGTAAGATTATTTTAATCTCGGCTGAAAAAAGTGTGAACGAACGTTCCGGCTTTTAAATCACAATAACAAATAAATTAACGAAAAACTTTAATTTAATGGTTTCACGTCATTTGGAATTAAAATCTACTCTTGTACATTGTTTCTCAGAATTGTTTTTGTTTTTAACAAAACCTGCCTTTATTTTTATCCTTAACTTTGGTTAATGTTGAAATTATAATCTTGAAATCCGTAGGCCCATTTAAGAATTTGTGATATTGAAAGAAATTTTAGAGCAAGTGAACTATCTACATTAAGAAATAATAGGCGGAAATATTAAGCCGTGACGACTTGACTTATAATTTTCAAATTGTACCAAAGGTATGATAAAAAATGGTTCAACAATAGCGTGTAAAGTGTGAGCCATACAAAGAAAATTATTATAATAAAAAAAAAACTCTAGGTCAGAATAATTGTCAAGTTAAGTATGACGCCAGCCAAGATGACTCGTGCATGACACAATAAATTATGGGTTGTTTTTATGCAGACCGCACCGTGGTCGACAGTGAGTCAGATCCGAGGGTGATTATCAAGATAGCATGCTCTTTATCTATACTTGTCTGGATGAATCGACCTAATTATTATATTTAGATGACACACTTTGATCTCATGCTGCTTATGTCACGTTAGTTCATATTGTTTCATGATTGTTGGTATGGCGGCCTTAATCTTAGTAACAGAATTTAAAACTATGTAAATAATGTGAATATAGAAAAACACCCAAAAAATTTCCTTGGCCACAAAAACTTCAGTTTTTTTGTATAGGCGTACTTACCTACGGCAGGTAAGGCCCAAGGCAACCCTGCGTTTTCCACGCAACGCAGTGTCTGTTGTCTCAGACACTGACTAAATCATCTATCACAGACGTATGCGGCCAATGACTTACTTACTTAGTTTTTTTTTACTATTTCTCATACAACCTTTTGGCCCTAATCCAGGAGTGTAGCAACTTGAACTCGAAAGCAACATAGCGCACATTGTTAAAGTTGATACGATTATAGTAGGTATCACCTAAAGGTCAAACATCAAAAATGGAAGACTGCACTATTCAGTGGGTGGGTAGTGATACCTATTTGGATCAATATTCAAACACACCTTCCTATACCAGCGGCATGCATTCATAACATGATGGCTTCCATTTCGCAAAACCCCATGTTTACAATCTTATGCAAATTTCCCCCTTGACGCCATACATGGTCATCTCAAATGGTCCATTGAGGCCTGCTTTTGAGGGCAGTTAACACGTCAACTGCCGATTGTCGTTTGTCACTCGGTGACGCTGCTGATGCCTTCGACCTTGGGCTTTGTCGCCATGACATGGTCTCTGTCGTCTGAGGTTTACTTACGACGTCAAGGATGGGAAAAGTGTACGTGGTGCAGCTTGAGGGCTTGAGTACGAAATCCTGCGTAGCTTGTTGAAATACGAACTATAGCTATTCAAAGTAATTTGAGTTTGATTTGATTTAACATGTATAATGCATACATATATAGTGAGTGATACACGACTCATCTGAAACGACGCTCAGACATTTGTCAGACGTGGCGATAATGACCGTAATTTTGCGGTCGTCAGCGCTCTGCCTACCCCGCCAGGGATATAGGCGTGATGTGTGTATGTATGTATGCATACATATATATATATTTAATCTGAGTGTGAGAAAGTGACATTACAACAGAATAAATAATAGTACTAGCGACATTACCTGGGTTGCCAGTTTTTTTGCAAATATTAAATAGTAATGAACCAATATCGGTAACCGATGTTATTTAAATACGTGTGTATTTCTGCTAAGCGCCGTATACCTTAATAGTTCGTTGATTTTGTCATAAAAAATGACTATCAAGTTTCTGTTGCTACATAATGTTGTGCAACAAAGCCTCTAATCGTCAGACTATAGGGATAAACTCAGACATTGGCAAAATACGTCTCAAATGTCGATGTGACGCCATAATTCAAATTAAAAAAACAGACTTTACTGCCTTGTTGACTCTTGGGTCATTGGACGACTCGGTACCCCGCACTTAAAGAAGACGTTAGAATAAACCAATGTCTCAAATATATCCAAAAGGTGCCATTATGTTTTGTTTGATATTATCATAATGTTGCCTACATTGTGATGATATTATCTAAGTTTTTCTACATATTGGAATTGAACTTAACATTTTTAGTTTTACTTACTACCCTCAGCAATCATGAATTCGTTTTTCTAATTCCAGTTGGACGCCCAGCAGCGCTACACACTGTTCCAGCGTGGGCTATGGGAGGCAGCTCAGAACATTCCTCGAGGAGGTCTTCGGGACATCTCAGCCTTCAGGCAGTTGAGGCTCCTCTCCATCATTGGGCCTGCCGCTCTGCCTCCAGATCAACTTGATAGAGTAAGTATACTTGGATATTTTATAGCCAGTTCACAAACTTTGCGGGGTGATTCAACTTTTTCATTTTTCTTTTTCTTTCGTATCGATAACTCAAATATACTTTGACCAATAGTTTGCCACGGCTACGGCACTGTCAGTGGCTCTATGTAAGTCGGGACAAGGTGGAAGGTACTTTTTCATTATGAACATTATAATCCCCGATAGCCCCAACCGAATGCGAAAACACAAGTAAATAATCATTTGCATTTTTTCAACAAATTCACATGTTATCCATGGACAGTGTAAAGAAAACTAGTTTAAAGAAATATTTTCACTTACTGCATGCTTTTTAATTTTCATAATTCCAGTACAACCGCATCATAAATGACATGCTGGCCGTATACAACACAGCTGAAGTCTGCGCTTACAACGAGCCCTTCAAGTGTGGTCTCCACCTGCAGCCTGAGCTTCAGTTCATCATGTCCCACTCCAGAGACTGGGATGAGTTGCAGCACATCTGGACCGAGTGGAGAAGGAACACTGGCAGGAGAATTAGGGACCTGTATGAGCAGCTGGCGGATTTGACCAACCAGGCTGCTAGGTTGAATAGTGAGTACCAATTTTATTAGTTCAGCTCTGGAGACATGTTGCGAGTTGCAGCACATCTGGACCGAGTGGAGGAGGAACACTGGCAGGAGAATTAGGGACCTGTATGAGCAGCTCGCGGATTTGACCAATCAGGCTGCTAGGTTGAACAGTGAGTAGCCATTTCATTAGTGAAGCTTGGGAGACTTAAGGCGAATTGCAGCGCATTAGAACACTAGCTAGAAAATCAGGGTGTTAAATAGCTCGTCAATCTGACCAATCAGGCTGTTAGTTTGAGCAGTAAGTATTATTTATGATCTAATTCGAGTCTTATATTGTGATAGCTGGTCAGGGATAAAACAAATAAGATTTTTTCTTCTACTAATGTTACGACTATTTCTACTCTTTAAAGACTTAAACAAAAAAGGATAAAAGGAATCAGAGGTTGCACTTATTTGAAGTTCAACAAGTGCTGTTGAGTTTTGCGCCTGGTGTATTTTGTAGAGCCATTTTTCGCAATTGTGTTGCTCTGTTACTAGTTTCAGGCACAGTCAGGACATGATATCCGCAGTTAAAAAAGTATATTTTTGATACCTAAGTTTATTTATTCTAAGGTAAATTATGAGAAAACTCTCTAAATTATTTTTTTTTATTTCAAACTACTAGCCATATCCTAAATAATTTTGTTTGTGCTTTTCAGATTTCACGGATGCTTCCCAATATTGGATGTTCCCATACGAATCTCCGAATTTGAGACAAGAAGTCGACGAAGTTTGGGAACAGGTAAATAATTTACTACAGGTTCAGAGTAAACCAAAGTCTTTGATAAAGGACGTGTCGGAGGAGGTTCCTACTGATTAGCGGCTTACTTGATAATTCTTCACTGACAGTCAAGACGACATCTTCAAATAAAAAAGGCATCTGATAAAAAAATCTGCTAAATTTCAGATCAAACCCCTGTACGAACTCTTGCACGCTTACGTCCGGCGGCGGCTCCGTGAGGCGTATGGCCCCGAAAGGATATCCCGATCAGCTCCCATCCCAGCGCACGTGCTTGGAGACATGTGGGGACAGAGCTGGTCCGGCATCGTGCCCTTCACGCTGCCATACCCTGGGAAGACGCTCGTCGATGTCACACCAGAGATGATACAACAGGTAAGCACACTATAATGAGAGCCTAAGGATATGCTGATAAGCTTCCATCCTAGTGCTTGGATTAATGTGGGGACAAAACTAGCCGCGTATTGTCCCTTCAAGCTGGCATACCACTATGTCACGCTGAAAATGATCAAATGTAGATAAGCAATGCATACAGTCTTACGAGAAAGAAAATAGTTGCGTCGTTGTTGTAGCTCCCATTGACTCTTCTATCCTCAAAACTGAGTAGATATTTTAAAAACATGTTTTCAATCCTTCTTCATTTCAAATTAAATCTTGTTTGATAGTGCCTCAAATTGTCCTACTTGATAAATTCCAGGGCTTCACACCGCAGTCGGTCTTCCAAATAGCTGAGGAGTTCTTCGTCTCCATGAACATGTCAACGATGCCTCCAGACTTCTGGGCCCTCAGCGTGTTCGAGCAGCCTCCAGACAGACACATCCACTGCCAGCCTTCTGCTTGGGACTTTTGTAATCGCCATGATTACCGGTGAGTACAAACAACTGAGTGATTCTTTGTATTTATGAATGAACATTTTTACATTGGCGAAAGCGGGAGATCGTTCATTGTGGCGTAGCAGTGGGCTGCTATAAGCTGATGTGATGATGATGATGTGATTTCTACGATTTCGCGAAATTTATGAGCTCTTTTTGTCTCGTTGTGGAACTGCCGGTCCTCAGCAGGACACTTCTGTAACCTCCGCCATTATTATCGTACTAATTGTCAATGGTCGAGGCGTTCTTTTTGCTTATGAATCTTTAGACCATGGCTCTAAAGTTTTTGGTCTTAGGTGTGTTTTAGAAACCACGCATACATCGCCAACCCGCTTTATCGATACGACCCGTATTTTAAGTGTATTTGATTGTGAAGTTATGTTACTACTATTCAGGTTTACATGCACGAACCCTCTTTAACATTTTGTTGTTCTGTAATCGGAATTGTTACAGTTTGCCTGAGGCTATTTTAACGCAAGCGATACTTAGTAGTTCAGTCATGATCTTTATACTCGGGAGTGGTAACAGTCATTAAACTAAGTACCTAGGTTGTTCGTAATGTTCCATAAATAAGTTGTTGTATAAATGGTTCTTTCATAACGTCTTCAAAACTTTTTATCTAAGATTAGGAAGTCGGTCTTTTTTTAATGCTGACAAATAATCTTCAAAAAAATTGCACCGTGCAAAGCAGGTATCCTGTACATCAGAAAACTATTTTTCCCTTTACAGAATCAAAATGTGCACCCACGTAGACATGAAGGATCTAGTCACTGCTCACCACGAGATGGCGCATATCCAGTACTTCCTCGCGTATAGAAACCAGCCGAAGGTCTTCAGGGATGGAGCTAACCCTGGTAAGACAATTTGTTTACCCATGTTTTAGGAATCATTGATGAGTCCTTTGCCAATTGATGACACCTTTTTGGATTACTAGCCAGTAGTTCGCCTGTAGGTCAATGAAAAAGACATCTTTCGTGAACACAATAATTTATTATCCAGTAGATGCGTGAAGGTCAAGTAATGCTAGTCGTTAAGATATTTGCTCTGTAACCACCATAAACTGACTTGTGTCGAAATCACACTTGCCCTTTATATGTGCCTAGTAACATTCCAAATAATAAAAAGTAATGTCTACTATGTATTTTGAAAACAATTTTATTCTCTGCAACGTTAAGATTTTTGCTCTATAATCACCATAAGCTGGCCTTCTTCTTCTTCATAGCGAATCAATGGCTATCTCGTCAAATTTTGCCTGCCTGTCTTGTAATCATATTAATTACGGGCCTCGGCACTTTATGTGTAGTAAAATTTCAAATGATTAAGACACTCCATCTATGTATTATGAACACAATTTAATCTCGTTAAAACCTAAAACCAACGACTACCAAAGCTGCAACTATCAGCGCAACTACACTGTGGTTTGCAGTTGAGGAGTTGCAGAGGTCTGTGTCGCAGCTGCAGTAGGTGACGTACAGGTCCCCGTTGCCGGTCTGGCGACGAAACGACTTGCACCTGGAGGTCTAGTAACGCTGGTCGTTAAGATATACTTTCTCTACAGCCATCATAAGCTGGTCTCGTAATCACACTAGCCACGGGCGTCGGCACTTTATGTGTAGTAAAATATCAAATGATTAAGACACTCCATCTATGTATTTATTATGAACACAATTTTTTCTTTACCACTTTAAAATCTAGAACCAACGAACAATAAAGCCACAACTACCAGCGCAACTACACTGTGATTTGCAGTTGAGGAGTTGCAGAGGTCTGTGTCGCAACTGCAGTAGGTGACGTACAGGTCTCCGTTGCCGGTCTGGCGGCGACAGGACTGTTCTTGGTTCTCGTCGACTAGGTACCCGCATTTGCGCACCACGCGGACCTTGCCGTATACTGAAAAGAAAATTTCTATTAGCTATTAAAGACTCCCAACAACTCATAACGCTTTTTAGGACAAATGGAGCTTGGTAATTCGGACTCTATTCCTATACCTCTATGTTCGGATTAGCTTTGGTAGTCTAGTTCGGGCAGACTATATTACAATGCCCTTAGGCCTAGTTCCTCTATTTCTTGACGCACTTCCATCTGTATTATTGCCGAAATAATACAGTCAGTAGGTATTATCAATCACAAAGATATTAAGGCTTAAAAAGAGTTGTCACTGAGTGATAAAGAAATGATAAATTCTCAAAGGTTGTGATTTGTGACCATATCTACTAGATACTATCTAGCCGAGCTTAGGCGATAGCACCCTTTTTAACCTCCGATGGGGTACCTTATATATTTCACGTCCTTTTATACTACACTGACATTTTTTTGTAGATATATCTACTTAAACACGTTCACAAACAAAGTTTTTATGTTTGTTTATATTTTATATTTTTATTGTTTTCATTTGAATAAAGTTTATTTATGTACATTGATTATGAAATATTATTTAATAAGTTAAAACTAATTAGGAAGAAATGACTTTCCTACTCGGTATAAAAATGTTCAGTCTTGTGTACTACTTGTAATGACCTTGTCTAGATAACTTTTACGTTTTCTAACAAAATTTAACTTACTTTCCATCTTGATAGACCTGCATAGCGTAGGTTCAGTTTCCGGGATGTGTTCTGGGGGATCTTTCAACGAACAGTTGACCACCCCTAGGCTGAAGGGGTCAAACTCGGGACCGCAGCGGGGGTCGAAGGCACTGTTGCAATCGTAGCACATTATTGATGATGCTGGAAGAAAAACGTATTTTATTATTAGGAAAATTTCTAGATCTTCTAATAAGATAGGTATTATGTATTACAGCGAAGTAAGTATTATTATAGTAGTAGTATTAAGTATTACAATTACTTCCGTCC
Organism: Keiferia lycopersicella; assembly: GCA_029255805.1. Taxonomy (NCBI): domain Eukaryota; kingdom Metazoa; phylum Arthropoda; class Insecta; order Lepidoptera; family Gelechiidae; genus Keiferia; species Keiferia lycopersicella. The sequence continues at coordinate 10,483,505 of JARACZ010000007.1, forward strand.
CTAAGTATTGAAATTTTGACTCTCTGATTCAGTTTCTCATACCAAAAAATAAAAAGGTTACGGAGATTACCTGGATTGAAGTGATAATTACTACATAATAGCCTTAGATATTGTTATCTTTCTTCAAATTTCTAGACTTCAAGGCTATACCGAGCAGTGACTACTGATTTTAAAATGTTTGTCTTTGTTTGAAATAACGCCAGAATGAACCAAAATTTAGTTCAAATTTACACCATAAGCTTTTCTTAGCCTCTTATCTAAAACCAAGTTCAACTGCGATCGATAAACCTATGGGTACAGATAAACGTAACGTAGATGTAAGGCTTCCTGTCTTGCCGGGTACGTACAATGCTAACACTATACCAGCCTATTTTACCGGATTTGGGTCATGAGAACAGGGTGCCATTTAGAAATCAAGAGATAAATATATCATCAATCAAAATATTCCACAGATAGACATGGACATTCCCTTTTGAGGGGTATTTGACATACCACGCAAGACTGGCGGTTTGGCGAGTCCTGTGCAGGTTGATGTTTTAACAAGAAACGTTATTGTTTCATCCCTGGATACAACCTCTTTAATATGTATAACACGTAGACAACTTTATATCAATGGTGTGAGAAATAGGGCGATGCTAGGCTATACCAGATTAGGAAAGAACATAATTTACTAAGCACAGCTCAAATCTTAATCATTATATTTGAATGAGTTTCTCTTCTGGGATATCTAGATCTATGATTGGAAAGCATTTCAGTATTAGAAAAAGAAAGATAAAAGGATAAAAGTAGGTCATAAAAAACGGTCACTCAAATGTATCACTGTAAGAAACTAACCTTGTTTCACGAAGCATAGAAACTGTAACAAAACAACTAAGAGCGCAGATTTTGAACACTTCATATTTAGTAGCAACGTTCCAGTAGAAAAAACAGTTTTCAAGAACGTTAAGACGAGTACCACAACAACCGCAGTACTGACAGACTGGCTCAATGTCGAAAGAGGAGCCTTAATTGAATTAAGGGCTAGTGTGACATAATTTTCAGCGATGCGTTCGTAGCCCTTACTTTTCAGCAGGGAAAGTGTGGTTCTTATTTGTTGGGACTAAAATATACCTGCTGCAAATAGGTACTTGTTTAAATTATGATATTTTAGATTGAGTCTAAAAAAAGTCACTTATTGCTATTTGAATATATACAGGCAAACGCTTGTATTGATAGGAATGGCTAATAAACGGTTGACTTAATATGTTTGGAATAGTAACAAATAAAATAAGTTAAAAAGTTACGCGTGAAAAATGTTTTTCTGCGGTGAAAAGCATCTGGCTTTTCACCGCAGAAAAACATTTTTCACGCGTAACTTTTTTCCAATATTTAGAAAAGGAGGCGCGGCTAAAAATCACATAGTTGGTAAATAGCAGCGACATCGTCTTCCAAGTAGCTAAACTAAACTAAATTCACTGAAATCAATATTACATAGTCTCAGACAGAATGTTCTTAAAATTATCTTTAAACACAAAATAAAAAAATATACATTACTTTGTTACCATAGTAAACTATGCATCAGCATCAAATTGTCATCATTCTCAATGCTAACGCATTCTATCTTATATGTGCTCTAGTGAAAGTAAGGAAAAGATGTAATAATGATAGTGGGAACATTAATGTATGGGGCACGCCGGTGCATACCAATTGCTCGGTGGCTATGAGAAATACACGTATGTTGTTAAACTAGGTAGTCAGATAGTGCAGGAATGGTCTAGAATCTAGATTATTGACGAGATATAGCTTTTTTATTTTTACTTCATTTCGTATTTTTTCTTAATGTAGAAAGAATGTAGTCAATGCGGCACAGTAACCTTTGTACAGGACAAAATGAAAGATTACAATTGCTGGTCGCCCGTATAAATTGACTTCTTATATAGCTGTTACAGCTTAAATTGTTTTAAACTTTCGGGGTCACAAATAATGACTATTCTTTTCACTATCTCCAATATCCAAACTCCAGCTACCCACGTGTAACTCATCGGTCTTTTCGCGATCATGGGCCATGTAACTGGGCCAAAGTTTCGAACATTTCATATTAAAGACAACGTTTAAGAAGTGCAAGAGCCTCAATTTGATTTGGCGACCTATGCCATTAATCAGGTTTTATGGGATTCTTGCGTCGGATAGTACGCCGGAAAAACATGCGTTGCGTGTGAAAATCGTATTTAGTTTAATTCGAAACAAAATGTCAGCTTATTTTGCATTTTTTCAATAATTTACCGGAACTAGATGAATATTTATGTTGGCAGAAGCAGAAGTCTATTAAATAACTCAGCTCTAATCTCTAAATCAAATAGTTAATATACATAACCAAAGCCTACTTACTGTGATCCAATAATATTATGAAATGTTAATCACGTGTTAAGAAACAGTATACTTTAATAACTTTTATAGTCCGTTCGTTAAGCTTAGTGCAATCAGAGCAAGTATTATGTTTACGAAACTACAATTATTTGCTCTAATTCGTTCTTTAATATCGTGCGGGGCACCAAGTCGACGGACAAACCAATGAACTAGGTGCCAAAAGGAACAATGAGAATTGAACGTTGAACTTTTCGTATCGGACGGGAACGACGGTTTGGCCATATTAATCGTAGAGTATTGAAATTTTTCAGCATTATCCATAGTTATTAAATTACCATAGCGTAAGTTTGCGACAAGATGGCGCTGTGTGTCATGTCAAGACATTTACATTTATTTTCTTGTCTGCCGAGCTGGGCCTAACTTGCTTAGTGGTAGATTGTTGTCCCTTAACTTTAAAAAAGTATTTTCTACGGTGAATAGAATCTTAGCAATATGTTTCACGAATAAAATTTTATCTACTAAGCTTGCCTGGCTTAACGTAGTCGATATCGTATGCAAATAAAAGAGCATGTGGACTTACTTATGTCAAAATTTTTATGAGCAAACGACACGCACTCGCAACACTAACATATGAGATACAAACAAAGATGTAAACAGTTTAGAAGAACCCCAACTTACATCAACAAAGTTACTAGTTTTTTTACCCTAATAAGTTTTGTACAAAAGATGATGATTTTCTTTACCTAATATCTGATTAAATTTTAAAAATTGTTTCTCCACTAGATATTCTTTCGGAGTTATTAATTTCTAAAGTTTTATTTTATTTTCATTTTCCGAAACGTAGTCTACAACGGCCTAATACTTATTCGGCTTTATACGAAAACGATATCTATGCATTTTATGATTGGATTCATCCACACTTTTTTATTTTATTCCAATTCAATATTTTCTTTAAAGTCTCTTCCAGATACAATGTTACTTGGACTAGCTCTGTAATAGTTCTACATTCTATGTATGTAATGCACTTTTTGTGTTTGTGAATTCGGTTTCGTAGATCGCGGTCAAGTTTAATATTTCTTTTAAGTCGTTTTATCTATGTAGATGGGTTTCTAACAGTTTGCATTTGTAATCTACTTACTATTGAGCAGCACTTTGAGTCCTTTGACATAACTGTTTTTTTAGATTTGCTTAAGAAACACCATCATTCTCTTTGCCTTATCCCGTTCTCTCTCGGGGTCGGCTCCCTAATCAAGGGGATTTGACGTGGAGCCAAGTTTTTACACAGAGCGACTGCTATCTGACCTCTGCAACCCGAAGGCTAAACTGGCCTGGCTTCTAACCTGGCTAACCTGGCTTAAGAATAACCAATATAAGCTTATCCTTTAAAATAGGCCTTTTCCTGTCGTGTGGGACAACTAGGCAACAAACGTTCCGATGAACTGTTTGTATTGAGGTCGATATCGTTATCTAGTAAGACAGGAACATAGGTATTATTTATGTAACAAAAAGCAAGAGAGTCTGATCCCGACTAACAGACAGCGGTAACGAGTATTCTAGAATCTAGACTGTTGTTACTATCCGAGATAGCGGAGCAAAGCATGTTATCTAATACCTAGTTAAAATACCTACCGTGAGCAGTTAAGAAGAGGGTTGAGCCGTTTTCACACAGTTCTTCGCGGTAACAGGTAAAGATTACGTGAATAACATGCGGTTATGTTCTTCATAGGCGCCAATTTCTGCTAGATTTTACTCATTACCTACACTTAAATGATATTGAATAAGTGATTATGGTTGTACAGTCATATTAACTTAATTAAAACCAACATAATCAAAATATGTAAACTTCTATCAACTAAAACAACCACAACAATCCACAACTTGACATATGGGCTTGCCCTTGGGGGCTATAAAGTGTGGTATTATTATATTATTAAGTAAATAAAGTGCGGGGTCGTATCTGGTCCAGATAAGGATCTCTCTTTTTTTTATCTATGATGGGCTTACTCTTGACCCCAATCTTACCCTAGAGCAGAGATGGGATCTACGGTGGAGCGAGCTTGCCCAGAAGATGCCTATTCACTCTAGACTTAAAGAGATTCAGGTTATATGCACTCGGAAATACAGACACAGGCAGGGAATTCCATTCTTGTGGGATAGCAATGACCCGATGAACCCCTAGTCCCAGAATTTTTAACCGCCTTCTACAAGTAGTAGTAATAGTATAAGGATGATATTTCATTTTACAAATGTATAAAAACCGTCAGAGCTTCCAACGAATAAGAGCATACTGTCAGATGTAGAGAAAGCGAGTAGTGCGCGGAAGTGGCGGGTGGCTGTATCGAGTTCGATTGATAAAGTCTCGGCGCGCGCGCAGGTCTGCTTGCGGAAACAGAAACTAGCCACTAGTGTCACTGCTGTTGTTTGTTGTGCAACAGGCAGCCTGTGTGTCCTAGCCGAGTCAATACACAGCTTAGGTTTAAGTTTTCAATAGTTAGTGTTCCATCTCAACGTTAAAAAACTTTTTCTTTGTAGGTCTAAGTTTTCTTTTCATATTTTCCCCTTTGTTCCTTGGGGAAAATCGTACAGTTTTACTAGTAAAACTCCAAGTTACCCGTAAATTCATTGAATTTAAAATTACTTTATATTTCAAAGGAAAAGCGATGATATGTCAAATCGACAGCTGTTTTTGGCATCGGTGCTCCTCTCTACGCTCTATGGCAATGTCGCATTAAACTGACAGATTTTTGACAGTATTGTTTCACTCATAGAATTGCTTATATGGTTTCACTGAAACTTCAACAGAAATATTATGATTTCATGCGTATTTTTGCGGATCTTAGGTCTTTATTCTACCTAATATTTTCAACAGACTCGCACGCCAGAATTTGATATAGCTAATTGTTCATCTCCATGAATCAGTCACGGCCTTTGCAAGACGCAACTCAGCAATCAGCAACCAGGGCGTGACAGACAAACAAACGTAATTTTCGTAGGTACGTTTGATATCTGCTCGTACGTCTTAAATAAAATAGTTTCCTAAATTTCAAGCACGCGTGGCACAATGCGAGCAATTGCTTTGTCTTCATGTTATCTGTATGATCTAGACAAATGTCACGCAGTGCGTCTCGTCGTGTTTCCGGCGTGGAGTACCTCAATGTTAAAATTACACTTTTCTTTTTTTGCCAAAGAATACTAGCTATAACTTATTTGACTAAAGGCAAACCAAGCGGTTTCATGGAATACAATACCAGGATTTTATACCCGCTGCTAATTATTCCGACGTGTATAAATTAGCAAATACCTATATGTATGTATGAACCATTTTTGGTATGACGGAGGATTGAGAAGAACATCGATCTCTGAGAAATTAAAGGATAATTTTGGTTTTGACATATTTTTGACTGAAGCATGATTTTGTCTAAAATAAAGACCAGTGCAAGCCATAACTTTTGTCCCATAATGTTTTTTCAACAACTATCGCCGTTGACATGCGGACTAAATCTATTTAACATTATACGCAGATAAATTTACCAAGTTTTTAGGGATAGGTTATCACAAAACAGATTTAATTAAAAAAAAAAACAATATAAACTTACATTTTAACCGATTTTTCCTTTACAGGTTTCCACGAAGCCATAGGCGAGACCATCGCCCTCTCGGTCTCTTCCCCGCGCCACCTTCAGACCCTCGGCCTGGTGCAGCGTTCCGTGGATGACACCGCCCACGACATCAACTACCTCTTCACCCAGGCCATGGACAAGTTGGCCTTCCTACCCTTCGCCCTGGTGATGGACCGCTGGAGATGGGACGTCTTTACTGGGGATGTCAGGAAGGAGCAATACAACTGCCATTGGTGGAGACTAAGGTTGGTGAATACTACTTCACATAGAAATAGTGTTAATGCCGTGTGATGCCGGCTTAGAATAGCATCACCACATTTCTTTCTCGTGGGTGTCGTAGACGCCGACTGAGGGTTTCATGCGTATTGCAATTTTCGACAATAGGCTGACAAGTCATGACATGTCACTAAAGTGATACACAACTAATCTGAAACGACCCTGAAACACTTGTCAGACGTGGCAATAACGACCGTAATTTTACTGACGTTAATGCTCTACCTACCTCGCCAGGGATATAGACGTGATTTGTGTATGTGTATGTAGAAATAGTTAATTCTTTGAACAGGGATTACTTCTCTTGCGTCTGTAACATAATAGATAGTTTAGGTACCCACATTTGGTATTATAATTATACCTGCTTAATATGGCTACTTACCAGACTACCTACTTACTCGTCATATTGAGCAAATACTATCGTTAAGAAGTTATAGGATAATTAAAGATTTACGATACTCTTGCGTTATGCAGTAAACAGTAAAATTGTATTAAGTAACTGGTCTACTCGTACCACCAACATAATTTGAATATCTACAAATTACAGAAGGTGGTAAAATTTTAGGTAGCAAAAAAAATACAGATAAAACACTTAGTTAACAAGTCGGTTTTTTTTATTTATCTTTTTTTGTGTTTCTAAGCCAGTAAAGGATATAAAAGAGTGTTTTGTAGTAAAAACTAGCCTTTTCATTCTCCTTGCCTTATCCCGTTCTATATCGAGGTCGGCTACCTAATCTAGGGGATTTGACGTGGAACCAAGCTTTTACAGTGAGCGACTGCCATCTGACCTCTGCAACCCCAATGCTAACCTCTATCATCATAAAATTTACTGAAGTGATTCAATTGATTTATTTGTATCTACCAGAGTTAGATAAAACCAATCAAAGAAGAAATAAATGCCGTGTGATGCCGGCTTAGAATAGCATCACCCCACATCCTTCCCGTGGGTGTCGTAAGAGGCGACTAAGGGACTCGAGAGTATTGGTGTATTACAATTTTTAGGCGACAGGCTGACAACCTGTCACTATAGTGATACACATGTTTTCCGAAACAACCTTAGAAAACAATACTCAAAAATGTCAGACGTGGCGATAGCGACCGTATTCTTACGGCTGTTAACGCTCTGCCTACCCCGCAAGGGATAAAGGCGTGATATATGTATGTATGTATGTATGTAAAGAAGAAATATAATGAAAATTTATATAGTCGTTTTTGAAATATGCGAGAAGGCACAGTCATAAATATCTACACTTTGCTCAATGTCCTGTAAGACTTAAGAGGCACATTCAAATAAAGAACTTCTGTGTATGTTATACATAAAATTGCCAACCATCTTTTTTGTAGGCAGTTACAATTCGACCTAGAATTTTCTTCCAATTTGTTGGTCCGCCGAAGCGTGCCTGTTATGTGATGGTTTACGCATTACGTACTTATTACTCATTATTACTGTAGCGCTCAAACCAGTGATAGCAAATTGCAGTGGCCTACTTGATGACAGACGCATAAATTACGACCCGAGATTCAATGAGGAAGTGTAAGTTATGAAAGATTTGTAAAGCATAAAGAGCGCGACTGGATTATTTAAGAAATATCATGACATTTATATCTTTACTTTACCAATAAGAGATATCCTTATTGTTAGTTACTTTAGTGATTGTGACCTAATTTTCATTTAAAGAAAGTTAACATAGAAATTACTTATTCAATGGGGATTCAAAATACTACACGCACTCAAATATGTATTTATTAATAAAAAGCAGTTCAAAAACTAACACCCGAAATATCACTCTAAATTTATATTTAATATTAATTCATATATCTTTTGTATTTTTTGTTAAATTTCGTAGACTATAAATATTTGTGTTATAAGAAGCTAATTATAATTTCTTGTTTCTTACTTTTTAGAGCGCGATAACTCTCTTCTGTAGTCGGGTGTTAGTTTTTGAACTGCTTTTTATTTTAATTATTTTGGAGTTGTAGGTATGAAAAAAATATCGTATTCAATATTCCAATAAAATCCAGATAAAAGTGCACCATATAAGTAATTTTAATGAACTTCAATTATCACAAACTTATGCTACGCAGTATATAAACACTACTATTGTAGCATATGCTGAAGGAAGTGCCTTTTCACTTTGTGAATGACCCACCGAGAATCGAACCCAGAACCTTCTGCGTCACATTGGTTGTCAATATTATATTATATTAGCCTAAACTGTCCCACTGCTGGTCAAAGGCCTCCCCTCCCTCTTTCTGGGCTTTCCGGTCTGCGGCTGCTTCGGACCAGTTCGGGTTATATTCGACCAAGTCATCCCGCCAGAGCTTTCTATGTCTCCCTCTGCGGCGACGTTCTTCTGGAGTATAATCGGTGGCTATTTTGGCCCACCTTTCCGAGTGCATTCGACATACTTGTTCAGCCCAATCCCACTTGAGCCTAGCGGCTTTCTAGCCTAGCGGTCTATGCAAAGAAATTCTTATGAAATTAGAATTTTAGGAGGAGTGATGGATGATGAGGCCAGTAGGCCGAGTGACGACGGAAAAGGGAAAGAGGTATCCCGCTTGGTCGGGTGTAGCGACCAGGAAAAAGACTGGTCCTACTGGACATATTTGGAGGTTGTATAGCTGAGAGATCGGCGGAAGCACTTCGATACCGCGTTTCAGGACTTATTTGTGGAGCGCATGCGGTGATTATTAACTGAAATGGTGCATTCACCATCACCGCACAAAATTGGACATTTTATTGGTAGTAAGCCTTAATGTAAAAAAATAATTGGAAGAATTCTCAACATTTCTAGTTCTTCAAGAGAGTTCGGATCATGAGGATTTTTTAAGCAATTTATTTGTATCCAAGGAACAAATAAATAGACCATCAACCTGCTAGAGGCGACGTAGGCTTGTCACCTAAAGTGACTTTCCAAGACCTACAACAACTCTGTCTAGAATACACTCTTATAGTTCGTGAACCATCACCGCCCATTTTGAAAGCTTCCGTAAACGACGTATCGCCGGTTGCAGCTGTTGTCGATTGGCAATCAGGTGATTTCTTTTTTTTTCTCTGAGTAGGGCAAGCCCCCCTCAATTCCCCGTATCGGCACTAGGCAAGCTACCTTAACCCTTCGTGTCGCCGGTTGCAGTTGGTCTCGATTTATAATCAGATGTTTGCTTTCTTTTTTTTTCTGAGGGGGCAAACCCCCCTCAACCCCCCGTGTCGGCGCTGGGCACGTTACCATGAACCTTTGTGTCACCAGATTTTACCTTTCCGTTTCCTATACTGCGTTGGCTGTTAATTTAAAAAAAACTTTATTTTTTTCTCAGAATACATTTTCTTCCGTTTCTTATATTTATTTACTTATATTTATTTTGTGACCATTAAAGGCTCGCTGGTTGTCAAAATATTACGTGCATCAACACTCGATAGATCTTGCTAAAACATCTTAAATGGTATGTCATATTTATACACAGTATGTTTTTGTGTAATATGTTTATGAAATACTAATGAATTAATATTCAACATCTTGTTCAAACATATTTTCATTTAACTCGATAGACCTTGGTAAAACATGGTATGTCATATTTATATGCGCAAAGTCATAATCTGATATCTTTGTGAAATGCATGAATTCAACATCTTGTTCAAGCATTATTGACAGGCATGTCATATAAATATGCAATATGTAATACGGTAATCTTGGTACTGCTACTCAAGCTACTCAATTCAGTAAGTCAGATTTCTCAGACAACAGATGTCGCTGTTAGTTTTCCTATTAGTTACTCTTTATATGCGCTCTAGAGGGCGCCATATGCAATTGATAGTGACATGACACAGCCTATAACCACCGGAGTGTTGAGACGTTTCTAATGATACCTCATTTGTCAAGTTACGATTAGTAGTTTAGGAGTTAGGAGGGAACAGACGAAATTAATGCCACATACATACATACATAGCGGTTAAAATCATAACCCTCCTTTTTGCTTTGCCGTAGTCGGGTAATTAAATAAAAGAGCTTTGAAGACAAGAAACGTAAAAAACTATGACATTAAAACGCGTATTTATAGGAGCAAGTAATATGAAATTTTCAGCTTTGACATCTCTTGATGATCATTATCACTGCAAATTATCGGGAACCTACCACCAAAAAGGTGTGATAAAAGTATTCTTTGTATTTTTTAAACACGTCTTTGAAGCGCGTCAAATTTTTTTATGGAAACTTTAGTTTTAGTAAATAAGGATTTTTTTTTTTGTAGTCTGCGATGATTATAATGATTTAAAACTACACCATGTCACCATAACCCACACCACCACCTAGTACCCCAGATTCACTATGGTAACCGGTGGTGATGGTACGGCGGTAGTAGACTTGCGGTCGACGGTCGGCCTTGACTTCGAGTTCGATCCTAATGAAAGCAAAAGTGGTCGAGACTTGCGATCTGTGGTGTAAGTTGAAGAATGTAGCGGTTTATTCAAACGATTTATACATTGAACACAAATGCACTCCAAAAACTTTCTGATACACCTAATCATAGGTAGTTGTGTATTTTGATAAGATTTTGTCTTTTACTTTTAAGTTAAGTCGTAAAGGTTTATTTTCTCTGTTATTTATAAGGTTTAAATGTCGCAGAAGTTTTATTATATTTGTATAGTGCCTAGTAAAGATGGTTCCTACATTGACAAATGCAATAAGCTTTTATGAAAAGGATATCCTCCTGTAGAGCATGGCCTAAAAATCTGTTACAATATCAAGAGGATTATAATATCAAAGAAAAGATAACAATTCACCGGCCGTTGTGAATAAGCGGAAGAAGTATTTTTTTCAATAAAAAAACAATTTCTTTAAAACAAATTTACTACTTTAGGTGATAATCATGCATTCGCCTCCGCTTTTTCTTTGTACGGCATTCATTGCATGCATTATTAAATGCGTTCAGTGTTACGTAAATCTAAAATCATGTGTGGATTGACAAACTAACCCAATTACCCATTTATCATAATTTCTATCGTAAAATGTGCCATTTCTTACTATTACAAATCGCACTCGTATATTTTACGAAATTGGCGTTGTGAAGTAATAACTTACATTTAATGTCTCTTTTACAGCTCCTTTTAAAGTTTAGTAATTCGTAGTTAAACTTACTAGTAGCAGAAAAGTAAATGGTGTTTTTTTAATGTCTGATAGGCGCAATTCATTTTATGCAAGTATTTCGGTAAAAGTTATACTTTGATTACGCATAATTTTGAATTATCGTTAATTTAAGAAATATGTACTTCGATATATGCAAATTTAATGCTATTATTTTGTCAAGTGTCTTGGCTGACTCATTGAATGAACTACTACTTAATTCTAACTTAGTAGTATTTTAATGTTTGTTTGTGATTGTTTTATAAGATTTAAACTATTTCATATGTTTGTCAACAGGGAGCAATTCCAAGGCATCAAACCTCCTGTACTCCGCTCTGAGCTGGACTTCGATCCTGGCTCCAAGTACCACATTCCAGCCAACATACCCTACATCAGGTGAGACTAGCGCCTAGAACTCATTCTTAGAATCTGATCGTGTCTATGCTAATGCAGAAACCAGGAAATATTGCGCTTTACGTGATTCAGAACACATCAGCTCACGTAAAATGTTTCGCTGCATGCAAAGTTTTCATTTAATAGTGTTCTCATTTCTAAGCTAAAAGGAAGTGTTTTGAAATTCTAATTTAGCCTTATAATTCTGCAATTTATATGTTCGATTAGGTAAAATTTATAAAGTCGGTGGCAGAGGTGTTGTCACGGCAGCTGGTTAGATTATAGCAGGCATTATTAAAATCATGTTACTCGTTAGCCAGCTAGTCGATGAACCCGCGTTAAGTTACGTTGCCAATTACGTAAAAATATTATATAATACGTAGACTTCAGTGATGTTTTCTCAACGTATAATTATTTTAAATAGGAAATTAATACTTGACGCTTGGAATTTGCATAGTTAAACTTACGGCCTGAATAGGCAAATCGTCGTACTGTAATCAATATACTATGACCTTGAAATTACCTATTCTTGGAATGAAAACTAGAACAAGAGTTTAGAATTTACCTTACGAAATAGCTTGACTTCTTGACACCTCCGTTACATCATAATTATGGTTATGTAGATCGTTAGTAGCTTCGAGATTATCTATATGTATGTGTGTTTTCTATTTATGATCTGTTTTTTTACTTGTATTGTTTGTATTTAGACTTTTCCGCTGATAGTAATTCTGAGCAATGCTTCTTGCGCAATGATCTACCTGTATATTACTAGTTTATAGGTTTCCTAGCTCTCGCTATTACGTAGTTAGGCATAGATGAGAGTAAAACAACCAACGTATATTATTTATCACTTTTAATACTTTGGGTACTATTTACATTATACACAGTCCAGTTGTAAAAAACAAAAAACAATACTTAGCGAAAACTAAACACAAGATAACATCTAAAGCTAAAATTGAAAAAGAGATCAGTTCTGTTTAGTGGTGGTACTCCTCGTGACCACCCTCGTAGCCTCCGAAGCTGTGACCTTCGAGGCCGTCACTGCCACCGGAGCTGCACTCCTCGTGGTGCTCCTCATGAGGAATTTCGTGGTGTTCCTGTTGGTGGTGTTCCTCATGATGGTGTTCTTCTTTGTGAATGATAGGCACATGAACCTTCACTTCGTGTGGTACCTTCTTTTCGACATGGTAAGGTACATGTTTGTCAATGTGTACTGGGTAGGGTCTCTCAACGGGGACCTTGACGGGGTAAGGCACCTTCTTCTCGACTGGGTAAGGAACCAGCTTCTCAACGGGGTATGGGTGTACTACGGGGACCTTGACAGGGTAAGGTACAGGTTTGTCTACGTGGACAGGCACAGGGTTGTCAACGTAGACCTTCACGGGGTAGGGCACCTTCTTCTCCACTGGGTAAGGCACGGGCTTCTCAACGTGCACAGGCACGGGTTTGTCAACATGGACTGGGACGGGACGATCAACATGTACCTTTACAGGGTAGTGCACGATCTTTTCGACTGGGTAAGGCACATGCACCTTGACGGGCACCTTGACTGGGAAGTGCACTGTCTTCTCTACCGGGTAGGGTTGCGGCACGTGGACCTTGACTGGGTATGGTACGTGTTTTTCAACGGGGTAAGGCACCTTTTCGTAGACCTTGACTGGGACAGGTCTTTCGACATGTACGTGCACTGGTACGGGAACATGCTTGGTCACGGGGTAAGGCTTCTTGATGTATTCGGGCACTTTGATGGTTTCTTTGACTGGGTAGTGGACGGTTTTGTAAACTGGGTAGGGATGCGGCACAGGGACCTTGACAGGTACGGGCACTTTCTTCTCGACAGGGTAAGGTACGTGTTTCTCAACTGGGTATGGGACTGGTACTTTCTTGACAGTCGTCACAGTCTTAATGTGTTCTTCGTGATGGTGTTCTTGATGACCTCCTCCGATGTCACCACCGCCGAAGTCATGGTGTTCACCACCGCCAAAGTCATGATGTTCACCACCCCCTAAGCTATGTTGTTCTCCACCCCCAAAGTCATAATGTTCGCCGCCGCCACCGAAGTCATGGTGTTCCCCACCCCCGAAATCACTGTTACCGAAATCAGAAAGACCTCTCTTCTCTTGTTTTTTGCTTTCTTCTACTGGAGCAGCTTCAGCCTTTGTATCCTTTTCCGCCTTCTCCTCTGCCGTGGCCAGGCTTATAACCACGGCCAGGACCAAGGAAGACCTCTGAAATAAAAAAAAAATGGCTACATTAGTTTTAAATAAAAAATATCTTATTGCACCTCATAACTCTGACTCCAGCTCTATAATCAGAAGCCTAATTCAAATTGAATTATCCAGATTTTTCATTCACTTCACGCAACAGGAACAATATCCGGAAATGTATCAATAATCCACTTTGATAACTGGTTCACAAGACTAGGCTTCTTGTTTACACATGTCCTTTATCACTGGATGTCACTGTTATCACTGCACTTCCTTGTGTCACTTTGTAATTTTTTTGTATTTTGATATTTTTTTACTAACCAATAGCTTCATTTTCGCCTTGTTTGTTGTTCAGCGAATGGTGCGCTGGAGTGTGGTGTAGCCCACTCCGTTCTCTGGTTTTATACTGCGTTTCGTAGATCAATGTTGCAAACACTTTCGCTCGTAGTGGCTCCCACTTTCGATGTGTGTGTGTTAATATTATTAATTTAGTTTTTTATTTTGAAGATGAGGGCAAGACCGAAGTAACCCAGTTGGGATGTTGTTTAATTGCTCTGCATTTGTAAGTGTATCGCAATAAGAATCGAAGCAATGAGCTCCTCACATGCGTGCGATTTCATAGCATAATTTACCAATTTCGTTGATGGACCATCTTTATCTTTATGATTTTCTTCACTAAAGATCTTTTAATCTGCCATGAAATTGAATTTACACGATATATAAGTATAACATAAAATGTTAATTGTGTTTGGGGTTTTTAATAAAAATATTTAAAAATGTATTGTAGTTCCAATAACGATACAAGTTTAGTTTTTTAAGTAGTACTATAGTGTCTACCTAGTACATACTACAATTATTATTAGGATTACCTAGTACATACTAAAATTATGTTACTCCTTCTGGTACAAGGAACAAAATTTTAGTATCAATAATTTTCTTCTCTTGAATAGCTACTTACAGGAAGATGCCTTATCTGTTGATATTAATTGCACTTTGCATAATATTTAGTGGGCCTGGTATGATTATCTCGTTAGATAATCCTGGTAGACACATTGAATTACAACTTGCTAGTATACTATACTTACTTACACCGTTAGGACAGAAGAGTACCTACAGGGTAAAATCTGTTACAATATCTTATGTGGTATAATAGATAACACTGATCACGAAACTGATGTTTAAAAAATATTTTCTGTTATTTCACTGTGATGTTTTTTTTATGCCGTGTGATGCCGGCTTAGAATAGCATCACCCCACATCCTTCCCGTGGGTGTCGTAAGAGGCGACTAAGGGACTCGAGAGTATTGGTGTATTACAATTTTTAGGCGACAGGCTGACAACCTGTCACTATAGTGATACACATGTTTTCCGAAACAACCTTAGAAAACAATACTCAAAAATGTCAGACGTGGCTAAAGCGACCGTATTCTTACGGCTGTTAACGCTCTGCCTACCCCGCAAGGGATAAAGGTGTGATATATGTATGTATGTATGTTTTTTTTACATATAACCGATAATTTATTTATTAGCACGTACATAAACCAGTATTTAGTTAATAAGTAGATAATCTTAAATCTTGAAATCTTGTTAGGTCTGCTGTAAGAAATTTCATTTAAAAAATAAGCAATGCCCGTTGTGTCCTATTTTTTCATCCTGTGTCTGTTATTGAGTGTTTTAAAAGTAAAAAAATATTTACACCCTGTATAGTCTTATGTATAGGGCACCTCAACCGGTGAACAATTTATGGGTATTAGCCCGTAAGGCGTCAATCCAGAAATAACAGCGTTTAAATGTTAGATAATGTCGAGAACATTACTTTGGGGAATTACGGGTTGGGTAAAGGATCTCTCGAGTACCTAAGTAGAAACAAATAATTCTGTTTCTTCATCGAATCGATGGGCAACAATTAAATTCTGTTGGACTTGTATTCGACCACACCGATTACATTGAGGTAAGCTCCACACGTCCCGCATAGTGCAAGTATTGGGGCAGTTGGGGCAGGAAATTTATTCAATGCAATGCAAAAGTAATAATAATTTTGTATTTTCTAAATTCACTGATACAGTCGTTGTTTGGACCTTTGCTTGTATTGTGCTTAAAATCTGTACTGCCAGACTTGGAATCAGTAGCAGTACGTAGTAAATATATTTTAATATTCTTTGCTATCGTTGTTTCGCGAAGCTTTTTTCTGTCTTCGTGTCGTATTCACCTATATTCAAATCAATCATCATCTTTTTTAGTTACGTGGAGTTTTAGACTCAATAGTTGCAGCCACTCATCGCTCAAACTAGCTTGTATACATACATAAGCTGCGCCGTCATCATTCAATACAAATTACTAGTGGATGATGTCTCACTTCATTAGGTTCTGTTGTTAGGTTTAATTGTTAGTAACCAGTTTCAGACCTCGTAATGAAATGTACAAACAAGAAAACGTCAAGTATTTTTACTAGACGTCGTGTGTATTGGTCGCTAGTTCATATCCGGCTCGGGTAACCCCTATGTTGGTTCGTTCTGCTAGAAAATATAGATTGAACTGCGTTAATATAATAATTTTATTGCCCACCACAACGCACAAGACACGAGACTAGAAGAAGAAGCAAATATAGTTTTAATACCGTTAGGCATTGCAAAATGGTACAAAAATTCCAATGTAGGTAAGCTGCTTCCTACAGACAGTGCTAAAGCTATTAACTGTTTTGTAGATCAACACAAGTTACCCGTTAAATACACTATGCTATAGATGTCTTAAATGGAGGAGTGCATTTATTTCTGATATATATCTATGTATGTAAGATACATTATAAACTAGATGTATTTTATGATAATTTGACCCGTGTCACTGACCCGAAATAAAGACAAGGTCAAAGGGCAATGTTAATAATTTTATTACAGTACCAGTATAATCTTTATGGTTTATACTAGTCACTCATGTTTTATCCATGTAAAGTAATGGTACTGTAGATTTTTATAGGTTGTCACGATTCAAAGATTTGAATAAGGAAACCAGAGGATCAAAACGTTGAAATAGTTGAATAAATCCAGTAATCAAAGGTTTCGAAGACTTTTGCATTTAAATTAAACAATATTACATTAATAACATTAATTATGTTTGTTTCAAAAGAATTGCTAGCTAGAATTTTAAATAAGTTGCAAATAAGATTTATTCACTAGTTTACCTGTGGTCTAAATCCTTCTGCCTCATTTAGTTTCCTATTATTTCGATACATAACCTGGCGTAATTAACACGATTGGTTGGAGCAAAAATGAGTAATTGTATATAATATGACATCTTACGTAGAAAATCTTCGAGATTGCATCCAAACTATGGGATTTATTTTTATTGGATTAGATTGGCAACTGGCGTAAAAATCTTAAATCCGCTACCGCAGTGTATCTTTAGGTAAACGTATGAGTAATTATAATCCGCTGGGCAAAACATATCATTCATGAACCGTAAATTTTTCTTTAACAAAGAATCTGGCATAAAATATCTTAGCATGTTGGCAACAGTCGCTGATATGCTTACGTTGCGTTAGTGATCTGACGAGCAAACAGTTCGGGCCTTACCCCAAAAAGCTAGACGTGCGTTGAATGCGTGTTTGAAAGTTTCTCAATAAAAAAAATAACTTAGACATGCGTTTAATACACACAAGTTTACATTTTGTGGTAAGCCCCTATAAATTTACGCAAGTAATATACTTGATGACAGTCGCAACTCTTCATCATCGACGCCAACATACTATTTTTGAACGCTAACTTTTAAACGCTTTTTGTAGTTTTTTTTTCACCAGTTCACCATGCGATTTCAGAATAATTTACTCGTATTATGACATTAATATGTGTAAATATAGGTAACTCGGTAGTTAGCACATAATCTACCTAGACTGGATACGTAACAGTAATCCTGCTGAGAGGTAAAAGTGTAGACCTGAGATAATGGGTCTGACTCTCAAAGATGATTCCCACGCGTGACTGAAAATTATATGGCTCATAGGCCTGTCTGTTTTCATGCGGATAATTTCTGTCTGTATCCAAAAGAGTTGACCACACTTGACATACATATTAATTTAATGGGGCTGGCATCCTATATGATGTAAGTGATGTGTGACTCGTGATCTTTTCTTTACATACCAATCAAATTTTAATTTTAAAGTTTATATCGTAAATGGAGTCAATAAATCTGTCTCGCTACTCTGTAAATTGGTAAAAAGGCCAAACATTAAATTACTTTTTAACTTTAAGGACAGTTTCTA
The DNA here is from genome assembly GCA_029255805.1 of Keiferia lycopersicella. Classification (NCBI taxonomy): domain Eukaryota; kingdom Metazoa; phylum Arthropoda; class Insecta; order Lepidoptera; family Gelechiidae; genus Keiferia; species Keiferia lycopersicella. Next base: position 10,501,716 of record JARACZ010000007.1, read on the forward strand.
AAATGCATTAAGATAAGGTGAAATAAATGTGCTTCATTGCAAATACTTACATTAGGATATAATTACAAAAGAAACCAAACAACAAATAACGGAAAAAATACATTTAGGCGACTTTATTGCCAGGGAAGCCATTTTAGCCAGGCATTCCTTCAAAACAAAGTTTATCTTTTGTCTTCCACTGACTGTACGTAAGTATCTACAATTTTTCTCATAATCAGCGTATGTCTTCCATCACTAGCGCGGCGTAAGGAATCTTGATAAGAATCAGTACTACCGTGCGAAGTCGCGATCATTATGGCGACGATAGCATTTTTCACATCACTACTTCACGTAAGATAAGCCTTACTTGGTGATCTCAATCTGAGATGTTACAGGTGTTATGAATGACTTGTGATTATAACTGATGACTTAATACACGTTACGCTAAAGGTTAGGTTATAATATTCTACGTGCAGCCTGTTAGAACTAAATTTTTAGCATAGCATCATTTATCTAAGTTGATTAGGTAATGATCAAAATATTCTTTTAGAATAACCTTGAGAATAGCTTCTGTATTACACAAATCATTATACAGTACCTACGAATTAACTAAACACTCATCCAAGGGTTTAAGACAAATATTTAAATGAGTACTTATACATTTAAATTAACTTTAGCGTTTCTTCTTACGAATGAAAGTATGACTGCGCATTTTAAAAATTGAATCGGGTCTATCACGATAAATTTAAGATAAACTATGAGTTTGACTACTTTCGTCATTATAATTTTTCTGTGAATACTTATATTTTATGAGTATATACGAGTACAATATCATTTAAAAACTGCCTTTCTTGATGCAAGATATATTGGTTTAATGCCTTACTTTCTAGAGATTCTAATGTATGTGTGTTTTACATTAATAGCGTCCGTTTAGTAAATCAGACTCTTTCTCATCAAACTTAACGTTAGGATTGAGATCTATTTGTAGTCTTACTTCTATCTAGTTAGTAATAAAATTAGCTTGCACAACTCGTCTCAATTCCGCGTCTAGGTATTCTACTATTCAGTCTAGATACTATCATTATGCAAGATACAAGATACAAGATACAAGATACTTTATTTGCTTAAAACATTTGTAAATAAGGTGGTACAGGTTATTTTTAGGTAGGTACATTAATGTTTTGCCAACTTATGATTAGCATGCAAATACATAAAAACAAATCTAGTCTAAGTCTAATTAATGTGATTAAATTAGCAATGTCAAATATAAAATTATAATAAAAATACGTTAATTCCAGTCAGTTATTATTAAATATATCTCTTATGTCGTAAAAATTTTTTTCACTCAGCCATTTAAACAGTGTTTTTTTTAAATAATTTTGTAGTCATATTTTTCATGTCATTTGGTATGTGATTGTATATTCTTACTCCCATCGCCAAACAGCTCTTATCGTACACCCTACATCGGGGGGTGTCAGAAAACACAAGCCTATCTGGATTACGTTGGTTTCGAAGATGCAAGTCGCTTGATTTCCTAAATAAAGTTTTATTTTTATGTATGATCACACATAGTTCAAGGATGTATAAAGAAGGCAGCGGTAATATCCCAAGGCGTTTGAAATATGGTTTACATGACTCCAAATTTCCAATCCTGCACATAGCTCGGATACACTTCTTCTGTACTTTAAACACTTTGTCCGCATTTGCACTATTTCCCCAAAAAATTAGTCCATATCGAAGTGTCGATTGGACATATGCGTGGTAGGATATCAGGGCAGTTTTAATATTTGTAACAGATGTTAGGTGCCTAAGAGCATATACAAATTTGTTTATTTTCGTACAAATAGATTCTACATGTATTTTCCAATTTAAATTTTCATCCAAAGTTAGGCCAAGAAATTTAGTATTTTTTACTGAATTAATTCTTGTCTCCCGGTATTTAATGTTTACGGTCTGATTATGCTGAATATTATTAGATTTACTGAATTTTATAAAGTTAGTCTTATCAAGATTAATTATTAATTTATTATTATTTAGCCACTTTATGATTTTATCTAAAGTATCGTTTATCTCTTCCTCGTGTTCTTTTATGCCTCTTTTCTTTTCCGTTGCGATGACAACAGAAATATCATCGGCAAAGAGAACAGAGTGATGCTTTAATAGGTTATTGATGTCGTTAATATATAGTAAGAAAAGTATCGGCCCTAGCACACTACCTTGAGGTATACCGCGTTTAACTGTTTCATACTTAGATGTGTAAGCTACTAGGTCATTCTTCTCATTTAATTTTGTGATTGCAACGCACTGTTTCCTATCGTTAAGGTATGATGAAATCCATTTTAGAGCATTTCCGCGTATGCCAATCCTTTCCAATTTAATTATAAGGAGCTCATGTGAAACATAATCGAATGCCTTACTAAGATCTAAAAATAAACCTGTAGTATGATGGTTCCTATTCAAATTTGAAACAATTGAGCTTAGTAGTGAAAATGTAGCCAGGGTTGTAGACTTATTTTTCTGAAAGGCGTATTGTTCTCTATTTATTAGCTTGAATTTAGTACAGAAATCCATAATCTTTTTCTGCATACATTTCTCGAATATCTTCGAGAAAATGGGTATCAACGCAATCGGGCGATAGTTATTTATATCAGTTTTATTTCCTTTCTTAAAAAGTGGTTTCACTATGCTGAATTTTAAAATTTGAGGAAATATCCCTGTTTCGAAAGAATCATTTATAAGGTGTGTGAGAATATGAAGTATGTCGTCTATGCAAAGTTTAATCATTTTTGTGTTAATCTCGTCATGTCCCTCGGAATTGGTATTTTTGAGAGAAATTACTTCCCTTTTTACGTCAAGCTGACTCATTGGCATTAAAAATAAGGAGTTTATTACTCTTTGGTTGCAATTACATGCGCACGATGCTGAAGTTGAGACGTCATGTTTACCCGTAAAATTTATGTAATGATTATTAAAGGCTGTGGCAATTTTTATTGGATCTGTGAATGTATTATTCTCAGTTTGTATTGATTCAATATTATCCTTCATTAATATTGCTGATGTTTCGTCATTTATTACGCTCCATGTAGCTCTACACTTGTTTGAACTATTTTCTATCCTTTTAATGTTTGATATCTTTTTTGATTGATTTATACATTTGGTAAGAATTCTGGAATATATATTATATTTATTTTTATATTGTGTACTTTTATATATGTAATATTTATAGCGTAGTGCGCGTTTCGTACTACAACTTTTTTTTAGCCCACGGCTAACCCACTTAGGTTTTTTATTAGTCATGTTGTATATTTTTACCCGAACTTTAGGAAAACATAGTTCATAGAACAAGCATATTAATTCATGGAATTTTCCAAAAGCAAGGCTTGTATCTGGTTCTTCATATACGTCCGACCAGAACACACTTTTTAAGCACTCTCGATATTTACGAATATTATCAACATCAAAATCCCTTTTATGTATAAAATGAAATTTGGGCTTAAGAACTTTCTTCACAATTGGAAGACTCAAAAGTTGAGCGGTGTTGTGGTCAGAGAGATACAGAGGTAAGAGCGAACCATTTACACCTTTTATATTACTTAACATATGGTCAATGCAGGACATTTGTCTTGTAGGACCTTGAATATGAAAAGTAAGATTATAATTTTTCGCTATGTCCTGTAATTCTGTGCTTCCTGAGCTGCTTTTAAGAGTGTTTATATTTATATCTCCGATTAGAACGAGTTTGATTTTGTTATTACATTTTTTGTAGAGATCGTCTAAGAGTAAGTCTAGTTTTTCTAGAAAAACTTTTACATCTGAATTTGGAATCCTGTACACGCAAATTATATAGACGTTATATGGCAAAATCTGTATTCCACAACATTCAAAAACATTTTTTGCCGCGTATTTTTTAGTGAAGTTTATTTCTTTATAGTATATATTTGCCTTAACCAAAACACATGAACCCCCTCTTCCCTTGTTCCTACAATAAGATGCTGCTAGTATGTAATTAGGTAGTTTTAAATAATGTTCGTGGCCGGATTTAAGAAATGTTTCGGTTAGGCATATAATCTCAGGATCTATCTGTTGTTTGTTTAGTTCCTGAAGAGTCATGTAAAATACATCTCTTTTTGATAGAATACTTGATATGTTTTGATGCAGTATATGCAAATTGGTCTGTTTATTGGTTGTCACGAAAAAATTTTTTTTTCGAAGTATTACAAACAGCTTTGGGCTTTTCTAAACTGCGGGCACGGGCAAAATAATATGGAATTGTACCTTTGGGATAATTAGCGCAGCCTTCACCTGCATCTTTGTTTTTTAATACAGGTTTTGTCTTATTTGTCAAATTAACACGACTAAAGTAGTATGGGATCGTGCCTTTAGGAAAATCTTTTACGATCCTGTCTTCAATTCTGTCACAACTAACTTTTTTATTACGGGTCGTTTTAAAATTCAAGAACTTTTGTTCGTAGTCATAGGTATCGACAGCTAAATTTATTGATTTACATAATTCCGTAAAATTATCGTTTTGTTTGCATGACACAAAGTGACAGTTATTGTACAAGTTACAAAGTTTTTTTATCTCGTAGTTTAGCTTAAATGTATTTAAATAAATATTTTCGTTAACATTAATTATGATAATTTGGTTATTTATAAATTTATTTATGACTGATGTCAATTTTGATATTACTAAATACGGATTACAGTCATTTTCCCCTACACATAATACAAGTTTGTCATTACTATTAAGTTTGAGTTTTAGACAATTTCTTAGAACATCGGAACAGGAAGCAAACGGTTTAGTTTCACCATGTATCTTGTAGCGTTCGTACATCGAATCATGTCTACTTAGGTCTAGTTTTGAAGCTAAGCCCACGCACCTCTGCGAACCATAAATACATATTTTTCCAAGTGGTTGTGATTGGAAATATGCTTTGTTTCTTTGTCTAATTGGGTTGATAGGTGATAGCTTGGTCGATTTTTCTTCAGAGTGATGTAATTTGTTTGTAAGTACACTGATTTGCGTATTTAGATTTACTATCTCACTTTTTGCTTGTTCTAATTCATGTTGCAATTTTTTAATCTCCTGTTCCAAGTTATTGAGTATAGTGAGCTTAGTGTTTCTAGGCGGCGTAAAGGTAGAAAAAATTTCAGCATTTTGGGAACAACGGTGCGCCTTGGCTTTTTTCTGGTTTTCCAGTGGAGACGGGCACGAACGGCATATGACCTTTAGCGCCTCAATTTTTTTGTTTAAAGATAATATTTGCCTTTTGAGCCCGTTGTTCTCTAAGATTGTATCTTCCAGCTGCTGTTGGGTGCTTGTGAGTTCAACCTTCAGAATATTTAATTCTTCACTCATTTCTTGAACTGCCGTAGCATTATTTGGTGCGAGGTCCAAGCTCCTCGATAGTTTATCAGGTGTTCTATAAGGTGGACTATTTATATCATCACTAAAGAAAGAGTTTTTGGAGTCATTTCTTTTGTCGGATGAGCAATGTATATCTGCATCCTCTAAATCTGTGTCCCCATCCAGTGAGCTGTAAGAGTTTTCCACGCTGACGTTTATCAAGAACGATGTGTTTTTCTCTTGTTCCTCCGAATCAGTAATACGAGCTGCGTTATCTTCACTATCTATAGAGTCCATTGATGAGCTTGCATTTATGGGTGGTATTAGAGTTTTGGAGCTTTCGGCAGCTGTTTCCTTATTTCCGGACGTATCTGTATGCTGTTACTGTACCTACTTATGCCTAGTATCAAGTGTTCGGACCTCGCAATGACCACTAAGACTAGATCACTTGAAACGTGTACAGTATTTCAATTGAAACTTTAGCTCTTAGTACACTTACGCATATTTCGGTAATTTATTTGGACTCCTCCAAAAACATCATTCTATTAAAATGAATTCGGCATGTAGGTATTAATTGACTAAAAGTAGTTGACTATTGACTATGTCTTAGTATCACAGGGAAATAAAACATGCTTATTTATTTAAAAAAATAATGAATAAACATCAATATCATGAATAAATAACTGTTAGTGCTATGAGTATAATTTTGCATAAAACACCAGTAATTATTATTTTTCGAAAATAATAAACTACAACTGTAACAAATGACTAAACAAAATCTTGATAAAGAACATAAACGCTTGCGTTAAGAAAACTAGTAAAAAACGTGTGAATCTAGTTCAAAATATTTAAAAAAGTAGTGATGCGACATTTGTGTTTTATCTGACATCGATTCTATTACCATATTTTTCTATTATTTGGTGGCCATATTGCGTGCAAAACCAAAATAATCCTTGATCCGAATACAATGACTAAAAAATCTATCCATTAGCTATACTAATTTTTCTAATAGTGCAAATTCGTGCTAAATATCATTTTAATAATATTGAAAGTTTGTTGAAGGCTACATGAATTATTTTACGCATGTTAAATGTTTTCAAAGTAAATGGCCACATACATACTAGCCATGTTATGATGCGCAACCGCGACTTCAATTTTCTCTACACTGGTAGACAAAATTATTCACTTTTTTTGATAAAATCCATACGATTTGAAGTCATTTCGCCCGCAAGATAAGTCTCTATACTGTGCGCATCATAAAGGGGCATGTACTGTACCTTATGACAATATATTGACTAAGACTAAACTCGCAATTTATCGATATATCAAATAGGAAAAGAATATCATCGACAAATGAGTTATCTTAGTCACCTCACTACAGTTATATAGCTAATGAGATCGAAGAAGCAGCACGCGCTCTTCCGCTTAATCTAATTGCACTACAACAGCTGACTCTATCTGGGTACAGTCAATGACAAACGTGTCTGTCTCGTCTTCAGATTTTATCTTTGAGCCGACGAGCTTCAGATTTCGGTTTCCATTTTCAGCGACAGGATGTTGTATACTGCTACAAAATTAATACGTTATTACGTTAAAAGTTATACGAAATCGCATCGCGTTTGTAATCTCAATGTACTGAGTTTAAGGATGGTACTAAGTTCATCATGGGGTGCCATCTTCAAATTTTGAGATGTTCGGAGGTCAGCATGTAGTACCTCTCGCGGTCTTGCACCGCTCTTTTCAACTGATAGTAACGAAGACCGGTTCTATCTCGGAAGTTACAGGATGATAAATTGCATGCATTTTTTTTTGGCAACCTTATTTCTGAAATTCTGCAACTCTACTCTTGACGGACTTTTTAACATAATTATATTGATGTAACTAGAGCAAATTTTGTTTATACTGTTTAATTATCCAATAAGATGTTTTATACACGGTGAAATAGAGCTTTTAATTTTCTTCCTAGAAATCTATGCAGCGGTCTAGAAGGATCGCGCACAGCACATTTCCAAGTTTTTACCGATATATCTCAGATCAGAGAATATGTAACAAACACCACGAAGCCAGAGAAACCAATACAACTTAAACATCACTTAGGTACACATAATCAAGCTATAATAGTTGACTGCAGATCTTGAAAGAGGAAATAAGCATTTTCGAGTTCTTTTTTGTTTTCTTGGATAAATTTGACAGTTCCATTAAAAATACCTTGGTCAAATATATTTGATTTCGCAATTGCTGATATCCAAGATACGAGTACCACAACTAAGACCTACGATATTTTAAAAAATGTTTCTTTGTCGCAAATACTCTCTATGTATTTTTTAGTTCAGAAACCTTTGTGATTTGTCCATTTTTTTGTTTACCTACATCTACAATGTTGCTTCCTCTAACATATTCCACAATCTTCTATGTCAGTTCTCACCACTTACCTTGTCAACACTTTTTCCACTTGACATCACGATTTCCTTGTGATGTGCTTAGCTTATAACGGTAACCTAATTAATAGCTGCATTCAATATTGTCAGATTGTATACATTCTTGGTTGATGATAGGAAAACAATGAATTTATTATGTTGGCTCACACATTTTGTTTTACATGTTTCGCAATTTGTTTTACATGTTTGGCAATTTGTTTACGGCGTGTTTAAAACTGTTTTAGGCTTATTTAAACAATGAATTAGAATAGCATCACCCCGTTTCTTTCCCGTGGGTGTCGTAAGAGGCGGCTAAGGGAATCGGCGGCTCATGTGTATTGCAATTTTGGGCGACAGGCTGACAACCTGTCACTATAGTGATGTACTACTTATCTTAAACGACCCTCAGAAATTGTCAGACGTGGTGATAATGATGAATGTATATTAAAATACGTTAGGATACAGTCTGAAACCTGGCATCCTTGATTTGCTACGACGCAACGCCGTAGCAATTCACTACGATTTTGGCACGAGGACTTTTCTGCATTTTTTCTGTTTCTTCCATCAATCCTATATTGATAAGTACTTGGATACCTGCAAGTACTTGTGCGCTAGTATCAATCTGTCAAGTGTCGGCAGTTATGTCGCGGGTTTCCTGAACCCGGGTGACGTAACTGCCCGCAGTACAACCGGGAGGGAAAGATTTACGGTACTGTCGCTTAGGTACTTGGTACATTGCTTCGGCAATTTCCATTACATACTGCCATCATTTTTTTTATTATTTTTTCAACATGAAGGAAGAATTATTTCAAAGGATAAACAGGCCCTTTGATAGATAATGCGAAAAGATCAAAGCGCGCAAAAATTTAAAAATCTTTATCAGTTACTCTTATAAATGTTTGTTCGTTCGTTGAACTCATTTATACATTTACGTTTTAAAATTGTGAAAATGTTATAAACAAACCGAGACAACTAGCATCATTGTTAAATTTAACTCCAAAATGCGTACCCAGAAGGCGGAAGTTTTGATAATTAAGAATCAATATCTCAGAACAGAATTTAACGTACGTATAATGTTGAAAATTTTATTTTTACTGTGACCATTCCTTTTTGCTTCGGATCATAAATTCGAATAAATTACTTAGAGCACATAATTATGAAATACCAGAGTAGGTTAAAAATCAAACATGAAACCAGTTCCCTACAAAATTAACTACTCTATCATTAACACAAAAATGTCTATCGTTATCTAGACCGAACTATGAAACGACCTGCATACTTGTTGTGTAGTAATGTTTGATTGTTGAAGACATGAAAACATTGTATTACTGTAATGCAAGGTACACAAGTGTTAAGCTGACCTAACCTATCATTCTTAGTGAATTATAGTGAAAAAAAAACAAGCTTGTGTAAATGAAGTAAAACTAATCTAAATAAATATAACAAATAAGTGAAAAGTGAAAAAAAACTTGCCTTGTTCAGAGTTAAGATTTCTGATGATTGGAGTGCTTACTCAACACATTGCCGTATCAAATGCGGCTGTGACAGGTTGTCATTTTTATGAGACGTGTTGGTACCGCATTAGAACCTTCAGGACGAGCGTTTATGAACAACAAAGGGTAGCTGTGGAGTGGATAACGTCTTCTACAGTTTTTCATGACATATGTTTGAAAAGGTGTTGAAGTAATGATAGGTAGTTATTCTTAGTTTATTTATTTTGAAACTAACAATCCATAGCTGCTACAACAATCAGGTATAATCACACCTTAATCTTAGTGCATACATAACAACAGTTAAATTTACACAGATTGGTAGGTGAGGCACCTACTATTTTTCACACCGAGATCCACTAGACTAAGCAATGTTGCCAGCATGTATCTATTAAAAAACATACGCGTTTGTAACTTTATATATTCAATAGCAAAAAGGGGAAATTTAAGCAAAGTTTTCCTAAGAGGGTCTTACAACTAGCACACTTCAAAACATTGAAAAAGCGAGTAAAAGGCGTTTCAGTTCAATAATTCTAAATGTATGTTGTTTGTAAAGAAGAGGGCTGAATATTTTTTTATAGTAATTATTTGTTACACCCGTACCTTATTTCACCAAAACAAAATACCTTTTTGTAATAAGGTTTTAAAATAAACCTCTATTGAAGCAGGAGAGCAAGTCTCAACTCAGCGGTTTGCCTTTGTCTTTGCCACAAATAAAAAAAGTAGTGTATTTCTCGAGCTAGCCTGGCAACACCAGCGTGTACCGACTGCAAATAGAGTAAGTGATGATTATGTACTCACAGTGTTTGATACCGGCCGGAGATTGGCTCGATTGTGAGGTATTACAGCGGCGGGAGAAACAGAGCATGCGCGATCCGCCCAGCTTGTGGCTAGGTATGTGATCTAGGTAGCTATAGAACACTTTGTTGGTATAATTGTTATAACAACTTTTAAAAAAATATCAAATTTTCAATGAAGATTAGGGTAACTTTATTCTGACTGAATATTGCGTTCGTAAATTACATTTAGATCTTTATTTACTTACAGAAGAGAAAACAATAATTTCTTTTTTAATTCTATTTGTCAATACATAAATATAAAATAAATAGGCCTTTCAGAAGCCTGCAACTTGTAGAAAACGGTTGAGAAATTCTGACGCTAGAGTTCATCGGGACGCTGGACGACTCGGTTTTCCACACGAAAAGAGAGAAAGAATAGGCTAAGCAATTTTGCTACACACTAATAAACAGCACTTAATTAGTTACCTATGTTTAAAATTATATTCCTGTACATAAGTGTGGGATATAATAATTAGTGCCGAATGTCTTTAACGTAAAATGTAATCGGGGATTCCGCTGGAAAAGCTAAAACTACTCATTAAGGAATCATTTTATACAGATTTTTCATTTATTTATTTAAAAAAACTTTATAAACTGAACACTTAAATGGATCTAGGTTGATGTTCTGGCGATAGTACTATTTTCACGGAAAAGATATATCAACCTTTATCTTGAACTGTTTAGATACCTATTTTTGACGTTCTGACTCTTTAATTCTTATTTTTGTTTCAGGTAAGTTCCTATTGCTTTCAACGAATCGGTAAGCACTAACTTATTTTCAGTACATGAACGTATTTAGTAAGTTCCTGGTGTAAGTAAGCATACAACGCCTTGCCGCGCTTGCCGCCGCCTCGTGCTTAAAATTGGAACTTCAAAGTTCTTATGCGCACGAGTGTCCAAGACTTTCCTTTCACTTTCCGTAGTTTTTGCCGCGCTTTGTTGTGGTCAAATAGCGGTAGTTCGTGTGTAGCGTTATAGATGGCGTTCAAATTAATATAGACGTTGATAAAAGAACATATTGCTACGCGAGCATTTTGTTATATGAAAATATCACAGATGGAGCTGCAATAGTACTACGAAAAGTTATGAACATACTCGTATTTCGTAGCAACTCAACAAATGAGTTGCATTTTCAGACGTAATTGCGGAATTGTCTATGTACTTACTATAGGAAAATTCAGCGATAGAAGTTTATATTAGTTTACTTACTTGTACATTGAACAATGGTTTTCTTTGTATTTAAGAATTAGTTTATAATAATTATCATCATTCATCATCATTGATCTCGCCTTATCCCGTTTCTCTGTCGGGGTCGGCTACTTTACCTAAGAGATTTGACGTGTAACCAAGCTTGTTTAGAATAAGCGACACCAAAAAAAAATATCAAAAATAAAGTACGAAAAATGTTGAAAGTAGTAAATGGCTTGTTATCTGCATCTCATGAAACTTTTTATTTTCAATCCGTTGTTGTCTAAACTGTGTCTCGCTGGTATTATTTTAAATAGAAACATTTTTTTTATTGTACGGCTTCTGATTTCGAAAGGCTTGATTTTCATGTTCCGGTTATTATGTTAACCTTGACATGATGATGCTGCAAGTCGGAGCCGACTGCGGATTACAAAACCCCCACGTTGTAGCTTTTCGGATTCAAAATTGCCCGATTAATCTTTGTAGCACTACATTAAACTAGCATGATATCTTACTTAATGGGAAATGTTAAATCTGTTCGCTAAGTTCTTACTCAAACTCAGCAGAGAATTTCAATACACAGTTTTTTGTAATGCCAGCTTAGGATAGCATCACCCCTCCTTCCCGCGGGTGTCGCAAGAAGCGACTAAGGGACTCGAGAGTATTGGTGTATCACAATTTTTAGGCGACAGGCAACCTTAAAACAACCTTGGAATACAATCCTCAAAAAATGACAGACGTGGCGATAGCAACCGTATTCTTATGGCCGTTAATGCTCTGCCTACCCTGCAAGGGATAAAGGCGTGATATATGTATGCATGTATGTATGTATGTATGTATGTATGTTTTTTGTAGTCTGTTTTTTCGTGTGGGACACCGTGTCGTCCAACGACCCAGTGAACCGTAGTGTCAGATTTTTCAACCGCCTTCGACAAGTAGCAGTCTTTTGACTTGGTTGTGTAACGACTGCCGTCTAAGTAATCATAGACAGCTACCGGAACCTATGACTGTAGTATGCACTAAACTTGACATATAATACAATCTGAAAAAGCTTGCTGCCTTGCGAGCTGCCCTGTTGTGTATTGTTCTCAATTTTATGTCCTTTGTATTCTATTGTGTACAATAAACGGCTAAATAAGCGCCATCTACGCCATCTAGTTCGGACAAGTCTTGCTGTCATTCCAAAAACTCCTTGCTACACTTTTATCCCTCGCAGTGCGGGCATATCAGCGTTAAGGGTCCTAAACTCGTAGAGTTTAAATAACTAAGTAAGTAACTAAGAAAACTAACTAAGAAAAGTAACTAACCAACTAAGAAATATTACGTGATAGCAGAGTAGCCCTTTTAGAAAAATCATGATAATTTATCAGCCTGTCCTTTAAAATTGAAATAGCATGACATGTAACCCTCGAGTCTGTTAGACTACTTTGGAAAAAATATGGGATAGCAATGTTCTAAGCCGGCATCACACGACAAACCTGTAGTAGGTAATAGAAGAACTCTGAAACCATGGTTCGTCGGCTCATTTGAGGACTCGGTGTCTCGGTGTGAAAAGAAGAAGACGGCCAACTGGTATCAAAAAATATTGTCCCAGAATTTCTTTTATGACATATCCTATACGTTTTCCATCTGGATCAAATCATTTATTTCAAAGTAGTAAATTTTTCATTTATCTTTTTGATAGTCGGTCTAAGTCATTGTAAAAAAGAGAAAAATGTAGACAAAAAGACATATTTTTCTTTTCTTATAACAATTTAATTCTTATTCTTATTCATATTCTTAAACGCGGCACTGCCTGGGGCCTGTCCGAACTAACCAAACAGCATGTAACGTAAAGTGATAAATAGAATCGAGTTCATAAGTTCGATTAGTATAGTATCACGCTCCATTTCTAACCTGATAATTTTTTTTTCTACCAGTGGCAGTTGTATAAATCAATCATTTGCCCCTTTCCCCTTACATATTATGTATTTTAAAATAGTTTCGAGACGTTTCCTTATCCTACTCTACCATAATAAACATTTTATTAAACGTTACGTTCCGCTACTTGACTGCATTCAAATTACATAAATAACTAATATCCATAAAATTATTGAACTTGACTTTATCGCCGTTCAAGCGCAACAATGACATAACTGAGATTTTCTACTTTGTGAAAAGAATGCGCGTGTACCACTGACCCTGTTTACGTTTTGCTGGTACATTCAAGGCCATTGGTGTACCAAGCAGGGATGTGGCTTGAGCAACATATCGATTTATAAATAATCAATTATTTCATAACCGTACATCATTTTTTTTAAAATAACCATTTTATTTATATTTAGGTTGATTTGAGGCAATATTTTTTTTCATTATCGATAGAGATAAAAAAATAAACATCACACCAACGAAAACAATAATACAAGAACCTAAAATAAGGTGTCGCGTATTTATTCATTTTTACGTTACGCACATACCTAAATAATTTAGAACTAATTGTTATTCTTGGAATTGAAATAAACCAATGAATTAAAAAACCATTCTTTAAAGAAAAGTATCGATTATTTAAATAATCGATAATTTTTTCACACCCCTAGTACCGAGAGCGACATAGCGTGTAACGAAAGTGAGAAGTAACGATTGCGAAAGTGTAACGAGAACGAGAGTAAACAACTCGTTTCGGATTGAACTAAGTTTTTCGTAATGTATCATGATTAGCTATTTATAGTCTCTGAAAAAGTTATTTTAATTTTCAAAGTTTTTTGTTATTATTTTTCACAAAATTCTATCTTGCACCCGTATCACAATTTTTATGAAAAACTACCTCTTTTCTTGTCTTAGGATGATCGCACACTTAACGCACGACGGACCGCTAAAATATCGCAGCGTTCTGTCAGGTCCATACTATAAATGTCAATCCCCGTACTTAAACCGCTCAACTGCTGTTGACGCAGCGTTATTGCAGCGTCGTCCGTCGAGTGCGGTTTTAGTATAGGGAGTGACGTTTTTAGTATGGATCTGAGAGACCGCTGCGATATTTTAGCGGTCCGTCGTGCGTTAAGTGTGCGATGCGGGGGCAAACCCGTGCCCCCAGGTTAGTTGACTAGAAATTTTGATTCAAAAGTACCTAATCTTGAAAGTAGGTACCTACCTACATAATATTAATAGCAAAATTATCGCGATTTCTCGCGTTTCAAAAAATATTGTAACTAGCGGATTCACGCGGACAGCAGTTCTTTTTTCACAAGTGGTGCATCTATGTATCACATTCTCACTCACAGAGCGTTCAAACACGATGCAGGTGTAGCCTTTAGTGACCTTATAATGATGGAGAGAATACTACATTAGCGCGTTTTAAAAACTATACAGCGCCATCCCGTGGGGGGAAGCGGAAGCTTTTAGGTCGTATCGCCAGCTTGAGCGTTTGGTTCGCTACAGACACATCATAGACTGTTATATAAGGTGTAAAAATATTAGCTGCAAATATTTTAAGGGGTGAATCAGCCCATGAAACTTTCCCCAAGAAATATAGGTTGAAATATAAAAAATATTTTGGACCTCCTATACAGTTGACTCGCTCGGCTGCTACTACATTTTGTATGGGAGGTCCAAAAATTTATTTCTTATTTCCTTGGGGAAATTTGTTCAGTTTCATGGACTGGTTCACCCCTTAAAATATTTGGAGCGATTTTTTTTACATCCTGTATGAGCGAGCCTATACACTGAAATGTGTATTGTGAAAACGATTAATGATAGCTATTTTTCAGTTGTGATATCTTATTTAAAATGGTGTTACGATGGATTTTATGAGAAGAATTGTAAATTAATTTCACAATAACTACTAGGTATAACTTCGTATCTCTAATTTATCAATTTTGAAAAGCTTTTAATTAGTTTTAAACGTGCATAATTAAAAAAGAACTGTACCAAGGTCCAATTAAGACTGAAAACAATAACATCGTTCGCGCAAAGGTCGTTTTAAATGTGTGTGAACTTTACCTGTAAGTACTATTATACATACATATATAGGGTGATTAAAAGATTGATGCTTTCCTTTCAAGGGATGAACCAACTCATGAAACTGAACAACTTTCCCCAAGGAACATGGGTCGAAAAATGAAAAAAAAATTTGGCCCACCCATATAAAATTACCGACCAAGTCAATTTGTATAGGAGGACCAAAACTTTTTTTCATATTTCGACCTATGTTCCATGGGGAAAGTTGTTCAGTTTCATGAGCTGGTTCATCCCTTGATAGGAATGCATCAATTTTCCAGTCACCCTGTATAGTACTTACTACCTATACATGTGTGAACCCGGGCTGTGCCAGTCAATGACCCGTGGGTGAAGGTCACTGGCCATTGTGATGAAATCGCAGTCCCAACCATAACGTAAACGGACCATTAACTGAAGTAAGTAGGTAGACGGAGTGCCGTGAACAGAGACGATAAAGCCAAAAACTAGGTTAGGTATAAACGGGGTTAGGGAAGTACTGAGTTCCTTTTAAGGGATGAACCACCCTTTGAAACTGTTTAACTTTCCCCACGGAATATAGGTCGAAATATAAAAAAAAAAAACACATATTTCGACCAGTATTCCATTACCGAGTCAGGTTGTATCATGTATGTGAAGTCCAATTTTTTTTCCATATTTCGACCAATTTTACTAAAAAAAAATTTTTCGGTTTCATGGGCTTGTTCATTCCTTGAAAGGTACTCAGTACTTTTCCTAACAACCTGATTCGCCTAAAAGCTTAAAACGCAGTACTTTGATTTTTAGCCAAGTAAAAATTGCTAGGTGCGATTGTGTAATGTTTATTACTCCTATGGCAATACCCCCAATTTGGAGAGGCTCATGTCCAACAGTGGACTGTTGTGGCTGAAGAAGAAGAAGAAACGGCCTAGGTTTAGTTTGATATAACTCTGATTGTAAACTTGCTATGATCGAACTTCGGTTTTTGTCTTGAGATTCTTAAGTTTTGGTACCATTATCACCCCCAATTTTTAATTTTATGGAAATAATGTGTCTGTCTGTAGCTACATAGAAATCTGCATCTATTAAAAACCGAAATGTAGTTCACTCAGTTTAGTATTTTGAGGTGATCTTTGTGGATATATCTGCAGGTGGTAGGGTTGGGCCCTCAATACATGTCAATATAGGCGATAACGACCGTAATTTTACGATCGCTACCCCGCTGGGGATAAAGGCGTGATTTTTGTGTTTGTGTGGTAAGGTTTGCCGTGTGATGCCGGCTTAGAATAGCATCACCCCACATCCTTCCCGCGGGTGTCGTAAGAGGCGACTAAGGGACTCGAGAGTATTGGTGTATTTCAATTTTTAGGCGACAGGCTGACAACCTGTCACTATAGTGATACATATGTTTTCTGAAACTACCTTGGAAAACAATCCTCAAAAGTGTCAGACGTGGCGATAGCGACCGTATTCTTATGGCCGTTAACGCTCTGCCTACCCTGCAAGGGATAAAGGCGTGATATATGTATGTATGTATGTATGTATGTGGTAAGGCTCCGTCTACCCAGCGATTTTTTGATCTGATGGTCACGATATAAACGACCATAAGCGGCCCAGTCTCACGACTGTTGCACTGGTTGTAAGTTGCTCTGCGTTTACCACATCTCTGAACGACTTCTAAATGGCGTTTGGAATACTGAGCCGGTATTCATGGCCTTTACAAAATATTGATGGCGTATGCTCGCATTGAAACCATAACATTTTGAAGTGTTGCATACACTTTTGGGGGTCCCGTTTAAGAATTTTTATAATTTCAGAAATAAATATTATTACATTTCATGGTAATGCCAGTTATCTACTATGCAAAAATTAAGTTACTCTGTTAGGAACATACCTACTTGTTTTTTATTAAACCGACTCTCAGGTTATTGTATTGATAATTGGTTCAAATAAAGGTTCATAATAAGGTTTAATATCTTGGTCATTACACCCATGAAGGATATTTCCAAACATTTGCCGTCTGTTACAAATTTTGACGTCTACTTACTTAAAATGACAAATGAAGTATGTCAATGTTTGTTCACAATCATGTGTGATGCATGTAATACATAAAAGTTTGACCAAGTTGAGCAACCCCATGGATATAATTAAAAAAAACTAAAGTGTCTTTTGAATATACTAATAGTTTTTATTGCCATTTCAATTTAGATAAAAGTCACAATGAAAGCTTAATAAGATTTAAAGAAATTATAGGAAATACAAATCGCTAACTTCTTTAGCTAAGAATTAGAAAGCTACCTATTTAGGTATCTTAAGATTTTATTTGTCACTATCCAATAAAATACGTCACATAAATCAGTAACGGACCGCGTACTCAAATTACATACTTACTACCTCTCGTCAAGTGTATATTAATTTCAATACCAGTACTTGCATTATAATCGAACTATTGTCCAAAAATACTACAGACTCCATTCATAATTTTTCGAAATATTTCAAGTTTGAATGAATAAACTAAAAAATAATATAAAAGTCGCGAATTGTTTTGACGCCATCCGAAAAAAACGCAATATGACGTCATGCTCACAGTATCTTCATCCAAAAATATAGCTTAAGATCATTCTCAAAAGTAGCTCATTCGATCTGTTAGACATGTACCCACTTCCATCAAAAATAGAGTCAGATTTTCGCCCTCATCCCTGTATGGAACAATGCTTGTCAGCAATATCTAGGTATCTATGTTTAGTGTGGTATGGTTGGTTAATTGCATAACCTTTAGATTGCAATGGCTTTACGGTTTGGCGTATACGTAAATCAATGGAGTGGTCGAAGGAATGCTCTAGATACAGCCGAGAGAAAGGGACTGCTGCGAGCCATATTCCGAGCTGGGAAACGATTTTTGACATTTGAAGATTTATTGTACGAAAAGGTGTCGAATATTTTTTACCTTTTCTAGTTGAGTTCCTACGGCATGAAAACATATTTTTAGTTATAGAAATAAAATTCTTCTGTCATGTCATTACATGTGAGACACCGAACCAACGAACGTCCCGATGAACCCGTTTAATACCTATAATCCTCTGAAATGATTGTGAAAGTCTACGTTGCCGTTGACAGCAACCGGGATCGACGATCATTCATCATTGGCCTCACACGTCTGTGACAGACGATTTAATCAGTGTCTGAGGCAAGACTTTTCGTGGCTATATAAGCCAATGCGGGAGCGGCATGACTTTCCGCACGCTCTACAAGTGAAGGTGGTATTATAGACTGGAACATGCATGTTTAGGTGTCGTTTTTGCCTTTTGTTGGCCAGACCAGAGAACCAGGCGTCGTCGTGAGACTTACGCCCATCATATACACGCTTTCGCCATTCGTCCCTATCCTCAGCAAGCTTCTCCCAGCTTTGATGGTCGATGTCAAACGCAGCCATATCCCGCTTGGCGCAATCTTTGAAACGCAGCATGGGTCTTCCAACCCCTCTTTTGGCGTTAGCTACGGCACCAAGCAGGACACGCCGCGGTAGACGCGAAGGTTCCATTCGGTGCACATGCCCTAGCCACCGCAAGCGTCTCTGCTTGAGCAGGGCGGTAAAGCTAGGCAGCTGTGCAATTTCTAGAACTCGCTCGTTTGTGACTCTGTCCTGCCAGGTTATATGCAAGATGTTTCTTACGCAGCGCATATGAAACGAGTTAAGTCGACGCTCTTGTTTTGCATACGATGTCCAGGTATCAGCTCCGTACAAGAGTATGCTTAAAACGCAAGTTTGGTAAACAATAATCTTGGTTTTAGTGGTTAGATGTTTATTGTTCCATACTCTTGTACTCAGCTTACCAAACATGGTTGCCGCTTTGCCGATACGCGTATTGATCTCAACATCAAGTGTGAGATTGTTCGACACAGTCGACCCCAAGTAGCAAAACTTGTCGACAATGTCCAAGGGAACGCCACCGAGCATTATATGTGGAGCTTCTGCGCCTTGAGCTAGCACTACTGTTTTTGTGGCATTAATGGACATGGAGAACAGAGAACACGCGTGGGAAAACTTATCGATAATGTTTTGAAGCTCACTTTGAGAATTTGAAACGAAGGCTGCATCGTCAGCAAACAGAAGGCTATCGACAAATAAGTCATCGCGGTTACGCTTAGACTTTAGAAGCGAGATATTGTATAGCTTCCCGTCAGCCCTTGTGTGCAGGTGGATACCCTGTTGGTCATCGCCGAAAGCAACTTTGAAAAGCAATGAAAAGAAAATACCAAACAGGGTAGGAGCTAACACGCAGCCTTGGCGAACACCTCTACGCATTTCGAACGGCTCAGATGTATTGCCGTTAAAAACAACAGAACCTGTCATGTCCTCGTGGAAGGATTTAATGAGACTCAGGAGTTTTGGAGGGCACCCGATATTTAAAAGTGCAGTATAAAGTCCCTCTCTGCTAACGGTGTCGAAGGCTTTGTTAAGGTCTACGAACGCCACAAACAGAGGTGTTTTCTGCTCTCTACACTTTTCTTGCAGTTGGCGAAGTGTAAAGATCATATCTGTCGTGGAACGTTGGGCGCGGAACCCACATTGCGATTCGGGATATACACGATCAGCAAGTTTCTGGAGTCTTAGCAAGACTAACCGAGCAAATAATTTACCTACTATACTTAAAAGAGATATTCCACGGTAACAGTTACAGTCACCGCGGTCACCTTTGCCTTTGTATAGGGTAACGATGTTAGCATCGCGCATATCCTGTGGTATATATCCCGCTTCCCAACATTTACATAACAGATTGTGCAGAATAGGTAATATGCACTTGAGCCTGATAAGTTCGGCGTGGGTACCGTCGTTTCCAGGAGATTTTCCAATCTTAAGCTGCTTAACAGCCTTGTGGTATTCCCTTATGGTAGGAAAATCATCTAACTCAGACCAGGTAGCTAGTTTCGGCATGCAATTTGCAGCTTTTGGCATTATATTTACTGGTTCTGAGTAGAGACCGATATAATGTTCTACCCATCGTTCGAGTTGACGTTGAGCATCTGTTATAACAGTGCCGTCCGCTTCTTTAAGGGGGGCTGTTTTTTTTGGCAAAGGACCAAGGGCCTTTTTAATGCCAGCGTAGACACCACCAAAGTTCCCCACATCAGCGCACGATTGAATGCTTTTACAAAGTTCGGTCCAGTATGCATTAGCGAAGTACCGTGATGTGCGTTGTAAAGCTGACTTTGCGTCCGCTAGATCAATACGTGACTTTTCAGATGGGTTAAGGCGATGTCTTAGCGCAGCTTGTCGTTTGGACTCGAGCAGGGGTGTAATGTGCTCGAAATTTTCGGCGAACCAATCCTGGTTTTTGACTTCCTGATAACCGAAAGCCGTACCAGCTACTTCTGTTAGTAGCTTTTTGACTTTGCCCCATTCTTCCTCGATATTAGCGTCTACATCCCAGGTGGCAACTTCGTCCCGCACCAGCTCCTCAAACTTTCGGATCAACTCATCGTCTCTGGTTTTGGGAAGATCAAGCTTCTTCTTACCGGGTAATTTGGATGAATGGATCTTTTTGTGAGCTATAGCAACATGTGAAGCCACCAAGGAGTGATCTGTGTCACAATCAGCGCTATGAAAGGTGCGCGTGTGCAGAGTCTCGCGGAGATTTTTCTTTTTGGTCAGGATAAGGTCCAGTTGATGCCAGTGGCCAGAACGCGGATGTTTCCAGGACACTTTGCGAGTTGCTTTGCCTTTGAAGTAGGTATTGGTAACACACAGTAGGTGTTTAGAGCATAACTCTAATAAACGCTGTCCGTTTTCGTTTAACTTCCCTATACCATGGTTACCTATACAGTCTGGCCAAGCAACGTTGTCCTGTCCGACCCTAGCGTTAAAATCGTCCAGAACGTATAAGCGGTCAGATGACTTTATGCCGCGTAAAGTCTGGTCGAGCTGGTCATAGAACTGTTTTTTAGCTTCATCAGTTGAGGATAATGTTGGTGCGTAAGCAGATATTATTGTTACGTATCCATGATTCGTATTTAATCGCAGCAACATAATGCGTTCCGAGATGCCGCATGGAGCCTCTATAGATGTTAAGAGGTCGTTGCGGATAGCAAAGCCAACACCATGTTCGCGCACAGCGCTGCTGTCCTTTCCTTTCCAATAAAATGTATAGTGTGTCTCACGCAAGGAACCCTCGTCAGGGAGTCTGGTCTCTTGTAAGGCACAAACAGCAATCGACGATATGAGTGCTATAATTCGGCGATATTAGGACAAATTTTCTCGACGTGATTTCAATTTAAACCGTTCGTATAGATAGAATAAAAATAAAAATGAATGAAAGGTCGAATACACTTAAATACAATATAGAAAAACTACAATAAATATACCTACATAGATTATGAATATGTAAATGGCCTTTGTCTAATATAGAAAAATTAACAGTCTGATAAATACTCAGAAATTTCAAAAAACTGTTTCGATCTTCAAAAATCAGACCCCAAGTATTGCGAAGACCACAGTGCCTTAATAGATTCCTTGTTTGCAAATAAGCGAATAGAGATACGGATCTAAACGCCTGTGGGAAGGTTCGCGGCAATTCCTTGTGTTTTGGCAACAAATGTGAGAATATAAAGCGGCCATTGTCTTCGGGGATTGTCACAACAAGACTGTATTTATTTTAATTAAGTTTAAATTTATTAAATTTAGTTAGGTAGGTACCTAAGAGAAGGACTGAATATAAAATTTTATTATTTTAGGTACCTACATTTTACTCGTAAGAAAAATAAAGGATGCAGATTGCTATATAAAACTGGTTAGTATATCACCATCAACCTAGTAGAAATTCATTTCTCCAGACATGAAGCTTGTTCAGGTTAGGTATGCCAAAAGGCTCTAAATCACATATATTTACTATGCAATCACTACGTGTCAGCGGTTTTATTCGAGTATTTTTATAAATAAATCTGGTCGAATAGAACTGGTGTAAAATTCACATTTTATGTTACTATCAAAGTTATTTCGAAAATCTCATCAGTGGCAAGAAAATTAATTAACTTTATGCCCTAAATTAAAGATACTATATTATTGTGCAATTTTATTAGGCATATGTTTTGAAATTAAATTTAATTACAAGTAATAAAAATTACAAGTACCGCATTCATAAATTTATTGATCGAAATTCTTTTCTTTCAAAAATCGCTAAATATATCAGATCAAAATGCAAGTGAACTAGCTTTAAAAAAGTAGGATTTATGGCATTCATCATTTTAGTTGTTGTCAGTTGTAGCCGGTTTTAATGGCATTGATTGATGGCAATTGGTCTTATTTCATGACACCTGAAATTAATTTGCAAATAAATCGCCAAAGACGGCAAATATTGGTACACTAGTTGACTCGGTACCGGTAATATGTAATATTAAATCGATTGTGGCCACCGCGAAACCTGTTGTTAGTTGTTACTAGTTGTATAATGTTACGGCACCAATAGGCAAAGGATCCAAACTTTAGAGGCTATAAAATTGGCGTGTATATTGTCCATAATGATTCTACGCGAAGGCAATAGAATTATATTTATCTTATGATATATATACCTATCGTTCATGAAATGATGCTTACGATTAGTTAAATACTGTACATTACTTCCAACGCTATTTAAATGGCGAATCTCGTACTCCGATGTATTTTTTTGTTATAAATAAATCCTTTATTTTAACTTTAGTTGCAGGATTTATAAGAATGATTGTAATTAGGAGCGTTGACAGTTCATAGCCCTACACAAATACACTTTCACATCACCAGTCTCAACAGACTACTTCTGGGCATGGGTCTTCCTCTATTCCCGGGTGCTTTTACTTTGCGTGAACGCATTTGCGTTGAATTAAATCAATAACTCTGTCATTATGATGGTGAAAACTCGCCTGTTGTTACTTTTTATGACAATTACGCAGAAAAGCACATTTTAGACGTGACAACGTCTTATAATTTGAAGGAGCCGGCCACACGCACCAATAAACGTGACTCAAGCGGCGTTACCTCGCGCTAAGGCGTTCCATTTAAGAAGTGCAACTGAGAGCGTAGAACGAGAGACAAATAGGCACAATCGGCCCCCGCATTCAAACAAAGAATAATAAAATATTCTTTTGAAAAATGCAACCATTCTATCAGTATTTTCTTATGACGTTGTCACGTTCAAATATCGTCAGTAAACCTACTTTACAGACAACAGATTTTTTTAAATTAATTAAATCACTTTTCGCTGTCTTCGTGGCCACGCACATACGATCGCGAATCCGTGGCAGGAGTCACACGCCGGTGCAGATGTGTGACGATCTTGAAAGTGCGTTGGCACATCGCCGACGCCGACAACGTCACATATCTGATTGTCCGTTTGTGTACTGTTTAGTACAAGGAGCAGTTTAGTGCTTGCCTACAATATCCAGAAAAACATACTGATAGGTACTACACTCGCAAAGCCTTCAAAAAGCCTTTTTTCGAAAGTTGCGTGCAACTATTTGTGACTATCGTCGGTAAGTTTAGGTACTTATCTTTTTGTAAACAAACTTTGTATGAAAGTGACACTTCTGAACTGTCAGTTTCATACAAAGTTGTTTACAAAATGATAAATACCTAAACTTACAGACTATAGCGTACATTTTAAATGCCTTCATTGTAAAACTATTACTAGAAGCAATTGTGACAAATAGTTTTAATATTCTACCTGAAGAAATAAGCACTACTAAAAGGTATCGCGTTGATGTCTTTTACATGACTTATTTGCTACTTACATATATTAAAATTAAAACTCTATGTGAGTGCGATGTAAATCATAAAAATAATAAGGACGATACAGAAATCTGTTGCAGTAGTTACGTTGTTGTTAAAATCTGAGCAAACAGTAGTCAAAACACTACTAACAAGGAAGATGTGAAAACGTCTGGTAGAAGTGCATGAGAAGAAGAACAATATTAAATCCAAGATCTTTCATTATAGTGCCATAAAATAACAAACTTAGATTTATTCTACTTCACTTTGTTCAAAACAAAGGAACCTTCCCAAACAAATGCAACTTTATGGCTGTGTTGCAACATTGAGAAGACAATTCCACTAAATAAGTGGCTCGTTATTCTGTTACAAAGTTAGAAACAGTATTCCGCACAATGGGTTGCCATAACAATACTGAATAACATTTAATAAACAAAATGTCTAGGTCAGTACTATCATTGAATAATGCCAGAGAACCAAGTTAATACACCGGTATTCTAATTTCTGTACTGTCAACTTATCCCTTCGAAAGGTCAAGAATTTTACAAGTTCTAAGAAAAATCTGCTGCGTTTTATAGTTCATACTGTTGCATGTTTTTGTATTGAAAATTTTCTTTGGCCGCCAGTTACATTGATGAACGAAATATGTTTCTATGTACTAGTATGCATGCAGCTAACTATTGGTATAATTTTGTTGTTGTCATGTAAGTAAGTAACAGACAAATATTGCAGCTTAAGCTTACTAAAATTAACTGCTTAAAACAGAAGTTATGTAAAATATGACTTTAAATTTTCGTAACTTTGCTCAGCAAGTCATGGCGCGCATGTCGTCTCTTCTGTCGCAAACGTGGGACGTTGCGTTGCCAACCGTTGAGTAAAATGGACTATTTTGTAACGCGAACATTTAAACAGCGGACTATTAAAATTCGATGCGAAAATGGCCGTCCTTATGCGTTCTTAGTAACTCTATGATAGTCATTATTCCGCCGCTGTGTGCGAGTAAGCTGGTATTACCTGTCATACTATCCACTACTTTGTCTAATGTCTGGCCTAGTGCGTGCAGGGTGGCATTTCGACACGTCGTTTTTCATACTTCGATGATCTTAAACTGCAATAATGCACTGTTGCAATAGCGCGTTAATGACTTCATGATGGTACTACTTGACAGGTACTATATTAGACACCTAATTAGGTTTAATAAAAACACAGTAATAAATTTAATCGAATTTACGAAATTAACTTTGATTAAGCTTGTGTTTAATGTTTTCGGTAGCATTAAGAAGGTTATTAAGTAAACTTATTAAATATAGTAATGGAAAATTTAATGTTTATGTGGTGGCTAATTTAATAGGATCGTTAAGTGAAGAGTAAATACGTGTTTTTTGTCAAGGAACAGGAGCCAGTGCGCGGAGGTTGCAACATCGCCGCAGTACCAGCGGCGATCCAAGCGACTTGCTATGCGATACCGATCTGGGTCATATTATTTCGTATTTCGCAAATACTTCATGCCTCACGATCCACATAACAATATGCCCACTAGCGAATTATCAAACAATAGGTAGGAAAAAAACAAGTACAATCATTTACTGCTGGCATCGCCAAACTTTATTTTACACGTCAGTTCATTTAAAAATACTGGTAACTTTTCGAGGAAACTTTAGCAACTTAAAATAACAGGTACATCAACTCAAAGACTAAATAACAGTCACCGATATGGTTTAAACAAAAATCATAACAAACTAAAAAAAAAGACTAAAAAGAGAGTATTATCGCAGTGCGTTTCGAGAACAAGTCATGAAATTTACAATCCACGGATCTAGAATAACTTATCTAATAAGAGTCCACTATCCTCTCTGATAGAAAATTTCACGGCTTCTCGTCGTTTGTTACTGTGCTAAGCTTAAATTTATATCACATTCAGATTTTCTGCCTCCTGCAGCCTCTAATAGCTATCATGATGTCCATACTCGTGACCATGGTGGTGCTCGACAACGACGGGGACGGGCACCTTGACGGGGTAGGGCACGTGCTTCTCGATGTGGACGGGCACGTGCTTTTCGATGTGCACGGGGTAGGGCCTGTCGACGGGCACCTTAACGGGGTAAGGCACGGGCTTCTCCACCGGGTAGGGGATGTGCTTCTCGACAGGGTAGGGCGCTGGCACCGGCACCTTCACGGGGTAAGGCACGGGCTTCTCAACGTGGACGGGCACTGGGCGGTCAACGTGCACCTTGACTGGGTAAGGCACGGGTTTCTCTACTGGGTAAGGCACGGGCTTCTCAACGGGGTAAGGCACAGGCTTGGGAATGTGCACGGGGTAGGGACGGTCGACCGGGACCTTGACTGGGACATGCACTTCCTTGACTACTGGGTAAGGAGCGGGCACGTGGACGGGCACCTTTACTGGGTAAGGGACCTTCTTCTCGACTGGGTAAGGAGCGGGCACTGGGACCTTGACGGGGTATGGGATGTGTTTCTCGACAGGGTAGGGTTGAGGCACGTACACTTTGACGGGAACTGGCCTGTCAACTGGCACATGAACGGGGTAGGGGACCTTCTTTTCTACGGGGTAGGGTTGAGGTACATGGTAAGGTACTTTGATGATCTCTTTGACTGGATAAGGTACATGCTTCACAACGGGGTAGGGGGCGGGGACGTGCACCTTGACGGGGTAGGGGACTTTCTTTTCGACAGGGTAAGGGATGTGCTTCTCAACTGGGTAGGGAACTGGCACTTTCTTCACAACAGTAATAGTTTTGTGAGTTTCGTGGTGCCCGTGGTGGAAACCGTCATCGCTGAAGCCTCCGATGACGCCCTGGCCCTCCCAGCCGCCGTGTCCGTATCCCAGGCTGACGTCCCAGATTCCCCTCTTTGTTTGTTTCTTGTCGTCGGATGCCGCCTCTTTGTTGTCGGTCACTGCCACTTCTTTTTCTGCTTTCTTGGCTTCTTCGGCATGAGCGAAGGCCACGAGAGCCACCAGACTGGCGGCCACGAGCTGTAGACAAGCAAAATCACGATATTATTAAACTGAAAAACATTTTCTAAAATTTATTTAAGTCGCTAACGGAATAGTTAGTACTATAGCCACTTTAGTAGGCGGCCGAGTCCACTGGCACAAAATGCAATTTCCGTGTTACGTAAACTTCAAAAGTGGGACAAGGAGATTTAGCGCGCAGTATGCGAATTCCAGAAAATTCCGTATTTTCTTTGATCACTGAGCACTGCCACAACACTGTTTTGTTTATTCACTGTCACAATTAAAACTAAGTAAAGTGAGGAACACACCATGAGCTTCATGATGCTATGCTTGTAGGTTGCACTGAAGCCAGCGAGGTCCTGAATGCGAATGATGCGTGTTGCCCCGTAGCTTCGCTATATATACGAGGCAAGAGCCGCCCGAGCGAAGAAAAAAAATGCCGCCACTCCGTAGGACTACGATACGTTATACTTTCGCTTTTGAGGGGTTCAGTTTCGAATGCAGAGCCAAAATGCACTACATCAGCTTTGCAGACATTTGCAGACCGGTTTTTATATTATTGGTGATAAAATTAGATTCTGAATTCTACTATGATTTTCTTCACTCTTCTTTCAAAAGTTTAATACTAATATTAAAATTCAAAACAAAGACACCATTACTGATAAGCAGTTAGTAGATCCCTGTTCTAACCTTTTCTCTTTGTCTTTTTCGTGAGGGACACCAAGTCGTCCAACGACCCGATACTAATAATATAATACACTAGAAAATTGATGTGTAGCTAAAGAGCATTTACTAGACTGGTAAACAACTTAAACTTCACAAGTTATTCCGGGGATCTCAATATTCTTTAAGGATTTTTTTCTTGTAAGAATCAAACTAATTTTAAGAATCACCGGCCTGGTTTTTATATTAAAATTCTTTATTCCCGATGTACCCTCATCTATTTTAGAAAATAGATAATATCACAACAGTTAGTTGGGCCAACATTTGTATAATATTTCCATACATGTATTCTTAGAAATACTTACTCGTTTCATTGTAGTTAATAAAAATTTATTGGCTTTATCATGCCCATGTCGTGATCTAGCTATTATTGTCAGAATTATTAAATTTTATTTGCTTATTCATCTTACTAAAAGGGCTTTCGATGTTGTCAGCTGATATAAATGTGGTATTTTACGCTATTGCGTTCGAATTTTAATAACAAAATATGGTGACATAATAAACTTGGCCATGACCGAAGGCGTGGCTTATGGAGATGATATGGCACTTGTGTAAAAATGCTTCGAAATAAACTGTGGTGGTGTCACATAAAAAAATCGTAGTTTCAATTGGCATAAAGACAGCGCTCCAAATACTGATGGGGTGATTTCAGCCCATGAAAATGAACAACTTTCCCCTTGGAACATACGTCAGGAAAAGTCAAAATATTTTTGGTTTACCATAGCTGATCACGATTTTGAATGGGAGGTTGTACATTTTTTGTCGTTCCCTGACATAATCTTTCTAGGGGAACGTTATTCAGTTTCATGATCGACATGCACCCTATCAGTGTTCGGAGGGCCGTCCTTTACACCCGGCATTTAAACATGTTTAAAAAATTAAAGCAAAAGGACATGATCAATAGGATTTGAATGAATAACCACGTCAATTGACATTTTGTTTTTGAATTTACCATTACAATAAACTTTCAAGTAATTATAATTCCCGCAAAATATAAACTTGCAAAGTTTAAAGGTTTTGTTATGTGAGGAGTAAAATTTAGAAAAAATAAGGTTAAAATATAATATCCAAGTTAAAAGATTATCAAAACTTGTTCATGATCCACATTACACCTCTCAAGGCCCTTATTTCCTTCGTGTAAGCTATGGCGGTGTTGCAAACCAACACTATTAATTTCCTTGTGATTGCAAAGTAATTTCTCCTTGTACTAGTTAAGATACAAAAAACATATCAACTAAAGCGCATAGGCGCCAACCAAACGACGATTTTAGATCATTTCTATCGATATACAGAGGTACTTGATGTTTTCGCAATGTTGTTAAGGAGCTTTTACACTCACATTCAGACCGCGATATTGACAACTTATGACCAATATTGAATGAAAATAATATTGTGCAGGTATTAGGCCTGGTACACACACACATATTACGCCTTTATCCGCCGCGCGGTAGGCAGAGCGTCAACGGCAAAAATACGTTCGCCATCGCCACTTCCGACAAATATTGAAGGCTCTTTCAGATGATGTGTATCACTGTAGTGACAGATTGTCAGCCTGTCGCCTAAAGTTGTAACACACATGAAAGCCTCGAGTCCCTTAGTCACCTCTCACGACACCCGCGGGTAAGAAATGGGGTGATGCTATTCTAAGCCGGCAACACACAGCACTGATGATTCTAAAAAATGTCGTCATGATTAAATTAGGTATGTTTTAAAATTTTAACCTAATAATTTGAATAATATTTAAGTCTGGCGAAATTGCAGATATCGCAATAACAAAATCGCGAACAAGCAACAGTGACTATAAAACTTGCGGTAATCATAAAAGAACTAGCGAAGATTATGTGTGCGTTACATCTTGTATTGTCATTTGTGCTCGTGCTGTGTAATTAAAATATTCCCATGCAGTTTGTAGTACACAATACAATAAAAAATTGTTCCGCAGCCATAACCTGTATGCGGAGAACGCGTACTTATTGCAGCTGAGATTGGCTTAATTGATGACAATTTACCTTATAGATGTGAATCAGAAATTTTCTCTAAATTCCTGCAACATTATTATTAACTTAAATAAAAACAAAAAATTTAAAATTATATTCGGGCTATAACTTTAACCAGAGACCGTAACATGCAGTTTGACAGGTTTGTTACGAAAAGTACTAACTTCCTCTAAAGCCATGAACTAGCCCATAAAACTGAACAACTTTCCCCAAGGAACATAGGTCAAAATATAAAATAATATTTTGGACCTTCCATACAAAATCTATCAACCGACTGAGTCAATTAGTATGCGAGGTTCAAAAATTTTTTTCATATTTCAACCTATGTTCCTTAGGGAAAGTTGTTCAGTTTCATGGGCTGGTTCCTCCCTTGAAAGGAAGTTAGTACTTTTCCTAACACCCTATATAGTAGTCAAAACAAGCTTTTTATTCGCTGCGTCACAAAGTCCAGTATGTAAGCTCACTAAGCTATAGGTACGCGGTACGCACTGCACTAAGCGATATTTCGTAAACCCTCATTCACTTGGATATTTACTGCTGATTGTCGTACTCAAGGTCCTTTTTGTTCTGATACCTTTCTTTATATTTGTTTACATTATTATTTTATACTTTCATATTTTGTTGTGTTCCTCTTTATAAGTTGCGACAACTTTAGGTCACTTGTTCAACTTATGAAGAAAGGATAAGAAGAAATTCTTTCCTTTAAGGAAACAGTTATGTGTGACATTTTACATGGATTTATTTATCTTTTTATTTAACCGTTTATCGATTTGATCCCGAAGTAATCGTTTGGAAACTAATTTGTATAGAGTAGAAATTTCACCTCATATTATCATTTTCCCACCCAAACTACCTATTTCAATTATGTTATTCAAAATGCCATACCTACTATGCAAAATTTCATTTCGCCAATCGATATCTAAACATCATCTCCTAATTCAAGTATAATTTGATATTTACTTGCTCGGTTCTTACTTACAAGATTATTAAAACCAGAAGATATAGATAAAAATAATGCTTTTAAAACTTTATTATACCTTTAAAAAGTCTCAAATAGGATATAGAGCTGGTTTAGATCTCTAAAAAAATGTACGTAACTAGGCTAAGAGTAAACTAAGCTTCAAGTCATAGATAACAGTTGACCAGACTTTAATAATCATACGTTATTTATCACGTCGGTTTTTTTAATTGGTAATCTCCTTTTTCGCAACAGCGGCACTCGAAACAAAAGGTGTCATTATATCAATCGAGAGAATTCGCGTGCAGCCACCATCACCGCCAAGGACAAGAGCTATTGTAGACTCAGAGCTTGTGTGTGTTAATGTGTTTGATGTAGACCATGTCGCATTGGTTGGATAATCTATTATGGACGGCAAATGCTTCATTGTTGACTTCACCTTCTTACATCAATCTACGCGAGTTGCTTTTTTAGAAAGATATAAGAAAATACGTCAACTTTAACTTTGAAATGACGAGAAAAACATTGTTAAATAGGCCGTTTACTAAAAAACAAAGTTACAGTAACATGAACTATCAGATATAGAAGTATATTGATAATTGGTATCATTCGATCTATAGGCTTCCTTGTACGACCGTACTGTAATCAGCTCTGATTAGTACAGCAAATCGGCTTGAGTCACACAGTACTAATATATGTTAATACATGTGAATTGATTGTTATTTCTTTATTGATCTTTTATTGTGTACAGACTAGTTTTTTAAAATAAACTTACAGCCCGTTTCAGCCTCACGAATGATGTTATTTTTTTATCCTGGGTAGGATATGCATGCATAATGCGATAGCATTTTTTTCTAAACAGAATTCTATCACGAGCTCTTGGTATATGCGGTGTTTAGTCCGAATTAGAATGGTCGCGCGTGCATTCGCTACACGGTGCGTGTTTATTGTTACAAAATACGAGCAATGTCAACCGGCAGGCTAGATATTATAAATCACTTGATTAGTACCTACCCTTAACGATTAATTTCATAGGATACATTAACTGAGCTATTGCCTAATTCGCTTTTATCATTTTAGTTTTTTTATTTTTACTTAAACCCTGGCAACTTTATCTATCGTCTTTATCTTTTTTACGATGAGCGACAGCTAACTATTTTCTATCCCTATTTGTGGCTGGAAAATTAGGCTTGATTTATATATATAGGATCAGGCTTATTTTTCCGGAAAACTGAGCAAATATCGTATACATTCAATAAACTTGAGTTGTGTATTTGTTTGACATTTGACAAAACTTATTCCCTGAAAAGTACAAATTGTCGGGTATGTATAAATATAACGCAGGTAAAATATGCCTTTCTAATGACAAAATAGTAGTCTTGATAATAATTAATTATCTCAATGATAATCAATCTTGATTGATTAATTAATATCCTGTTGAAATACTTAGACTAATTTGCGAAACATCCAATCACTATCAAAAATCTAAAGTTTTTTTTTCAAGTACCTTTAAAGTTTCTGCACTATTTTTCGTACGATTGTAGAGGTTATGGTTAAATGGTGATAATTTGCTACTTGACTGCGTCATTTATAAAATACAAAACTTGTAAGCTTTAAACTATTGTAAAAAATTCTACCGAATTTATTCATAGTTTTTCGAAATAGGTATTCAAAGTTTGATTTAATAAACAAAAAAATAATATAAAATTAGTTATGTGTTCGACGGACGGTAGGATGCCTAACAAAAAAGCGCAATATGGCGTCATACCTCTATTTTCGTACAAAGTATCGTTTAAAAATTAGCTCATTTTGACCTGCTCATTTGATGTAGCCAATTGATCGTGTGAAAAAACAAGTGCAAGTCGCAACTGTTGCAATGTCGCACAAGATGTCCGCTCGACTTCGCCGTATGTGGAGCAAAACGGACAGACATACCGGGAGACTTCGCGCGTGGTGTAAAGACAAGATTTTTAGCGTTTTGTGGGCATAATTAGCAGTTACTTTACGTTATTTTCGCTTTTAAAAAATTGCTTGTCATGTGAAAAGTCACACTGCCCATAAAAATTTTTTCTAAAGCCATCAGTAAAATTCTAACCAGGCAGAACTTAGAGTAATAGATTACATAGGTCGAT
This sequence comes from Keiferia lycopersicella, assembly GCA_029255805.1. Taxonomy (NCBI): domain Eukaryota; kingdom Metazoa; phylum Arthropoda; class Insecta; order Lepidoptera; family Gelechiidae; genus Keiferia; species Keiferia lycopersicella. The sequence goes on from JARACZ010000007.1 coordinate 10,534,451, forward strand.
ATTTATAAATCGCACTCAACTCTGAGTTTAGATCTCAAGAGCCATTTTGACATGTCTACTCAAACTCAACAGCAACTCAATGTCGCACCCAAAATCGATCTCAGACTTGAGTGCGGTTTATAAATAAGGGCCGTAGAATTTAATAAGAAAAACGAGATAGACAGGACATTGAGTTGAGAGACTAGCAAAACCGATGCCCATCGATAACTAAACTTTCGTAGCAAAATATTATTATACTTAATTTTACGTCTTGCTACCATTACGTTTTCTGTTTTGTTCATTTATATGTTGTGTACTGTAGGGAGTAGTTGACTTAAAAACATTTTCAGATAGAAAATTACTGAACTGGATTATTTTTTATAAAAAAAAAAACTCGGTGACCTTGATTTCCGCTTTCCTCTTATCCCCTACACTTCATCTATTGGCAAATGAGTAAAACGCAACCAAGAGATTATAATTTGATACGGCGGAATCATTTCATTGCATCACCACACTGTACGCAAAATATACGGCATTTTATTGTAGAGTGGCTTACAACGCTCACTCTCAATGAGATATTGCCAGTGTCAAGTATTTGATAGCTTTGCTGGCCAGCAGTGTATTTCATGGGGCATGTCCAGTCATTAATTCACGTTTAGAAGTATTTTGAGAGTAAACCTTCTGGGTGATTGATTAATTATTGATCGAGGTGTTGCTTTATTTTCGTAAATGTGCTCCAGTTACTTTAAAACATGTAATAGTCTTATTTTAGTTAATTTCAAAATACTGGCGACTTTCAGGATGTAAAATACTCGTTTGATTTTCACTATCTACGTCTTATTTTTCGTTTTTTTTCTTTCGTTACTTGCTATATACATGAAGTTTTATCAAAACGTAAATGATTCCACAATCAGAATTTTATTATCAATTAAAATTCAGTGGCAAGTAAGTAATGGAATAAATATTAAAATTTTTCGTTTCTAAACATGTGTTTATTGTGCAGCGGCTAATTAATTAGTGTGCGAAATTATGTAGTAACGACCTAAATGGAAAGATAAGGTATATAGTGTGTATTTTATATAAATCTAGCTTTCCGCTATACATTTTGATCAACGAGTTTATTCACACTCAGATAAATTCAACAATTGAAAACATCGTATTATTTTGATAAACAAGCACGCGAATAGATTTCAAAACTGCTAAAGAATGTAGACCAATTAGTAGGTAATAATGAGTTGTATGAGTAGGCATTCAAATATAAATGACAACAACCAGATTTTCGAAATACTACTCAAAAAAGAAGAACTCAAAATACCAAGTTTTCGTATTTCGACCGCAATGAGTACTTACACAAGGCCAATGAAATTAAGTGTACAACTAATTTGAGCAAGAACATGATTTGCAAGGATTCTTGCAATTCAAATTCAATTTCAATGCGTGATGGTGCCGTGTGATGCCGGCTTAGAGTGCCGTGTGATGCCGGCTTAGAATAGCATCACCCCACATCCTTCCCGCGGGTGACTCGAGGGTATTGGTGTATTACAATTTTTAGGCGACAGGCTGACAACCTGTCACTATAGTGATTCACATGTTTTCTGGAACAACCTTGGAAAACAATCCTCAAAAATGTCAGACGTGGCGATAGCGACCATATTCTTACGGCCGTTAACGCTCTGTCTCCCCGCGAGGGATAAAGGCGTGATATACGTATGTATGATGATTTAACATCATATAAAAATTTTGTACCTACCTGGTTTAATATTATTAATTATTGAAATTGGTTTATAATTTTCCAGTACTGCTTAGAGACCTTTTATCTCACGAGCGCGGGTTTGCCATACTAGTGTGTGTTATCTCTCTCTCTTTTCTTTTTGGACACCGAGTCGTCCAACCAAAGAGATAAAGATAACACACACAAGTATAGCTAACCCGCGCTCGTGAGATAAAAATACTGATACCACTCGTCTAACCATGCTACAGCGTGTACACCAGAAGTATTAAACCTTACTACTCCTCACATAAACTTAAAACCTATGAAAAAACATTACAAAAGCTGGTACTACTGGAGGTTAATAATTAAATAGTGCATCAATTTCAATTCGAAACATTCATAATTTAGGGCGGGAAACATCTTTAATGGGAGGTTGTCAAATCAATGCCAGTTTCTTTTTCAAATTGTGGTAATAAAATAACGCTATTAACCTTAAGTACCCGGTGTTGCGCGTTCGCCGGAAACCGCGTGGCCTTAAATTAGGAAACCACCAGTTTGTGAAGAATGCTTTAAATAACTTAATTAATTATGATGGATTACCCTCAACCCAGACTTCAAATTAAATTGATTGAATGAATTTGATTTTTATTGGGTAGCACTACATAATTGTGTTCAATACCTGGTCAATCATAGGAAAGATAAAAAAGAGAGAAGAGAACGAGTTTTCTTGTTTTACCTTCCTTGTTCAACGCCACACGACTATTCAAGGTAGGTGGAAATACGTTAATAGGGACTCACTTACGCCATTCAAATACTTGCCCTAAGTAGTGCCTAGTTAAGTATGTTCTTTATCATATACTTCTTAATGTTGACTACTTGCTTGATATTTCAAATAAAAAATATTGCAATTTAATGCATGTTGAAATATGTAAAACAAAAGGTATGTTCGTTCAAAAAAGTAGAGTAGTAGATACCTTCATATGCCTATTTTTTTGCATGTTCTGCAAGCACATGTTAGGTAGTGAAAGGAACTTTACACTAGATAGGCATGTCGAGTACAAAATGAAATAAAACAAATCAATGTTATATACTTTTTTTTTTTGCGAAAGACGTGTGGTGTAATTTAGCACTCGCTAACCAGTTACCGCCATGAGCTTATACAGGGTGTAAAGGACTGCTCTTCGAAAATTTAAAGTGTGTATCAGTAATGGAGATTGAATTGTGGACGCCAACCTTTTTAGGAAATTTTTCATGACGCGCAGTTCAAGTCGCCGATCGTTGGTTCTGTCTGCTTTTCCATATATTTACATTTTGTACTCAATTTAGTAATCAAAGTTGCGTGTTTTTTAACCACTATATGAAACTGAAGATTTTCCCGTAAAAAACATTTATGAATTTGACTATTTTAACTTTCCATATTACATAACTGCATTCGTTTATAAAGTCGATTTTTTTTGTCGTTTCTAGACATAACTTTCTTTTGGGAAAGTTATTTAGTTTCATGGTCTGACCCTATCAGTATTCAGGGGGCTGTCTTTTTTACCCTGTATTGTATTAGGTTTCACGAAGTTTAATGCTTGTTGTGCGAGTTAAGGTCTTTATGATAAGTGCTAAAACTGGTATAACTTTTTTTATTATGTTATGACTGTACTCGCCGAACACCTGTTCTTCTGGTAATAAATTTACAACATCTGCTTCTGAAATTATCAACAAGAGCCAAGGCTTGTTTAACACCTTATTTAGAAGGTAGCTTTTCAGGTCTTATTGACCTGGTATACGCTTTAAAAATTGAAGCAACATCAATATGTCAAAACAAATTGTTTTATATAACCTTTGCCTTAGGAATTTGGTTTTTTATATCTAGCCTAGTTCTAACGCTTTATACTGATACTGTCCATACAATTACTAATATAGGTACTGGTGTACTGGTAATAATATTACTGAAGTCAAGGACCCTACCTACCTTATCTAACCTAATCATAAAAAAGCAAAATAAATAGTTAAGTACCTAATTTTATACAAGCACCTTTTATATTTTTATTGTTTTTATCTAAAGAAATTTGTTATTTCCAAAAGGATAAAAAAATATTCGGTACTAGCCGTTGTTATTATTACATTGTGGTACGTACATTACTGTCGGCCGTTAACTGCCGTAGCATACGGTTTTGCAGTAGCAGTAGTCTACCTCAAATGTTTTGTTGTGACTGTAGAACAGCGTTTAAGCACACAGCCCTCTGTTGGCCGCCGCAAGAACTAACACCAATAGCCTTTCTAAAACCTTCAGTAGAACTAGGGTGTATATCGATCTAACTGTACATTGTATATCTCTTGTTTACTCCCTTGCATGCAGATGGCGCTTATTTTACGAAGGTTGTTACGCTGTGCTGTGTTGCTGAGAATAAAGCACTTCTGATTAAATATTTATTAGATTTTTTTATAATAAGTGTTTATGATTTTTAATGACTATTAAAATAACTTTGCAAACTGATGTAAATATAAGGTTAGGTTACGTAGAGTTCATTTTTAAACAAAAAAGTCGTGTTTCCAGGAGAGCATTTTCTTTTACGAAAGTCGAAAACGACTGGTCTAACCACACGTTTTTAAACTTCTTTTACTTGATGTTTTAATAATCAAAAATATGTGTGAATTTTTGAGGGTGTTTGGGACTTGACAAGTAAAAGCATTTAAAGTAGCAGATTTTCGCATGAAACGGTAGCGAACGTTTCAGAAATAGAGCTATGGTATGTAATAAGTAGACATTTAAACAATTTCAAGATTTACAAATAGAAAAGTATGCATTCAAATGTAAACCGTCAAGATATCATTCAAGATATTTATCATCCAAGGCATCATCAGGTCCCTGTCTTTCTAATCGGAGATGTCATAAAATTTCATAGAAAATACAAACACTCTGGAACTGAACTCTACGCAGCAGAGCTTACACAAAAGGGAAGTAGGTAACATACATACATATATCACGCCTTTATCCCTTGCGGGGTAGGCAGGTAACTATTTAATTAATTAATTACTACTCACCAGATTTTTAGTTCAATAGTGTCGTCATTATGTGTAACTACAGCAGCTAACACCCACAGGCAGAAATATGGTGATGCTATTCTAATTCTGCCTCACACGACATGATCATCAAAGCTAAGGGTTCATCGGGTCGTTGGACGACTCGGTGTCCCACACGAAAAAAAAAATCAAAGCTAATTACTCAATTCCAGTAATTCCGATTAGCATTTAGCTTTTTCTACATTCCATGCTAAATTCACCATGTTGCGTTTTCTTGTCCATACTTTTGTACGAAAACAGTAATATGCGTGCGAAAGCCCACTATGTACCAACAATAGACAATGCACTCTTTGTTTTGTATGGTTGTATGGTTTGTTTTGTACAGGTGTATGGTCTGTGTTGTATGATGTCTGTGAGGTAATATGCGAGTTAACTGACAACGCTACGATACGCGCTAATAGCTGGGAGTTTTGTTGACAACTTTGGACAAGCTTCATTGTCATTTAATTTGGCAGTCAACAGGTTAATTAGTTGGTTGACGATCGATGTTGCGCAGTGGTAGTGCGAGTGCCTGCCACGCTAAGATTTCGGGTTCGATTCTCGTTGTTGTTGATATTCATCACTATGTGAATTTGTTCCTAATCTGATTAGGACATTAAAGGCTGACTGATTGTCCGCAAAAAAGATGGTTCCATGCTTCGGAGGGCACGTTAATCCGTCGGTGTCGGTGGCTGTCTATGATAGTTTATTTAACTGTTTAATTTACTCAGCGGTCACTACATAACTATGTCAGAGGCCTGCTACTGCTTAGTAGGCGGTTGAAAAACTGACAACAGGGTTCATCAGATCATTTGACGATTCGATGTCCCACATGAAAAAAGTTAGAGTTTTTTTTCTATTTCTTTTCCGTCTTAATCGTCTAAGTATTATGTTGTTTTCAGAATCACTGTTGATTTAGGCGACAAAAGGCAAATTCTCAAAATGGCACACGAGTCTTAAAATGGCTAATTATTGTAAAGGCAAATTAGTATAATGGCAAATTATTATAATGGCAAATTAGTAAAATGGCAAATTATTGTAATGGCAAATTAGAAAAATTGCAGATTATCAAAATGGCAGATTATCAAAATGGCAAAATATCAAAATGGCGATTTAAATAGTTCATAATTTAACGTATTACAAATTTATGTAAAAAAACCCTTTTTGTTTTATTTATTATTCTTATCTAAACTTAATTAGCCATCTGGATCCTACTGCTGGGCAAAGGCCTCCCTCCCCTTCTTATTTATTATTATATTGTTATTATTTAATTTGAATTTAATAATAGTTATTTTTTTTAAATAAACGTCCATATTTTCTTTTAAGTGTCACCATGAATGAATTTGGTTGAAATCTGTTTTTTTGTTGATGTGCCATTTTGCTAATTTGCCATTTTGATACTTTGCCATTTTGATAATCTGCCATTTTTCTAATTTGCCATTACAATAATTTGCCATTTTACTAATTTGTCATTATAATAATTTGCCATTATACTAATTTGCCTTTACAATAATTAGCCATTTTAAGACTCGTGTGCCATTTTGAGAATTTGCCTTTTGTCGCCTAAATCTCACTGTTGTCGTCACCCAAAAAGCTTTTTTATTATATTTATGAAGCCTCTTCTAAGTTTTTCTGTATGGTAAAAGCACCCTTTCATCTTTAACGCCATTATCATTATTGAAACTACAACTCTTGAACATAAAAATAAAGTACTCGTACGTTTAACCAATTCCGATATAATATGTTATTTTGGTCAGCATTTTGACCTAATCCTTGACTACAGTAGTGGTTAACAGTGCAATAACAATACCAAATTAGGAGCACCAATATCACTGCATATATAGGGTGACCGGTAAATTGATGCATTCCTTTCAAGGGATGAACCAGCTCATGAAACTGAACAACTTTCCCCATAGAACATAGGTCGAAATATGAAAAAAACATTTTGGTCCTCCCATTCAAATTTACTTAAGTCGGTCGGTAATTTTGTATGGGTGGGCCAAATTTTTTTTTCATTTTTCGACCTATGTTCCATGGGGAAAGAAGTTCAGTTTCATAAGCTGGTTCATCCCTTGAAAGGAATGCATCAATTTACCGGTCACCCTGTATACAGAAGCCTTAAGAAAAAAACTGAGTCAAGTTCATTCCCACATTAGTACAGAAATGTATGTAGATTAAAACAACATACAATAGACAAAAACAATAATCTGTAACAGGGTTATGTGTTTCGAAATTTTGGTGTGCCGTATGTATAAAAACATTTGCTGGTTCACATGCTAGCCAAGGAATTTAAAAGTCTTTGTTTAACTTTGTACTTCCATACGCTTTGTATTTAAATACAAAAAATTCCCAAAAATAGTTGCAACCGCCTATAAGTATACTTATACCAAAAAATACTAAATACAGCTTATACTGACCTATTGCAAGTATTCGTCTTGTGTGTTACCGAAGCGATGAGTAATGTGCAATTCTTCATAACGGTACACTTAACCACATTGCTTGAAACAAAACATACTTCTAAAGAGCCATAACTATGTACTTCAACAAAAACTCTTGAATAAATTCTCAACAAAACGTAGAGGCTTTATTTGTTACTATCTTTGTTCATTTGAATTTGGAAGCATAAATAGCCCTATTTTCTCTCTTCAGGGTCACTATCATTATAGTGTTACAAATCATAAGTAGCATATAGCGTGCAGCTACTTGGCTCAAAATACCTACCTACCGTTTTGTTTGGTTATATTTAAGTTTTAGTTTTCATCACAGCTAAGTACCGACTTAAAGTAACTGTTGTCATATTTACAAAATCCAAATTATTTTCGTCTAGTCTTTATAAGGTTTTAAGCAATGTTGATACCTATTTGTTGGTATTCGTACAATCACATTGCTTGTTGAAATAACCTTTGACTACATTGGTCACCCTTCACCGGATGCTGTAATAGACACCGGTTTCGATACTTACCCTTGCTGTATAATCTTGCTGATATTAGTATACTAATTATAAGCACCTTAAGCTACTAATTTAAGGATCAACTTATTCTAATTATTCTGAGTAACAGAATTGAAAACGAGTTGATCTTTTAACTATATTTTTACTCGAAGTATTTCTGATAGTACTATTAAGATTTGCACCATTCTAGTAGTAAACGATTCATACGGCTAGTATTGCTACCTTCTTTATTTTGCACAAATGAAGGGAAAATTAGATAATTTAAATCCATGATTTAAATACTGAATAAGGTATGAGAAACTATGTTTAAGATGTTATTTATTTGACATTCGTTTTTTACAGTACCTACGGGTATTGCGTAAATTGCATTTTTATTAAAGTTCATAATTTTAGTTGTATGATTGTCTTATATCTCTACCGGCTTCCACATTAGTAAATTTAATTAAATAAGATTTAAATTTTATTACACAAAAAACTGCAAATAAAACATGAAGGTCGGCCATTGTCGATTTAGTCACACAGTCACTAGTTTCTTGGTCTTTATCCACATTTCCTGCAATCAAAATAAAACCACGGAACTAATGTTTTTATTGTATTTCTTTATTCTTTTCTCATCATCTTTCCTCGACGTATTTTACAATCAACCTTAAAGCTAAGAAAATGGTAACCTTTTAAATCACTATACACGTACGCCCATACATACATGACATGAGAAGTATATAAATATACAAAAATAAATGTACTTAATTTCGTTGCTGGCGTCCCGGCCATGGCGTAAATTGGCGAGATTATAAATAAAGTAATTGGCGGATGAACACTAAGTGGAACTACTCTAATTATCCTAGTGGCTGTAGTAGTTGCCTCCGAGACTGAGATGGCTCAGGTCGTGGCCGTGGCCGTAGGAGTGTCCGTAGTCGCCGTGGTCGTGGTGCTCGCTCACGTACACGGGCACCTTCACGGGCACGGGGTAGGGCTTCTCCACCGGCACGGGCACGGGCCTCTCCACGTGCACGGGGTAGGGCCTGTCAACGGGAACCTTCACTGCAACGGGGTAAGGCTTCTCCACTGGGTAGGGGACATGCTTGTACACCGGGTAAGGCTCCGGGACCGGCACTTTCACGGGCACGGGGTAAGGCTTCTCGACCGGGACGGGGTAGGGCCTGTCAACGGGCACCTTCACGGGGTAAGGGACGTGTTTCTCGACGTGCACGGGGTAGGGCACGGGCTTCTCCACTGGGTAGGGGGCGGGCACGTGCACGGGGTACGGCCTGTCAACGGGCACCTTGACGGGGACTCCGATGTGTTTCACGACTGGGTAGGGCTGGGGCACGGGTACCTTAACTTCAACGGGGTATGGCACGTGTTTCTCCACGGGGTAGGGTTGGGGCACTGGCACCTTAACTGGGTAAGGTACGTGCTTCTCAACGGGGTAGGGCTGAGGAACGAGGACCTTGACGGGGTAAGGCCTGTCGACGGGAACGTGCACGGGGTAAGGCACCTTCTTTTCAACGGGGTAGGGTGCGGGGACGTGGACTGGGACCTTGACGTACTCCTTCACGTGAACGGGCACGTGTTTGATGACCTCGTAGGGTTGGGGCACGGGGACCTTGACGGGGTATGGCACGGGCTTCTCCACGGGGTAGGGGATGTGCTTCTCGACGGGCACGGCGTAGGGCACTCCCTTGACGAGGGTGATGGTCCTGAGGACGTCGGTGTGCTCGCCGAGCGGGATGGACGGGCCGTAGCCGCCGTGGGCGAAGTGGCCGTCGTCGATCACGTTGTAAGCACCACCCAGGCCGTGGCCGCTGCCGATGTACCCGACATCAAGACCGCTGATGCCGTATCCATAACCGAGGTTCAGGAGACCACGTTTGTCCAGCTTCTTGTCCAGAGGCTCAGCCTTCTCCTCTGTTGTCTTCTTCTTGCTGGCAGCGGCTGCTGCTACCAGCAGGAAAACTAAACAGATCTGTAAAGAAGAAAATGTAATTTGATTTCTAGATGTTTCTACACAACCACGTAAAGTTATTAAGATGATAATTACTAGTAAACATTTCCTCCGTAGAATTTTAGTAGTTATGGAATGTTATAAATAGAGCAAAAATTGGTCTTAGATAACGTATCAACTCAAGTGTGTTGGAGCGCTCAAAAAAATCAGGAAATGTTACTGGTACGCCGCGGATTTCCTACAGTTAACATTGCTTCTAACAGTCGTGGCTGGAAAAAGTATCGTTATGCGTGCCTTTCAATATTTATTCAGCTAATTGAAATTATATTACCGCAGTTACGTTTAAATTTGCATTATAAAATTCTATATTAAGTCTAAATTGTTGCTTTACAACCTGTCAACTGCCTCGTAAATCTGTTAACTATGATTGAAACATTGAGGACACTTGATCAATATTGCAAAAAACTGGTGCGTTAAATTTCTCAAGTCACCTCCAAGTAATGTGAGGTTGTAGAATGTGTAAGTGTGTCAATGAGTATTGATGTGTTAGATAATTTCTATTGATGTTTGGCCGGCGGTCTCGCCCGAGTGAACTGGTACTTATTGCAAATCGCCTAAGTATACCAACCACATCGTGTCATCATTATGCTATCATAATGGAGTAATGACCGAAGAACGCGATGCGTTTTACTTTAAAATTCAAATCATATTCAGTAAATGTCTCTATTGACAATTATCGCGGATCTATTTGCGGAACAAATTGACACTTTGATTTGAAAGTATTTGTTTCAAGTTTTCACACGGCTATGTTTATAAGAAACTAGTGTTATATACCAGTGATATTTCGTAAACAAATTATATCGAGGCTGATTATTGAATGGCATGTTTTTATTGGCATAGTTCTGAGGTATCCCTAAAGGTGAAGAGAGCAAAGCCTGAGGTGGTTGGTTGTTCACGCTGGTATACCGAACTGTTGCGCCAGCGCAGCTCGCGCAATCCCCCATGGGGAAACTATCCAGCAGAATATGAAATTACCAGAGAATATCGAACGGCTATTTACAATGATTGTTTATTATTAACCGCTAAAATGTGTCAGTTGGAGCTGTCTGATTTATCTAATTGGCATTGCATTGTAATGCTAACTCTAACACTTTGCTGAAAATATTGCTCAACTTGAGATTGCAGCTCAAAAATGTTATTAGTATGGAATGTATTACTTGCAGATTTTTGTACTTTTATATGCCCGAAAATTATTTCATTGCAATTTCACTGGATTAAATCAAATGTTAAGTTGTTAATCATGCGATGATATCTTTTGTATCACGACTACGAGTACATAAGTAATCGTTCCATTTTAAATTGTACAATACATACTAAAGTATAAATTTCTAATATGATTAAAATAACGTTGCGTCGATAATTCAAGATGCGTTTGCCCTTGACCAATTGAGAAATTTCTAAATCTGACTTCATTCTGTTCATTGATGCTTACAAAAACGACACGAAAGGTTAATAATGAAATTAATAATAATGTTTTTGCAAATGAGACAATAAATTGACATGTTGACATACGTATTCTAATATTTTGTATATATTATATTATGTACATTATGTAGCAATACTTTATTTGGTGGTTATTATCTTCTTTATATCATATAAGTATGTGGCCCTCTGTAATAATTTGATATAGCAAGATAGGAAGTTCAAAATTGACGCATGTAAATTGCGCAGTATCTTAGGTCAAATCGTGAGATATCTTACGTTTTCAAGAGAACAATATCTCTTCATGCATGTTTTAGAAATAAGGAACTCCTCCTATTGAACTGCCCACGGTTCATAAAGACCTTCATATAAATTGTAGTTAAGGGACCTATTTTTGACCTACATTATAAAATTTAGGGTCACTATTCGAAAAAATAATAGTTTGGGCGTTATGAGACTATGTTTACAAGTAACATGAGGATACAAGTTGAATATCAATTGGGCGTAAACGCGTATCAGATGCGTAAGTGTACGTAATATAGTAGGTTAAATCACACTAGTGTAGGTATAATTCTAAATTCAAACAGTATCATGAATGACGGTGAAAACTTTGGTTCGTAAAGTCCGCGAGTGAAAATATTTATAAATTCCTTAGGCACGCCATACTATCTGTAACTATGAGGTGACATCAGAATATTACTTTCCTTTTCTTTTAGTAGGTGCTCTTTGTACCAACAAGGTGAAATTAAGTGTTATTTTATTGCCAGGATCTTTATGTAACATCCTTGCGCAAACCATGGTAATACGAGATATTTGACGTGTTTCATGCGTAGAATTCTCAAATGCGTCACTTTGAATATGAAATTTTAAACTATCGGGGTTTGTTCCCAGTAAAATGCGTGTTAATAAAACGTTAAATTATGACAATAAATATTTTTTAAAATTTTAATTAAAACTGCATCAAGCGAGAAACAAAAGAACATTCACGTTTTATCTATACAAAAATATATGCGTCTGTTGTGTCAATTTTATTATAATTAGTCATGGTTGTGTCCTATATTTTTCTGATGTAAGTCCTACTAATATTATACTTAAATGTCAAAGTTTGTATGTTTGTTTGTTACTCCGATTTTCATGAAATTTAGCACACAGATAAAGGGTAACCTGGATACATATAGCATATACGTAGTTTTTATCTCGAAACAATGCTCCTGTGGGACGCTACGGGATCAGAACCGACTCCCTCGCGGGCAGAGCCGCGGCGCACTAGTGGGCAAATAAACTAAGAAATCTATCTATTCCGCCGTTTAGCGCAAATCCACATTGTTGGTGGCAAACCGATGGCAATCAGCTTGGAAGTGGGTCGGGCCAGAGTTCGAGCGTCGTGGGATAATGCCGCTTCTTATGCCGCTCGGTGGTTCGACTGCTAGTTGCGACATTAGAAGGGTCGGCTCCCGGCTACTTACTTATCTGCGTCACGAGACGAATAGCCTTCCAGCTACTTACTTATCTGCCTCACGAATAAGGAGGTAATTAGGTGTTTTAAAGGTATTTGGAATATGGTTCAGTCAGTCAGTTGTCGGATTAATTAAGTTTTAAATGTTAATAAAAAATATAGGTCACTCTTTAAAAAACTGACAAACCTGTAAAAAACGCGGTGTTTTTTATTGGGTCAGAGCTTAAAAACCGCAACGCAATATTTGGGAAGAATTCCACCAAAATAAGTAATAAAATTTATACAAGTAAAGCTAATATTTTGTAATGAACTGTACATAGAGTTCGGGCTCAAATCATGGTAAACGTTTTGGGAAAATACCTAAGTCCCTTAATATGATATCCTAAGTTAACAATCTAGATTTTCAAATCATATAAGGCCCGTTTGCAGACTTAAAACCTCCTTATGTCATAAAAATGTGGATAGTTGCTTCTGAGTCTTAAGATTTTAATAGCACCGTTTATCTACACGTATTTTCACGTCGGCTCTACCACAAGTCTCAAATGTTTTAACTGCCTTTTAGCACTTATTTAATGAATCTACATTTTTAAATGCAATTCCAACTGACATGTATTCTGCGGAAAACTCCTAGTTTTTCCTACTAGTCTAGTCTTGGTGAATTCTTTGACTGGAGTTACTGGTTTTTAGCCAGTTAAGGTAAGGATACCAAGTAGTAAGTACTGGGACAGAATACATTAGTTTTGAAATGTTGCCTTGTATTGGGTAACTTATGGAAATGCTCATTTAATTTTTATGGTTTAATTTGTAGGAATATATCGTATCTGCTTAAAAGGTCGGATCTGAATTTGATATTTTAATTCGTTTATGGACACAATCTTAGTTAATTAAATTAACTTTGTGTAAACGTAGATGTTAGGTATTGATATGTGTGTAGTAAATTTTTCAGATTTCTAATTTCTTCCTTTTAGGGCGCGATATCTCAGTAGTCTTGTTTTAGTTTTTGTACTGAATATTTTATATAACTTAATAATTACTTAATTTTTTTAAATATCTTTATAAAATTTGATCTTGACATTTTTTTTTTAAATTCGAATCAATGTTTTCATTACATAAAAGTTATATTCGTGTATGTCTCCAGTATACAATTGTGTAACCAACTAGTAGACTGTGGCTGGTGTGGTCAACTTGCCCCTTGTCACTTCTTCCTGGATTGTCTTTCTAGACACGGGTCAGACTGAAATCTAGACCATTGTGACGTAACTGGTTGCCTAGTAACGCCCACTTTGCCTCTTAGATAAACAACGATAAGTGGCCCTGTTTGGAATGACTCAGACTTTGAGAAGAGACCGTTTTTGTAGAATCCTATTCCAGTGTAGTTTCTGCATTTAGATAACTATTTTATCTTTACCAAATAAATTTGTCTTTTAAGTTAGTTAATGGACTTGTATCTTATAATATCCATAGCACTGTTTATCAATGTTAATGGTTTGATTGCCACGTAAGTTTTTAATTTCGATAAATATTTTACAGACAGATTATTTCTTTTAGGTTTTCCTTATCTTAGGTCCATGTTATTGAATCTCAGCACACTTCACACCATAACATTCGAGCACGTGAGCACAAAGCGTTGACTTCAAAAAAGTGTGCCATCCCGATTCATATCACACTAACAAATAAACAAGTCTTTGAGATAAATCACTGTTTCAACGAGATCACTTCTCGGCACGGGACACACTGGTCGGTTTTCCGCATGTAACACTTTTTTGAAGTCATCACTTTACACTTCACTGCACTCCACTGGGCGGCACTCACCGTTTTTTTCATTGTGCCTCTCGTACGGTGGTTAGTCGGGATAACGACTGGATGCAGTGCAGAGTGTGTTGTGTGTTTTTATAGGTGGTTATTTGGAGTGACTTTCGCCACTAGCCCCTCTAGACGTAGGAATACGCGTTGGGTTTGTGCGGCGCGCCGCGAGTCCTTCGCGCGCGGTCGGACGCTGGGCGGTGCGGACGCGTCGTGCGTTTGTTTAAAATTCGAATTTCTGTTTATTTTTTATTGACATATAAATTTTTATCTCCGTATTTGCTTTCATTACCATTCTTAGTAATAAATTGACAAATATATTTTTTTATCGTATTTTACAATTATCTCAAAATCAATAGGTTTCAAAAATATGACGGTGGTAGAAACAGGGGTAAATTTACAAAATGTCAACAGAATGAATTTTGAACCATTTAAAAAAAAAAAAACATCAATAACTTGTAATCTTTATGAATTTAATTTAACTCAAATTAATGTTAACAGAGATATAACAAAAATATTTTCTAACGACAACGTCAAAATCATCTATGCTTTTCAGTGCCACTGAAGTTCAAACTACTTAATAATTTTATTTCTAGGTTTTGTTATAACAATATGTGTCGTTTCTGCGTTTCCAAAAGCCAACTTTATAAGTTTCCTGAAACGGATACTGAGGTCAGACAATAAGTTCAGCGAATGTTTATTATTAATTCGATGTCCTTGCGCTTGCGCCGATAAAATCGGCACCTGTGTCCACGCGGAAACACGGGCTTTGTAATTTGTTATATGGCGCTAAAGTGCTTGTCGATATTTCATTCTATTTGATTGATAGATATTGTACATACTTATCTATCATAATTTTAGGACAAAAAATGTGCTTTTAAGTATCAAATAAGCACAGTTTTAATAACAATCTGTCAAGCAAGTTAGACAGGATAGGACAAAGGATTTGACGACTGGTGTAGCGCTGTGTAAAAACCTATCAGTGTTCGGGTCTGGATATTCTTTATTATGTTTTTTTAAGTTTCTGTATATCCATGGGCCAATACAGGAAATTTCAGTGAAGACTATGAGTGTGATTGTGGTGTAGCAGTTTCTACCTTTCTTTGGTTTCCCCTAATGCGTAGTTTGTGATTTAGCCAAGAAATTTTGGATTATTACAATATGATGTGAAATATATTCAGCGCGAATTGTCATATTTCTATTATAACATTTCTATCGAAAACACTGAAAGGGTTCATTACGTCGTTTGTTGATTTAATGTTGCAAATAATATAATTCTTATTGAGCTTTGCTTATTTCTTTTAAAATATTTTCAGTAACCATGCTAGTATGTATGGCAAACACCCTCCAAATGAGGGAGTCAAGTACATTTCCATGTATCAACAATTGGTGTGTTCATTCACAAAAACTGTTGTTATGATTGTACAGGCAGCATTTCTCAACATCTCTACAACCGGTTATATTGGTGATGCAACGGCCTTGAACTCGCGCCGGTAGCCTAAATAGTGGAGCGGCTAATGGGACAACAATAACAAAGCCAAAAAAAATCTGAGTTAAAAAAGTCACTTGTCTGTAAAGTCGGTTTACTGACGACAGTTGAATATGACAACGTCATAAGAAAATAGGTACTGATACAATGTGCGAATCGGACATTATTTTCGAATAGGACATTATGCGAATCGGACATTATGCGTCAAGAGGCTGATGGAGTGGTTACACTTTTCGGAAGAAAATTTTAGTTTTATTTTTTTGATAGATTTACGCTGCATAATGCGGAGCGGAGGCCGATTGTGCCTCTTTGTCGCTCGTCCTGCTTCCTCACTTACACTTCAACCCTTAGTGGAAGGCCTCAGAGCGGGGTAACGCCGCACGAGTCATGTTTTTTGATATGTGCATCCGGCTCCATTGAATTATAAGACGTTGTCACGTCAAAAACTTAGCTAAGTGCGACTCGCTTAGCTCGGAATTTTACTATAGAATCCTTCATTCCGCTATTGACAGTGCCTTCACCATTATTCTTAAATTACTTTAGACCGTTGTTACAAAAACTGTTATTTTCCAAAAGTTTGGAAAATCTCTAAAATATTATTTTTGTAAATCTGCCTAGATCGCTGATTATTTAAATTGTAGATGTGGGTACTTTACTTTGTGTAATAATTATGCTTGTATGAGTAATGTAATGTGTACGACATTGGCAGATTTAATCTCAGATTAATTTGACTTTAAATCTATTTCGATTTGACGTTTCAATGTTATTACTGTGTAAATGATATGATATTGACAATTTATTCATATCCTTTTATTAATTTCTTTTTAAATAGATTTTACGAAACTGATGGTTTGATTATATATTATATAGACTCTACCACTTCTGAAGAGATATAGACATCAACGTGTGTTAAACACATGGTAAACACGCATTCATCTAGGTATTAAATGGTTGACGATAGTAATTATATACTTTCGATATACAATACGTAAACGTGTATCTAATTATGTGTAAGAAAATGTATGAAATTATGAATGACACAAACAGTAGCCGACTATTTACTAAAATTACTATTATCTACTTAAGTGAGATTTAGGGAGTAAGTTGAATGAGTCGTTTACCCAAATGCTTTACTTACGGTAACCTTACCTTATTACCGAAATACGTCCAATTTATTTGACAGTAAGTAAAATACCTTGCCGTGTGATGCCGGCTTAGAATAGCATCACCCCATTTCCTACCCGTGGGTGTCGTAAGAGGCGACTGAGGGACTTGAAGGTTTCAAGTGTATTGCAACTTTTAGGCGACAGGCTGACAACCTGTCACTATAGTGATACACAAATTGTCTCAATCGGCCCTATTTGTCAGACTTGGCGATAGCGACCGTATTTTACTGCCGTTAACGCTCTGCCTACCCCGTAAGGGATAAAGGCGTGATGTATGTATGTAGGTAAATACCTATAAAACAGTCTGAAATACTGAAACTAAAACATACGAAAAAACTTTTTAAATTGCTTCTTGCTCATTAATGTTTGAACTGTTAAACCTTCACCTTTGCGTTTGATGTATCCTCGCTGAACTAAATTGAAAACTCTGATAACAAATCTATAGTTATTAGCAATGACATTTGCTCGTTATTATTACGTTTTGTTATATAAAATGAAACACCGCTTCAAGGTCATCGTTATATCATTAAGCTGAACTTGGCTCGTGGGTGTTAAAGTTTAACCTTTCTAGTCTTTGTTCATTTTAACACCTATCAACGCGATCGTAATTTGTAATTTCATAGACTTATAATGGTTCTGGTCGTGCCGAGTAATTCCGGACTAAAATAGCTTCATCAAATGTTTTAATTCGGGCCAGGTGGCAGTCGCTCTGTGTAAAAACTTGGTTCCACGTCAAATCCCCTAGGTAAGCCAGCCGACTCCGACAGAGAAACGGGATAAGGCAAGGAAAATTATGCAATGTTTTATTTGTGGGTGCTGATGACTGTGTACCTATGTACACCCACCACCCACAAGTTGAACAAAAATTCATATTTTTAACTTGGATCAATTAATATTTCATTCATGCAAGTTGAAATTCTCGAGGCTTCGAGTAAGCTTGGCTCATATAAATCAAATTAGATGAATAGAGATGACTTACGTACTTATGAGAGTTATATTATTCTATTCATGTAGGAAACTGAGTCGCTCAACGACCCAATGAACCCTGGCAGAGTTTGATCAACGCACATTTACTATTTTTATTGACGTAAGTAACTTATAGACCTTGAGTAAAACAAAGTCATAATTGCTGAAACTGTTAGAGTGTATGGGGTGTTGCAAGATCATACAAAAACACACTAACAGTAGACAATCATCCTTCACAAGGTTGGTTGGGAAATCTCTTAGTACTCAAATTGTTCCCAGTTTGGTTCGGATATTACAGATGATATTGTTTGTTCGTAAAAAAGAACAGCTACTTGGGTCCCTCCTAACGCAAAACGGGCACGTGGTCGTCCAAGAAAAAGGTGAAAAGTCGAGCTACATACCTACGCTAACGCAAGTTACTAGTTATTATTCTGTGCCTACGCCCATAACTGGATGGAGGTGGCCCATGATAGGGAAAAGTTGGAGGAAAGATAGGGATGCCTTTGCCCTGCAGTGAGACATGTCTGGTTCCAGATAATAATATTAAGTAGAAAAGATTCTGAAGTGCCTCGAAGGATATGTAAAACCTAAGTCCCGGTCGCTGTGCTACAATTCAGTTTAAGACTCTACTAGGTAATTGGCATGCGGGATATTGTGGTCGTTAGATTTTTTTTATACAAAAAAGTACCTGAAGTGACAAGATCTACCAAATTATGAATTTCTTTTACGCAGCTCAGTTGTCAGCAACTGAAGCATAAGTACCTAAACTAAAAGGGTGAACCTTTTCATCTTTCAAAATCAAACACGCATACAAATATTGTGTAACAAAGCGAAAAACTTTACTTAGAGTTATAAATAGAAATGCCTGTTTAGCGACTACCGATATGGCGCAGTGGTAGTGGGACTGCCTTTGATGCAGAAGGTTCCGGGTTCGATTATCGGTGTGTCACTCACGAATTTGATATTTATCACTTTGTGAAATTATTCCCAGCCTGGTTAGGACATTGCGGGTTGAACCACCCGATTGTCCGTAAGAAAGATGGTTGGTTCCACGTTTTGGATGGCACGTGAAACCGTATGTCCCGGTTGCTGTCTATGATTACTTAGACGGCGGTCGTTACACAAGCACGTCAGAAGCCTGCTACTTGTAGAAGGCGGTTGAAAAATTCTGACACTAGAGTTCACTGGGTCGTTGGACAACTCGGTGTCCCACACGAAAAAGAAGAAGAATTCTTGTTTAACTGTTTTACACATTAAGTTTCTACGTTCGTCTTCAAAAACTATGAATGGACGTAAGCAAGATGCTAACAGTCATAATAGTATTTTACATATGCTCTGAAAGTAGGTCATTACTGACAAAAAACACGACCTGTAAGTTCAACTTACAGGCGAGGTTTTAAAACTAAGCCTGTAAGTAATTTTAAATATGGAACTAGAAAAAGAACCAATAGAATCGCGGCAATTAAAAAGCTAAAATCAATTTCTTCTTATTTTTAATAGGAGTTGCATCCAATTAGTTGTATACGATTTAAAATTTCGAACTGGCCGCTACGAATTGTGTTGCTTGAACGCAGGAATTATATTTTTTATCTGTATTTTTATAACCTCAATAAATGAGTTTGTCGAATTATTACTCAATATTACAATGACAAAAGTAAAAATTACTAATATCCCTACGATCAGAAAAATGTCTACTTTATGTTAGGATACTTTTCTTTCATATTAATTCAATATTTTTCAATCATAGAAAAAAAAAAGTTTAGTGCAATTTGAATATCAGACGATACAATCATCATTTATGGATCGTTTTCTTGTATTATCGCTTTATTTTACTCTTTTTTCATTCGATATGTAAAGCAGTATACGTACCACGGACGTAACATCAATAACAACCTCGGAAAGGTACCGCCCTCGCTCTGCTCGGGCGTTAAAAAACCTCGGTTGTTGTTGATAGCTTACATGCCTAAGTACGTAATCTACTATTACGCAACAGCGCATTCGTTCAAAGTATGCGTTTAGCTTGCACCCGATTTTACTTAGAATGCGAATCTGCCTTGCATCTAGATAGGCACTGCAGAACATGAGACCATCTTGTAATTATAGTAAGCATTTATTTCCAAAATATTGAGACTTACGTTCGACAATTTTTAGTCGCATCAGTTTAAGTATAAAAACCTTTGATGTGATAAATTCAAACAATCGGCATTTCTGCGACAATATTCTACGCAACTAAGTCTGAACATTACCATATAATCAAACAATGTTTTTATTTTATTTTTAATGGAAAAACTTACATACATATATCACGCCTTTATCCCTTGCACCTTTAAACTTATTTTGACCCTAATTAAGGGCTAATAAGGGTAGGCATGTTTTGAGTTGTGTAGGTACTTTTGCGTGATCTGGATACCTCTGAGAATTGGTGGAAGGTTGGTTGGGATCGAGATAAGTGGAAGAAGTATAGGGAGGGCCTTTGCCCAACTGTGGGATATCAGAGGCTCATAATAATCATAACAAGGGCGTGCCCTGTGCCGTGCAAAGTTCATTCGCTTGACTTGCATGAAATAAAGTGAACAACGGAAGCGGATCGTCCTCGCGAACTATCCTGAGGCGAGGAACACACTTGACACACGACGGTGCGCAAATATATCGCAGCGGTCTGTCAGATTCATACTAGAAATGTCAATCCCCATACTAAAACCGCTCAACCGCTGTTGACTAGTATGGATCTGACAGACCGCTGCGATATTTATGCGCTCTGTCGTGCGTCAGGTGTGATCTTCGTCTTACCTATGGGTTCATAGCCCGTTTAAAGGAAGTGTTTTTCGAATAATATTGTTTGACACCAAAGCTTAATTTGAAATGCTGTATTGTTTATGTAATAACGTTGACCCTTTTGACATCACACAAAAATATCAAATCTCACCGTTACGTTTGTTCTATTAAACCAGATCTACTACACTCCGATTGCGTTATTTATGTAATGCAACGTGACATAAAATAAATACAATGTAGGTATCGTTATCATATTACAGGTATTATGGATATATTGCATGTCACAGCAGACTTGTTTGTTCAATATAGTTGGTAGTTGGTAGTGTGAATGCGGTTCTCATACGTATCATGGCTTTCCGATGATTGCCGAATCCGGTTTTTTGACGATAGTTCGTGAAATTCCATATCTATATCAATTGCAGACTTTGTTGCATCAGAAGCGGCTATCACAGGTTATATTTATACGATGACTGTCAGGAACCGCAAATAGTCCAGTGTGTGTGCGATACACCAAAACTTATAGTTCCGGGTCGGACTCGTTCTTGGCTCGATAATTTGAATGAGTGTAATAAAATTGCTGAAAATTCTGAGCTAAGATCACGTCTGGTTAGACTCTCAATCTGCTCGAACAGTCCAAAGTCCTAAGCATCTTATTGTCTTCTCGTGCTGTGGTATTTTGTTCTCTTAATTTAAAAAAAAGTAGTTTTTAGTCTTAGTAGGCATTAAAATAATAATAAAAATATAACTCTAGTGACATTACTTTTGAGAAAAACAGGGGAATACGTTTGTATGAAAACCCGACACTAGGGATAGCTCTTAAGCTTGACTGTAGGTAGCGACTTATTGCTAAATATAGTGGAAACATACAAAATTCGATTAGGCCAAAAACAAATCAATGTAATCGTTTAGTTAAATAAGTACGAGTAATACTAATGACTTTTAAGTCGCACATAAAATGGTACTACTATACGAATGATTCCATTCTCCGGCACCCTAGACAAGGCAAGTAGGTACGACTGTTACAATATGGGGTTTAATGGTATCTTATTATCCATTTCATGTCTCTATAGGTAAGAAACTATTTGAGCAAGTAATCCTGAGAACTCCGAGTAATTCTAAAACGGCCTATTGTCTCAAAGCCCGCCCACGATCTGAAACTGGGTCAGACTGTGATTTGCAATGATAGTACCTACGGGCATCTTTGTTTGTTTGTATAACAGGAGGATTAGTAGGTACAAAATCAAAAATCCTAAACAAATTCACATTGTTTTATTACTTACTTACCAGGCTACTTATTATATAGGGTTCTATATCTCGGCTCGGGATTATAACCTTTTCTTAAAAAAATTGACACTCTTCTAATTTGGCTTTTGTTTTTACCGCAATGTTCTTACTTGATTTATTTTCAATTATTATTATTATAAGCCTGAAGTGTACCACAATAGAACAAAGGCCTCTCCTTCCCCTTCTTCCATTTTTCCTTGTCGTGAGCCATCTCCATCCAATTTTTGGCGTGGGCATCTACATAGCTTGTCCTTACGCATATGGTGCACAAAAAATAAAAACCATTTTATTGGACACAATACTATGCAAGCTTTACAAACATAGTTATATTTTTTTACATACCTACTTTAGAAATAGTTCAAGGCAAATTCGAGGTTATATTTATAAAGAAATACATTTAACTTAGTATCATGTTAAAGAGTATCATTAGATTTTAATGATGTAAGGAGATTTGGTCATTAATTACTAACACAATCGTAACATACCTCAGGTCATTTAAATAAAAATAATGAACATTAATTACGTGACAAATGTTGAAAAATACCAAGGACAATCTTCATCTACTCGTGAGAAGAGTTACGCAAAAATATTTTTAAGGAAAGATTCTAAAGGAGTTCCATTCTATTTTATAGCATCAGATTCCGCATAAATATACGTCGCGGAATCACAACTGTTAGTATAATATTATGTCATCGAAAAATTCGTAGTCCAAGTCTACCTATTTAAGGCGACACTGCCTGTCACTGTAGCGATACCCGATTTTCTGAAAACGGTCCTTAAATATTTGTCGAATGTGGTGCTAACAACCGCATGGCCGTTAACGCTTTTCCTACCACGCAAGGAAAAATGGTATGTGTTGAAGCAGACAAAAAATACAAAAGGCAAAATTAAATTTGTTTTACTTTGTAAATAAATTTTATATCTACATAGTATATCTAGTTAATAAAACTGCAAGATAATTATAGCAATTCAAATAAGGTCTACGGAAACAGGCAGGCCATTCACATGTAGGTAAGTGGTATAAAATATTCGCGGTCCTGCGGTTTTACTGAACCACTTCATTAGTCAGCCACTGCCGGACCGCAAGGTCACTGTAGGTTTTAACAAAAAAGGAACGGGTCTTGAAAGTAATCGACAAATTTATATTTTTAACCTGATACACACAACTGTAATAAGTACTACTATAACAGCGACAGCAGTCCACAGCTGAACATGGGCCTCCACCTATTGGGGGAATTTACCATACTCACCATGTTTGGTAGGCGGATTAGTGAACGTAGTACGGGGTGTTGTAGATGTTTACTGGGAACGCTACTTCGAATATCGTAGATCTTTTACGACACCTATAGAAATGAGATGATGACATTCTAGGCCGGCACCACGCGGACTATCTACAGATTTTCAAATGTAGATTAGGTTAGATATAGAAGCCTTCCTTCAGAATTGACGTTCGCAGAAAGAAGCCCAAGATCGGGATCGGTGGCGCGAAAGAGGGGGTCTTTGCCCAGCAGTGGGACTTTGAATCAAATCAAATCAAATATACTTTATTGCACCACAGAAAAACATACAGAATAAATACAAACAAGGACGAATATAACAGGCTACATAAAAAAGTTAGGTTGATATATATTCAAACTACATAAGTATCGACAAACACACAAATTGTGTAAACTTTCATGCTGCTCCCGCTGAGCAGCTTTCTTCGTAGATGTTGTTTTTTTTAATCGCTACGTCTTTACGACAGGGCCACAAACATTAAATGCTTTGGCTACAAGCATACTCTCAGAGGAGCGTTGTATTTAAAAAAATAATAAAACATCTTACCTTACTACATTTTATCTAGTGATAAACTATTCTTAAGTTACTTTTCATCGTTTCTGTAAATAAGGTTTTGTGAGTCGAATGAAGTTTTATTCAATTAAAAATATTCATAAGAGATTTGACATTCAGAAGGGATATATTTTTAAGTCGTTGTCACCCCGTTATATATGTATGTGGGTGTGAGTGCGTATGTGTTTTATGCGCGTGTACCTCCATCAAACTTGAAAGGCTAAACCTAGTAAAGTAAGATTGCGTGGGTTTTATTTTTTTTATTAATAAAACGGGTTTAAAAAATGCGTTTACATACATGAAAGGATAATTTCAAGGTGATCGGACTGAGTTTCCGCATTGACGTGCGTTATTGTGACATTTTCTCACTTTATGATTTTTAATGTCAACATTCTACTGTAATTACCTTCGTCTAATTGTTATAAGAACGTAGGTAATTGTTATAAGAATGTGGGTAATTTATTACTTAATCTTTGATCTAGGTAAGACTTATTGATATAAATGTAGACCCATAACCATAACACAGTGCACCCTATATTATCAAACTTCAGGATACTAGCTACAGGTAAAATTCGAAAGACGTAAAATAAGATACATCTGTGGCCTATGCAACGAAACTACAGGCTACAATTCTACAGGTGAAATTTCAGGATACTAGCTACAGGTAAAATTCGAAAGACGTAAAATAAGATACATCTGTGGCCTATGCAACGAAACTACAGGCTACAATTCTACAGGTGAAATTCGATGTACATTGCGTAGCCGATCGGACATCATAAAACCAGGATTTTTGACTCGCTACGCATTGAACATCGAATTTCACCTGTAGAATTTGTAGCCTGTAGTTTCGAAAAACGAGGCACTGGCTTTTTAAAATGGTGTGAAGCCATTGGAGCGAAGTCAGCAGCTGAATAGTAGCTGAATATGGGTCATTGTGAGCAACTCGGAGTGTCATAGGTACAGCCACCGGAAGTGCTGATTTAAACCAAGCCACATGACGACTGGTTCTCTTGCAAAAGCATCCGGTATACGATCTGATGTGTCCTTCAAACTTTTACTCCGGTCGCACTCGGATCTAGATAAAATATCGTTCGTATTTTATCTCTAGTTATTTTCCGTGCTGTGGTAGACTAATATACCGGGTGTTAATGATGTTGAACCGAAGATTTGCAAGTATGATAAGACCATGAAACTAAAGAGTTTTACTATGAAAACCATTGCACAAAAAAGAATTCAGTCAATTGATTGGGTCAATCAATCGGTCAATCAGATCAACCTGAAACTTTTCCATATCACTAGTTCATCTTTCTAGTTTCAATATCGGTCACTATGCTCAGCATTTGGAACATTGATTCTAGAGTTAATCCATCTCATTTTTCCACTTCTTTACCAAGAAGTGCAATCGACAAATCGACTTGATTAACTAAATCCACTGTCACATTCAAATTCGTAGCAATACGACAATGAGTCAAGCGTTTCCGTCTCTTTACCGCGGAAACAGAGTGACGGGATTTAAGATAAAAATAATTGATGTCCTTGCAAATAGCACCAAGTGCCTACTGCTTACTTTCACGCGTTTTGGCTGGTAGCCAGTAAACGAGGTTTTTTATTCATGTATAGGCATTACATAAGTTTAAAAGTTTTTATTTCGAGCACTGGAGATCCGATATGTCGCAGAAATGAAAACTATTGCATTAAGTACCGTGAAAGCATTTTCTTCTAGCCCAGCTGTACAGTAAGTTCAATGGAGAATTTCAGATACCTAGATTTTTTGCGTGCGTTGTGGTATCCCAATCTGTTGTGATATACCTCATCATCTGCCTGCCCTTATCCCAATTTATTTGGAGTCGGCGCAACATATCTTTTCCGTACATTCATCTCTAACTAACGCACGTGTATTGCGATATTTACCACGATCAAATTTCAATTTTCGATTTTTATGTATCAATACCTCTACATATATGATTGCATTGCTAAATGACCGCTGGACCTAGTCATCAGTGCCCAATTTCATCAAACTACAGACTAAATAAAATTCTAAAAAAGGATAATTCGCTCGTTTCCTGGGTCATGAAAAAAATATAACAGTTGTACGCTTGAAACTATTGTCCAAAAATACTACGGACTTCATTCATCATTTTTCGAAATATTCCAAGTTTAAATTAATTAACAGAAAAGTAATATAATGGTAAGTGTTTTGACGCCATCCAAATACTTAGGGCGTGACGTCATACTTCTTACTCATCAAACAAAATACCGTTTTAGATCGTTTTAAAAAGTAGCTCATTTGACCTGTCAGGAAACAAGCCTATTCTTAGTACATTGCGTAGCAGGTTTACTATCGGGGTCATAATGGCTGACCTGCTACGCAATGTACATCGAATTTTGCCTATGATCTTTAGCTTGTAGCTTGCCAATATTTGTTACTGGATTCTAGGGCTGCAACCTAATCAGCGCCTAATGTGGCTAGTGGCAACTGGCAATGTCACCGCTGTGTGGCAACGCTCAGGCATGTTAACTGTCAGTTCCTACGGAATCGCGGGTTCCGTCGTTGACCAACCGGTTGCTCATACGCGATTAGGCTCACGCACTTGACAGGCCACAGACAAATTTATACTCAATTGATAGATACGAGCATTGTAGTGTCCTTGAAAAACGGTGTTTTTTTTTCATCGAGAAGAATAAGAATGGTAAATTTCAGATAGCTTTGGAGTGTTTGGATACGGCGATAGCAATAGGGTTTGCCTCTAGGTCCTGAAGCTTGCAAGTCTTGGTATAGTTGGGGCAGTATAGCAAGTAGGCTACATTGTAGTGCGTTGTCGTTCGCTCAAAAACTCGACTAAGGTTTAATTTTGCCCTAACTCTATTGATTTGGAATTTGTGGCGGTAGCGGCACATAATAAATAATAGTACGAAGCGGTTCGGTTTTCCTTTTACTTCTAGAATGCTTTTCATGGCGTTGGTTATCAACTTATGTTGGCATTCTTTTGGACCTTGCCTCGCCGTAATATTTAAAGAAATATAATGATTTATAGAGCGGGTAGCTGTAATGCTTTTCCAGGCCAGAAATTATTAGATACACGATTACAGTGGAAAAATTGATGGTCATCCTTGTTAAAAACTGGTTTGTTTTACGTATACTGTTCCTTATTTCTACTGCGGCAATTCGGTCAGTAGCCATCATTAACACAGCTCTTGATTATTCTGCGTACTTGCTTTGGATATTACTGAGTCATACGTATACTGAATATTCCTTGCACGCCAATTTGCAATTAATGTTATTGCACCCTTTGCGAATGCGTAATAATATGCAATGGGGATTCCACGAATGTGCAGTAGCAATACCACTTAAATTCAACTTAAGAGTATATACAACGTTATATGTAAGTGTTGATCCCAGTAGGTATGAATGATGAAATCTATAAGGTGTAAAAATATTAGCTGCAAATATCTTAAAGGGTGCATTAGACCATGAAACTGAAAAACTTTTCCCAAGGAAGGTAGTAATATGCAAAAAAATTTTGGGCCCCCATACATATTGACTTGGTTGGGAGGTACATTTTTTATGGCAGGCTCAATTTTTTTTTATCATATTTCGACTTATTTATGTAATAATTAATGCTTGTTTCACTTCTTCTACTTCTCGTGTCAATGTACGTCTCGACTCGCAAAGAAGAAGAAGAATGTACGTTTCCCAACGATATAATTGTATACAAAAAATGAATATTAAATTAGTGACTGCCAGTGCTTAGCAATTCTGAAGTAGTTTCAGTGTTTGTGTCTTATGCGCCTGAGCACACAGAGCGCGGGAGAGAGGTGCGCGCGCGCCCTTCAAACGGGTCCGGCACTAGTTCCGGTAGCGATCGCGTTGAGCTACGATCACACCGCGTTGGCTCACATGCGGATGTGGTATCTGTTATAGAATCAAAATCTCGAAATTTACTTCCTGAGCCCCAAGTCCGCTATTTTTTGTCATTGTAACGCCATGCTATGTGTTGCAGGCTTAGAATAGCATCACCCCACGACGACCGATGTGGCGCAGTGGTAGTGCGACTGCCTTTGACGCAAAAGGTTCCGGGTTCGATTTTCGGTGGGTCACTTTGTGAATTTGTCCCCAGTCGAGCAGTCTGGTTAGGACATTACGGGCTGAACCACCCGATTGTCCGTAAGTAAGATGGTTCCGTGTTTCGTTTCCTGATAGACGGAGTTAGAATTTTTTTTCTTGCTAACGAAACCCAGATCGAAATTTGTAAGCGCTGTGCGGCTGCCACGGGCTGTTATTCGCTTACAGGCTATCAAAAACCGTAATATCATGACATGTGTGAGAATCACCAGCGATGACACTGTGTTGGTTGATTGATGGTTGAGCTTTTGTCGTGTCATTGTTGCTAATGGAAAAAGGGTGCTCTTTGTTTTTTGGGTAAAGGTTAAGTGCGATGTCTTATATACCGTTGTTTGTACATTTCATGTGAAAAACATAAATGCATACAAAATCCTTGGAGCATGGTGTTATTACAAAAAGTAGATACTGTTTGAATCGTTTGACCACAACAAATTGTATGGAAAACTAATTTAATAATACTGGCTAAATGCGCGTCTAACTTTTATCTATCAACACCGTTTGCACTATTACCATATCCAAACATGATTTAGTTTTATACATCGTCGTCTCCTGCAATATAGCTTAACACATTGCAGTAATCTATTCTACATCTGATTACAATATCTTTCAATAAGTATGTGTAGATAGATTATCTAGTGCGATACCGTATTAGGACAAGGCATGTCGTTAATTGCTTCTATACAAAGCTGAATTCCAGAGGTGATTTGTTATTTAATTAATACTTAGCTACTTTACTTATCAACAAGATCATAATTTGTAATTATAGTTTTGTGACATGCACACTTGTTTTTTTTTTATTTACTTATTTTTTAGGTACTCCAATGTCGCAATGGAATCAATCCAAAAAATGGAAACCTGAGTATAAGTCGTATAAGTTTTACGTCAAAAAGATTTTTACAGACGGATATAAATAAGTCTACGGATTTAATTAGGTTTTTTCATGTCACAGGGATAGCTTGTTTAGTGAATCAAAATCGTGTGTTCTTGTAGAAATGATTTATTCTCATACGTTTACATCACATTTTTCCTAGTAAAGCCATAATAAAAGTTTCTAACTGAAGGCATAATTGGATCATATTTTATACACAAATCTAGAGTTTCCTAAATTATGGTTAAAGGCAGAAGATTTATAAATAGACTCAGTAGTTGATTCATTAAAGCTTAATTATAAGGTAATTAGCTACAGTAGGGTTTGTTGCCTCCTTGGCATTTAAAACAACTTTCAAAATAATCCACTCTTATGAAAACTTATTGTTTATTTTACATCCAACAAACGTAGAAGCAAGGATTAAACAAGATTCATACGAACATTGAATATATTGTTGAAACTTAAAGAACAAAAAATACTTTAGAAACATTTTTTTTGAAAAACATAAATAATGAGAATCTCATCATTCCTCATTGGCCTCGTACATCTGTGACAGACAGTCGATTTAATCAGTCTGAGACAAGACTTTTCGTGGCTATATAAGCCGATGCGGGAGCGGCATGATTTGCCTTACACACTACAGGTGAAGGTGGAATTCGACACTGGAACATGCAGGTTTAGATGTCGTTTTTGCCTTTTGTTGGCGAGATCAGAGAACCAGGCATTGTCGTGAGAAACTACAAGACAAATATTTTATTATGTTCAATAAAAACGGCAAAATGTGAGTCGCACGCGATTTTAATGTAATTTATAAGGTGTTCTAGTACACGTCAAAAGTCATCGAACTGCAATCTATATGTCAAGGATCAAAACGACACGCCCTACACCAAATGTCATTTCGCAGATTGTTTCGCAGTAAGCATGGTTCAGGCATGGCATTTCGCACAGCACTATATCTTGTACAGATATAATTTGTAAGGGACTTGTTATACCTGTACCTATATACCTCTAGGACTAATCGGATAAGCTTTGACCTTGGTAAATACGAATCAACCTGTACTGGGATTTAAGATTGAATCCATATGCACTTACTTACACTTACTTGTTTATATTGCCAATTTGTTGAAATCATTTTTCTTTGCACCCCCTGCCCCACCACGACCAGTGAAATACCTATTAAGTTCCAAATTCAAAAAGCTTTTTTCCGTCAGTTTGGCTCCTATTTCGTAAGAAGGTCGTAGGACATGTAAATGATCATACAGTCAAACCTGGAATGTCTAAAATTTAAGGTCAATAGTTTTTTTACGCAGCAAGAGAACCAGATACGGAAAATCGGAAGAATGTTCGTTTGCTCAATTAATTTGTGATTCTAATCGAGGCCTTGACTCTACGTTGTGCAACGCAGCATTTCTACAAACATTAGCATTTATAGGTATGTGGATGCAATCAGGTTCGTAGCGACCGTGACCGTGAGGAGAAATACGAAATCTATCCAAAAATGGTGCAATTTGATTCAGTTCAACATTGAACTAGTTCGAAAAATGCTAGTAAACTTTTTGATGTTTTTTTTTTAAACTGCAGAATACTTTTTATTCACATGTAAAGTTGGAAACGGGTAGTCTCTTATGCACAGTTGAAAGACTCTGCCACCAGGGTTCATCGGTTTGTTGGACAACTCGATGTCCCATTTGAAAAGAAGCCAAATATCACAGTCTTACGGAGAAAAGTTATGTCCAGAAGTTGACCTCTCACGGCTGTTGGTAATGAGTCGAAGCTGACGGATTCCCTTCTTCTAAACGCTCAAATTATGTTAGGTAAAGGTTCCCTACCTTTATAACAAGTAGGTTAATAATATTATTCAAGTAAACAAAGCCGTCAATTACTTGATTAAGACCATATTGTATAACTTACATAAACAGATTACCAATATTGTTGCAAATATCGGAAAGTGGGATCAAGTTCAATAAATTGTATTTAGTCTCAATTCGCTTACAAGCCTGGCTTACAAGTGTTTCATTTGGTATAATAAATGTCGATTGCTAAAGAAGAACGTAATATCAAAAACTTGCCCAACATCTTTACAACAATCCTTGCGATTTAAAGTTCATATTCATTACAATTAAAATTATTAAGGTGTGTAATTAATTATGAACCACCACTGAACTGCCTTTTCTGTAATGAGGATCATATTACAATTCTTGCAATCTGTAAACGTAACCGTCGCATGGGTAAATACCAGCTGAATGTACTCATTTTAATTTATTTTATTACTGTATCAGTGTGACTAGATAGACAATAAAACTATAAGACATTATAACGGGTTTTAACTCACGGTAGGGATATATCGAGCACCCAATATTAATTACCCGTGTTAAGTACTGGCTATAAGGGATACCTACTAGTGGACCCACAGGTAGCCCTATGGCCACAGTGTGGTCGTTGAGAAAACAAAGCTGGAAATGGGCCATCAGCGTTCTCTGATAATAATACGACGTCATGCATGCACAGCAACAATCCACCTGCCAAGCGTGGTGAGTATGGCAAATACCCCCATATTTTAAAGGGGGCCCATGTTCAGTTGACTGTTGTGGCAGAAGTAGAAGTTAGCACACCTGACACTAATAGGTACTTGGAAGATAACTGATATAAATCTCGGTTTGTATCATGCAATATTATATCTTTTGAGAACAAGGAGTGAGACTGTCCACAAATTGTGGTAAATAATGTTTTATTATTTCACAAGATGTTACCTTTAAACCTTTAAAATAAACTTATGTAAAAAGAGGCTTAACTCCACCATTCAGATAATAAAAAAACACATTTAAAATATTGTAGAGTCTGTAGTAATAGTAATCCTTTAACTCTGAGAAACAAAATAAATTCACGGATAAATGTACCATTCAGGATATTCATGCTCGCTCAGTTTAACTATTATCGCCTTTTTGGGATTTTACAGAATGTAATTGAATAAATTTTAGCTTGAAAGCAGATTTTCAGGTTCCTGCTCACTCTATCGTCCTTTGTGATTTTTGATAGTGAGTTTACAGTAATTAGAACAGCTTGACCCCTGGTAAAGAACTTCATAATCGTAAAAATCATTTGGCGGATCGCACGCTGCGATGTTTGGCGAATGTTTTAACGCACGACAGAGCGTTAAAACATCGCAGCAGTCTTGTCAGATCCTTACTAGAAATGTCAATCCCTATATTAAAACCGCTCACCAGCGTTGTCCGTCGTGTGCGGTTTTAGTATGGAAAGTGAAGTTTCTAGCATGGATCTGACTGACCGCTGCGATATTTTGGCGCTCCGTCGTGCGTCAAGTGTGCGATCCGCCTAAGGAAGAAATGTGCATCTTATAAAACCGTGTTATTTGGTCAGCTATTTGCTCTGGCACTCTCGCAACCAAAGCCGTATGACCATAAATGACTCAGCGCAGAATCGTCTCGACTTGACACGCGACCACATTTCCATTTCCCAACTATTTAGTAACACTTTAAATTAAAGAGATGGACGAAATAGTTGTAAAGACAAGGTCGGCGAAATTATATACCGCCACTGGATGGCCTAATTTCAAAAGATGGACCATTCCATACGACCTTAAGGTGGTATCATTACAAAACTATCTAAAAGTTGATGTACGCATCTCGAAACGAAGTAGTTAGGGCAACTTTTTTTACGCATGATTTCAAGTAATGGAACTAGTTATTCGAATTTGATCGAAAAAGTTGAGCAATGATTGATTGCCTGATGGTAGGATGGACAACTGGTTATACTTGGAAGGATGATCAATCACATTTTACACTTTTTGAGTCTGTTCGAATTCATAAGAGTCCTATTCCTAATTTCTAAGCAGGGAACGTTAACGTAGGTTAGGTAAAAGATAAAGAAAGTTTTCTTGAAGAATCATATAATTATATATGTTACTGTAAAAGCCCGAACTGTGGTAAATCCTAAGATTTTCTGGTAAAACCTAAGATTTACCAACTCTCAATGGTAAATGTCCGAACAGTTTTTTTTATTTCGAACTTTTACCACCATTTACTAGGCAAATCTTAGGATTTACCTCAAGGGCATGGTAAATGTTGATAAAGACATTTTTTCCTCTGATAATTTAGTATATTATTATGCTAGGTTTTACCAGTGATGGATGGTAAATATTAAGTTTTGGAAAAAAAAGCAATGAGTAATTCTTAATCATTTATTTAAATTACATACTATATATTTTTGAACCTTACATATGTATTTGTGTGTATCGTATGAATATATGAGAGTAACAATTATTAATTATAGGCGGTACGGGTAGCGGGGAGATGCGGACTGCCCACGCGTACGATGCACCGAACACGTTAAGACATGTCTTTATCAACATTTACCTTGCCTTTAAGGTAAATCCTAAGATTTACCTAGTGAATGGTGGTAAAACTTCGAAATAAAAAAAACTGTTCGGACTTTTACCATTGAGAGTTGGTAAATCTTAGGTTTTACCAGAAAATCTTAGAATTTACCACAGTTCGGGCTTTTACAGTAACATATATATTGAATAGGCGATCAAATTATTTCAGTTTTTCAGTGATCTTATCTTGATGTTTAACTGTATACAGTACATACATAGATTTATAAATTTTTAGACATATAATATCGCTTGGCAGTGCTTTTATTTTTTTTTCTCATCCCACCCGTACCGCGCTTTTTACTAGGACTTTAAAAACTACCATGAAAAAGAGAATAATGTACTTTTACAATTTTCTCTTTTTTACAATGGCTAATTCACTTATCTTGTGATAATATTGTACGTGACATTCTAAAAGTATTCTTTGTAAGTCTACTTAAAAAAAAAAAAACTTTTTGACTTTTTTGAATTCCTTCTATATATATCGCTGTAGTTTAGACTTAGTGACATTGACCCGCAAACTTTCGTCAACAAATATGTCACAATCAAAAGTGTTGACACAAACATCCTCATCGTAATTAAATAAAATGTCCTCACCTGATAATCTTTTTAAAACAAGTTTTGCATGTACTTTACCTGCTTACTTGCAAATGCTTATTGCTTACACTTTGGTTAAAATATGGAGCACTACCAAGTAAATGTTAATAGCAATGCTGACGGATAAATGTTCATAAAGAAACAAACAAACATCATCTTAACGTAATTTATATCTCCCTCTACATTTAACTCGAGTAAATTTACTATTATGGAAGTTTAAGTATCACAAATAAAAACCTATTTTTATAATAGCAATAAAATATTTAAATACTGAACCACCTCTCATTCAGCAATACAAACATTATTGTGATGGTACATAGATTGCGACTGTTCTGATTGTGTTGCTAAATATCCTTTCTTTCTTTCACCCCAATACCTACGTCTTCAAACTAGCGTAGCAATCAATACTGTTCGATTACCGACACTCAGCCAAAGAATTCGAACACAAAACATTCTTAATCCGCCCCTTACGATTCCAGGCACGTATTCAGGCGCTGTCGTGTCGCCAATAACAATCGCTGAGAATATGGTCATTCTCACACGCACTTTACGGGTTATTCGGTATTTTTACGGCCGGTTTTATTAATTGAAGGTGTCGTAAATGACGCCGCATACGTAGCACACGAATATGGCACAACTTGCTTGATGGCTGTCAAAAGCGCAATACCGTGAGGCACGTGTGCAATCCTACTATTTCCTATTCAAGTATTTATCTCGGCCGGATTACCGGCATTACGCAACTCAGGAAAACTATACTGTTTTGGATTAAATCTACATATATCTGTTGTGAAATGGATTCAATTTTACGTACCTATGTATGTGTAGGAGAGCCTTTTTCTGTATGTGGATACCCGACAGAAAATTTTCCAAATTCTTTTTTTTTTTTCATCCATTGTCAATAACATGTGTTATCAAAACATTATACCGTTTTGCTCATTTAAAGAAAAACTAACTTGTACACTTTCATGTTATAAGGTCTTCGCATGCAGAAGTATTTTTGAATACTTAGTTCTTTTTTTTTTTGGTAACTTAACTTATACTTTGGTAACTTGGCTCACGTTGAAATACGATTTAACTAAATACTAACCTATATGTCAAGTACCTTTGGACAATTAAGATCAAAAATTTCAATTAGAAGCGCATAATTTCCATTTAAGAATATCAAAGTAAATTTAATAACTTTAGAAGTGTGTGATTTCCATAATTTAGTTTTACGATCTTTGAGTAACCGCGAAATATTCAATCTGTACCCTGCGCAATGGTAATAACTAGGTATAGCTAGTTATTACTCAATCTCACCCAACAATGTCCCAATAAACGAGCGGCCTGACTAACAAGACCATTTTATTGATCTTCTTAAAAGGATCACATTATAAACATACCAATTTGATGTTACGCAAAGTACGTATTCACTTTACCTATGTACATCAGCAGCACTTGGAGTTACTACTTAAGAAATAACTTTGTACTGATTTTTATTATAAAATGTATCAAAAACCAGCTCGAGTTGATTCCTTTAGGCTGCTTTTCCACCAAGCTGTGCTAGTAAAATGCGTCGTACGAGGAGCAAAATTGTCGATCTGTGCTGTGGAAATGTGTGGGTGTTTCCACCAGAGATGTGCGAGGTAATGTCTCTTACGAGGATGCGTAGCGGAGCTGTCAAAATGCGCTTTAACGTGCGGTGAAATGTGTGAGCGAGGGATATGCGGTGTAGGGGAGGTTCCTCGCTGCACATTTCGCAAGTCGCAACACCCTTGCATACATTTTTTGCTTGATTTGTATTTTTTCATCAGAGCTGAGCTGAATGAGGCTAGGAAAATGAGGCGATTCTATTGGTGTATTTTTGCTCGCTCACCGCTTAGCTACTTCGTACAGCTCTAGTGGAAAAACAGCCTTAGGCAAGAAACACGTCTTCTTTCTAAAGCCGCGCATTTTAGACGCAAGGAAAATTTGAATTCCGCATACAAAAACCACTACGCAAAAACTTGCATTGGCATCTGTATCTGTTACACTTATTATGGTAGATACGACATACTTGGCTATCTCTTTTGCACCATATTGGACGTCAGATGTGGGATTAGAGATGGGTAGTGGGTAAAAACCCATTCAACCCACCCGGGTAAAAACCGGGTTTTTACCCAAATCACCCGGTTTTAACCCATTATTACCCAAATTGATGGGTGAAAACAGCATACGTAGAAAATAATTAAAAAAATGATTTTATTCCAAGCAAATCTAAAAGAATACAATGAGTATTTCACAGCTTTCTAATTATTTCTTTCTTTATAGTAAAAATGGCTAATAACAATCATAATAAAAATCACCCGCTTGATTAAATAAGCTTTAGGCGCTGGGCATGTGCGTGAAAAAGTCATTTTGGCTACTAAAAATTATTTTCTTGCGCGCGGAATTTTGGTTTTGGCGATGTTAGTGAAATTCAAACACGGCGAGTTTATAATACGAGGTATATTGTATGTTCTCAGGGTTCAATGAATACAGTTTAGGCACAGTAAAGTCAACAAGTAGAAACATGTGAAAATACACGGTACGGTAGCGAGAGCTCTGCAGTCGGCGAGCGAACGAACGAACAGACAAACAAAACACGGACAAGATGGCGGCGGTGCCGGCCGGCGCGACGCGGGAGCGAGTCCTCCCCCCTCGCGTCCCGCTTACCCCTCTAGGCTATAATCCTGAAAACGCGCGGGAACTCGTACGCGGCGGCGGGAAGTATTTGCGACAATTTTCATTTAGAACATGTTATATTTGCAGTCATTCAAACAAACATAAGTTTACTAGAGATGGGTCATTTTAGCTAAGGTATCACATAACCTAGAATCTGCTCTTTTATTGTAACTTTATTTAATAGCGAGATTGCGACCATAGACCTTTCCAAAGCTCTTTGAGTGACATGTTTTATTGCTCGATTCTCAATTCCGTATGTCATGATCATGATTGGTAGGACGCACTACTCGAACAACATTGTCTTGAAACATAGTGGCAATGCTTTTTAAAGGTACCGCTTAAGTCAAAAATACAACAATACAAAAGCATATCAATTGTTAAAAGGCTTGCGCTGATGACTTTTACATGGAAAACAATTGTAGGTTCTTCTTAGCGTGTCGATGGCAGACACTACACCGTCTCGCAGCCCAGAACTTGGCAACAACGACAGCGCTTGCAGACGCTGTCATAAGATCGTCCTTTGTACAGGTGTTGGGGCACGCCGGACACGATATTAGGTGGTGCATCGTTTGGACCGCACCACACAAACAGCTTACGTCGGCACCCTCCAAGAAGCCCCACTTGGCCATGTTTTCCTTGCTCCGGCCAGTTTAGGTCCGAAGTCTATTCAGGGACTTCCAAACCGGCCAAGGTAATTTATGACCAGGTGGCAAACTTTCAGCGATAGAGACGAAAGGAGCTGGTAGGTAGGGTTACCTTTTCCTGCCAAAGTTTGCACCTCGCTTGTTTGGGGTCGGTGCAAAGAGGAGACACGCACTTTACAAAGTTATTGCGACTTTTCAACCGTTGTGGCACTGGGATATGGTCGTGTAAAGGGTGCCGTGCATCTGACTCCATCCTTGCTCTCTCAAGGGAGCTAGCCACAGTCCTGCGAACAGATGGGGGGCCATACCAGCCAGTGGGTATAGCTGGCTAACCGGGGTCGGTTTCAGGCAACCAGTTATGATCCGGCAAGTCTCATTTAAGGCTGTATCTACTAGCTTTGCATGGGCTGAA
The DNA here is from genome assembly GCA_029255805.1 of Keiferia lycopersicella. NCBI lineage: Eukaryota > Metazoa > Arthropoda > Insecta > Lepidoptera > Gelechiidae > Keiferia > Keiferia lycopersicella. The sequence goes on from JARACZ010000007.1 coordinate 10,572,057, forward strand.
CGACTCCACACAGGGCTTGCGTACCTTCAGAAAAGGATAACGCCAGCCCACCAGTTCGCAGAACATGAGGTGTTGCTCCCCATCCAGTAGAAGTAAGGCGCTGTAAAAGGTTATTCGGAGCGAACGCCTTCTTTTTTTATATTTTGGCAGTTCTTACTGAAGGTAAGTGACCTATCCAGAGTAATGCCCAGATATCTCGGATGTTTATTGTGAGCTACAGGCACACCTTGCCACTCAATATTGAGTGGTCTACCTACGATCTGCTTGACTGTTGCGGAGATGGAAAACGCAGGACTCAGTTTTTGATGGGTTGGGTTTCAGTGAATTTTCTCTATAGTATTTGCTTAAGTCTTTCAAAGCGCCAGATAAGTTCACCTCAACCTCCTCAAAACTGGTCGCCTGGGAAGTCAGCACAAAGTCGTCGGCGTATAGAAAGCGGCACGTGTTGGGACAGGATGGTTGGTCGTTAATGTATATGTTGAAGAGCAACGGGGCAAGAACGCTGCCTTGAGGCAGTCCGTTCTTTTGCGAGCTCCAACGACTTTTGTCCTGAAGAAAATGCACCTTAAAACGGCGGTTATGGAGAAGTTCTGGAAGAATTGAGACGAATTTAAGATCGCCTGTCATCGTCTCCACCTTCCATAACAGCCGCTTAAGATTAACTGTATCGTAGGCTGCGGACAGATCTACGAATACAGTACCGGTTACCTTCCTCAGTTCAAAACCATCCTCGATGTGTTGCGTCAGTTTCAGTGTCTGGTTGCTGCAAGACTTGGCCGGTCTGAAACCCGCTTGTTCTGGGATCAATTTGGGGTCAATGAAACTTGTTAAGCGCGACAACAGCAGTCTCTCAAAAAGTTAATATGTGTGGCACAAGAGTGAGATAGGCCTGAAGTTTTTGGGACTGTCTGTTGGTTTTCCGGGCTTTGGAATGGCTATGAGCTTTGATTTCCTCCAGACACGAGGGATCGAAGCAATTGTAGTTAAAAAACACGTTTGCGAATCGTCAAAATCTCCAGATAAAACCAAATGCAAACAAAGCAAGTAACAAATCATCCGAACAATAAGAAATTGGACTTGTGCTAGGTACTATTTTTTATTATGTGCTTGTACATACCTATTTACGCCTTCCTTCGGGGCGTTAAAAACCTATTCTAAGAATATGTTGCATTTTAAAGAAGTATCTATAAATATTTTGATAAATATAAATGGTCAACAAGAAAGCAAAAAACAACCGATCACTTAATATTATTTTGGATACTAAGCAATTACTGACTGTAACATCACTAGGCCTTAAAGGTTCGCCGACGTACCTAACATTTGAATGTCGGTTTCATATTAATTTTTAATTATAATGGCAGATTCCAAATCAATATTTTTATATTCTTGAAAAATAATTTCGACTAAAGTGTAGCAGTGGGACAAATTCTTTCGAAGCAAACTCACCTTTTCATTTTTATTACATGTTTTATGTCATTAGGAATAATAAAAACAGGTATTGTGTTCTTATCATACTTAAACTATGATCATATTGAACATTTGCCCTTGCATCTTTTTATTTTTCATCTTATTTTGGTAATAAATCATTCAAAATTTTACATCGGTTTTCACCCAGTCATCGGGTGCTTTGGGTGGATTGAAACGGGTTAAAACCGGGTTATTACCCAAGCGCGGGTTTTTACCCGGGTGGTTACCCATCTCTGTGTGGGATTGGCCTAAATGGAGTGCAATGCACAGTTGATGCATGTACACCGATCGTTTAGTGGACTGTTTCGCGACGGAGGTGTGATCAAATGACGCAATGGACTACTTTCAGAGTGTGACATGTCGCACTGGTAATGTTTTTGCCGATTGCAGACCGCGATGGGTCATATTGCAATCTGTTTGCTAACAAACAATAATAGGTGTAAGTAAAGTAAGTAAGTAATAGCAAAGTAATGTCAGAAGCCTGCAACTTGCAGAAGGCGGTTGAGAAATCAGGCACTAGGGTACATTGAGTTGTTGGACGACCCAGTGTTCCACACGAAAAAAGAAATAGCAAAGAATCTAATAGGTAAGTAACCACGTAGGTATTTGCATAGCCCATATGATTAAAAAAGTGCACATCAAATAAAACACATACATCTATTTTTAAATCATATCTCACTATACACTATTACTATAAAAGAGAAAGAAGAGAAGAATGCAGGTGTGTTTTTATATCAAACTAATTATTGCCAAAACTACTTCGTCGAGCAATATTTGTTAAAAATGAGCTGCCTATTACGGCCGTAACACCTACACCTTCGTGGTAAAACGTGTAGCAGCGGGTAAAGCCGCTAGACAACATACCTATGGTTAAAATATTAAGAAAACTCACGACCACGAAACTTTGCTTTACCTTATAATTATCAAAAGTTCAATTGGTAATAAAAGCATACCTATAAAGACAGAGCTAAAGAATTTCCAATCGTCGAAATCAATCCAACCAATTAAAAGCTTACCCTAAAATAGATTTCCTTGTATTGTGTCCAATTAAGAGTAGATACCTACTGAATTGATACAGTAGACGTACAGATAAGCAACCAAAGCAACCTACCAAATATTCACCACTCCTACCATTCTGGCCCAGAATCAATGTATACAATCGCATCTACGAAACTTTCAGTCTAGATTAGAACATTTGCCCAAAACACTCTTCAGTTTTATTTTCCCGGATAGAGTACCAGAGTTCCAGACTACTTTTCTTCCAATACAAAAATACCAAAGTACCATAGCAAAATGTTGAGAAAGAAATTTCTTTACTTATCTTCAGTGACACTTACTTATTGTGTGTACTTTACTTGTTAGTGCGTACTTGTAAGTGATATGAACCTGATACGTAACGATATAATAATCAGTCACTTACATTATTGGTCTTTGAAAATAGAAATAGGCATAAGTGCCTAGTTAGTAAGGTTATTATAGGTATTTCGTAGTATTTTGTATACGTCAATTGCCTCACTTTATGCCTCACTTTATGCCTGGTGGAAGAGTTTTTTTTTAGAAAAAAATACTTTGTCCTTTGTGTTCTATTGTGTACAATAAACGGTTAAAAAAAGGTAGGTAGATAAAAAGATGACATTACCTACTGTGGTTTTCTTCTACTGTGGTGTCGGTGTAGTTCGCAATAGGTAATCCAGCGTAACGGCGCGTCAGCTGACATCTCCCCGATAAATCAGTCGTGGGACCTGCGCCCGCGCGTAACTCTATCTAGTCAGGTCGGGCCGCAATGACAGCGTATAAGGTTACTGTAATTAATCGGGTCGGGCAGCAGCGGCAGTGACCTCGGGTGATTTGCAATAGGTTCACCACGAGAAACAATTATCAGTTCGCGTTACTGCAACTTCTAAACTACATTGCGTTTGCTGTTCACTGCATAAATAAATATACACATTCATACACATACACATATATCACTTCACGCCTTTATACCTTTTGGGGTAGGCAGAGTGTTAATGACCGTTATCGCCACGTCTGACAAATAGGGCCCTTTCACAAGATTCGCGTATCACTATAGTAAAAGTTGCAATACACATGAAACCCTCGATACCTTTAGTCGCCTCTTGCTTTGAAGTGAAGTGATGCTATTTTAAGCCGGCATCACACAGTGGTAGAAAATATCAAGCTCACTTATCTTGTACTTTTTACGCCTTTCTACTTAACGAAGATCCAAGTCGTTGCAATCTCCAATGCAACGACGGCCTCCGCCCACTCCAACTGCACTCACTCTCTTATTTCATCAAACACCTACCGCTCGTCAATTTTAGCGGTATACAATTAAAATGGCTATGATTCAATTACCATTTGAAGCCCGCTGAAACTGCGACCACACCCTCTATTACATCAAACACCTACCGCTCGTCGCTATCAGCGATTTACGGTTTGTGCTCATTATTCACCGGTTCATTAGGTAATTGTTTCTGATTGATGGTTCATAGCAGCTAGAACACACTATTTATAGGATTTGAGATGCTCCATTTACTTCGGAGTTATATTCAGTTATCAATCATTTGTACATACTAGAATTTCGTACTATTGTTTTTTTACGCGGTTTTACTCGTAATTACTTGTACACGTATACTAGTTCTTGCGGGGTAGGCAACACGTGAGTGACCTAAAAACGATTGCCTCGAGTCTCCTCCTCGTACGACACTGGTGGCAAAGAAATAAACTGATTTAAGTATGCGATAGTAAATATAACAGGAACAATTCATAAAAACAAAACCATTAAAATCTATAATACATACATATATCACGCTTTTATCCCTTGCGGGGTAGGCAGAGCATTAACGACCGCAAAAATGCGTTCGCTATCGCCACGTCTGACAAATATTGAGGGCCGGTTAAGATAATGTGTGTATCACTATAGTGACAGGTTGTCAGCCTGTCGCCTAAAAGTTGTAATACACGTGAAATCCTCGAGTCCCTTAGTCGCCCCTTACGACACCCACGGAGAAGAAATGGGATGATGCTATTCGATGCCGGCATCACACGGCATGGCACAAAATTTGTATTGCTTCTTGATAATGATGCTTAATGACATATTATTATACATACATATCACGCCTTTATATCCCTTGCGGGGTGGGCAGAGCGCTAACGGCCGCAAGAACACTGTCGCTATCGCCACGTCTGACATTTTTTAGCATTGTTTTCCAAGGTTGTTTCAGAAAACGTGTATTAGTATAGTGACAGGTTGTCAGCTTGTCGCCTAAAATTGTAATACACCAAAACTCTCGAGTCCCTTAGTCGCCTTTTACGACACCCGCGGGAAGGATGTGGGGATGTGTAGATGTGTAATGATGCTTAATGACATATTATGATAAATATAATTATTAAAATAAAATAAGAACCCGAACTCTACTGTATAAATCAGTAGTAGTAGAGTATAGTAGATAGTAAACAATAAGATAGATGTAGTGGCGTCTCGCATGATTTGTGCCAGTAAACAATTATCACGATCGTTTATTACATGATAAGGTGTTAATTGTTAGTCTACATTTCTACTAGTTTGTATTTTAACTCATTAAGCGCTCGCGATTACTTTCACACAATAGAGTGTGTAATTCAATGCTGTGCTTTAACGGGTTTTTGCTGACTAACCCTCATTTATACAGGGTGTAAAAAAAAATGCTGCAAATATTTTAAGGGGTGAACCAGCCCATAAAACTGAACAACTTTCCCCAAGGAACATAGGTCGAATTATGAAAAAAAGATGGACCTCCCGTGAATTACTAGCCGACCAAGTAAATATATATGAGGGGTCCAAAAAAATTTGACATATGTTTCTTGGGGAAAATTGTACAGTTTCATGGGCTGATTCGTATCTTAAAATATTTGCAGCTAATATTTTTACAGCTTATATATTGAAACCTTTACCCGTGATCATGATACTTATGACAACGTCGAAACATCGGGAACTCATAACAGCTGAATTTACTTATAAGAATCCGTTAAGAGTTCATTCACAGACATGGCGCGAGCGAAATGCGTTTTTCAAATTTTATGTGCTGTCTCGGCGGCCGCGCGGCAAACACCCTAATGTGCGATAGGGACAGGTAGCAGGCTTCCTGAGAAATCGCCTCGAAAACAGAGTAAAATCGAGGTGCGGGCGTTAACGTTTCCCTACCCCTAAATTTTAACCAAATTCTATAATTTTGGTCTTGATTGCTTAGGTATGAACTAAACTAGGTTTATACGTTTCGTTTTTGACCAAATTTTGTACAGTTTTGTAAGTATCCTCACTCAAACATGAAGATTTTTCAGTGTCATAAAAGTGTACTTTTGTGCCTCATTATTTCTGAAACTATAATATACATATATCAAAAAAATAAAAACGTATAAACCTAGTTTTTGTGAATTTAAATAAAATACCTAAAAATCAAAACAATTGGTTACCGGTAAGTATGATAAAAACGGTAACGCTTTTTGTATGAAAATTTCCAGCTGCACGATCCCCTTAAATTACAACAATGAATAGCCGAAACAACCAAGAAAGCTTAAAATTTATTTGCATGCGCTCACCAGTTTAAAAGAAGGGGGGGCATGTCCAGGGGGGGCATGTTCAGGGGGGGCTGTTAATAGCTACAAATAAACGGGGTATCTTTTCTTGCAGTGCCATTTTATGTAAATGTCGGCGAAGACAACTGGCTGAATAGAAACTCCGTGGCAGTCTGGTGGCCATACTATCCTATCCTTTGCCTAACCCGAATGCGAATATTTTAAAAAGAGATCTTAAAGAACTGTCAACCGGGTAGCATCTTTGTATATTGAATTGAATGAAATATGTGAGGAATCATTAAATAATGTGATGTGAATACCGTAAGTAATGTGAAGAGACAATACAAAATGATAGCTTTATTCCGTCGTTTTTCTAACAACCTATCACTATAGTGATATACGAATTATCTCAAACAGCTCTCAATATTTGTCAGATGTGGCGATAACGACCGTAACTTTATGGCCTTTGACGGTCTGCCTACCCCACCAGGGATATTGGCGTGATATGTGTCTGTGTCTCTTTCTAACAAAAATCCTGCAATAATATGTGGAATCCTGACTGCTCGTCATATAAAAATAAATAATTTAATTACACAGGCAGACTGACTAGTTTTCTGTATACGAACACGGTTAAGTAATACATTGCTATTTTAATCATGTTCAAACTACAAGTATACTGTATGCTTTGGACATAATAACTATAACAAATGGTTGTTTGCTGACCTGAATGACTAAAATACTATTATGAAGAGAACTAGAAAATAGACTGGTTTTAATTTAAATGTATTTCAGAGTTGAATTTCTACTTTTAAAAAGTTGTAACATTAGTTTTGAATATATTACCCTACCTAACGCGTATTTGATTGTTCATTAAAGAAATTTAACATTACCTACTCAAATGATATTATCAAAGTTCCTCAGAATGCTGACAACTTGTCACTATAACGATTCACGATTTTTCTACAACAAATCTACAACAGCCCTCAAAATACTTTTTCTGCCTACCTCGCAAGGTAGTGTGGGTGTATAGTCGCTTATTCTTGATATCTACTAGATAGTTCTATAGTAATATACCTTCCTTCCAATGGTAAATATTACGGTGTCTTGACACTACAGTGCTCTTTTGATAAAGGTTATGTTTTCTCTTGAAAAGGCGTATTTCCCTCGAGTAAAGTAAGGTAAAATAATTACTCCATTTATTAATGCCCTGCATCATTTACATCAGAATATTAAACCATTAAGAATGTCAAATTTGTTGTAACATCATCCTCGTAAAATCAAACGCAACATACGAGTATGTCAGCCTAAGGCATACAGACTTTATTTAAGTGTCCGACCCGCATATTGCAATAAAGCAACTTACAACCAAAGACATCGTTTATAATTGAGTAATTTCTATCAATTTACGGCTTCCTGTACGCTGTCAAAAGCAATTTGGCCGTAAGCTGTTCTCGATAAAATGCTGTTTTACATCAGATTTAACGGCCACAGATAAGACAGAAAACTAGGTCCGATTGGTCTCAATGGCGGTTCGTCACAGTGCCAGTTCGACACACACACGGTTCGTGAAGTTCGTCACACGTAAAAAAATGTCCCAATTCGTTACATTATTTTTTTACGTTTAGCTAACAATAATAGTTTAAAATCTAAAAATCTAAAATCTCAAACCCGAGTGATCATAATCGACCGAAGGCTTTCGAATTACAACCAGCCGAATAACTAAGCAAATAATATCCCTATGACGAACCGGGGAGTCCAAATTACATTTCAAATTATTGTCATTATTGAGAAAATTTTGCGTGATGAAACAGAACTCACTGTATCGATGGTATGACTTTTTTAATTTAAGATTGAAGGAACCATAGTATAAATATTTCGTGACGTATTGGGAATGACAAACTGGGGTTGGGTCTTATATTTAACAGCGACAGATAAATCGGCAAAGATTTACGAATGTGGCCAGATGTGGTGGCATAAATAATATACCACTGTTTTAGTTCTCACGAGAAACACAATTTTGCTTATAATTATTGCAGCATTCTAAGTGAATGTGCAGATAGTAAAGTTATTCATCAACGTGTCAACGTAGGTAAAGTGCAGCATGATTTCTGATGCCTATAGAGTAAAACCACATTCCTAAAATCTTTGATCGGTGCTACTTCTAGTGTATTTCTTACTATCTTTCCAGAAATGTCTAGACGTATTCTATACTTCGTAGTAAAATAGGAACAAAAATACCTTTGATCGAGTATTGTATCTTTGAATTGTTTCTTTTTATGAAATAATTTCCGAATTGGTTAAATATGGTATCCCAATACTTTAAAAACATTCTCATTACAATTTTTTTTTTTACAGATACTTCGTGAGCACAGTCCTGCAGTTCCAGATCTACCGAGCACTATGCGAGCGTACGGGTCAATTCATACCCGGCGATCCGTCGCGCCCGCTGCACAAGTGCGACATCTACCGGCAACCGGAGGCTGGCAACATTCTCACGTAAGTCATAGAAAAAGGAAACATTTGCTTCTTTTTGAAGATTGAGTCATACGGGAACGAGCTGTAAAGGTATTATAAAAAAAGAGTAAAGTTATCTTTTCATCACCAAAATCTCATGAGTTATCTTACTGCTGGCCTTGCAGCAACGGCAACTCACCCAGCGCATCAATACACGAACATCAAGCTGTACCCACACTCCACCAAAATGTTAAGTGTGGAGATTTAGAAGGCCCGGGATCGAAACCGTGCAATGCCTAATTTTTTTTTAAATGTAATTTTTTTACTTACTTTTTTCTCTTCGCATTTTTAAAGTCACTGGCATCAATATAAATAAACGAACAAAAGCTGGGTAGTTTGTCCTAAGCACATTCTTACAATACTTACAAAGTTGGAATGGAACCTTGGTTAAGGCCGGTTTGCTATAAAATATTTAGCCGATCGTTATCTTAATTTTACCACAATGCTCTGTAAATTTCAATAACTGTCTAGTTTGATAGATTTCTTCCACTTTGTAGATCGTATTTAAGATAAACTTGTATTGTGTATTATGTAAAAGATTCCTTCAAGGTTATCCTTAAAAATGTTGACTTACCTACCCTAAAATATTACTTCCGGGAGATAATTATAATTCCCACTGTAAGTAAACCAAAAGTATCAAAAACTTCTGAAAAGAGGGAGTGATAAAAATTTCCAATTCAAATTCTAAAAATACCCTATTAATGAACGAACAAGTTCCAAACAAAAAATTTGAGAAATCTTATCGCGCAGTATGCAATTATTTTCCAATTTTACATACCATTCTAAATATTAACAACAATTTACCTTCATACAAAACCCTATCCAATGACACTACACCAGTTTTAAGCCAATCATGCAATTATCACTCCAGTTGCCATAAGCCGACGTATTATTACACAATATATACAGGGTGCTATATTTCTTGATAAAATTGATTTGACAATAATTTCGGTACCTCCTTCAAGATAGTTTGCTCTCTAGTTTAGGCAGGTCTAATTTAGGCAGAACTAATAGCTACTAGTTGTCTAGGTCAAAGAAAGCAGAGACGAGTCTTTTAAATAAACCTCAACGGAGACTATTGCCTTGGTACGGGTCCTCAAAACCTGACTAATAAGTAGAGTATAACTTACCTGGATGGCTAAAATACGTGCCACGACATATTTTGTCGTTGCATATGCGCACAATGACACTTCGGAAGAATGCGTAACTTATTCGCAGTGAAGTTAGCCGCAGAAGACAATATTGCGGTGACAAAATTTTATCGTGGCACGCATGTTAGCCATGCTGGAGGTAGTTTTGTTGTTTTTCAAGAAGACAGGTCAATCTCGCTGTTTGGTCGCTCCAAGTTGCTTTGTTCAGAAGAATAGGAGATGCTTGGGAAAGGACGGATTCGCCTGAAAGTTCAAGTCAATGAAGCGTACTCTGTCACCCTTAACCTGCAAATATTCAGCTCATTTGAGAGGACCCATTAATAACATACGTATTTATTTCAGAGTAAAAACTTTTTTTGTTTTTTATTATTTTCGTACGTGTGGGTTTGCATATAGACTCTTTATAATAGTAACAAAGTAGTAGTGAAGTATTATTAGATAAAATTATTGGAATCGTGTAATAGGACAACCTTGACCGACAGCACAAGGTTGTATTGGAATGAAATGGACCAACACAATGGTTAAGTTGGTACTCCAGTGATATCCGTTTGTGTTTTTACGGATATAGATAAGACTTTGGTAGATAATTGTTTTTCGTTGTTTAAAAAAACTCAATAATCTGCGTGGTTCCTGCATAGAATAGCATCACCCGCGTATAGAAGCAGTTCATGCTATTTTACAGTCATTGCAAAACTGATCGAAGTTTAAAGTATTAAAAGTTCTCACTCCGTAGCCTTTTTAATTGTTGGATATTTATTAAGTAGGTACAAGAAAAAAAATATTAATAAATGTCTACGAGTAAGCTATCGAATGTAAGAATTCAATTAAAGCTCAGCTGTCGCAAGGTTACAATGATAATTTCCTTCTTTACATGTGGACACAATAGCAAATTAATTAAAAACCATAACTACAACTCATAAGTACAAGTACTGCATCTGAATTAATGAAGTCATAGTTCAAAAAATCGCGGAAGTTGAATGATAAATTAAGGTGGAGATTTTTTAAGGCTATTCTTACACGATTTGAGCTCACCGACATCGTTGGCTCGGCCACGTAGAGAGGATGGGAGAGGATCGGGGAGCAAAAAGCAGTTTGCACTACCAGAGTCGTCCCAAGCACCGCTGGAGTGACCTGCGCGATCTTCCAGTCAGCAATTGGCAGGAGATCACGCAGGACAGAGATCAGTGTAGGCGAAGATCCTCTTTGGGTTGCTGAGACAGCGGAGTTAGTTATTCTTACACGCCTGACGTTTTGGTGTTTTTCTGAAAGAAATTTACTGTCTCAGGTTCTCTTTGGTATGGAAATAGAATACAGAAAAGGGTAGCTGCCACGAACAGCTAAAGGATTCGGTGTGTGTGTGAAGTTTTACAGCAATACGTGTTATACAGCTATCTTAAAAATTAGCGTGACAAATTTGTCATACGTGAGTTCCTATACCAACTGCGTGTTGCGTTTTTGTCAATACATATTTATTGTAAATTTAATAGGTACTATGTTTAGTAGTTATGTCAGCACAGCTACAAATATATAGTAGGTACTTATTACCTACTAGTACGACTCATTTCCTTACCCTAAAAGGGTCGTATAATAAAATGTCACAATCGAATAGATAACTTGGGTATGCGTTTAATGTAGTCGTATAAAATATAGATATGTATCTTGGCACAGTTTAGTTACCTACGTTATGTAATAGTCCAGCAAGTACTGATATTTGTGACCCAAATGCGTAAGTTAACTTGTTTACTCTAGTGTAGTTTGGCAGATGAAGTAATGTTTTCATTTTGTCTGGGGTCCAATTGTTGAATACAATTTATTGTACCCCGAACTGTCAATTGAAGTCTAGCTAGGTTGATCAATTGGCATATACCCCTTAAAATGGAGAGGTTGAACATGGTTCAGCAGTGAACTGTTGTGTCTGTTATAATATAATAGATCCCTAAAACGTTTGTCTCCAGGCGCTTATTATCGCAGTCTTCTTTAATGACACACGTCATTATATACACACTTAAAAATACATGCTATACCCAGAACTACAAATGGCTTTTATCACAAATCAGTAGCAAACATGCTAATGCCGTGTGATGCCGGCTAAGAATAGCATCGCCCCACATCCTTCCCGCGGGTGTCGTAAGAGGCGACTAAGGGACTCGAGAGTGTTGGTGTATTACAGTTTTTAGGCGACAGGCTGACAACCTGTCACTATAGTAATACACATATTTTCTGAAACAACCTTAGAAAATAACCCTCAAAAATGTCATACGTGGCGATAGTGGCAATTAACGCTCTGCCTGCCCCGCAAGGGATAAAGGCGTGATATATGAATATGTATGTAGTAGCAAACATTTTCCCCGGCTGTCGGTCTCGCGCCGTCAATATGCATATTGCGGTGTCCGTTCTACCGTGCGTTGCGACAACAGATTTGCCCCATATCCAAGCACTTCCTGCACCAGTCCGCAGCTTACGAGGTAATTAGAGACGGCAAGAGTCACGACTCAACTCAATTCTGCTTTTGAAGTAAGAATAACATGAAAATTGGCGTGCAGCTGCGTCTGCACAATATGACGAAAAATATCCACCTTACGGGACGTTGTATTGAAAACTTTGCAAGCATGACTAGACCGAGAAACTAAACAATTGATTCCGAGGAGGCCAGGAGGCTATTGGTAAACAAGAAAAAACATTTCAACCTTCTACAGAAAGTTTCAACCTGTTGGCTGATTTTCAATAGGAACTCGAAAAACTTTTTCCTTTTCCAACATGGGCTCCACAGCAAAATTTGCATTGTCATGGTCTGATCATGCCTGCAAACTTTTCGAAAATCAAAAAAATCAAAATCAAAATATATTTATTTGCGACAAACATGGTAGTCAAGGTTTTATAATAAATTACACAAAAAGTACAGCATGTTTGGCCAAAGTCAAGGCATGCAAATTTTTATGTCATCGGTCAAGAATAATATTACATTTGATTCTTAAATTATAATTATTTACATGTCTACATAGATTAATACATTTCAATTTATTACATTATATTGTCATTTCTTTACATTCTAGATATTCATTTATTTTATAAAATACTTTAGTTTTAAGCCATTTTAGTAATTTGGTTTTAAATAAAGGGATGGGTAAATTTCTAATGTTGGCAGGAAGTTTATTAAATAATCGTATACACATACACAGGCAGCTTCTATTGTATTTTTCAATTCGTGGTATTTCATTGAAAACAATTCTGTTCGGATTTCTACGATTGCGAGGGTTTACAGCTGAGGCTTTTGTAAAAAGTTTTGGGTTCTGTTTGACGAAAATACAGGCTTCAAATACATATAATGATGGTAGCGTCAACAGACCAAGTTCTTTAAATATGGGCCTACATGAGTCCAGTTGTGATTTGCCAGTCATAGCGCGGATGCATTTTTTTTGGGCAAAAAAAACTCTTTGCATGTCCGTTCCATTACCCCAAACAACAAGACCATAACGCAGAACGGAGCCCACATATGCATGATAAGCAGTTAAGGCTGTTGTTAAATTAGTAAAATTTTTGAGCTGTTTAAGCGCGTATGCAAATCTATTTACCCTATCGCTCACGTTTTCGATTTGTGTTGTCCAGTTTAATTCTCTATTAATATGAATACCCAAAAATTTTGTTTTAGTTATTTCTTTAATAATTTCGTCATTATGTTTTATAGTGAATGTCCTTATTGATTGGTGATTAAAATTAATATAATTTGTTTTTGTCAGATTTATTTGTAAATGATTAAGTTCTAGCCATTGAATTACGGATTGAATTGTATTATTTAGTTCAATTTCATGATCGTCAATTGTATTATTATTAATTTTGCCATTAGTTGTAACCACTATGGATATATCGTCCGCAAACATTACAGTTTTATGTTTTGTGATATTAGGCATGTCGTTTACGTAAATAAGAAAAAGGAAAGGGCCCAAAACACTTCCCTGTGGTACTCCACGTGGGTTTAATTGGTATTCCGAGTCAATTGAAATCATTTCCTTTTTGGAATTGAGTTGTTGAATTTGAACCTTTTGCATTCTGTTAAATAAATATGTGCGTATCCAATCTAGAGGTGTTCCTCGAATACCAATAGACTCGAGCTTTTTAATAAGTATGTCATGATCCACATAGTCAAAGGCCTTGCTCAAGTCCAAAAATAGCACTGTAGTCAACTCTTTCTTATTTAGACTGGTCAAGATATTACGAACGAGTGAAAAAGTAGCGAGTGTTGTTGATTTATTTTTTTGAAATCCAAATTGTTCGGGCGTGATTAGGTTAAATTTTGTACAGTATTCTAATAAACGTTTGAGCATGCATTTTTCAAAGATTTTCGACAATATTGGTACTAGTGCTATAGGCCGATAATTGCTTATATCGCTTTTATCCCCTTTTTTATGCAGTGGTCTGACAACAGAGAACTTGAGAAGATCCGGAAAAATACCCGTCGCAAACGATAGGTTTATCAAATAAGTTAAAACATGTAAAATGTTGTTTGTGCAGGATTTAATAACTTTTGTGCAAATTTCATCAAAACCTTCAGAATTGGTGTTGTTGAGCGACATAACCTCCTTCCTTACCTCTTCCTCCGACATGGGTTTAAGGAACATTGAACCATTTGAGACGTTGTATATTTTGTAATTGGAATTTTCATTTTTATTTTTTAATGTCGTCGTAATGAAATGATCGTTAAAAGTTTTAGAAATATTTTTGGGGCAAGTAATAATACTTCCACCTACTCTAATACTTTCAATATAATGACTGTCAGTTTTATTACCAACTTCGCTATTTATAATTGTCCAGGTAGCCTTATTTTTATTTTCACTTTTATTTATAAATGATATGTTATTATTGCGTTTAAGATTTTGGATACATTTTTTTAATATTTTGGAGTACGATATATATTTATTCTTGTTTCGATTGCTTTTATTTATGTAATATTTATGTCGAAGAGATCTTTTTGTTCTGCAGCTTATTCTTAGTCCTTTGCTTACCCATTTTTGTTTCTTCTGAAGATTTACGCGGATTTTCTTGTTTGGAAAACATAGCTTATAATATAAGGTGATGTCCTCATGAAATTTAAGAAAAGCCCGATTAAAATCGGTTTCATCGAGTATATCAATAAAGGATAAAGCTTCAATGCACTGATTAAATTTAACAATATTCTCCACACTGTAATCTCTTTTATATATAGTATATGACTTAGGCTTGGCTCCTTTTGATTTTACAGGAAATTGAATCAGCTGGGCTGTTTCGTGGTCGGACAAGTGTAGCGTTAGATTCTTTGAGGTCGTATTTTTGATGTTGCTCAAGATATGATCAAGGCATGACTTTCCGCGAGTTGGTTCTTTTATGTGCATAGTTAAGTTAAAGCTCACTGCAAGGTCTTTGAAACGATTCGTGACTCTACCTGGTTTTAGGGTATTTATGTTTGTGTCACCCGCCAGTATGATTTTAGTTGAATTTTTATACTTGGAGGTTATTTCATCTAGTACAATTTCAAGATTATCCAAAAAGAGCATGGGGTCGCTGTCCGGAGTTCTATACAGGCAAACTATAATTAATTTATTGGTGGGTAGTTCAACTGCACAGCATTCAAACGATTTAGGCACTATATATTTTTTGACAAGGTTTACTTCCCTAAAGTGTAAGTTATTTCTCACCAAGATACAGGTACCACCCCTTTTTATATCCTTACGGCAATATGCTGAAGCTAAATTATAGTTATGAATTGTTAAGTATTGCTCAAGTCCAGATAATATAAAAGTTTCTGATAAACAAATTACATCTGGTTGATTATCTTCTTCATTTAGATCCTGTATTACCATTTCAAATACTTCTTTTTTCGCGAATATGCTATGTATGTTTTGGTGGAGAAGAGTGAACATGACATGGTTCGAGCTATTGCTGTTACTGACGAAAAAAATCTCGTTTTTGTGTGCTCGTTTTATTTACTATTATCGTATTATCGAAAGAAACATCTGGACCACTTGGGCTGCTAATTGAGTCTGTATGCACTGATTTGGATTTTAAGCCACGGTCGTAGTCAATTAAATCAATGATAGCGTTGATCGGTCCATCGGTCGGATCGGTCGGCAGGTACACCTTTCCTTACCCCCGGTATTTGTAATACAGTATGCTCTGCCTACCCCGTAAGGGATAAAGGCGTGATTTATGTACATGTATGAAGTCAAAGCATATAAGAAAACATATAAAACAAACTACCCTCCACAGGGTTATAAACTGGGTCAGTCTTGCTAGTTACAAAGTAGGTAAAACAGAGCAATCGTGACTCAGACGCGGTTATATAACCTAGGGTCGACTACCGTAAGACAATACCTAGTTCTGGGCTAGAACTTCTGGCTATTGATACGAGTACGGTTACATAGAATTCTTGGGCAATGGACAGCGCCTAGGCTTCCGACCTAGAGCGCTAAGTAGAGTAGTAGGTTACGCTAAGGATATTTTTTGCCAGTCACTGATATTAAGTCGCCAATTTTTGTATGCTACTAGCCCATTATGTAAGTGTATTACAATTTTAAGCGAAGGGCTAACATCTGAAGGTGTCTGTTCCGTTGGTGAAAGATGAAAGTTGTTCCGTTTGATGGACGGGTTCATCCCTTAAAATATTAGCAGCAATTTTTTTAATACCCTGTTTATCAAAATTTTAATATAATTTAAAAAGCTGCAGCCAAGTATCGAATTTGATCTCAGTGGATGATTCTTCGCAATCATAGTCATGACATGAATTAAACCAGTCGCTCAATAACTTCTTGACAATTAAAATATCAGTATGCAAAGTCTGTTATTATAGCGCAGTATATTCCACAGATAAATTGTAGGTATACCTAATCTGAGAAATATAATTTGAGTCGATTCGGCTTAAAGATTTCTTTTTGTGAGTACAATAGAACTAAAGACAACAAATATAATCAAATACAATCGTTTAGAGATAACGTTCATCGGCTCAAATTATATATTTATTGCCTGCATTTCTAATAGGTCAAATTAGATTAGAAAAATACACCGTTTCCAGTATAGTTTTCCTGTTTTATTTCGTTGTCAAAATAATTTATAGCCAAGTTACCATTTCACTTACTAAATGTAATTGTACCAACTCCAAAACGAGCGAAATATTATAGTGCAAGTTTCAAAAGCAGATGACATTTAGGTTTTTCCCGATTGGCAATACCAATAGCATATTTTATGCGAAAAGAGATACTTGTGAGGTGAATCACACACGCACCGGTCAATATTGCGAATTATGGCCCTTATTTATAAACCGCACTCAACTCTGAGATCGATCTTTAGTACGACTTTGAGATGTTGTCAGTATTGATTGACTGACATTTGTCAAAATCGCTCTTGAGATCGATCACAGAGTTGAGTGCAATTTATAAATACCTACGGTCCTATGACATCCACCAAAAATTACAATTTGTTACATCGATGTATACCTACTGTAATACGGCTTTGTTTGGGATTTTATGTTATGTCATTTTGACATACATACATATATCGCGCCTCTATCCCTTGCGGGGTAGGCAGACCGCCAACGGCCATAAGAATGCGGTCGCCGCGTCTGACATTTTTGAGAATTGTTTTCCAAGGTTGTTTCAGAAAACATGTGTATCACTATAGTGACAGGTTTTCAGCCTGTCGCCTAAAAACTGTAATACACCCATCCAGCATTCAGTATTCAGCTTATTTCATAAATTTAAAATCTACATGTCAAATGTTAATTAGTAAATACATAATTAGTAAGGTACATTATTAGCTTTTACAATATTACATGTTCAAATAATTATAGGTACCAATACCCTCGAATCCCTTAGTCGCCTCTTACGACACCCGCGGGAAGGATGTGGGGTGATGCTTTTCTAAGCCGGCATCACACGGCATATCCTTCGATCCTTTTGACATATGGTAGATACCGGAAAATCATACGGCTTGTGTGAAATCCGACTAAGGATTTTATAGAACTACAACGTGATTCCGTAATATTATGTGGAGTAACTATCTACTTACATTTACGAGACCTTAAAATGCATTCAATTTACCTATTCTGTATAAATTCTTGCTTAAGGTTGTGATTGTGAGTCCACGCAAGATTTTCTATATTAACTAGGTATGAGAAGAAAATGTTTTCCACTATACCTTTAATAAATTCCACTATAATAATAGGCTGGTGACTATTGTGTAAGTTCGGCAATTTATAAATTGCACAAAACACAGACATAAAAATTAAATACCTACTCGTAATTGCCATTTGTATACTTACCAGCATATTATAATGTTACTACGCTTTTGTTTTTTAAATTCTCTCTCATACTCTTTTGTCATGCAGGTATTAATAAACACATTGATGTAAGCTGGGAGAAGCTTGCTGAGGATAGGGACGAATGGCGATAGCGTGTACTTAATGAGCGTAAGACTCACGACTTTGCCTGGTTCTCTGATCTTAATAAAAGGCAAAAACGACACCTAAACACGCATGTGCCAGTCTCTAATTCCACCATCACCTGTACAGCGTGCGGAAAGTTATGCCGCTCCTACATCGGCTTATATAGTCTTGCCTCAGACTGATTTGATCTGACTGATTAAATCGTCTGTCACTGACGTGTCAGGCCAATGGTGACCATGAGGATGTAAGACAAATATAATTTCTGTTACAGACGCATGATGGAACGTGGATCCTCTCAACCCTGGAACCTCATCCTGCAGGAGACCATCGGAGAATCCCGGCTAAATGGGGAGGCGCTCAGGGACTATTTCAGGCCCCTGGAAGACTGGCTACGAAGTGAAAATCTCAGGACCGGAGAGTATTTGGGCTGGAGCTACGATGGAGACTACTGCAAGTTCAGGTAAGTCCACCACCACTGTTAGATATGGGCCTTCTCCACACCGACAGCTGTCCATACAAGAGGCCAACTCTCACTCTGTGTGGTCACCATCTATGATCGTAGGTTTCACTTTCAAAACAACACTACTTTTGGCTGGTACCACCTACACTACAACTGCTTGCAGTTCTTGCTTTTCATATTATTTATTTAAAGGCAGTGCATTGGGTCGTTGGACGACTTAGTGTCCCACACGAAGAGAGAGAGATTTAGAGTACTAATCGCGCTTTTGAATTTCCAGCATCGAGACAGCTGGTCTGCAGGTGTACGGAGGGTTCTACAACGCGGCCCACCACCACTTTGACGTCACTAGTTTTATCTCCATTCTTCTAGTGTCTATGGTCACCACAGTTATTGGCATGCGGTGGCGATAAAGTAATCTACAATATTGTTAGTTTAAGGTTTTAGATACATTTTTATATGGTTGGTCATTCATTGTAAAAATAATTTTAAAGTTTTATCACAGTTTATAATGTAATGATAATTTATATGCATAAATATAAGGCCTACATTACAGTTAGGTATCAAAAGTTTCATGTTTAATGTACCTTTTAAATACATTCACAATCATGCAATTAAATTTTAAGTAATTTGGCAATTGATATGTAATTCTCAGGGTTGATTTCATAGTACAAGCACCTATACAATATAAAGTATGTGTTTAAAATAATTACTAGATTTAAGAACTGATCAAAGATTACAATATTATTTTTGTAAATAGTCGATATTAAATATAAAGACTTTAAAGTTTATTTGGATATTATTGTGATAATGATAATTATGTTACATGATTAAACAAAATAAATAAGATTTTTAAGGGAACTATCTAAAGTCTATTTATTAAGCCATTACAGTTTTAGAACAAGTCATTTCAATATACAAATGTTGAACCCAATATATCCTTCCGGAAAAGGACAATAAAATTGAAAAAATATTTCATTTGTAAGGATAGACTCTTAACAAAACGTTGATGAAAAATATATTGCTTAAGAGTAAGACAGTTGACAGTTTTGGATATTTCTAGAAAGTCTATCAATGTAATGTACCTTCTAAAAAGCTAGTTATGTAAGTAGTTCTATATTCTCGTAATGTAGTTCTAGTAAAATGAAATTCGCAACTTGGAAATCAAAGAAGGGAGGAGACGAAAACCTATAAACATGAACAATGTTATTTATTCGGTAATTCAAGTAGATATTCAACAACGTGCTTTACATTTCCATTTTCGTGCATTTTTTCCACGTCTGTACAGTCACCTGAACTGCCAATTTAAGTAAGAATACGTAAATCAGCGAAAAAATAATAATATACAATTTCAAGTCCAAAATGTCTAACCCAGACTGAGCTTGACTGTACCAAGTTTCAAAGTCCTTTAGAAGTACGGTCGATGCGGGCAGACATAAAAGAATAAGTTGTAATTGAGTTAGTCAATGAACCAATTTGTCCAACAGCTCAACTTTATTTAGAAGAACCAAGTGGTATTAAAGATAAAAGGATTCATACGGGATCTTACTCTGCTTTTTTTCATAATCGATTTTTAGCTAGGCATAAAAAGAGTATTAATACAGGGTGTTAGGGAGAGTGTCCCGAATATGGATAAGGTGCAAGCAGACCATGAAACTGAACAACTTTTCTTTAGGAACATATGTCAGGAAACTACAAAAAAATTTCGTCCTCCCATACAAAATCGTGATCAGCTGACTGCACTTAGTATGGGAAACCAAATTTTCTTTTACTTTTCCTGACATGTGTTCCTAGGGGAAAGTTGTTCAGTTTCATGGTCTGCTTGCACCCTATCAGTATTCGGGACGCTGTCCCTTACACCCCGTATAGGTAAAGAAATAAATCCGCAGAAGAAAAAGAGATTATAGTTCATTTACCTATGTGATATTAGATAGAATAGGCATTACGTCATTTACACCATGTCAACTTCAACAGCCACAACAGTCCACTGCTGGACAATGCCCTCCCCTGTTCCTAAGGGAATTTTCCATAGACCACGCTGGTGACCGCAGAAGGAACGCTGCAGCCCGTTCCCTGGGTGAATTTATCCCTTAGTCGCTTTTTACGACACCCACGGGCAGAATTGGGGTGATGCTATTATAAGCTGGCATCACACAGTAAACACCCTATGTGACCTTCGAGGAATCCACTTATATGAGAAAAGATTAATTATAATACTTTAGGCAAAATTGTGTTCAAAGTTAAGTGGTAAATAAAATTGAGTGTAATTTGTTACATTTGGTTTAATAATCTCCAAGCAAAAGGTTAATGATGATTGATTATTCCAGGGAGGAAACACTATGATTAAGCATATTGACTCAACAAATTGATAATGTTTTGCTCATGATTAGCAAAAAGTATGCCTTAGTGCAATTTATGCGCGCATGTCATCTGTTTGTCGTAAGGGCTACTGCTTAAAATGACATGATAATAATACGATAATACATAGTTGAAGAAACCAGATATACATGTTGACAATTACATTTAGGTGGATCGTACACGTAACGCATGACGGACCGCTAAAATATCGCAGCGTTTTGTCAGATCCATACTAGAAATGTCAATCCTCATACTAAAACCGCTCAATCGCTGTTGACGAAGCGCTATCGTAGCGTCGTCCGTCGAGTGCGGTTTTAGTATGAGGAGTATTGTGGAGTGACGTTTCTAGTATGGATCTAACAGACCGCTGCGATATTTTAGCGTTTCGTCGTGCGTTAATTGTGCGATGCGCACAATTTAAGTCTGTCAATTTGAAAATACAGAATTAATCAAACTTTTGTTGTTCTTCAACCAAAATGAAAATACCATCTACCAAGTAATTGGATATTCGTAATGGACATTTGTATACTCTATAAACATAATTCACGGGAAGTTCTAGTTCATTGGTAAATAAATATACACGTTAACAAAATATTTTTTTTTACCGCAGGGCTATGAAAATAGCTAGCTGTGGAAATAATTTTAATAAAAATTTTAGTTGAGTCATATCCTAACCTATGTCTTTTAGTATCGCGTTTTACAATATTTTAAACTGTTATTCAGCTAATAATTATTATGAATGTACCTGCTTGAAAAATCATATTGTTTGAGAGATGAATCGCCTATTGGAGAAAAACGTCTAGAATAAATCGTTTACGGTACCTAGTCTGACACAAAAATATCTTGCACCATTTTTTGTACCAAAAACTTGCCAGGAAGTTTTCTGTATAATTCAAATCAGACCTGTTTAAAGTCAATTTTCAGCTGAGCTTTGGTTCCTAGGGTGGGAAAGAGACCGAACTGATACGATAATAAAGAACCGAACCGCTAACGTTGTGGCCTATATAAATAGCCAATAAACAAACATGGCTTCCCTCGGTCTCGTATCCCCTGCTGATAACTAACACTCCCGAATAAACATTATAACTACAGATATATCTGTATTAGACCTATAGTTGATACAGAGACGTAGCGCCAGTGTGGCGCGATACAGGGTCTTACCAGGATGATGATACACACAAATCACGCTTTTATCCCTCGCGGGTTAGGCAGAGCGCTAACAACCGTAAAACACGGACGTTATCGCCACATCTGACAAATGTAGAGGGTCCTTTCAGATTATAATATACTCGTAGGTAGAGTAATTTTTAGTCAATGCAAAAAAAATAACTATTTTTAGTACGGTGACATCGCGAAGGAGTGAAAAAAACATCAGTGGTTTGTTTCATTTCTGTGTATCTTTAATCCTGACATGTTTTTAAATTGACGAAAAGGATCACCATGCAAAGTTTGCGTATTAACTACAAAATAACCTTGTATATGATCATTATTTTAGTAAATTGATGAGAGAAGCCATTACAATTTGATAAGAAGGAATTGTGTCCCAGACAAAATTCTTGAATAAATTACTTAGTTATTGGTTTCGGTTGCTTGTTCGTATATAACTAACTACATATACAAAAAATATATATTAATATATTTGCCGTGTCATGCCGGCTTAGAATAGCATCCCTCACATCCTACCCGTGGGTGTCGTAAGAGGCGACTAAGGGACTCGAGAGTATTGGTGTATTACATTTTTTAGGCGACAGGCTGACAACCTGTCACTATAGTGATACACTTGTTTTCTGAAACAACCTTGGAAAATAATCCTCAAAACTGTCAGACGTGGCGATAGCGACCGTATTCTTACGGCCGT
Organism: Keiferia lycopersicella; assembly: GCA_029255805.1. Taxonomy (NCBI): domain Eukaryota; kingdom Metazoa; phylum Arthropoda; class Insecta; order Lepidoptera; family Gelechiidae; genus Keiferia; species Keiferia lycopersicella. The sequence continues at coordinate 10,594,826 of JARACZ010000007.1, forward strand.
TAACGCTCTGCCTACCCCGCAAGTGATAAAGGCGTGATACATGTATGTATGTATATACAAAAAAAAACTATTTTTTTTCATTTCGATTTTCGGTTGTCGATTTCTTCCGAAACGGTAAAGCTAAAGGGCGGCCTCTTGACAAAACAACGCTATTTAAACCTAGTTGTTTACTTAACATGTATTGCCATATCTAATATCTGCGAAGCCATTTGTGTAATAGCCCCAATAAAAACGCAGATCAGCCCCATAAAGTTCCCAAACAGAAATAAGCTCAGTGGGTAACAATGTTACGAACTCCACCAGCATACAATCGCACAGTGCAGCTCCACAAACATCGTTACGATAGTACAGTCACCAGGCTTTCGTAAAAATCCGGACAGAGTTTCCTTACCGACACTGACGTAAGTGAGTCTTTCTTCTTTTTCGTGGGGGACACCGAGTCGTCCAACGACCCGATGAACCCTAGTGTCAGAATTTTTCAACCGTAGTTTACGTACTTTCTACAAGTAGCAGGCTTCTGACATGGTTGTGTAACGACCGCCGTCTAAGTGATCATAGACAGCAACCGGGACCTACGGCTTAACGTGCCATCTTAAACACGGAACCATCTTACTTAGGCTGGTTTCAGAGCGGCGCGTCTCAGCAGCGCTGCTCGGGCGCGCGTCTGGGCAGCGAGCGCGTTCGCTGTGAAACGACATTCAGACGCGCGCGCTTCGTTGTGGTGTACGGTCGAGTGCCGAGAATCATTATGCCAGCAAACGTAATCACTATATTAGCTATATACGTTACATGGAAAAGAGTGCAACAACGACGTCTAAAAAGATTGCAAGTCGACGCTACTGGCAATCGAAGGAGATCCAACCGCGGCGCGGCCGAGACGCGGCCCAAGACGCGTCACTATGAAACGCTACATACAATCTAGTGTAATGCGAGGCGCGCGCGGCTGGGCAGCGCTGCCGAGACGCGTCGCTCTGAAACCAGCCTTACGGACAATCGGGTGGTTCAGCCGGCAATGTCCTAACCAGACTGGGAACAGATCCTTACAAGAAACGTCATTACCCATCCAACGCACAACGCTGCGCTATCGAAATATTTAGCCAACTACATATTTATTTCCCAAAATGCTGGTAATCCTAGCTAGTTACGCCCGCGCCCCCTCGCGGCCATCGCCGACAATGTGTCGCCACCTTATTGAATCTCATGCTTTGCTCTGGCTCCCACTTCTCTTTATACGAATGTCCCTAAGGTGTTTTAATATCAGCCCCATAGGAGAAGTTGGATAAACAATTGAATTTTGCAAACGCATGACTTCTACCTTCGTTTGTTTTTATTATCAAAAAGTAATACGGATAAGTTGGAAGATGTTTTATTTACGTATTCAATAAACATTCAGATAGGTAAATAGAATAAGGCCTCGTAGTCGTAAGATAATACTCGCGTGGCTATCACCGCACGGAATTTTACAATTTATTTGAATATGAAACAAAGATTGTCAACCCGTCACACCTAAGTTGTCATATTTCAATTATTATTACTGATATAATTCATATCGCAACTCTAAACAGGGCATGTCATTTAGAGTAACCTAGTATATTACAATAGGTAGGTACCTACCTAAGTAAGTAAATGTGAGTAACAATGCAATGTGCCAGTTAACCCTCAGTTTTATGGTTCCCATGGTCGAATTTATAACTAACATCCGTTCCGGAGGTTTTTATTGTAATACACTTCCTAACTAAACTACATCATTCTTTATTTGAATCTTTTCTCTCCTTTTATAACGGCTAGCTTTCCCAGGCATATTTAATATCACACAATGAGTCAGCCAGATTCTTGCATTTTAATTTTCTTAGTTGACTAGTAGACCTTTTTTACTCTCTTCTCTGTTTTCGTGTGGAACACCGGGTCGTCCAACGACTCTGTGAACCTTTTTTACTAAAATGTGTTAAATAAGAACGTACCCGCCGCTGATGCGCTGGAATCCCTTACTACTGACACTGGCAGAATTACCCCTAATTATCCATATTTTTAAATAATAAATATGAACGTACTTACTTTGCCGTGTGATGCCGGCTTAGAATAGCATCACCCAATTTCCTACCCGTGGGTGTCGTAAGAGGCGACTGAGGGACTTGAGGGTTTCAGGTGTATTACAACTTTTAGGCGACAGGCTGACAACCTGTCACTATAGTGATACACAAATTATCTCAAACGGCCCTTTATATTTGTCAGGCGTGGCGATAGCGATCGTATTTTTACGGCCGTTAACGCTCTGCCTACCCCGTAAGGGATAAAGGCGTGATATATGTATGTGTATGTATGTATGTACTTACTCAAAACTGATTTCATATAAGCGTGGTGGGTAGTGGGCAACTGTGGCGTCGATATTAAACCGCCGGGTCTCCCTCGCCGACAGAATGTCGCCGGCTTTATTGAACCAGTGGCTGGCAAAGCACTTTTTAACCGCCTTTAGAAAGAAGGTAGTTATGGGTGCTTGTGACATACTCGGAAGTATTTTGACATATTGGTTTCTAAAGTAACATAAATTATATGTACATTTTCTTATTTGAGGTTTTACATCTAAGACTGTAATCAGTAATCAGTTCTTTATTTTTTCATGGGTTACATTTTATAGGTCTTATTTAACAGTATTGTACCAACATGAACCCTGCAAGAGCATTACAAAGTTTAATTCTTAAAACTAAATTAAGAGTTAGTTATATTTAATTTTATAACTAAGTATAATAAAATTTACATAACTTATTACCTGCTCAAAATTTATACATCATTTACTAAAAAATTTTTTATTTTTTATTATTAGGTAGGTATTTACGTACTTATCATCAAAAAACTCTTATAGAGAGTAATAACACTTTTGGGTTAGATAATTTTTAAACTTAGAGTTAAACCGCAAGCATTCTTCCACTGATTCTATTACACTGGGGATGTTATTGTAAATTTTTATTCCCATTGCATAGGATCCTGAGCAGTACATTTCTTAAGAATACGTACAAAATATGAGCTGTTTGACGAAATCCGAAAAAAATATAGGTATTCGATGTAAGAACATTCCGTACAAATTCTCTTACAAATATTGGCGTCTCTCATATTTGTTGAACAAGAATGCTACGACATAACAAGCGTAATAACGCCCGAAATTGCATGCCTCCCCAACTTCCTTGGAAGAATTCTACAAGAAAAATCACCTTAGCTTTCACTACGTAGACACCAGCTACGTAAGATTTATTTTGAAGCCCACATTACGCTCTTGCCTCTTTAGGTAAGTATACCATGTACAATTTTCGATGTACTTTACATTAATTCTAAACAACAGAAGGTATAGAATCACTCTAGGGAAATATACTTAAAATCGCGTAACATAACGGCTTATTTTTCAAGATGAATAAGTATTTTTTTAAAACAGATCGTTTTGGATATTTGGATAGAATTTTTCCTGCAATATTTTACTTCAATAGAAAGATATCCCTTATAACGGAGCATGTAACCTTTAGTAACCTTTCCTTTGAAGTGGACAAGACAATTTCCCTGTTATCCCCTGGAATAAAAACTAAAAGGGTCAGTTGAAACCGCTATTTTTATTCAAAGCGCATATCATGTGATATTTTCCTAGTGGATAGCAAGAGCAAGTAACGTGAAACGTTACATTATATCTCTAGAAATAACCTCTCTCCTTTCGTGTAGAATAATAACCACACTTTTTTAGAAGAATCTGGTTAAGTACCTATCATCATCATCATCATCATCATGGCGATAGTTATGAAATGGGGAGGAGTGCAAGTACCTAAGAAAAATAAATATTAAACAACTTCTTAAAAGAAACAGCATTATGAAGATCATTAAAAATCTCTACCATATGAAATAGACAATGACAATGAGATCTTGCTTCGAACTCTAGTCATAATTTTAATCACCGACATTATCCTTCTTCTGAATTTTTACCCACGAGATAGGATGCCTTAATAATTATACACTTTTCACAGAGGCATCCTTATATAATCTATATGGAATCTGCACCAATCAATAGCGTAAATATTTCTAGACTCTCACGCCGTTTCTACTCGTAACATAGCAAGCACCTATTTATCTCAGCATTCCATACTAAAGTTTAAGTATTTCTACCCAGTTTCCTAACAAACCACGTTCTCACACCCTCCCCTACAGAGCACAGCAAGTGGCATCCTGTTTCTAATATTTATCCAGCATTCCCTCCGTATTATCCCTGTGCTCCCAATGTTCCCGGCGCGACCCAGTCGAGTCCGGGCCGCGGCCACGTCCGCTTGTGCTTGCTTCTTACTGATTCTGATCGCCTGGTACATATCTCAAGTTGTTTACAGTCTTATCAGTCATTTTCGCGAGTGTTTGTTAATCAGTTTTGTGCAAGGACTTAATTTAGGGTAAAAAAAAAAACGTTTTAATTTTATTTCCTGATTTATTTTGCCTACGATTTTTCCATGTCCAGTTTTTGTTTTATATTACATCTTATCTTCCTATGGAAATTTATCATTTAGAAAATCTCGATCAGACGTTGATTTACTTTTATTTTAAAGCTTGTATTTGAATCCAAAATAAAGGTATAGTATTCGCCTGTTATGTAATTCAGTGTGAACCCAATTTTCTGGGACGAGATTCAAATTTAAAGCAGCCGAGATAAACAGTCTTTGTCCTGTTAATTAAGTAGTATCTTTTTCCTGAATAGGTAGATATTTGTCTCCAGTTAAAATGAAAAAGGAAATTGGAAAGAAAATAAAGTCAGATAAAGGAAAAAGGTTTTTAAAACAAGCCGTAGGCCGTAGCTGTGGAAAATTACTGATAGAAAAATATTGGAGTATTTTTTTGAGTTATCGATACGAAAGAAGAAAAAATATATATTTTTACATAATTTACAATCCAACTTATGAAAATTAGTTCCAAAATGGAGTGTAACGAATGCAATTACATCTGTTCCCTCGTAGCAACTACCAGGCGAGCAGGCGGCTGGTGGTGTGTTCATTACACCAATTAATATGCCATTAGTCCACAATTACTCAGCCCGCAGCTGTTTTGTAGATCAAATCTGAAAGTGTTTTAAGCCCGAGTTCATAAAAGCTTTTTTATTGCCGTATATTATACAGCGTATAAAGACATTGAAGAAGCCTGACTTTACGTATATAGAAAAGTATTTACAGAAAGTAAGTAAATCATTTTAAAAGATAATTGATTAGTAAAAAATAATTAAGTGAGCCTTTATGATTGAAATGAAAATTTGTGCCACCAGTTTTAATCTTTTCACACTGAAACTCTTATATTATTTACTCTTGAAGAGACGATATGCTACGCCTTAAAAATGCAGATATGGGCACAAATACACGCGAGAAAATCCAAAAAACTCAAAATCTTCACGTATAAATGAATATGTAAAAATTTGAAAGACATTCAAGCATGGAATGTGATTTACAAGTAAGCTTAATATAATTTATAGTGTTTATAACAGCCAGGCTAACTAGAACTTATTTATTTATCATTTATATTTATAAAAAAAACTAATAATCGTGATATGAGCGAAACACATGCGCAGTTTCATAAATTGCACGAACGTCCTGATTAAACTATCAGATGCCAAATAGAGCACATCCTGCGCGCATTTCGATCCAAATATTTCGCGTTCACCAATTTGTAAATGCATATTGTTTTAATTGTTTGACAAATTCCAGAACATTTTGAATCTCTTATCTAGGTAGTATTTTATTTATAAAATTGCGATTTTTATTTTATTTCAATTTGATTTATCTTTAGTTTGAAGGATGTGTGATGCCGGCGCCGGCTTAGAATAGCATCACCCCATTTCTTCCCGCGGGTGTTGTAAGAGGCAACTAAGGGACTCGGGTTTCATGTGTATTACATCTTTAGGCGACAAGCTGACAACCTGTCACTACAGTGATACACGAATCATCTAAAAAGGCCCTCAATACTTGACAGACGTGGCGCTAACGACCGAAACTATACGATCGTTAATGCTCTGCCTACCCCGCAAGGGATAAAGGCGTGATTTGTCTATGTAGTATGAAGGATTTTTCGTAAAAGTTTCCAATGGCAGAGCATTTCTCCGTTTTTACTACCCTCCTCTTATAAAGTTTTACGGTTATGCCGAAAACCTTTTTCGTGTCAAAACAACGAGCCGGATACTAAAGACATTTCAAATAGAAGAATATCGTCTTGAAAACTACGGTAACAAATACTACTAAATTTTATTAAGAAGAGCATATAAATGATGCTCGTAATAATATTTTATCGTCTATACTAAAAGATACAGCAATTGCCGAACGGAAGAATATCGTTACAGCCCTCCCCATAACTATTGGTGTAACCACTCACTGACAAAACATATAGGGCGTTATCGTTAAGAGATTTGATTGATAACGTTCGTATGTATAAACAAAGAAAATATACAAGCAGTATGTAACGAAAACTATAATTAAAAGAATGGATAACATCGTTAATTTCAGCAAGTGTGACGAAACTGATGTAAGTGATCACGATTCATGATAAATGAACAGCTAGTTTTGTAACTGGGTTAATATGAACTAAACGTGCATAAAACTACTTTGGGTCATTGTTTGTTTTTTTAAATTACAATAGGGTTTTCAATTATGCCTTTATAACACTTCAGCGAAATAACACTGGGCTAACGTATGTGCCTGTCAGACCCATACTGGTAACGTCAATCCCTATGCTAAAACCGCTCTCAACGCACGACCTAACGCTAACGCTGCGTTTCTAGTAGTATGGATCTGACAGGCGCACACGTTAGCGCTGCGTTATTTTTGAGCTGAGGTGTGGGAAAAGCCTTCTTATATTATCTTCGGGGAACACTACCAAAAGTTATAGAAGATTAAAACTTATTCAATTTCAACTTCATAGACAGGCAATGCGGGCTTAAAATGGAGTTGAATTTAATCTCCTTTCTCTTTTATAAAGCAATTCACTTCAATCCGAAGATAGGCAGTTGTCGCTTTCATTGACAAGTCGGAAAGAGGTCGACGGCTGAGTTGATAAAGGCGTGCGCCAATCAGCGCATCCTGCCAGCCCAATTGCCCGTGCGCATGCGAAACGACGCGTCGCCGTGGGTACAGTCTTTTTATCTCACGAGCGCGGGTTGGCCATACTTGGGTGTGTTATCTCTCTACCTTTTCGTTGGACGACCGGGTATCCAAAACGAAAAGAGTCAGAGATAACACACACACACAAGTAAGACTATCCCGCGGTCTCGAGATAAAAGGTCTGTACTCGCACACTCTTATACTGGAATATCATTCGGTTAACAATAACACCCTTAAGAAACTAGAACACAGAAGTATTTAGCACCCGCACACATATTCCTATTCCCTTTAAGCTGAAAGACGTTGAAAAAGCGTTGAAAGCGGTTGTGAAAAAGTGCTTCAGTAGGCAGTTCACGTAGATTCTGTGCTAATGTGACCCTTGAAATGGCCTTACGAGAAGAAAGCAAAACAAATTTCAATAAGTGTATAGCAGCGAGTAGTTAGTATTCTTTGGTCTAGCTAATAGCGCTAATAGTCTCCTGGAATAATATCTTTTGGATAAGTAATAGATTGCAACGCCCTCAAAAGAAATTTCTGTTATATTAATGTACAAGCGTATATAGACAAATAGAAAAATAATTAAAAAGAAAGATTTATGTAGCCCCATTTTACCAATCAGTTTCGTCACACCCGGCCAGTGACGTTGTATGATGCGGGGGGTCAACCAACTCCGCAGGATGGGAACGTAAACAGGGCACCACAGTTAATTGTCCACTACACATAACTGTCGTGTGATATACAGCAGTTGATAAATTAGACCGTTACGAAATAGTCGCAGGCGCAGCTTGAATAGATGCAACAAGTGTCCACACTGTGCTATACTATGGGAACACACAATGGTTTACTAAAACAGGCGAACACTTTGGGCGAGGCAGGAACAATATTTTTAATTCAGTAGATGACTCATATTTTTTTACAGATATAGAAAAAGAACTGACTATGTAGTTAAGTACGAATCAGCCAAAAAGTTATTTACAAAGTGCCAAAAATCATGGATTGGAAAGACAAATGGTAAACAAAAATGACTGTGCTTCAGAAAGTGTTGAGAACTATAAAGACGGAATTATGGTGGACAGTGACTGTTTTAGTGATGGTGACAATGGTGGTAAACGTGAGCAGTCTGAGCGGACCGAACGTGTGCATGGTGCAGCAGAAGTAAGTAAAAAAATACATAAACAGACAACCATCTTTTAATGCACCTCCCGAATTAAAGTATGTCTAAAACTCTTTTACTGAAACAACCTTATTCTTGGTTGTATATATCAAAGTTTTGCCATGTAATTATCGAGATATACTTGAGATACCTACTTCATTCGAGTATAATATAATATCTAGGATGAAAGCTTAAATTTGTACAGAGATGAAATTCTTAAATGGCAATTAGAAGCAGCAGCCTTGCTCTAATTAATGTAATTGAGTTCTACAAACGATATAAGGAAATGAGCATCTTACAGAATTTATGAAAGATAATTTCACACTAAGCATAATTTACTCTACTAATACCTAAGTAACTACTGTTTTTGTTACTTCTTATTTATGTTAAAAAAAAATTTGAAGATCGAAGGTCCCTATAGGTTGGCAAAAAGTAGCGACTCATAGACCCTAGACATATAATTATCGGAAACCCAAGGTCGATCCCTGAGGCACTCAGTGATTTGGTAGGGTTGCTGAGCTTCCTTGGGAAACTAACATGGCTCAAGCACTGCACGCAAAAAAGGCGCAAGACTATACGTCGAGTGGCGGACAAATAGCCCGTTTTACCATTACCATTACCTATAATTTATCTTTAATACTGCTGAATTTCCGCTGTGCTGTTATATCCCATGCCAATTTTTCAGATACAACATAACAAAGCGCGTGAAGTACCGCGCGCCGATGTCGGTCCGCACATACGAGTGGTGTTTCGCGATGCCACCAAGATGCTCCAAGTGGAACACCGAGATGAGGGATCTTACAAGACTTGAGGTACAACCGTTGATCTATATATTTTATTGTGGGGCACAATATATACGATCCAAACCTTTATCCACCGCATTAAACAGTTAAAAGATGCTCACAGTAGAAAACATGAAAAATCCCCTTTTTTAACCACATCAGAATGCCTTGTGATGCAGGGTTAGAATAGCATCATCCCATTTCCTACCCGTGAGTGTCGTAAGAAGCGACTGAGGGACTTGAGGGTTTCAGGTGTATTACAACATTTAGGCGACAGGCTGACAACCTGTCACTATAGTGATACTGTGGTGATACACAAAATTATCTCAAGCGGCCCTCTAAATTTGTCAGACATGGCGACAGCGACCGTATTTTTTCGGCCGTTAGCGCGCTGCCTGCCCCGTAAGGGATAAAGGCGTGATGTATGTATGTATGTGTATGTAGAATGAGCTCCATATATTGAACTATTAACACTACCATGAACGATGGCGTAATGAAGATCCCAAATAGGGGCCTGAAAATGCGGCGAAATGGTTCCTGTAAAGAACAGTAGTATCACAGTGTTTGCTTCGCATTCGACTCTGGTGTGCAGATATGATATAACCTACCTAAACTAACGTTAGAAATACGCAATCATTTAAATATTATATCAAAGGCGTTGTACGTGACTGGTATTATTTGAAACGAATTTCAGACGGAGGAAAGGACTGCAGAGATGGCGGTGTGCTGTCCAGGGTATAAGCTAAAAGATGTCTCGTGTGTGCCCACGTGTCCTAGTGGGAAGACCGGGCAAGGCTGCTCTGAAGGTACTTCAAGTTATTGTCAAGTTTTTCGTGTCAAAGTTCTACAATAAAAATAAGTTTGACTTTATACTTACTATCTATGAAATTGATACAGTCAAACTTCTTTTGGTTGTAGAACTTTATTTAAGTTTAATTTAAATAAAGTTTAACAATCTAGATATAGTTATATGTCTGATTAATGAGTAAGCATTGGGTGTCGCGTCCACGACTTGTAAAAGCTTAAGATTAGACTATCCATAGTTATAATTTTAACGTGTTCTTACCGACGAATTTCTTTTCTTGTGACAAAGTGAGTATGTGCTGTCGAGCACACACCTTTTGAGTTCCAATAGTGACAATTGTGTTTCACAAAAAAGAAGAAGAATGAGCATAGAGTTTGTTTGATCCTTAACCCGCAGATACTCCAGTTTACCAGTGACACTTGCAACAGTGTCTAAGTATCGGGAACCCAAAACAAAATAAATTCATCGGTAATAACCCGTTAAAATCACAAGTATGAATAGTGTAAACAACCGCGATAGTCTAAAAAGTCTTAAGTTGTTCTAAAAAATTTGATGGCGAATGTGAAATTACAGATTGTCCATCAAACAAATGGGGTCCAAGTTGCGCACACGACTGTAGAAAATGTGCTCACGGTTTCTGCGACGCTGTCACGGGAGAATGCCGCTGCCAGGACGGTTGGCAAGGTGAGAGGTGGGTTACCACTCCTGATACTTGTAGGATTACAACGTTCCTCCAAGCCACGCTAACGACTGCAGAAGATGTGCTCACGGCTTCTAATAATTCCTATGTAATAGATAAGTAGTTTGTGTACCTATCACCTGCATATAATAGAGAAGCATTTACAACATTATAAACAAAGGCATATGAAACTAAACTCTGTTGTGGCTCTTGTTCGTAGTGCTTCCTGAAAATGGTTCCATAGTTGCAAAGCAAACAGACAACACCCATATCACACACAAGGCAATAAACTGAGCCCACAATCTCTAGAAACAACATAATTATCATCATAATGTCATACTCAAATATCCTCTATAATTCAGAACAACCAGTGACCTCCATTATTCACAATAACAAATGAGAAAACTTTCGGCTTCTCACAGGGGAACAATCCTATAATTTATATAGCGGGATCTACATCTCCCTAAAAGATAGATGAGAGGACTGAAATAAGAGCAATTGCCGCACTTGCTTGGGGTGTATAGTTTTTTATCAATTATTATTATTATTATTATTTATTCATAAACAATACAATTATTGTGTTTGAAATACATTTTTAACCTACAAAATAAACATGACAAAATAAAATAATCGTTATAACATTACATTTCAAGGACAATAAATTAATGACAATACAGAAAATACAATATAATTAAATAGAATTAAATATTAAGATGTCAACATACAAATAAAATTAATTTAATTATTTATACATACTATGAGTTCTAAAAGTCGTCAACAGAATAAAGACACTTCTCCAATAAGAGGACTTTTAATTTTTGTTTGAAGACATTTATTTTCCTTATCTGCTTCAATTCGGTAGGCAACCTGTTAAATAGATTTACAGCTTGGTAGCGAGGGCAGTGCTTAACAACTTTTAGGTGAGGCACAATCACGTTATTTAAATTTTTCGTTCTGGTCTGTTCTCTACTTTCCATTTCTGAATCTGTTTCATAAATAATTCTCTTTTTTAACACATTTGTTAATAAAACCAATATATAGAGGGCTGGCAACGTCAGAATGCCTAATTTAGTGAAATGTTCCCTACATGACTCCCAGGGTGGAGCCCTCACCATCGTACGTATAGCTCATTTTTGAATAAGAAAAGCCCTGTCCATATTATAGTTATAGCTATATCCCCATAATACTATACGATACCTAAATCTAGATTCTACCAACGCAAAATAAGTTGACTTTAATTGATCTAATGTCAATACGTCTCGGAGTGTGCGTAGAGCATAACACGCTGATCTCACTGAGCCCTCGACGGACGCTACTTCCGATTTCCATTTTAAACAGTGATCAATATGTATCCCTAAGAATTTTGTTTCATTTACTAATTTAATAGTTTCATTGTTTAAAGATACAACCAAAGAGTCAGAATTTCGGGCCGTAGTTTTGAATAAAATAATATTGGTTTTGGAAGAGTTAATCAATAGAGAATTTGCTTTAAACCATGTGTCAAAATCATTTAAAACTCTATTTAGATAATAATTTAAATTATCTATATTGTCCGCTGATATTATGGCATTTGTATCATCTGCATAATTAACTATTCGAATGTCAGGATTACTATCATGGATGTAATTGAACAAGTCATTTATAAAAATTATAAAGAATATTGGACCAAGTACCGACCCTTGTGGAACACCTCGTGTAACTTTTTTCAGTTTTGATGTGAAAGCCTTTTCATTCCCTATGTATTCAATTTATGTATAAAGGATATTTATAATCTTATTTAAACATTCATTAATCGCCTATCTGAAATTAAATTTGACAGAAAGTCTATCGTATTTTAAATTTGAAAGATAATTAATTAGGTTCTATTGCAATATTTTTCTTCTTTTTGTGTACAAAGTAGTGCAGTGCGGTGATATGAAACATTACTAAAATAATTATTAATAAAAAACACTTTGACACTAAAACTCCTTACAATCAAATTATAATATCACAATTTCGGTATAAAATTTCCTAGCTAAAATTAATTACATATCCATTTTCTTTACATATTGAGTTACAAAAGGATCTCGTTCGGTATTAAATTCTCGGGAGCGCCTCATTACTTTCGCCTACACTGTGAATAGGGACCAGTCGTTCGCACGTGTAGATGTAGGTATAAATGCCAGATAATTAGGTTAATCAGCAACCTGAGATCGTACAGGTATCCAGTTACATCTCACCGATTTCATTGCGGATTATAGCATATCGTTTTCTATAATAATTGACGAATATCGTTCGTAATTTATATTTGACTAATGAATCGTTGACAAAATGGTTTTGGTTTAAAATAAATTACGCTGAATTTAACAGTAACGGAATTCGGATTTTTTGAATATGACATCAAAGTTTTTTCTGCTTTAGATGTTATACTTATCTATCATAAACAATCTCAATTTCCGTAGAATGAAAAGAAAATTAAAAGATTGTATTTGCCATAATTTGACTAATACTATTCAAATAAGTAAATATTGACCTTATCTATAATACATACATATATACACAAATCACGCCTATATCCCTGGCGGGGAGGCAGAGCGTTAGCATCCGTAAAATCTATAATACTGACTTGCTTATATGTTTGAGGTACACATTGATTTTTTAAATATTTTTTCTGTTTCAGTTGTGAAACCAGCATGACAACTACAGCGGCTGCTGCAATGATGGAACAATCACTAACAATAACCACTGAAACTGCCTTAGCTAATGCTACTTCTCAAAGAACTTCTACTTATACTAAAAGTAGTATAATCACCACGATCGGGACAACGTATAGCAATGATACATTACCTACAACGAGTAGAACTAAAATTACTACACCTGAATCAACTACACCGAGTGCCTCAACTTCTAAAACTGCTATAATAACGACTTCTACGCCAATTACTTCATTTACAAAAAAGGAGGATTTAGAAACAATGAAAACATTTACAACACCGAAGATGATGTTTAGTAATATTTCGTTACATACAGTGCCTATATCTACCTTGAATACTTACACTGTCGTATCAGATAATGAACAACAAACTAGTTCAAAAGGAAAGGAAATCTTAGAAGATGTGACAAAACAAACGACGAAGCTCGTGCACTCTAATTATAATAGAACAGAAATACCTTCAGGGACGTCGAAAGTTATGCCATCTATTACTAAAAATAAAGTGATTTCCGAATTTAAAACTACAATTAACTATACATCGACAAGTTCCATTCCTACTAGTAGTACACCGCGATCATATGCAACTACAACACAAAGTTCCACAGTTTTAACATCAACAGCAATGAGACCAGAAACAAGAAAAATGTCTACGACTGTTCGACAACCGATGACCACAAAAATCAAACCAAAGGAAATATGGATTAAACCAGCTCAAAAAGGTGAATCTCCAATAGTAGAAGTAAAAGTCAAGCCTAGTGAAGAAATACCTCATTCAAAGTTATTGAAATATAAAGAGGAAATTACTACCCCTAAAACAATTATCGTATCGATAATACCTACTTCGGTCACATACGTCACTTTCAAAAAGATTGCATTAAGCACAACATCAACAATGGCTCAGAAAAATAGTGATTCCACCAAACATGTGAATAATAAAACTTTTGAACTACAATTTACTAAGCCCATGATTGTTCAAACCACTTCAACACCTTTCACTGTAAGAAATCAATTAAGGCAACTAAGCACATCATCGATCGACAATCCTCCGTTACACCAAAATGTAACTAAAATGAACTCATACAATTCAACAACACGAAGAGCCTTCGCTGCAACTATGCCTTCACAACAAACCACTAACAGCATGACAAGCACGGTGTATGTGGCTAACAAAAGTATGAAACCTACCTTATTAACAACAACTCCTTCATTTTCAACTAATGTGACTAAATCCACGAGAAAACAGCACTCTTTTTCTGAACTGAACACAACTAAAACTATTGTGTCTGCACCGATAACGGAAAAACCGATGACTCAATCGGTTTTGATGAAGAATGAATCTTTTGCAACTACGCAAAGCAGTTTGTCTGCAGGGATGCAACCTGATAGTGGTAGTAAAAGAAACTATACAAATTCTAATAAATCAACTAATATTGCGACAGATGACCCTTCAAAAGATGAAGAGACTTTCCATATTTTGACAGAACCGGAGCACATAACAGCCGTGATGGGAGACAGAGGAAGTGAAAGATCAACTATCGATCTCATATCAGTAATAAGCATAGCAGGAGGCGTTATGCTGGCCATTATAACAGTGGCTGTAGTAATAGTCATGCTTGAGAGATGTAAAAAGCCAAGATACGAAGATGTTGGAAAATACAACGACATAAGAATGCAAGTAATGATCGGCAATAACGATGATGTTCCACCACCGTACGTCAGAAGCATATTTCATACTCCATTACCAGGTACATACAAAAGTTACATTCTCAACATTGTGATCCTTAATTTCGCGCCGTCTCACATCGGCCCATTAGCTCAGTTGGTTAGAGCGTCGTGCTAATAACGCGAAGGTCGCGGGTTCGATCCCCTCATGGGCCACGATTTATTTTTTTTGTACTTGTTTTTTTTTTTCTTCCATAAAGATTAATTTGTTTTTCAGATCCACCAACTTCCGAAAAATGTCATTATCAGCCAATATCCACATTAGATCGGAATTTGAAACAATTCATGCGGCCAGTAGTTGTCCAAACTATATCACCGTTGATGTTAGAAAACTTTAGAGGTGCGTACTTGCCCACTAAGTTTAAAATTATCATTGTTTCTTATTTCAGCTATTAATATTATTTCATTTGTTTTAAAAGGTATACTGGAATGTCATTACGACCATTTACCTCGAAGAAGTACGGATATGGGAACTATGCCAACACGTTGCTCAGTAGCGCCATCTATTCACGAGCGCGAAGAACTTCTACCGCCGCCGCCGAGGGTTCACTCTCTCACCGACTCAGACATCGAAGCTATGAAATGTGAAGCAAAATTGGATGTAATTGACCACACAACATCAGAACCGCTATACGCTGAGATACCTTGTTGGAGACCACCTTCAGCACATGCTATTGAAGTTGTAAACACAAATGGTGAAGCAGTTACAGAATTATGACCAAATAATGCGACGAATTAATACGACTGAGATGTTGCTTTGCTGCTGCAGGTTGAGAGCTGAGTCAGTTAGTTCTAAGTAAAGTTGGTAGATGGCGTGTTGTAAAATTAAGTATAGTACTACAGACTATTACATTTTTAACTTGCCAAAGATTTTTAATGACTTGTGAGTGTTAATTAATTTAATAAATTATCTCATTAAATTAAGAAAATAAATGACTAAACACCATTGATATTTTTATTTACGTTTAAGTCACTCAGGGCAGTCATACAGACGATTCTAAGTGAATGTAAATATGATACCATTTAATATTACCTTGAATAATGTAATGGTAAATAATTTATCAACGAACTCCATCAGATTTTAAAACAAAGGGATAAATCTGTTCGAACATCAACTCCAAATTAAATTATATTTTGAAGTTTAAATACAAATACCTATACAAATACTATCGTTGAGATTTTAAACGACTCTAGATGCCAGCTTCGAATACGCCGTGTGATTCTGGCTTCAAATAGCATCACCCCATTTCTTTCCCGTGGATGTTGTAAGAGGCGACTAAAAGGGACTCGAGGGTTTCATGTGTAATACAACTTTTAGGCGACAGGCTGATAACCTGTCACTATTTTATTTATAGTGATACACAAAATGATCTCAAACGGCCCTCTATATTTTTCAGACGTGGCGACAGAGACCGTATTTTT
Organism: Keiferia lycopersicella; assembly: GCA_029255805.1. Classification (NCBI taxonomy): domain Eukaryota; kingdom Metazoa; phylum Arthropoda; class Insecta; order Lepidoptera; family Gelechiidae; genus Keiferia; species Keiferia lycopersicella. The sequence goes on from JARACZ010000007.1 coordinate 10,611,178, forward strand.
GCGGCCGTTAGCGTACTAAATATGTAATGTAGAAAATTAATTCATATGACATAATAATCAACAAAACTCAACAACTCTACATAATAAGGACAACTAACAGGAAAACTCTGTAAGTAATCAAGTACTATACCACCTTTATGTTACTATAAAATTGATTTTACTATACTATCAAAGCAAGCAAAGTAAAACAAACCGAACTAGACCTATGTAATGTAGATATCATAACTAAAACAGCTCACAAAAAAAATAAGGCTTAAGCTCTACAAGTATCGAGGAAAATTTATTCAATATTATTTATACGTAGATGGCCGCGATTCGAAAAAACAATTACCTATCATACATAAGGAAGGAAGGAACCTTGTGATTGGCATTTGTTTATACATTAATTTAAAAATATTTTTAAGGCTGTAAGCCATCTAAATAAAATAACCAACCAAAATTAGCTATATCACTTTCCGTCCAATGAACTGAGTCATTAATAAAAATGTACACAAAAATACTACGGACTTCATACAAAACTTTTCAAAATATTTAAAGGTTTGAATTAATAAATAGAAAAATTACATAAAAGTAAGTGTCTGTCACCATCCAAAATAGTACTATTTTCACACAATATACCGTTTCAGATCGTTTTAAAAATAGCTCATTTGACCTGCCAGTTCTCAACTCTTTTGATTCAGAAAAGAATAGTTGAATTATCTAAGTCATATTGTTGACGCAAAATGCGTGTTATGATAAAATTAGGTAGCATATGGCGAAGATCCCATTGACAACGGAATGGAATAACTAAGATATTTCCCATCTTTTCCTAAACCAATTTGACAGAAAACAATAGTGCTAGTTTTAGTCAACATTAGCGGCCTGCCCAGCGGCTGCGCCAGCTGTAACTCATTTTCCCGTGGGAATAAGACGTTTTCCTGGCAAGTTTTTTACACATAAACCTTCCTCTTGAACCTATCTATTAAAAACCTGCATCAAGATCCTTTGAGTAGTTTCAAAGATTTAAGCATACATATTGACTTTGCTTTATACTATGTATTGATAATAGACTTGTTTTCTCGAATCGCGGCCAGAAACATGGTGAAGTCAGGAATAACAAACAGTGGCTTCGTGGAAATGTAGAAGCGTGAGATAAGCCGCATGGAGGTCACCCGTGGGTGTCTGATGTGACGCCTGTTATCGCACCATATCCTTTAACAACACTTTTGGTAGATACTAACTACTTATTAGTATTATTTTCGTTGCAAAAAATTTTTTGGCGAATTTATTTGGAAATGGCAAATAAATACAAGGTGCAAAAAAATTTGCTGCAAATAAGGGGTGAACCAGCACATGAAACTGAACAACTTTCCCTAAGGAACATAGGTCAAAATATGAAAAAAATTTTAGACGTCCCATACAAAATTGACAACCAACCAAGTCAATCTGTATGGGAGGTTCTGCAATTGTTTTTTTCATATTTCGACCTATGTTTCTTGGGGAAAGTTGTTAAGTTTCATGGGGTGATTCACCCTTTAAAGTATTTGCAGCTAATATTTTTACACCTTATATTTATTGATTTACGAACATACCCGATACCTCAGAGCGCCGACTGTCTTGACGACCTTTTCTGAAAAGAAAAAGTTAGTAACGTGATCACTCTAGCTGGCATAGTTGCCGGTGTGCCATTAGACCTTAAAACCTAACGGTATTAGAATTAACTTTGATAAAATAAATCGTGCAAATTGTGCAACAAAACGATTGCATTATCTCATCGCACTTCCGATACAACATGACCACATTTGCGGCTTAGGCGAAGGGTTCAACAGTAAAATAATAAACGTATATATTATATATTTTTCTTCTTGGGTTTGTATGCCAGTTTTTACTCAAAAACGTCGCATATATCAAACATGAGATAATATGTGGAAGACTTTGGAGCTTACTGTGTGCAGTTTCAACTAACACTAATGCAAAATGGGGAAAAATATTCCAGAATTTCGAAGTACATAGTGCACTGAGCCCCAAGCACGCCCCAAGTCTGCTATTTGTTGTCATTGTAACGCCATCGAAAATCAACTGTCATTCAATTGCCATTGATTTTTCTATACTTTAAATTGTTAACAGACTACGAAATGACCGAAATCATCCAATGCGATCCAATCGACATCTAACTGAGACGATTTTTATTTAGCAGACTTAAGACCCTGGTAAAAAGGTGTAACAAACAACTCAAAATGATGAAAGCTTATAAAGGAAGGCACTATGAGACAACCACTACCTATGTAACAACTTCTCGTGTATATTTTCTAGTTAAATGACATAATGACATCCAACATTGACATTGGCAAAAAGTGACAATCAAACGAAGAAGTGTCACAATCACAAACAAACTGTATCACCAACACGAAATCAAAAGCAAAAATTAATAAAAAACACATATTATTGACTCCTCAAGATGCAAGTATCAAAGCGTTACGGGTATATTGCAGGTTTCATCAATAGTCTTAAAACGGAGTATGTGTGGAGTTCCAGCTTTCCTACTAGAAGTTGTAAGTTTCCCATACACATTCACGCCTTTATCTCTTGCGGGGTAGGCAGGGCGATAACGATCGCAAAATTACGTTCGTTATCGCCACGTCTGACAAAATTTGAGGGTCGTTGCAGATAAGTCGTGTATGACTATAGCGACAGGTTGTCAGCCTGTCGCCTAAAATTGCAATACACTTAAAACCCTTGAGTCCCTCAGTCGCCTCTTACGACACCCGTGGGAAGGAAATGGGGTGATACTATTCTAAGCCGGCATCACACGGCACTTTCACAGGTAAGTTTCCCATACCTGCATTATATTTAGTTTCAACAAATACTACCCATCATAAGCCGGCTTGTCTCTATTATAGTTGTAGTAGGTAAATGAGTGGGCTCCGTAAAGGGCTGACTAGTTTAAAGCTAGAACTATTATTTATTTTGTTCTATAACTACCCTCCAATCGGAACTTCTGTTGTTATGCCAGTACCATTTCGAGTTTCTGTCGTATACCATACATAGCATATATGCTCAATTTTATCTTCGATTCAGTTTCAGCCTTGTTTCCCCCAAATCTGACACAATCTAGCCTTACTATTGGTAAAAATTATTACAAACAAGGTTGAATTTGATCCATAAACTGAAAGAAGCGAAAACATACAAGCTACTTTAGCGTGAGGACCAAATAGACTAGTTACAAACATGCGGAACCTAATGTCCACTAATATTCATTATAAAATGCAACCGTTTTAGAATGAAATCGCGAAGAGCGGCAATTATTATCTCAGTATCACAGCAACCGTTTGGCAGTTCACAAGTTGATATCTGCAGTTTAATATAAACAGTATATTCTTGGCCCTCGGTAAGTTTAGGTTATGTCATGTTTATTATTGTCATTTTACCTTGGTGACTGGCTTGAAGGCGTGAGTCATGCTTATGATTATGGATCGATCTATAGGTCATAATATCACAAACAATTTACATTTGTCTAGAACATGTAAGGTAACTTTAAAAACTATTTGATAGAGATCGGAAAACATTCACTTCAAATCTTATACCTACGTCGTTATAAAACAAAATTAAACCGTATTGCTTCGCAGGGAATAAAGCTTTGAAACGAGTTTGTTATAGTTACTATGAACTATAGAAAATTTGCCCTACAGCTTTTAAATTATGCGAGATTCAGCATGTAAACATACGTCCTAAATCCAAGCATACATACACACATCACGCCTTTATGCCTTGCGGGGTAGGCAAAGCGTAAGCGGCTTTAAAGTTACGGTTATTATCCATGCATACAAGGTACATAATTTCGAATACGTGTTCAAAAGCCAATAAGGCCAGGGTGCTAATATCTAAATCAAATAATTTTAGAATCTTGGAGCTTTATTTCTGAATCGTTCGTTTTCGTTTCATGTGAAAATCTGCTACCTACTTTAAATGCTTTTATCACACGTTCTACTTTACACATACCCTCATAAATTCACACATATTTTTGACTACAAAAACATCAAGTAAAATAAATTTAAGAACGTGTGGAACCAGTCGTTTTAGACATTCGTGCACGGAACCGGAAACTTACAATTCAGAAATTCTATTGTTTTACTTAAAATGTTATTCCGTTTTTATGAAATAAAAGTTACAGCATACTTTTTCTTACAGCATAAGTTCAAAATGCGTATTGTATTGATATGCGCCCTCGTGGCGTGCGCGTACGGTCGAGCGCAAGAAGACTTCGACCAACAACAGGTCCAGCAGTTTGCGAAGACCGTGAAGGGTGGCTCATCAGGTTGGCAGCCGTACAACCCGTCTTCTGCTGACCTGGTCAAGTAAGTCCTATTTCTTTTCGTGTGGGTTATCGAGTCGTCCAACGACCCGATGAACCCTAGTGTCTGAATTTTTCAACCGCCTTCTACAAGTAACAGGCTTCTGACATGGTTGTGTAACGACCGCCGTCTAAGTGATCATAGACAGCAACCGGGAGCTACGGCTTAACGTGCCATCCGAAACACGGAACCATCTTTCTTACGGACAATCGGGTGGTTCAAGTAAGTTGATGCTGGAAAAATTACACTTTGGACAAGATGTAAAAAAAAACATATAGGTATTTCAATAAACGACGAGAAACTTTTCTCAAAGAGATACCTAAAAATCTAAATAATTAGGTAGGTATGGAGAAGTATTTTTAATATCCAATGCCTATAAAAATTTAATATAGCATAGCTAGAGTCACCCCAGACTTATTCCAATATTTCAAGTGCGTGTAAGTACATTTTTCATACCTTGTTATTTTTTCATACCTTCTTCACCTGTACCTTATATTCATACCTTTCGTACCTCGTTCTTAAAAATACTTAACTTGATAACGAAGTTGATAGAGTTTAAGAAACTCAAGGTTTTTTTTTTGAGAAATCGCCTTCCTTAATCTTCTTGTACATTACATTCTTTACAAAAATCAACTTGTACTTTATCTTACCTTTTACTGCCTTTACAGAGTGTTCGAGCAACGTAACCTGTCAGATCGCGGGCACATGCGTGTTAATCTGACAGGCACCGCCCCTGACCGAGACGTTGGTGTATGCTATATAGAAGTGCCGTAAGTACTAAATATATTCATTCATTAATATCCTGTGGGACACCGAGTTTATGAACGTCCTATAAACCCTGGTGTCTAAAATCCGACTTTGACCTTTTCCTAAAAAAAGGTTTTTTTGTAAGTGGTTTGGCTGTAAGCAAGGTAACCCTTTGCCGCCTTTTGCTCTATCCTTTCCTTTTCCTTCGCACACACACCGACTCGGAAGCAATCGTCACCGTTCGGAAGTGTTCGGATTTCAACGTGGCGCTCCCGCGGCTGCGTGAAAAAACAAAAGACTGTTGTGTGTGTATCGCTACTGCGTGCGCGTGCCTCAATTTTTAGCAAGCTTATAAATTGAACATAAATATTTAATAACCGCATAATTTAAGCAAACATCCAAACTATAATAGCCGCGAGTGTTTTCCAAACCTGTATAAAACTGTGAAGTGCAAAAATAAAAGCGTCGCTGGCACCCAAGCCGCGACGCCGTTCGAGGATCCGCCATATTCAGTCGGTGTGGTAAGTGAATTCCCTTTTCCTAAACCTAAAAGAGCAATAGGTCATAACAGTCTCCCATTCTTTTCTATGCCATTAAACCAAATAATACAGTCCACAAAAGATTATTTTCTTGAAACCAGCGCCTTCAGCTATCGAACGCATCTTTCATACACCATAATTTTTTGGTCCAATCGAACCGGATTCTTAGCAATCCGAGTTATTTCGCCTATATTTTGGTTATATTTCTCTATACAACATGTCCAAACCCGTTGATGAGACAGCAAAAGCCGCCGCAGTTCATGCAGAGGCCGAAAAGATGGCGGCTGAAGTTGACCGAAAATTGTCGTATTACGAATTGCAATCTTCCGCTTATTTTGCTCGCATGCAAGCTGTGTTTGATTCTATTCCCACATCCTCAGCCGACCAAACTATTATTGATAGTTTCTTAGCAAAGTGCGTTACCATTGATTACCTACGTTCTGAATATATTTCATGCATCCAAAAGAAGAATGATCTAGAGTCTCGTGTTAGGCCCAACTATGTTTTCAATTTTCAAGCCATATTCGCCTTTGATGACCTGTATAATAGGGTCAAATTTGAATGCGATCGCTTTCAATCCAAAACGCCACAAGTCGAGTCAAAGCCAATTTGCCCAGAGACTAGTCAGTCATATGTCAGTTTACCTCGATTGGAACTCGCCAGTTTTGATGGTGACATTCAAAAATGGCCGCTTTTCTATGAATCGTTTCGTTCAGTCATTCATGAAAACAAACGTTTAACTAACACGGAAAAAATGCAATATTTAGTAGGGAAATTGACAGGTAACGCTCTAAATATGTGCAGAGGCATTATGCCTACTGGTGACAACTATTTAACACTTTGGAACGCATTGATAAACAAATATCAGGACACTCGCGCACTCGCAACCGCTTATCTCGATCAATTGCTAAAGTTAAAAAGTGTGAATACCGCCACACCCGCCGCTCTTGACGCATTTATCGATAAATATTCGACAACTATCGCCGCTTTAAAGCAGTTAAAAATAAATGAATTGGATGAGTTCATATTTTTGCACTTGGGTTTGAAATGTTTAGATCCAGAGACCGCTCGGGCATTCGAGATGTACAAAAGAGACGAGGGAGATTTTCCCAAGTCAAACGATTTGACGCAATTCGTGAGAGAACAATCTCGCATTCTAAGCCGCGCGAATTTAGGTAGTGCTAGCCACCCTGCGCCGCCTCCCGCTCGCACATCTCGTAATGTACCTACTTTAGCCGCGCAACCGCACGCTCGCCCCGCTTGTAATTCGCAACAACCAAAACCGTTTAAGACGTTTTTGAGTGTACAAAACGCTACTGATGCTGAAACTAATAAAAATTTGTGCCCATATTGTCAAAGTTCTACGCACAATCTTTATGCGTGCCCGCTTTTTACGCCCTTATCGCCTCGCGATAGGTATAATTATGTTAAAGAGAAACGCCTTTGCATTAACTGTATGTCCGCTTTACATTCATCCCGCCAGTGTAGGAGTACGCGCCGGTGTAGATTCTGTGCAAATTTTCATCACAGCCTTCTACATTTTAAAGAAATGACTAACTCTCACTCGCCCGCTAATAATAATAACGCTAATGAGGGCTCGGCAGCCCCCTGCGCCGCTGCTGCGAATGCTCGCGCAGCCACAACCGCACCGCATTTTACTGATAACGCTAATCAACACAGACTTAACACTTCGCATGCCATCGCCGCTACCGCACCCGCCGCACGCACGTACGCTCGCTCGCCCTCCCATGGTGGGGGAGGAAATTCGCATGGGGTTCCTATCGCCAAGGACAATCAAATATCGCTATGTGTGACTAACAAACCGCTAGAAGTGTTTTCTTTATCCCGCACGGTTTTACTAGGTACGGCCGTATGCCAGGCCTATGGACCTGACTCGCAGATTAATATTCCAGTACGTATAGTAGTGGACTCCGCTTCCATGAGGAACATCATGACCGAAGAATGCCGCTCGCGTTTGAATTTACCGCTTTACCCCTCACACGGAGCCAGGGTCTCAGGCCTAGGAGGTAATGAGACTGAAACCAAAGGTGTCACGTCTGTTATCTTAGTTTCACGCTTTGATGAAAATGAACGCTATGACGTACACCCGTTTGTGGTTGACTGTATAACTGAAGAGTTACCCTGTGCGCCCATAGATATTTCTGAACTGTCATACCTACACGACTTACCTCTTGCGGACGATTCTTATCACGCTCCCGGTTCCATTGACATGATAGTAGGTAGCGACTTCTTTGCTCGCATATTGAAATCAAGAAAATTCAGTGGTAGTAGATCCGAGCCAGTAGGTATCGAAACCTCGTTCGGATACTTGGTTGTAGGTAACGCGCCGACTGCGACGGAGGTCATTGAACCTGAGGTCACACGCTCGTTCTTGTGTACATTTGAAAATTGCGTTTCGCGGTTTTTTGAAGTCGAGGAGATTCCTTCAAAAAACGTTTTATTGGACGCGGATGAACAACAATGCGAGGACATTTTCGAACAAACAACTACACGCGATTCCACGGGACGCTACGCAGTCGCGCTTCCTTTTAAAAAGGATCCTACTTGTTTAGGAAAGTCAGAGCACATTGCAAAACGTAGGTATTTATCTTTAGAACGAAAACTGCTCGCTAACCCCGATCTGAAATTTGAATACGACAAGATATTACGCGACTATCTGGACAAGAACTACATAGCTAAGGTCAATGACCTTTGTGGACCTGACGCTTCGCAATACCTCGTCGCTCATCACGCTGTTGTTCGCGGAGATAGGTTGACATCTAAAGTTCGCCAAGTTTTGGATTTTAGTATGAAAACAGATTCGGGTGTTTCTCTTAACGATTTGTTGTATACAGGTAAAAACCTACAATCTGACTTATTTCGCATTATTTTGAATTTTCGCTTGTTTCCCACCGCAATGAGTGCTGATATTAGGCAAATGTACCTACAAATTATAGTACAAGAGGCCTTCCGCAAATACCAACGCTTTTTCTATAGGTTTGATTCGAATGAACCGCTTCAAATTTACGAATTTAATCGCGTTACTTTTGGTATGTCAAGCAGCCCGTTTCTCGCAATGCGCACGTTGCGTCAGCTGATAAACGACGAACGTCAACGCTTCCCGCTTGCCGCTTCGGCATTGGACAAAGACTCTTTGTATATGGACGATTTTGCCTACAGCTGTTTGACATACGAAGAGGCATTAAACCTGTCCACCGAATTGATTCAACTATTCGCCGCTGGGGGATTTGAACTTGTGAAATTCGCTAGCAATTCTCCCGAGTTTTTAAACGCGATTCCCGAGGAAATTCGCGTTACTGAACTGGTTGACATCGGATCTGACGCGAACCTAAAAATTCTCGGTCTGCAATGGTCACCCGCTTCCGACAATTTTGTTTTTACTGTGTCGCGTGATGAGCGTGATTGTACTAAACGCAACATTCTGTCCACAGTCGCGCGCCTTTGGGATTTGATGGGATTTGTCGCGCCCGTAACGCTGCTTGCGAAACTTATCATCAAATCACTTTGGGAATCCGAAATCGGATGGGATGATGAACCCCCCTCACATGTGATCGATTTATGGCGGCGTTTTGTGACTGAATTACCTTTATTGGAAAAAATTAAAATCCCGCGTTTCGTAGGTTTTCAACCGCAATTCGTACTGTCGATCTTAGCCTTTGGCGACGCAAGTGAGCGTGCATTTGGGGGAGTTGTATACCTACACGTGTTCTGCCCTTACACCAATAAGACTATGGTAAGCCTTGTGTGCGCCAAGTCGAAAGTGGCTCCCGCTAAAACCAAGGTCACGCTCGCGCGCTTGGAATTGTGCGCTGCACTTGTTGTGTCCAAGTTGGTGTGCACTGTCAAAGATACGTATACGTCACGTTGTCAAATTCACAACATACTTGCCTTTTCTGATAGTACCGTGACGTTAGCTTGGATTCATTCATCACCAGCACGTTGGCAAACTTACGTAGCGAACCGCGTCACGCAAATACAAGCGAATGTCGACCCGCGTAACTTTTATCACATCAAAGGTAGTGAGAACCCTGCGGATTGTTTGTCACGCGGATTGACACCCGCTCAGTTGGTTGACCATCCATTATGGTTCAATGGGCCCGCTTTCGTTCATACGCCTATGAGTGAATGGCAGCTAGAAGATTTTAATCCGCAAATTGTTACTAACCCGCCGGAGCAGAAAACTGTAAAAATATTGTTAACTAAAGAAAGCAGACCAGTTACGCCGCTTTTATACGAATTAGCTCTTCGTATTTCCTCTTGGAAAAAACTGCTTCACATTGTCATTTACTTATATAGATTTATTAAAAAATTGCCAAGGAAATTGGAACTTTCTCACTTTCGTACCGCAGAGCTAGCTGTTTTGCGCGCTGTACAGGAAATACATTTCTCCTCTGAGTTGAAAATTATAAGCAATAATGGAACCTTACCGCGCTCCTTTGCAAAACTTAGTGTCTTTCTAGACGAAAAGGATAATTTATTGCGCGTGGGAGGTCGCCTAGTTCACTCAGAATTAGATTATGATAGTAAACACCCAATTTTACTCCCTTCACACGACCATGTCGCTAATCTTATTATAGATTATGAGCATAAGAAGAATCTTCATACTGGCTCTGGTCTTTTGCTATCGATCCTACGACAAAAATATTGGATTTTCGGAGGTCGAAATGCAGTAAGAAAACGCGTTAATAACTGCAATTTATGCTTTAAAAATAAACCTTCTCCGCATTTTCCTTTAATGGGAGATCTACCACAATTCAGAGTTTGTGAAGTGAATAAGGCTTTTGTAGAAACTGGTTGCGACTACGCTGGTCCCATCAGAATAATACCTCATCGTCGTCGCGGAGTGCGCAGTATTAAGGCTTACATATGCCTGTTCATATGTTTGGTTACTCATGCCGTACATATTGAACTCTCATCTGATTTGTCCACACAGTCCTTTTTAAACGCGCTTACACGCTTTCTATCGCGTCGCGGCCCGATCAGCTGTATGTACTCTGACCGTGGCACAAATTTCGTAGGTGCCAGATCGCATCTGAAATCTTTATATGATTTGATTCGTTCACCTGAATATAACTCAGAGTTCTCAGCTGCATTACTTGAAAACCAAGTTGAATGGAGGATGAATCCTCCTTCAGCTCCCCATCACGGTGGAATATGGGAAAGTAATATCAAGTGTGTGAAAACTCATTTGAATAAAGTAGTTGGAGATCAACTTCTCACCTATGAGGAAATGCTCACTGTACTCACTCAGATAGAGGTACTGTTAAATTCTCGTCCTCTGTCAGTGTTGAGTTCTGATCCGACAGATCCTTTACCATTAACTCCGTCTCATTTTTTGACATTGACGCCTTTGAAGTCGCTTCCTCAAGCGGATTTATCTAATAACAAAACCCCGCGTCAACGCTTTCAATTAATTGACTCTATGGTTCAGTCATTCTGGAAGAGATGGCGAGTAGAATATTTGAACACTTTACAGAGCAGACAAAAATGGACTAAGAAGTCTGACTCCATTGAAAAGGGGACAGTTGTTCTAATAAAAACTGACAATGCTCCTCCGCTACAATGGCCAATAGGCATTATTATTGATACTTTCCCCGGAAAAGACGGAGTGGTGAGAGTGGCGGATGTAAAACTAAAACTGGTGTCTATCGGCGCCCAGTGGTAAAACTTTGCCCTTTACCCAACCAATAACTCTACTAAATGTTGCACTTTTGTATATAACCTGTTTAAAACTCTAATTTCTACTCAATTTTGGTTTTGACTCGCTTGTGTGTAGTTATACCTTGTACGAGGTACGCATTTACGTCATAGATGACGTTTTCCCCCCAAAATTTAACACGCTTTTCCCAACATTCTCTATTAACTTGGAGCGCTGTTTTTTGATATTTCTGGACTGTTGGTTTTGAAAGTGGATTACTCATCCCCTTTCAAGGTGGGGGAGAATGGTTTGGCTGTAAGCAAGGTAACCCTTTGCCGCCTTTTGCTCTATCCTTTCCTTTTCCTTCGCACACACACCGACTCGGAAGCAATCGTCACCGTTCGGAAGTGTTCGGATTTCAACGTGGCGCTCCCGCGGCTGCGTGAAAAAACAAAAGACTGTTGTGTGTGTATCGCTACTGCGTGCGCGTGCCTCAATTTTTCGCAAGCTTATAAATTGAACATAAATATTTAATAACCGCATAATTTAAGCAAACATCCAAACTATAATAGCCGCGAGTGTTTTCCAAACCTGTATAAAACTGTGAAGTGCAAAAATAAAAGCGTCGCTGGCACCCAAGCCGCGACGCCGTTCGAGGATCCGCCATATTCAGTCGGTGTGGTAAGTGAATTCCCTTTTCCTAAACCTAAAAGAGCAATAGGTCATAACAGTCTCCCATTCTTTTCTATGCCATTAAACCAAATAATACAGTCCACAAAAGATTATTTTCTTGAAACCAGCGCCTTCAGCTATCGAACGCATCTTTCATACACCAGTAAGATTAATCAGGTAGGCAGAATTTCTGCAATTAAATCTTTTTGGTACTGCTTTCTGATTTCTTTTATGATGTTAAATATTCTTATATTACCACTCCATGGGTCGAGATCTTGAGGAGACTGATTTTATTCAAGTACACAAATTATAAAAATGTTTTTTTTTTTCTCTTAGAACGGCTTCTTTAGTGCACGGTGGAGGTCACATCCCTGCAGGGAATGGGGTAAGTCATTCTATCTATTAATCACATTGAACAATTACTTTGTTTTTGGTAGTGAATACTCCTCTTTATACAAGGTGTAGGTAACTTTAAATGCGCAAAACCTCAGACACCGTCAATCAGCCCATGAAACTGAAAAACTTTCCCTAAGAAACATAAGTCGAAATGTAAGAAAATTATTTCTACCTCCCATACAAATTGACGTGGTCGGTCGGTCATTTTGTATGGGAGGACAAATTTCTTTTTCACATTCGAACTATGTTTCTTGGGGAAAGTTGTTCAGTTTCAAGGGCTGGTTCACCTCTTAAAATATTTGCAGCAATTTTTTTTACACTCATTATATTTTATCACTTTTCAGTCCCAACCCCACCTCAGCCGAATCCGTGGCTGCTGCAGGGGGTACATCAGGAATATCCACAACTTCTGGAAGTGCGATCCGATCTGCGAGACTGAATGTGTCAACGCCCTTTGCACCGCTCCCAACACCTGCACCTGCTTCCCTGACCACGTGAAGAACCTGGCCGGCTTCTGTATCGCTACTTGTCCGATTGGTTGCCAAAATGGCCATTGTGCTGGAGGTGAATGTATGTGCAAGGAAGGGTTCAGACTGGAGGCGGGAGGCAAATTCTGTATACCGAATTGTAGAGAAAATTGTGGTGGAATTGGTAAGTACCTTTGACAACCGCTTCTTTAATTTATTTTGATCCTTATATCATACACCCTTACGATCCTTTACGATTTTATTTTATTTAATAGGTCGTCTGTTGGTATATATATTTTTTAGCATTCCACCGTCAGGTATTTTGTCAATCTATTTTGTATATCAGGAAACTGCACTGCCCCAAACACCTGCGAATGCAAGCCAGGGTTCCAGTCCTCCCCGGAAGGGTCCTGCAAGCCACATTGTGACCACTGCGCCAATGGTGACTGCACTGCTCCTAACGAATGCCGCTGCCACCAGGGTTACGTGAAGAACCATCAGGGAGTGTGCGAATCGCAGTGCGCACCGTAAGTTTTACCAATTGAAGAGTATCCTTTGATTTGTCACAAATAACTGAGTAACAAGTGACGAAGATCGAAACGGAAAACAACAAGCTAAAACAGATGCACTTTATATAAGGTGTAAAAATACTAGCTGCAAATATTTCAAGGGGTGATTCAGACCATGAAACTGAACAACTTTCCCCAAAGAACATAGGTCGAAATATGAAAAAAAATTGGAACCTCCCATACAGTTAACTCGCTCGGCTGCTACATTTTGTATGGGAGGTCCAAAAATTTTTTTCACATTTCGATTTATGTCCCTTGGGAAAAGCTGTTGAGTATCATGGGACTGATTCACCCCTTAAAATATTTGTAGTTAATATTTTTACACCCTGTATACCTAGATGTAAATATTCTCCCATATTAGTGTTAAGAAATATGACGAAACTAGAATCACATTGTTCAAATTATGCATGATAAAAAACCTTTTACAGAGGGTTCAGGCTCACGCCTGAAGGCTGCAAGTACTACTGTGAAAGACTCTGTCGCGACAACGAAGACTGCGTTGGACCAAACACTTGTAAATGTCGTAACGGGTATTCTCTGGACCGTGGAACCAACGTTTGTGTACCGCAATGTAACCCGTAAGCCATTTTCATTATTAGGTATCTATCCTGATAGTCTAAATGGAAAGTTCGTAGTCCGTTTGTAGACTTGGTCGGACAGACAAATATTGTTTATGGGGATTTACAAGATTGCCTATAATTGTTGTTAAAGTGGTAAATCCTATTTTTAACACGCTCTTATTAGGTCAACTTGTATGCATATAACTATGTAATGAAATCTAAGTAAACTAATTTAACCATCTTCTAAAGATCGTACCGCATACCGTCATGAAAATTGGCAGTTGTATGTGATTTTGATGACAATATAATAAATATGGTACTGTTGAGCTGATCTGATGATTGAGCCGGATGCTGGATGGTCGTATCATAGCCGTGTTTAGATTTGTTTGAAAGGTCTCGTAATGAAGCGTGTTTTTTAGTGTTTTGTAAACTATTAATTTATTATAGTGATTGATGAAGAAATTTTAGTACTAATTACATAAGGTGTAAAAATATTAGCTGCAAGCCCATGAAACTGAACAACTTTCCCCAAGAAACATAGGTCGAAATATTAGAACATTTTTGGACCTCCTGCATTGACTTGGTCAGTCGGTAGTTTAGTTTTGTATGGAAGGTATGGAAACCTATGTTTCTTGGGAAAAGTTGTTCAGTTTCATGGGCTGGTTCACCCTTAAAAATATTTGCAGCTAATATTTTTACACCTTATATAAACTCAATTGTCTACTTTTTAGGGGCTGCATGCCAAAGAGTCGGTGCGTTGCCCCGAATGTCTGCGACCCTCCCACTCCGACTGACGGCAGGGGTGACCAGCCTAACCTGCCCTACGTCAGCCCAGACCAGAGCGTGCTGCCGCTACCCGAAGGAGTTCCACAATGCGCTCAACCTTGCCTGAACGGGTTCTGCGTTGGAGGCAACCGCTGCAGCTGTAACCCTGGATATGTACCAAACCAAGCTAATTCTAACGTGTAAGGACAGTAATTCCTAATTTCTTACGAAATGTGATATACAAGGCGGCTAAGATTTTTTTTTTATGAAATAAGCAGCAAGGTTGTTTGTGAATAGGTACAACTTCTTGCACTGCGCTCAAAAATCCGCTTAACGTAACACCCAAAGGAAATACTTTCCAGGATGGAAAGAGATGAGGGAGGCCTTTGCCCAGCAGTAGGACAATATAAGCTAATTAATTAAGATAAAACTTTTATTAGAGACCATACTTATTCAACCAACATTCAGTAGAGATAAGTTCTTGTTTATCCAGTAGTGCAGGTAGGGTATGCGGTGCGCGTGCGCCTACTTCTATAAACTCTCTCCCTCTTTTCGTGTGAGACACCGAGTTGTCTAACGATCCGATGAACACTAGTGTCAGAATTTTTTAACACGTAGCAGGCTTCTGATATAGTTGTGTAATGTACCGCCGTCTTAGTGAAAATAGACAGCAACCGGGACTTACGGTCTTAACGTGCCAACCGAAACACGAAACCATCTTACTTACGGACAATCAGGTGGTTCAGCCCACAATGTTCTAACCAGACTGGGAACAAATTCACAAAGTGATAAAAGTCAACTTTGTGAGTGACGCCACCGAGAATCGAATCCGGATCAATCTGCGTGACAGGCAGTCGTACTACCACTGCGCCAAATCGGCAGTCAACTATCAACTTATAATACTTATCATTCATCTTGACATAAATACATACATACACATACACAAATCACGCCTCCCTTCCGGGGTAGGCAGAACGTTAACAATCGCAAAATTACGGTCGTTATCGCCACGTCTGACAAGTATTGAGGGCCGTTTTCGATGATACATGTATGTATGTAGAATTGTAATACACATGAAACCCTCGAGTCCCTTAGTTGCCTTTTACAACTCCCACAGGAAGAAATGGGGTGATGCTATTCTAAGCCGGCATCACACGGCATATTCATCTTGACTCACCTGTGTATTTCATCTCTATTTTCAGGTGCGTTCCACACTGCCCCGGAGGCTGCCCCAATGGAGTCTGCTCATCTCCTAACTTCTGCATTTGCAACGCGGGCTATCACAAAGACCACAGCGTCAAAGGTCACCAAGCTTGCGTCAAAAGGTCAAAGAGGTCGGTTGCACTTACCGCCGAAGATAAACCTCTAAACGTGGCTGATCTGTTGATCTTCGAGATTCCAGATGATGAGTAAATAAATTATATTGTGTAAAAAAAAAGTGAAAATGTTATATTTCAAAAATAAAATACTGTGCTTACTTAAATAGTCTTGTTCTAATTTTTTTATTGTTATTCCGTTGTATAAGAATACTCTAGTAGTAGTATATACAGGGTGTGAGGGACAGCGTCCCGAATACTGATAGGGTGCAAGGAGACCATGAAACTGGGCAATTTCCCCTATTCCAAGTATCCCTACTAACGTATCCCTACTGGTTGGGATAGATGGACTTTTCTTCCAAGCATCCCTACCGGTAGGGATACTTTTCCACCTATCCCTACTAGAAAGATAAATGTACATTCGCGAAAAAATACTACTAACATCTAACCGTGATAAGAAAAGAATATTACAGCTAACCGCATCCCTGCCATTGCTGCCTGAAGAAAAAATCGATGAAGGCTGGGCATATATTGAATCGCAGATATTAGAGGATTTTAAAATGGGGAAATTTGTAAATCATTTCAAAAAAATTTGGCTCAAGAATAGAGAATTCCGAAAACAATGGAGTGTTGTCGCAAACATAGAACAAACAATTCCGCGGAGGCTTGGCATTTTAAAATCAACGTGAAAAATAATCGAAAAGCGGGTTGTTACGGGCGAAATAACCGTAGGAAATTTCTTGGATATGCTCCGATAAACTACGAGGTGTGATAAAGTTTTGCATTTTTTTTATGTTCCAGTTCAGCCTGTTGTTTTGATTAATTTGGAAGTTTAATTTTTTCTTTTAGTCTGTTATTGTAAATTATACGTTTGATTTTTTAAATTTTGGTTTTGATTGTACACATGTACAATTTTCCATGTCACAAACGCAGCAGGGATAAGTGGACATAAAAAATCCAGCTATCCCTACCGGTAGGGATGCTTGGAAGAAAACTTTCCCCTAGGAACATATGTCAGGAAACGACTAAAAATTTCGGCCTCCCATACAAAATCGCGGTCAGCTGACTGCATTTACCAACAATTGTTTGACGTTTCCTGTTTCCGGTTTCTAGGGTAAAGTTGGTCAGTTTCATGGTCTGCTTGCACCCTATTAGTATCGGGACGCTGTCTCTTACACCTCGTATAAATATATCAAGTAGTACACACATACCACAGTACATAATCTAGGCTTCGCTTTGAACTTACTAAGTCATATCATAGAGCCATTCTGTAACCTACATCTGCAAACACAGCAGTTGGTACGCGTACGAGTTCATGGTATGACCATTCAGAAATATTATGCGTCTCCTTGCATACTAGCCGTGGTGTGGGATCATTATCATCATATTTGCCATCTCTCTCTCGCTAGCGTCGACTTACTTATAGCTTGACCATAAAAAGTACATAAAAAATGAGGGCGCCACTTTCTTCGCGATCTATCAAATCTGACAGATAACGCTTAACTGTGGCATCAATTTTTCATATTTTTTTTAGGTTCCATGTTAATTTATTTCTACTCTTTCTGGCTAAGCTATATCATAAGGTGCAAGCAGAATGAGTTAGGATAGGACAAATTATCCCAATAATTGTCATAATTGTCACACTTACGTAGTACACACATCACATCACAACTATGTTTATATAACATCCTTAATTACATAAGAGTATTATTTGTGCTTTTTGCCGTGTGATGTCGGCTTTTTCATGAAAATTCGTAAATAGGGGGATTCGGGGGCGATAAATCGATCTAGCTAGGATTCGTCTTCCAAGAAACAGAAAAAGTCAAGCAATGCTCGTTGAAGCGGTATATGTAATTAAATTTAAAATTAGGAATTTACTTGTGGAATTTACAGCAAATCTTTATTTGCACAAGAGAAATGAAGATGAGAATCGGATGGTGTATGTCATATCTTATCGTCACTCTATAGTAAAGAAATTCATATCCATGGAATGTGATTCTCCAGACTTTCCTGTAATAAAAATAAAAATGTAAGATAATAAATGTAAGAAAAAAAACTATAAGATAAAACCTTCATTGTCACATTTCATTGGTTACAGTAAAAACGACAGGTCAAATGAGCACTTTAAGATGACCAAAACTATTTTAGATGACGTCTTAATCATAACATTAACACTTTGGATGGCGTCAAAAGAATATTTTTTATATTAAATTACTGTTATTCAATAGTTTGAAAAACGGTAAATAAATGTCCTCAGTAGTATTTATGGACAATACATTACTTTCGCATTTTATTAATTACCCAATCAAGTACCGAATTAAATAAGAATTAAACTGACCTTCGACAACCGAATAACTATTTCCTGTAAAACAATAGAACACAGCATTTCTTTTGATAATAAGAACTGCCACTACAATAAGAAGTGCAACAAGCCCAGCTGTCAAATAAATCCACTTGAATGACCTGCAATAAAAAAAGAATACGTTAGATTTTTACTTAATATATTATGATCACATAGTGTTTAATTACCATTTTATGGTTCTCACCCGTGATCTTTTTCTTTAAGTTGTCTCTCAGTTTCAGATACTTCAAAAGTATCTAAGTAAAATTGATTTATATCAGCTTCTGTTGAAAAAAGTTCATAGCTATAATCTTTCTCTGTTCTTCTGTTAGTTACGTCTTTGTTACTACCAATGATATCTTCATAAGATCTTATAGTTGAGGTTGAAGTACGAGTATTTCTTGAAGTAGACAATTGGTTTGTTGTTGTTTCCACTTTTTCAACAGTAGGTATTGGTATACACTTTGTACTCTCACAGATACGGCCAGTACAGTTTCCAAAACAGTCACAATCGCCACCGTCTGCAGATAAATTTTTAGCTTCAAACCCAAGTTCACATACACAAGTGTAAGGTTGGATGCACGTTCCTTCACAGAATTCACAAACAGGCTTGCATCGTGGTGGTTCACTATCATCCGTCAGAGCTTCGCTGTAGTATCCATGATCACATTCACACTCTTCAGGTGCTACGCATCTCCCTGGACCACAATCAAACGAACAGTACGGAACACACTTGTGTAAATCAAAATTACATAAATATTCACTCGGGCATTCGGAAAACTCTGAATTTACGCAAAAAAGGTAAGAGCTGTTAGTATCTGTAGAAGATATTAAATCGGGTTTTCCTTCATGGAAACCAAAACAAAATAATCCCAGCACTTTTAAAACACTTTTTAATTTTAAGAACATTTTTAACAATTATTTCTGTTACGGGCACAATAATGAGCAGCAAAGAGATAAATAAGTAAGTAATACACATATTATGTATCTAACTTGCTGTCGTTTAATTACATTGTAACTGAATAGGGTAGCCACAAATCAAAATAATGGAACTAAAGGTGCATGTGCAGTGCAGTCGCCTAAAAATCCATACAAAAGAAAGACGCAGCAACGGCCGACAGTATGTGCGAGCAGTCGCCGCCGCATTGGGTAGTATTTAATAGAAATCCATATAAACCGGTAGTGCCACGTCGGCTGACAGCCAAAGCAGTATGCCACTCGCAAGTTACCAAATATGAAAATATTCGCACAGAGGCAGAAGATAATTATTTGTCACTTTACTGTAGCGATCGGCACATATGCCGACGCTATGTTGCCGACTCCTTGCTGACTGGCTAACCAGACCAGCCGCCGCGGCGTCAAAAGAAGATTTCAGTAAAATGTCTGAACGGAGGATTGACAATCGGAGATATGAACTAGCTACGCTTCCCACATTACCATGCGGCTGCGGCTTATCTGATTCATTCGTACTTAATCAAGTTATTTAAAACACCAAAACTGAAAATTTAAAGATTTATTTTGATCTAGTAAAAAAACTGAAAACTGTTTTTTGCATAAAGTAAGTAGGTAAAACATACAAAACATAAAAGCTGCTTTAATATTATAGGTTGTCATTTTATTCCTTGATCATGAATATAGTGGTTACCCTAGAAACAAACAGTAAAACAAATAAATTAACTAACTGCTGATTTCCGTCATAGCGATATGAACCGGGCCCTGCCCTGATAAACTTGCCCCTGTTAGTCATACAACACAACACAATGGAATACTGTACTACAACATTGTATTTGAGGGATATCCCCTGACAAATATTTCCATAGCTCCTGCTATTATGAGAATACAAAATCAAAACGTAAAGTTTTTAGGACATAAATTCAAAAAACCAAACATTTGGTTCATAAAAAAGCTTTATTTTCTTATACAGTATACCAAGGACATCTAGTTTCGTTTCTATAAAACCTTTTTCTCCTATAACTTACATTTTTTTTACTTTCTATAGTCATAAACCTAAGTCAATGTCAGAAACTATAAAATAAATATTTAACTATCTTAGGCTACTTCATATACCATAAACAAAACCAGATCTGCTTTGATTTTTTATTTCTGTTTATTTTTTTTATGACAATAGCGATTTTTTTTTTGTTGTCTGGGACACCTAGTCCACGAAAGACGAGGCCGATAGATCCTGAAATTTTGAATTTCCCCAATACTTAAGTGTTAAGTAGATTTTTTGAAATTCCTCATTCCTTGTATAATTCTGCTTTTGTAAAATAACTGGTGTAAGTATGCTGGTAGAGCTATTTAAATATTATACTTTGGATTCAATTTCCTTTGCCTCTTCACAATAATCTTCATCAGAATCATTGACTGAAAAAAAAACTTCATCAAATACCGTCTACTCTTCATATAATAATACTTTACACTACATACATATATCACGCATTTATCCCTTGCGGGGTAGGCAGAGCGTTAATGGCCTCCGGTAAGAATACGGTCGCTATCGCCACGTCTGATATTTTTGAGGATTGTTTTCCAAGGTTGTTTCAGAAAACATTGTGTATCACCATAATGACAGGTTGTCAGCCTGTCGCCTAAAAATTGTAATACACCAATATTCTCGAGTTCCTTAGTCGCCTCTTACGACACCTGCGGGAAGGGTGTGGGGTGATACTATTGTAAGCCGGCATCACACGGTATACTACAGACCAGTGTTGGGCACAATCAATTACTTTTGTAATTTGATTAATAATTTAACTACTTTTAATTCAATTTAATTCAATCCAAATTACATGTAATTGAAATTACCAGTAATCGCGATTATTTTTCCAATTATGTAATTATGTAATTATAATACGTAATTCAATTACTCAATTACATTTTGTACTATGATAGAATGGATCTTTGCTATAGTAATACGGAATGCATGGAACAGCCTTCCACATATTCATAGGGGACAACTTTTCCCTAGGAATATATTATTATGTCAGGCAACAACAGAAAATATTCAATCTCCCATACAAAATGAAATATATTAAGTAGGTACTAGGGGAAATTTGTTCAGTTCATGGTCTGAATGCACCCTATCAATATTCAGAGGACTGGCCTGATGGCGTAGTGGACTGGATAGAAGCCCTGCCTGCTACGCCGAGGATCGTGGGTTCGATTATTTATATGGCCCTTGTTCATATGTAATTGAGTAATTTAGTAATTTTAATTACAATTACATCAAAGTAATTGTTAATCTAAATTACTTTCAAGATTTATAATCAGTAATTCGTAATTTTAATTACATACAATAATTGTAATTTTGTAATTAGTAGTTAATTACAGTTTGCCCAACACTGCTACAGACATACTACATGTAAAGGCCTGTGTACTTCATTAGTGCTAGTGCGAGTGATTAATAATATGTAAGGGGCTATTTGCAGCTCTTGCAATTCACTGACAAAAAAATAGAACTCGTTTCTATTTTCCTTACTTCACAGCCTACTCTCTTTTCGTGTGGGACACCGAGTCATCCAACGACCCAATTAACCCTCGTGTCAGAATTTTTCAAACGCCTTCTACACGTAGCAGGCTTCTGACATGGTTGTGTAACGACAGCCATCTAAGTGATCATAGACAGCAACCGGGTCCTACGGCTTAACGTGCCATCCGAAACACGGAACCATCTGTCCTAACCAGACTAGGATCAAATTCACAAAGTGATAAATATTAACTTTGTGTGTGTGTGACCTACCGAGAATCGAACCCGGAACCTTCTGCGTCAAAGGCAGTCGCACTACCACTGCGCCACATCGGTCGTCAATTACACAGCCTACTAAACACTTGCAATAATCACCTACACTAGGACTAATCAAAGTGGGTACAGAAAATTACGCACGAAATATAACATGACATGAAAGAACCGGCGTCATCGTGTTTGTTGTCATATTATGTTTCATACAAGTTTAAAACTCTCACATCTAAATCTCACAGATTGCCTAGCGTTTTTCGGTCTTCCAATTTTAGATAATGAAAATAAATTTAGAGGACTGGTGTGCATACTTTTTGATATAATTTTCAAACAAACCTACACTTATACCCACTACGTGTAGTATAAGCAGTAAGTATGACGTACGACATTTCCCCTTAACCCTATCGTTCTAGTTTTATGAGCAGTTTTATTTTATGACAATGATATTAAAATGAAAATAAGAGAACGTAAACATCGACTGCGTTCGGGTTATGAAACCGGGACTTTGGAATATTTATGAAAATAATATAACACTGTGAGTGCAAAACAAACTATAGCGGTGCATCAATTAAAAAAAAATCGAGTTTCCATACAAAGTCAGTCAACTGATCGGAATTTTTTTATAGAAGGCCGAAAAATTTTTTTCGTTACCCAACAAAAAGTTGTTCAGTTTCATGGTCTAAGCACGCCTGCAAAGTTTTCGTTACACCGTCTCTTACACCCTGTATTTTATGAAATGGGGTTGATTCATTCATAAGAAAAATAACTTTAGCATAAGGCATTTTGCTTTTGACCTCACTGTTTGGTCCACTCATGGTCGACCCTGTATTGAAATATAATATTCAATTTACCATGTTAAATTCATGTTTCATGAAAACTTACCCGTGTAACTTCCTTGCTTCCGGCAACTCAAGTAGGTGTATATAATTATGGAGACCGAAACAATCAGCGGCACAATGATCATACAGATAATAACTTCTACTGGTGCTGAATGTGCCCTAGGTTTTGCTGTTGGTGTTGATATTTTCCAATCTGGTGTTCCAGTACGTTTAACTCTGTAGCAGAAGTTAGGCAAGATTAAAACTTCACCTACATGAGACTGACTGAAAGCCTAAGGTGGTTCCCACGGAAGATGCAAGGTAATTTTCCATGCTCAAATCGACGTTGATGCAGTAATAATGCAGAAACTTAGAATGGCCTAGTGTTTCTGTAACACATATAATCAGATGCAAAATACCAGCGTCCGTCAAGTGTGGCAATCGCCTTAAACTAAAAATGCTTTAAAAGTAAAAACTACCACAGATTGAATCAGCTACCAAAGTATTCGCAGAAGTTAAAGCCACCAAATCAGTAGTAGCGAGGGACACGCGAAGTCGAAAGAAATTACTTACATTGTCGTTGTTGTTGTAGCAGTAGTTGTCACGTATTTATCAGAATATGTTGCACCGGAATTTAGCATATCATGAGATGTTCTTTTATTCTTATTCGATAGCTTTGATTCGTCAGTTGACTTTGCTATAAAATCGGGTCGCGATTTTGAATCATCTGATATTTTACTAATTTCAGTCGAGTTATACTCACTAATTATTGGGGTTATAGTAACAGTCAATAGTGGTAATGACTTTTTTCCATCAACATTTGGATCAGTAACAGTCGTCAATGATACTTTAGGAGATAATGACTTTTCTTTATCAGTTCTTGACTCAGTTGATCTCTCTCTACTCAAATCAAGTATTTCATTCGATGCATATTCATATTCATCTGGCGACATATATGTTTCATGAGAATTTAACATCAACTTAAACAGTTCATCCGATGAGTTTATTTTCAAATCCGATGTTAATTTTGTTTCATTTGAAATTTTTTCCGAATCAGTCGAGTTATACTCTCTATCTGTCAGCGTCCCATCAGGCAACAGTGGCGATGTTACAGACTTATCATCGTCAAGTATTAACGTTATTACGTTTGTTTCTGATGTTTCACGCATTGTTGATCCTTCTGACTTTTCTCCATCAATTTTCGGCTTAAGAATAGGCGCTGGTGATGTTTCAGGTGTTGTTGATATTTTTTCATCTACGAGTATTATCGGCATAGTTTCAGTCGGTGACTTTTTTCCATCAATTTTCGGCTCGGAAACTGTTGTTGGTGATAATTTAGGGGCTGCTGACTTTTTTCCATCAATTTCCAGCTCAGAAATAGTCGCTGGTGATGTTTCAGGCGTTGCGGACTTTTCTGTATCAATTTTTAGCTTAGAAATAGACGTTGGTGATAATTCAGGCGTTGTTGGCTTTTCTCCATCAATTTCTGGCTCAGGAACAGACGTTGACGATAATTCAGGTGTTGCTGACTCTTCTACAACAATTTTTGGCTCAGGAACAGCCGTGGGTGATGCTTTAGGCGATGCTGACATTTTTTCATAAATTTTCGCCACAGGAACAAACGTTGACGACAATTCAGGCGTTACTGACTTTTCTACATAAATTTTTGGCGTAGTTACAATCGATGGTGATATGGCAGGTGTCACTGGCTTAACCACTGTCGTAATTTTTTCATAAAATAATGAGACATCTTCAGTTTTAACAACTTGCATCGATGAAGTCAAAAGCTGTAACAAACACACGCAGCAATACAGAATTGAGTAGGATGTAAATAAGAGAAGTAGGTATGCATTTGTATTGAAGTGGCATTTCACAATTCGGTTCCTACCCCGCTGTCAATCTCCTAAAAAAAATGGAGCACAATTTAGAGTATATTGGCTAGTGATCGAAAATGAGAAATCAGAAAGGTCTGGTGAAAAGGGACATTTTTTCTAAAGAACGCGGGTCGATATGAAAAAATTATTGATCTTTCATTCATTCAAATAAACATTTTCTATTTTATTCTATTTTGAATTGACTTAGTTTGCAATTTTGTTTTCGTACTTTGACGTAAAGTCCCCGGGAAAGTTGTTTTTTTATTACCAACTGGCGAGTTTTGGGTATTATGCAGTCACTAGTAAAATTTCACATTATCTATCTATAGAATCAAACACCTTTAAACGAGCATGGACTGGTTTATTCTATATAAATGGAGTTAATTTTAACACCTTATACAAAAAGTGAATAGCTGTCACGTACTCACCCATATAACTTTCACGCAAGTAAAATACTTGAAATAAGTCATTTTGGTTGTTGTTGATACACCGCTTTAGCTGAACAGAATCACAATGCATCATTATTGGAAACGACTATATCAAATCACCCAATCAATTAAAATTTTCACTAATTTGATAAATAAGTACAACATAATAATATAAAAACCAATGTAAATACTAGTACACATAGGCTTTTAATCTGTGGTTTTATGGCAAGTTTTATTAAATAAAATAGTACGTATCACGTTAGGTCAATTTATACACAGTACCTCCATAATATATTGTGTATGTACCAGTTACCTGTAGTTTATCATATATCTATCACTATATAGTGTAAAGCAAGGTTGCTTTTCGCGTCTGTATGTATGTTTGCTTAAATCATTAAAAATACGCAACGGATTTATTTTGATGCAGGTTTTTTGATAGATTCAAATGGAAGGTTATTATTTATAATACTTGCTGAAATTATTTTAGGTGGATCGCACACTTAACGCACGACGAAGCGCTAAACCCTCGCAGCGTCGTCCGTCGAATGCGGTTTTAGTATGGGAAGTGACGTTTCTAGTATGGATCTGATAGACCGCTGCCATATTCTAGCCCTCTGCGATAAGTATGCGATTTTTCAAATAATTGTCTGTCACATTTTGCTAACTTGTTTTTTATTGACATTCTCCTAATAATTATGCTCTACTAATAATAGCTATACAGCGTTTTTAGCCTCGGCGATTAGCGTAAAGATAGAAAATAAAAGGGTTGTTGGTAGATAATAATCGATGTCGTTGGCTCCGGTTGCTTACCCGGCGGTCGTTACACAGCCATGTCAGAATCCTGCTACTTGTTGAAAGAAGGCGGTTGAAAAATTTTGACAGCAAGGTACACACACGAAAACAGAGGTAGAGGTCGCTCTTAGTTTTCTAAAACATGCTATTGGACTGTTTTGTGTAAACTATATACAGGATGTAAGGGACTGTGTAACGAAAACTTTGCAGGCTAGCTCAGACCATGAAACTATACAACTTTTTCTATGGGGACTATGTTGAGAAACGAAAAAATATTCTCGACCTCCCATACAAAATTCCCGGTCATCTGACTGACTTTGTAAGGAATCTAGATTTTTTTATATTTTCGATTCTATTAAAACATCTTAACTGGCATGTCATATTTATATGCAAATGTTTTAATATCTTTGTAAATTGCATTAATTGAACATCTTGTTCAAACATAATTTATATGGAGTAGGTATGAATTGTGACTTTGTGACTTAAACGTCAATCTTGGTGCAGCTACTCAATCGAGTAAGTCAAAAGTCGCTGAAAGACTGATGTCGCTGTTAGTTTTCGAAAACCGGGAATTGGCTCAAGAGCGCCACCTTTTTTCAAAAACATTAGGAAATGAGTGTTCCGGTAAGAATGAGACCTTATACCGCGGCAAGGAGTAGCCTATGTCCTATTCTAGACATTATTTCATCTTCATACAAAGTACCTATCATTTGAATCTATTCAGCCGTTGACTCAACATCAACACACACACAAACATCCGCCTTTGAAATAATTATTATTAGGGGGCTAGAATTAGGATGATTAGGGGTATTAGGATTAGGATTAGAATTGGGTGCCGGCTTGTTACGTTCTTATTATAATATATAGAAGAAGAAGTATGTATAAAGGAATAATGCAACCTCGGAAAGTTACCGCCCTCGCTCCTCGCTCCTCGGGCCTTAAAATCCTCAGTTGATAGGTTACATCCCTAGGTGCTTACCTATTATACATTTATTTTTGAGATAGGTACTCAAATTCAAAATAAAATACAAAAAAATATACAAAATTAAAAATGTATTGGGTTTCTTTTCCATACTTTATGCAGGTACAATTTAAATGTTTTTACACATTTATCATCAATTAAGACATTTTTATTATTATTATTATTCGAATTTTCCATAATCGAAAGTACCCTTTCTAGACCTCATATCTAAAATTCGAGATAAGAACTGTTTTTATCATCATTGTTCGTTATTTGAGCAGCATTCAAATTATTAAAAATGAACTTTATGATTACTTTAATACTTATAGTTATGTCTATTTACAATAACGTCAACTAACTATAATGGCGTGAGTTCGGTCTTCTTGATATCGTCGTCGCGATGTCTGTGTATGTCACCACCGTGGTCATCGTGGTCACCGTGGGCATCATCGTGGTCATCGTGGTCATCGTGGTCATCGTGGGCATCGTGGGCATCATGGTCATCATGGTAGTCGTGTTTCTGTATAAACGCATTCGGCACTGTGTACATCACGCTTCCGAAACGGTCGATGTGTACTGAAATTTTCATAAACACGAAGTGTGAATAAATATTGATATCATAACTACAAACACGTATATTTTTTATAAGAGCGAAGAGCGTGTAGCGCGTACAGGAAACACATATCATTTATGAATAAAAAAATAATAAAAAATAACGTTTATTTTCCATTTATAAAACAGAATTTCTGTACAGCCCACATGACATTTTTAAGCTCAAGTTCCATCTTTAACTTAAAAAAGTGTTGATATGTAAAAAAGTGACAATTGCAGTTGGCAGACCTGTAATTTATCTATTCCTAAATTCTTCTAATAAATAAAAATCTATAGCATCTCAAAGTTCGACTTGGCTAGTTTTTACTAATAGTTTTGCATCATATTAAACATTACCTTGTAAACTGTGAATTGAATGAAGATATTAAACTGTTTCTACTAAAGAATGTGAAAACTAGCCAAGTCAGACATTGAACTGTTTTAGATTTTTACAAGCTTTTATTTCAGCTTGCCGTGTTCATTTGTAAGTTGGTTTGTTAGTTAGTTTGTACGGGTCAAATCTTGGAAGATGGACTTCCGATTGATCTGAAATATTGCAGAGACGTGTGATTTGGGTGACAATGAGCTTTCAACTTTTCAACGGAGAATTTTTGACTAACAAACTGAGAAAAGAACCAAGAATTTCAACTGAGCTGGTACAGGTATATCGAAGAGTTGAAGTGTTTATACATTATACGTCTCAATGTCAGTTCGAAACTTCGAATACAAGATCATATCACGGAGGCAATTACATTGCAAAGAGGTGTGAGACAAGGAAATGTACTGTCACCGAAGCTCTTCAACAATTCGAGGGATGACGCCTTCAAACTCCTGGAGTGGGAAGAACTTGGCACCAATATCAATGGTGAATATATCACTCACCTTCGGTTTGCCGACGATATTGTGGTCATGGCAGAGTCATTCGAAGACCTCAGCAAAATGCTACAAGATCGCAAACGGATGAATGTGGATAAGATGAAAGTCATGGCCAGCTATCATGTACCGCCCACCACTATATCTGTGGGGAACTCGATAATCTTAGTGGTGGACAAATACGTCTATCTAGGACAAACAGTCCAACTAGGAAGATCTAACTTTGAGAAAGACGTCCGTCGACGAATCAAATTTGGCTAGGCAGCGTTCGGAAAGTTACGCAGCATCTTCACGTCCAAAATTCCTAAGTGCCTCAAGACGAAAATGTTTGAACAGTGTGTGTTGCCAGTGATGACCTACAGTGCCGAGACGTGGTATCTTACTGTCAGCCTCTTAAATAGGCTCAGACTCACTCAGCGAGCTATGGAAAGCTCGGCATTTCTCTACGTGATGGATTCAGAAACGAAGAGATCCGTAGACGAACCACGGTAACCGACATAGTTAAGAGGGTCAGTAAGCAAAAGTGGCAATGGACAGGCCACATTGCTCTTGAGGATCGATAACCAGTGGAGCAGAACATTACTCAAGTGGAGTCCACGTACCGGCAGGCGCAGTGTAGGACGGCGCCCCGCGAGATGGACACGCGATCTGGTCAAGTCCGCGAGGAAATGCTGGATGCAGGCCGCTTCTAATCGGACTAGGTGGATTTCTATAAGGGGGGCCTATGTTCAGTAGTGGACGTCTTATGGCTGAAATGATGATGATGACGATGATGATGAACTATCAACATTTTTTTATTTATCAACATTTTTTTAAGCTCAAAACTTGGCTACTAATTTTCACATTTATGTTTTTGGTGGGATATCATAACTTTTTGAACATGTCAAAATGAAAGACTTGCTTGTTCCTAAGAAAACAATTGCTTTTCCGATATTAGTTCATTGCCGCTCTTGAACCTTCCCAGATCTTCTGGGACCCATTCCAACCCATTTCCACGCTACCTTTTAACTCACTCTCAAACCTACCGAGCCGATGCCTTTCTAGCCTTCTACCCGGTGCTATTCTAAAACCTTCCGATCCAATTGATTTTTATTTTTTTTATTTATTTATTAAACTTTATGCACTAAATGTGTACATGGGCGGACTTAATGCCAATGGCATTATCTGCCAGTCTACCTTAGGGCATGTGGAAATGTACGGCAGGTGCAAAAAAACAAAAACACTTACTTAAATACTAATATTCATGAAAGAATATATATAAATCCTATACATACACTTAAATAATACATAAATATTACTTATACTGAATATAATATATAGAATATAATATATATATATATATTTACCTCACATATGGCATTGATCCCACTCGAAAACACTCCATTTTGTCCATTTGATCTATAGATGTTTATTAAATTTGGAATACTAGGTCCTGTAAAGGGTCTCAATTGATGAGCCAAATTTGTTGTACCTAACTTAAATGGATTCTGAATTATAAAGTGGTGAAAAAAGGGCCCAATTGGTTCTTGTAATAAAAACACGATGCGGCCCGCCAGTGCATTGCTGGAACTTGACTGGTCACGCTACCGCGTGTCTCTATACTTCCTTAGATATAAATAGCATATAGGTACATAGTATCGTAAAAGTAAAATTATGAAGGATATTAAAATAAGTAGGTAGGTAAAGTAAGGCAGACTGCAAAAAAATCTTTTCTGTGTATTTTTACAAGGAAATATGTATGAAAGAGACAACAAGCAACTTTTCTTCGATCCAATAAATCTAAACTGTTACTGGAAATGGGTTTACAATCTCACCGTCTTCTACATTCTCCTTGGGGAAGTCCTTCCTCTTGCGATACATCCGGAGTATCACTATGATGATCATAGTGACGAGCACCAGCACTATCGCGCCTCCTAAAGTCCACGGCAGCTGCATTCCAGCCAGACTGAAATTGGAAAATAAATATCAAATAGGTAAAGTCATTTATTTAAAATACACAAACAGACTTAAATAAAAATAAAAAAAAACTAAATGTCAACTTAAAACTAAAAAATATATTTTTTTAAACTACAGTTAATATATACCCTCCAACGCATCCCCGCGAGGCAAAGTACCCAAAATACTGGCAGCGTTACCTCTTTCTATATATAGCTTAACGAATTTTTTGTATAAGTTGAAAATATTATACGGTAAAACCTACATTACCTGGCCAAGGTTTTTAGTTGGTAAAAATCTTATGAAACACAAAAATTATATCCTAAGTGTTCTGAAACTCGGCTTGATTGCTCTTATTTTATAGTCCGAACCAGATTACTGTACATATCAGAATGTGTAAGAAGATAATCTTTGTAAGACAGACAAACACAAAAACACGTACAAAAGATACCCAAATCCAAGAAATTTGAATATCATTCGTCATTCAAATGTCAAAAATTTCCAAATTTAATTCAGACGTACGTACATACAATCAGCGGCCGTGTGCCATATGGTACTTACGATGTAGTTGTGTCGTACATCTCAGCTTTAGCGGTGTAATATTCACATGGAGTCACTCCATCGGGACACCAACAACTCTTCGAAGAGCAGTTCGATTTGCACTCCTTGCAGTCAACTCTGAAAAATACATTAATACATTAAAGTACCATTGGGGTCTAACGCTCCTACATATCATTGCTGTGAGGATCGGTTGCCAATTTTAAAAGTTAATGTGAGTATACTATTAAGAAAATATACTGCTGTAAATGTATGTAAATACTTACGGTGGGATTCGCGTACACGTATCGTTAAGAAGCTGGTATCCAGGATCACATCTACATATTCCATGTAAAGAACATACTCCATTATCGCACGGAGTAAGACAGGGCTTCTGACAAATAGACGAATTATATTTATTCTCATAGCCTTCATTGCAAGTGCATTCATTAGGTGCTGTGCAGGCTCCGTTGATGCATGGTAACTTGCAAACAGGTGAACAATGATCATCGGTCATTTTGTACCCTTCATGGCACTGACAATCGTCGGGAGCCACGCATTCTCCGTACATGCACGATGAGCATTTCGGTTTGCATATGTTATTGTCTTCTGTTGGCTCATAGCCAGGGAGACATGAGCACGTATTCGGTGAGGTACATGTTGAATTAATACAATTCTGTATGCATGCAGGCACACAAGAGAATTTATCTGTGCTGCTAAGAGTGTAGTTTGCATTACAAGTGCACTCATCAGGGGCTGTGCAAAAACTATTCTGACATGGTTTGGTGCAAACAGGTTCGCATAAACCATTTAATTTAATGAAACCTGGTTTGCATATGCATTCGTTAGGTTTAACGCATACTCCATTATGACATTCGTTGCATTTTGGGAGGCAATTAAATTTATTTGTATGATCAATTTCGTAGCCGTCATAGCACTTGCATACGTTAGGTTCAACGCAGTCACCGTTGTTACAAGGTTCATTACATATTGGAACACAACGACCATTTTCTTGAAGGGCGTATCCTTTGTGGCACTGACATATATTAGGGGCAATGCAATCACCATATTCACATTCTTCACAGAATGGTTTGCAAAGAAAAGTGCTATTATATTCAAATCTGTAGCCATCATGACATGAACATGTATCTGGAGAAATGCATTCTCCATTCTCACATTCTGGGTCGCATACTGGTTTGCAACTGAAATTGTCTATCTCAGTATGACCTACGATGCAGGTACAGGTGTTAGGTGCGGTACAGATGCCGTTTAGACAAGGGATGTCACATTTTGGTTGGCATTCTAGTGTTACAGGATCATTGTCGTATCCAGTTGGACACGTATCCATGCAGTGTGTGGAGTTGTACATCTTGAAGCCGGGAATGCATTCACATAAATTGTTGGCGACACAGGTGCCATTGACGCAAGGTTTTTCGCAAACGGGAAGAACACACTGGTTTTCGTCGTTAAGTACAAGACCTTTATCGCATTGGCATATGCCTGGTGCGACACACGTTCCGTTTAAACATCCAGCGCTGCATATTGCTTTACAATTTGCTTCTTCTTTGTTGTATTCCCAATCAGGGCAGCACGAAGGCACTATCACTTTTGTCTGGACTTTCTGTAACATTAAAAATAGTCTTTAATATTTTTCTACTTAAATCAAATCATAACGAAAAAATTTTAGTCATTTAGGTTCAGATGTTTTGAGCTCTGGAAAGGACGGGTATTGTTTAATGACTTTTCAGGGAAATCCTAAAAATGCCTTTAGTTATTATTATTGGCTTAGATGAATGAAGATCTCGCTGCGCAGCTAGACCGATTTTGTATCTAAAACTATTTGTTTTAAGAACCTTAATGTTATATTTACAGCAGTATAGTCAAACGTCAAATGAACAAAGAGGGGCTTCAGTTTCGACTGTTGCACATTACGGTTGCTTCTCAGCGCATAAAGTAAACTCAATCAACCTGCACTTACCTTTTTACAACATCTGTAGTTTTTTGGTGTATGCTGGGCCTGAAAAAATTGATCTCCATTTATTATTTTAAAAAGTTCATAATTGAGATACCTACACGTTTCTCTTTCATAATTTACACTTTTTCTTCCACCTCTCTTATAAAAGTATAATAACTTCCAGTATTATATCTTTAATCATGGAAATCACAAAAAGGTAATGTAGTTCAATCATTGCATTCTTCACTTCTATATCGAGCAACTTTACCTGGCTTTCCTTTTTCGTGCAATCGGTGAATTTTTTTGGACACTTCACCCTGGGAGGATATTTTACGAAGTGAGGTTTTTCTACACTGTAAAGAAAATTAAAACACATTATTTTTTACGCTAAGCCTCATATTAAATCAATAAATCCTCATAATAAAATACATACTTTGTCTATTATAGTAGTATTTTTTTTTTATTTTAAATATTTCGTTTTTCATTCTTATGTATGGCACGCAATTATATTAAAAAAACAGTCATAACGTAGGCACAACTTTAAAAAATGTCAGCAACAGTGATTTAAATGGCGATTCATATCGACATGATATGAATACAAATTGGGTAGCCTGATTGACAATTCGTTGTTTTAGAAAGATACGACCCTCATCATCAAGCTCTACAAAATTTCCTAGATGGGTATGGTAAACATATATACATACATACATACATACACAAATCACGCCTTTATCCCTTGCGGGGTAGGCAGAGCGTCAAGTATTGAGGGCCCCTTCAGATGATTCGTGTATCACTGTAGAGACTGGTTGTCAGCTTGTCATCTAAAGTTGTAATTAGTGGTAATACACATGAAACCCTCGCGTCCCTTAGTTGCCTCTTACAACACCCGCGGGAAGAATTGGGATGGTGCTATTCTATGCCTCTGTAATAATACGTAACAGTCGGGTAACAGTGTTTTATCTATTTAGAGTAGATCATATAATTATGATGTTAAATCGGTGAGGAAAATTGTCAAGCATGTTTTAATTAAAGTTCTATGTAAAAGAAAGAAAGAAAGAAAGAAAATACGTTTATTTTAGTTACATTTTGAAAAAGTTTCTAAAATTAAAATACATAGTTTTTGTGTGCGTACTTATGTAACTAAAAATGGTCACTACTCAGCATGAGTTACAAGCAGTGGTGAGCTGCATGTAACGCTGGTCTTCCGTGGCGCCAGATAAAACGAACCAATACTTATGAATTTGACGTAAAACGAAAAAAATTGCTTACTGAGGAATCTATATATTCTACTTGATTTTGAGGTTTATTGAATAATAGTTAAAAGTTATCATTAAAGTAACTACAACTGCGAGCGAAAATCTATAAATAATGTTAAATGATTTAAGTAAAACTGGTAAGAATTTACTTTTTTGACTTACGAAGTTGATATTTCACAGACCCCCACGTCCCCCAATTTTATGCCCCACGTCAAAACACACAGATGAGACACCACAATAGTCCATAGCACCACTGTCACTGTCCTTACACCAGCCATGGTGGCCAATAACCAATAACCACAGATCAGACCAGTCCACCGTTGGGCACGGTGCCCCACAGAAAAAATAGATGCGTCTAATAAACAACTTAATTAGGGAAAACTATATTACAACAGTACCACGCGAGCTTGCGGCAGATAATGGCAAACATTTATTAAGCAGCAACACCCTTATCAATAGCAATTTATCGCGAAGTCCGCAGTTTCCGCTATGACTCAAACCAATACAAATCACTGATGCCTCGGAAACTTTTCCAAACTCATGAAACTCATTAATCGTCAATCAATGCGCGCTTCTTCACGACCGGAACAACACTGAACCGAGTTGAGAAACCCCGCTCATTTAAAAAAGCAACAAAACTTTTAATGGGCGTTCAATATACAGGATGTTTCTGATGTGTATGCAGGAAGGCCCATGCTATTATCTTGTCGGCTGAACTCTACTACAGTAACGCTACAATGTTCAGAAGACCACCTACTTAGTAATTGTATGAGCCCACACCGAGCTTTTGCCATTGTCAAGATAATTTGAGGTGCTTAGGGTTTTCGGTTCATTTATCATTTGTCAGGCAAAGGTTCTTATGTCTTCTACAAAATTCAAGTACCTACATATTTGCACAGCGCTGTTTTCCTATTTTAACTTTAGTTCGTTTGCCCTCCTAAGAAAATAAGTTTATTTATAATTTTGGTTCTTATTTCGCGTAATTTTTCCCATATATGATTAAAATGACTAAATTGTGTCAGTTACACGATATTAACAATTATTACTTATTTGTGTCTATTGTAATGAATTATAAAAATCTTGTTGTTACTTCTTACATAAATCCAGTTACTTTTTTTTGGTAACCCTAATCCACGCGAATAAACGTCACCGGGAACAATGACATTTTGCATGCAGCCGGAGATTCACATACGGCGTCACAATAAATATCGGCACCGATGGCGGATCGCACACTTGACGCACGACCGAGCGCAAAAATAACGCAGGGATCTGTCAGATACATATCATACATACTAGAAATGTCAATCCACATACTAAAACCGCTCAATCGCTCTTGACGCAGCGCGATCTCCGGTTCGTCCGTCGAGTGCGATTTTACTAGTGTGGGGAGTGACGTTTCTAGTATGGATCTGACAGATCGCTGCGATATTTTAGCGCTCCGTCGTGTTAAGTGTGCGATCCGCCGATACGACGACGGCATAGGTGTCACGTCGCATAACACCACTCTCACAACACAAAACAAACTTAAAAATGGACAAAGACTAAAATACTATTACTCGTAGTACAGAAGGATCAGTCCTACAAGTACCAGCCTAGTAGCCGACACAGGCAGTGCATATCGTTACGATCCCTACACAAAACAAACTTAATGATAACAAAGATTAATGCACTGCTAGTGGTACAGAAGGAATAATTCTACGAGTACATATACCAACGTAGTAGTCGACATAGGTTCCGGGTTCGATTCTCGGTGGGTCACTCACAAAGTTGATATTTATCACTTTGTGAATTTGTTCCCAGTCTGGTTAGGACATTGCGGGCTGAACCACCCGACTGTCCGTAAGTAAGATGGTTCCGTGTTTCGGATGGCCAGTTAAGCTGTAGGTCCCGGTTGCTGACTATGATCACTTAGACGGCGGTCGTTACACAACCATGTCAGAAGCCTGCTACTTGTAGAAGGCGGTTGAAAAATTCTGACACTAGGGTTTACAGGGTCGTTGGAATACTCGGTGTCCCACACGAAAAGAGAGAGAGAGAGAGAGAAGTCGACACAGCATAGGCGTTGCATGAATAACTATTTCTACACGTAGTACAGAAGGATCAATTCTATAAATACCGGCCAGTTTGATTGTTTGATGACATTCCGATTTTTTTCCGTTATAAAAAATTGTCTTTGTGGATTTTCTTATATTTACAAAAAACATTCCAAATTAATGCGCTGTGACGTCTCAAAGTTGTAAATGTCGAAGTAGTGAAACACTAGGACGCAAAATGTCGTTGACATAAATGTCATAAGTTCAAAATGTATGTCACAGTTTCGCAGTAGTTATAAGTAAGTAAGTAATTATAATTAACTTTAGAGATATATTTGCCATAATATAAAGTGAATTCGTGGCGCACCAGGAAAAAAATCGGTTTTAATACACTATTGACCCGGAAATTATATATTCCCTAATAATATAAAGTATAACCACAACAGTTCATTAAATCAAATTTATAATATTGCTATCCAAGAGCAATGAGAGGTGAAATCACACAACCAAGTTCAAGCAGAGAACCGGCAGAACTCGCCGTATGTAATACATATTACACGATCAGTTTGGCGTCACTATTCTGACATTCGTCATTCAGAGTCTATTTATGATAGACCCATTAAATTTGGTTTATTTAGTGAGACCCCTCATATAAATTAGTATTCCAAATTTCATAAATATAGATCAAACGGTTTTGACAATATTGACGACCAAAAATCGCAATTTCTTTTCGCTGACTCACTTAACTATAGATCAAAAACCTATCTCCTAAAATCTGTAGAATTACTATAACAATCTACTATAGGCATATGCATAATATAGGCAGTAAAAAGCTGTTTTTAAATCAGTGCATTTATTCAGATGTAAAAGAGCATAATTAAATGAAGTATTTTTTTTGTTAAATTGTTAACATGAACCTTCCAGTTCAGGTGAGTATCTAAATCAATACCTAAGAGCTTGGCAGATTTAACCATTTGTATTTCAAAACCAGCCAAGACATTCCTGAAGATGCTGTAGTTTTTAGGTTGTTTGCAATATTTTAACAATTAGTTTTAAAGGATCATATTATGAACAAATAAAATTTAGGAATGTATTCCGAACTTGGCACCTAGTTAGATATCAATTCTTTTGTCGACGGACACATTGAACTTTGCTATTCACTTTCACATTTATGTTTTTGGTGGGATAATAACCACGTAATAATTCAGTGTTTATTATCAGAACAAACGCCTTACAATACTCTATTGTGTGATTGTTTTCTAGTTTCAATTAACTTATTTTTGATTGTGTTATCATTATAAGATCAAAAAATCATCGAATCAATTTGAGGTTTGTCTGAAAGGGGCTAGCTGATTTTTAGCTCAAGTCATCCTCTTTAACAGGTAGATACATTTCTGAAAACGGTCCTTAAATATCTAACTTACTATGTTTTGCAGTATATTTAGTAATTGTGTCTGTGTATTGTCACCTCCACAGACAAAAAATGACATGCGTGGTAGCAAATGACGCAAACGTCATTTTTGCTCTGTGGTCACCTCGAATGATTGTCAGTCTGAACATGTACCTTGCTTGAGTCATAAAAATCGTAGCGGTATATCAATCAACAAATAAGGATTGATGTATCCAAAAAGGAAATCCGCAAAAATATTGTGTCTGCCTATTTAGTTGTATACGAACGAATTGGTCTCCAGGCGATTTAAGTATATTTCTTGTACCTACATAGTAACAAATAAGCTAAAAGAACATAGAACAATAAAGAAAAAAGACTAGACTAGCAACGGAAAAAATGTCTCGAAATAGAAACTAAATAGTTTAATATTAAGACTCATTTAAACAATAGACAAATTTAAACAATAAATGAGATAATGAGGTTATAAAAATACAGATTACTAATATAAATCCTCCTTCTTCAATATTTGCTATGTTATGATGGTTTAGTGACAGTTCCATATTCAAAATAATTACAGGCTTAGTCTCAAAACCTGACCTGTAAATTGAACTTACAGAGCGGGTTTTGGTCAGTAATGACCTATTTTCAGAACATGAGATATGTAATATATGTAACCTATCAATAGCAACCGAGGTTTTTTAACGGTATCTTTCCGAGGTTGCTATTGATGTTACATCCGCGGTAAGTATACTGCTTTACGTATTGAATGATAAATAAGTAAAATAAAACGATAAATACAACAAAACGATCCATAAACGAGGATTGTATCGTCTGGTATTCAAATTGCTTACCTAAACTTTTTTCTATGATTGAAAAATATTGAATTAAATATGAAAGAAAATAATTCTAACATAAAGTAGATTTTTTTGTAATCGTAATCGGATATTAGTAGTTTTTACTTTTGTTATCGTAATATTAAGTATTTATTCGAAAAACTCATTTATTAAGGTTATAAAAACACAGATTACGGATATAAATTGTCCTTCTTCGATATTTGCTATGCTATGATGGTTTAGTGACAGTTCTATATGTCTTAAAACCTGACCTGTAAGTTGAACTTACAGAGCGAGTTTTGGTCATTAATGACCTATTTTCAAAGCATGAGATATGTAAAATTTATTTATAATACTGAAACATCCTGTTTCAGGGTTGTGTTATCAGCTACCTTATTACAACTAATAAACTACTGCGCCGCTGTAATGTCCGTTGATATGAGTCAGCCCCATCACATCACTTCCTATAGGTATTAATCCGTTGTGTTGTTTTCATGCCGTGTGATGCCGGCTTAGACTAGCATCACCCCACATCTTTTCCTCGGGTGAGAGAGTATTAGTGTATTACAACTTTTAGACGACAGGCTGACAACCTGTAACTATAGTGATACAAAAATTATCTCAAACGGACCTCTATATTGGTCAGAAGTGCCGGTAGCGGCCGTTTTTTACGGCCGTTATCGCTCTGCCTACCCCGTAACGGATGAAGGCGTGATATATGTATGTATGTATGTTGTTCTCATCATTACTGCCCTGAGTGGTGCCGGCTTAGAGTCGCATAACACCCTATTTACGCCCGTGGGTATCGTAAAAGGCAACTTTTACAAGTATCGTAAATATCTACAAGATCATGCACTGCAGTCGCCAATCCGCCTGCCAAGCGTGGTAGGTATGACAATACCCCCGCATTGGGGAGGCCCATGCCCAGCAGTGGACTGTTATGGCTGTAGAAGTAGAAGTAGTAAGTGTGGTTTACATATTGGTAGATTTTTCCGTCTAGTGCCAAAATATTTATGTAGTTATGTATGGTTAAGCTTCATACATACATACATATATCACCCCTTTATTCCTTGCGGGGTAGGCAGAGCGTTAACGGCCGTAAGAATACGGTTGCTGTCGCCACGTCTGACATTTTTGAGGATTGTTTTCCAAGGTTGTTTCGGAAAACATGTGTGTCACTATAGTTACTGGTTGTCAGCCTGTCGCCTAAAAATTGCAATATACCAATACTCTTGAGTCCCTTAGTCGCCTCTTGCCCGCGGGAAGGATGTGGAGTGATGCTTTTCTAAGCCGGCATCACACGACACTCTAAGCCGGAATCACACAGCACGGCACGGCAGTTAAGCTTCAGAAAACACATATTCAATTGAAACCAAGAGACAGCTCTCAAAATACTAATAGGCTGTAAGCACATACATACACATATCACGCCTTCATCCCTTGCGGGATAGGCAGAGCGTTAATGGCCGTAAAGATACGGTCACTATCGCCACGACTGACAAATATTGAGGGCTTTTTCATACGGTTTGTGGAAGGATGTGGGGTGATGCTATTCTAAGCCGGCATCACACGGCAATGGGTTTGTTTGTTTAACAATTTATTGTACTTAAGGTGCGGTTCCCCCTTCGGATAATAAATAACAAGTAGGTTGGTAAAGTGCAGTTGATAAAGACTTATTAATAGACAAAAATAGTGCATAATGACGCAAAGTGTTGCAACTATGCAGGAAGAACTTATTTGTTTATTACAAGTCTAAGCCCGTTCTCACACTTAACGCACAACGCAGCGCTAAAATAACGCTGCGTAACGCATGCGTCTGCCAGATGCGTATAATGCAATGCTGCGTCAACAGCGGTTTTAGTATGGGGAATAACGTTTCTAGAATGGATCTGACAGGCGCGTGCGTTAATTTTAGCTCTGCGTTGTGTACTTCTTGCTGCGCATTCCTTTCTGAGGGCAGCCTTTTCATTCCCCTGTTTTCTTCCCAAGTAATGCCTCTAGAGTTGAAATTCTTTTTTTATTAAAAGAAGGCTTATTACTATTAATTTCTTTTTATCTAAAAACATATTATGATATGGAAAAAAAGCATTTTTACTTTTCTATGGAAAAATTTAATTGTTCATATTTGCTTTTCCTAATTATATTATATATCAAAAAAAGAAAATATGGGCATGCCCTTAGTAGACCTTAATGTAATAAAAATAATTTTTAAGAGCACCGGTGGCCAAATGTTTAGGACACCGGTTTTACAATCGTGAGACCCGGGTTCGATCCCCGCCATGTACCAATGTGTTTTTACTCACGTACATTTACCGACTGCTTTTGGGGAGAAGGAAAAACATCGTGATGAAACCCACATTCAAATAAAATTTGAATTCAGATGATATTTGAATGTGACTTGACCTAGGATTTGGGCCAGGTTAACCTTCGGGCTGCAGAGGTTAGATGGCAGTCGCTCTGTATAAACACTTGGTACCACGTCAAATCCCCTAGGTTAGGTAGCCGACCCCGACACGGGATAGGGCAAGGAGAATGATGCTGAGGACGAGAACAGAGGAATCCACGTCCTTCCCGCGGGTGTCGTAAGAGGCGACTAAGGGACTCGAGAGTATTGGTGTTTTACATTTTTTAGGCGACAGGCTGACAACCTGTCACTATAGTAATACACATGTTTTCTGAAACAACCTTGAAAAACGATCCTCATAAATCGTTAACGCTCTGCCTACCCCGAAAGGGATAAAGGCGTGATGTATGTATGTTTGTAGAACAGGGAAATACGTTTGTATAAAAACGCCGAGACTAAGAGATAGGTATTAAGTGTGAGAACGGTAAACGCATGCGATTAAACGTGACCTGCACGTGTGTAGGGCCTGCACTGCACCAGCCATTTTTTTTACTTTTCAGATCACTTTGTAGCCCGTTTTTATTTTTTTATTATTTATTTTAGTCGAGCGACAGTCGGATTTCTCTCCCTTTCTGACGAGAGTAAAAGAGACTTTAGACTGTTGCGCAATAAAAAGTCCCCTATGCGCGCGAGGTTTTCAATCTTATGGATATTTTGAGCTTGATCCTTGAATTACACATAAAACACATTATTGTATTTACATTTGTGCCGCATGATGCCGGCTTGGAATAGCATTACCCCATTTCTTTCCCGTGGGTGCCGTAGAAGGCGACTAGGTTAGATTAGGTTACTCGAGGGTTTCATGTGTATTGTAATTTTAGGCGATAGGCTGACAACCTGTCACTATAGTGATACACGGCTTATCTGAAACGACCCTCAAACATTTGTCAGACGAGACGATGACGACAGCAAGTTTACAGGCGTTAACGCTCTACCTACCCCGCCAGGTACATAGGCGTGACTTGTGTGTGTGTGTGTGTGTGTGTGCGCGTGTGTGTGTGTGTGTGTGTGTGTGTGTGTGTGTGTGTTTACAGTTTCATATTAAAGGTTCGTTTACCCCTTGAAGGACTCTATTAATTATTATATTTGCAGATAAAGTTCATTATTTAATTAGGTACGGAGGCGGCTGATATCGCAAACTTCAATCATTTCTTGTCTACCGTGGCCATTCGCGGCATGACATGCACTCGGCAGCTTTGATCCCAGTGATGGACTGGCAACCACATTTATATCACCAGACCACTGTTTGCTTCTAATACGTACCGCGATATACAGGGTGTAATAGACGGTGTAACGATAACTTTGCGGGCGTGATCAGACCATGGAACTAAACAACTTTTTCTATGGGGGCTATGTTGGGAAACGTGAATTTTTTTTCGACCTCCCATACAAAATTCCCGATCAGCTGACTGACTTTGTATGAACTCTAAAAAATATTTTTTCGTTTCCCACCATAGCCCCCATAGTAAAAGTTGTTCAGTGTCATGGTCTGATCACGCCTGCAAAGTTTTCGTTACACCGTCCCTAACACCCTGTATATTGTCTCTACACCTTTGTGTCATTCTTTACTTGTTTTATAAAATTCGGCTCGGGCCTCGCGCGCATGATAAATTTCTCTATGGCCGCATCAAAGCCCTACAAGTCTGCTATAGGATCATAGTGGTCCGATTTCCGTAATTTGATAGTTAAGGTCAAGGGTCGGGTCGCTACATTTAAATTTTTTTCTTTGTTATTGGCTAGATCATTGTTCAAATAAACAGCACGCGTTTATATCCGAATCCACCCGTCACTGCTTTTTGATCATTTTTTAACTTTTTTTTGTTACACCTTCGTTTAAATTGAAAAGAATTATGCTTCCGAGATACCTACGCATAGGCATTTCAAACTAATAGCAACTAGTTATGTAACTACAGCTACCTGGTCTAATGCTCCGTTTGCCTTATTAAAATTAGCAGGCGTTGGAAGCTCGTCACTAAAATGTTATCGGAACTAGTAAGTACATACCTTTGTTCTACTTCGATTGGCAGCGAGCAGTCTTTCTCACAGATAAATGCATCATGATCACTTTTTATAAACCCTGGATTACAGATACATTTCTCGGTATTCGCCTCGCAAGTTCCATTTTTACATCGTCCCTCACACTTTGGAATGCAAGTGAAGTCCTCCCGGCTCATTTTGTGGGTGCTCGGGCA
The DNA here is from genome assembly GCA_029255805.1 of Keiferia lycopersicella. NCBI lineage: Eukaryota > Metazoa > Arthropoda > Insecta > Lepidoptera > Gelechiidae > Keiferia > Keiferia lycopersicella. Next base: position 10,654,147 of record JARACZ010000007.1, read on the forward strand.
CTTGCACAGGTTCGGGGCCAAACACACGCCGGGACAATTTTCACACACTGGCGCACATTCAAAGTCTTTATTCACTTCGTAGCCACGGTTGCAAAAAGCGCAATGTGAGGAGTTGAATCTTGTATAGTTAGTGTTACACGTACAGGTGTTGTTAAAGCCGCACTTCGCATTCACACAGGGGGGGTCACATCTGGGCTCGAGGCAGGCGTTCCTGTGCTCCGGGTCGAGGTACTTGGGGGGGTCACAGTGGCACACGTCGGGGGCCACGCAGCGCCCCCCGGTACAGCCCGTGGTGCATACTGGGGCACAGGTATCTGACGACACGTCATATTCCCATCCATTGCAGCAGATCACTCGTTGTTCTGGAGAGGAGTAGTGCTGGGAAAAAATTAAAAGATCACCATGTATGTGCGTACTTACAATTTTAAATCAAAATTTATTTGTGTGTACCTATGTAATGGTACTAATCGATGGTACTAGTGATACCGGGGACAACTCCCCATTTGTACCCTTGAGGTCATAAACGGCAACTAAAGGAAAACTCTGTACGTAATGGGTAGCAAACAGCGTGGAATGAATTAAACTTCTTGCACGCCAAGCGTGGTAAATATGGCTATTATACCCCTGAAGGCAGAGGCCCAGCATTGGCTTTTGATGATGTTAAAATGATTAAAAAAGCACCATAGCTCACCTCAACGATTTTCACCGTGCATAATTTTGATCCACACTTTTTTCCAGAAGGACTAGGAATGAATTTCCCCCTCGTTTTCTGAACACTGCAACAATAGCTAGTTCATTAATTTTTGGCAACCAAATAAGTATATTTGCGTGGAAATAAGACAGTAGTGTTATCATAACGGCAAAAAATGCGTTTTTACCCGAACACATCTTAGAAAAACGAGCTTTGAACAGTAGTGGGTGAAACTATTCCGCAGGTGTAAATACTATCTTAAAACTAATTTTCCTACAAAAATAAATGTTTAAATATATTTGACAATATTCGCGTTTCTAGTTTGATTTGACACGTACTTCATGAAACTCACTTTTGTACAAGATTTTATTGTCTTTTCTACCTAATTCTTTCTTTCTTTTTCGAGTGGGACACCGACTTTTCGAATTAATTGTTATGAAGTTCAAAGACTAGAAAGTGAAAACTAGTGCCAAAAATAAATCCCGAATATATCCCGTTGTTTTGAACTTAATTGAATACAGGGAGTAAAAAAATTTGCTGCAAATATTTTAAGGGGTGAACCGACCCACGAAACTGAACAACTTTCTCCAAGGAACATAGGTCGAAATATGAAAAAAAAAATTTTACCTCCCGTACAAAATTATCAACCGACCAAGTCAATTTGTATGGAACGTACAAAAAAAATTCTCATATTTCGACGTATGTTTCTTAGGGAAATTTATTCAGTTCCATGGGCTGATTCACCCCCTAAAATATTTGCAGCTAATATTTTTGCACCTTAATCTTAATTGAACTAATCTTAATCTGGTATTAGTCACCTGATGGTAGCGACACATACTCCTTTATCACCTTGCTGCAATGTTTCCGCAAAATCCAAAAAGTTGATAAGAAATAACAACACCAAAGCACGAAAACTTATTCCACTGAATAACATTTTGAATTTATTTATAACAGCTTATATATTTTTCATAATATTGTTTCAAACAAAATTTTAAAGAATTGTAATAAGTTGTTGCCACTAACGAACGCATCTCGTTACTATTTGACACATTCATAATTACAATATGCTTTTAAGCTCATTGATAACAAGCTCGTCAAAAGCTTAATTGTGCACCGCGACTTTACTTGCATTAATAAGAAAGAAAGAAATGCGTAGTGATAAACCTTTTAATTAAATTTAATCAAGAATTGTGACATGGTATACACTTAAATATTAAGAGAATATCTGATAAAGGTACTTTTAAAAGTTTTTTGAGTGGAATACAAACGAATACCCTACTAAGTGACTCGAGGGTTTCATGTGTATTATAACTTTTAGGCGACAGGCTGACAACCTGTCACTATAGTGATACACAAATTATCTCAACCGATCCTCAAAATTTGTCAGACGTGGCGATAGCGACCGTATGCGTATTTTGCGGTCGTTAACGCTCTGCCTACCCCGCAGGGGATAAAAGCGTGATATATGTGTGTATGTATGTACTCTACATTAAAGTATACAAAAGGGCACAACAGTGTATAGGTCAAAGCTCATCGTAATGTTTATCGTGGTATGCCGATGGTTGTTTACATTATACCTACTTGGTGCCGCCTGAAATAGCATCACCTCGTTTCAACCGGTTGGCTGCATAAAAGACGACTACAGGTGCAGGGTAGGAACAGCAGCGTTCTCTGAGAATGCAACTCGTGGTGAATATGACAAAAACAAAATAATACAATACCTGCTGATATCCATATTACTAAATGTTATCAATAGGGAAAGTGTGCTTGTTTTTCCTGCTTTCCCGACATAATGGCGTATTTTTATGTCTTTGACGACCGATGTGGCGCAATGGTAGTGCGACTGCCTTTGACGCAGAAGGTCCCGGGAGCGATTCTCGGTGGGTCACTCACAAAGTTGATATTTATCACTTCGTGAATTTGTTCCCAGTCTGGTTAGCACATTGCGGGCTGAACCTCCCAATTGTCAGTAAGTAAGATGGTTCCGTGTTCCAGATTGCACATTGAGCCGTAGGTCCCGGTTGCTGTCTATGATAATTTAGACGGCGGTCGTTACACAACCATGTCAGAAGCCTACTCGTAAAAGGCAGGTGAAAAATTCTGACACTAGGGTCCATCGATTCGTTGGACGACTCACTAAAAGAAGATGTCATGATTTTATTTGTAAATAGTGAAGAGGCTAGAGTGACATAGGCTACTTTTAACTGAAGCAAAACATTCATTCCTAAAGGAAGGAATCACGAAACTGAAAACGGAAACTAAAAACTGACAACCAAAATCGTGGGAAAGCTATTATAAATCCAATACTTACTTATAGATCTACAAATGTAATAATATGAACAAACGGTCCGCTAGATTATTGTTATCATATACAGAGACCATTGACATGGGGGCATTGACCAGTGGCATAGTATATTATGCTTACGCGTACTGCGGATGCTGCGTCCAGGTACCGACAGCAGCATCAAGCAGAAAATTAACAGGGCATAGATATTAGAATAATTAAGTCAATACTTAAATGTAAAAGGTATTACTTTTCATTTTTACATTAAGGTCATTTTCATACTCTGAATATCTGTGATATAGATCTGGTAATGTTACTTCAATTCAACTTCTTGTACTATGGCGTTTTCATTATGATTTCGCCGGTATCAAGTTTTGACGATGACTTTGACATTTAATATCGGATCACAAAAGAACGACGAACAGATCCAAAGGGGATTTTTATTTTATTTTTTAACGCAACACTCCTTCAATGTTAACAAATTTTTATTTCAAAGACATAATCTTTCAAGTCACTGGTGTTGGGGTGTCAGGAACTGAGCTCTCTTGATTGGATAGAGATTTGAGTGAAAGATAATAACGTTAATAAAAATAATGATAGAACTAACTTAAAAAGTCAATGGGTATGACGTATGACTACTGGCAGGTCAAATGAACTACTTTTTAAAACAATATTTTGTATAAAATACTAATAGATGTATCTCTACTTTGGCTGGCGTCGACACTTACTTTTATATTATTTTTCTGTTTATTAATTCAAACTATGAATATTTAGAAAAACTATAAATGGAGTATGTAGTATTATTGGACAATAGTTTTAAACGAACTACTTTTGTATTTTCGTCTAGCGAATTGGTGATTAATTTGCTGTCGGTATGAAACCGATAAAGGACTACAGTGGAGCTTACTTTCTAAAACTTTTTGTACCGACTACCGGATGATAAGCGAACAACGCACTCTTTATTTTAAAGCGCTTTTTTAACGTATTTCCTTTCCGGTAGGATATTCTGTACTGTTTAATTATAGAATTTCATAGTATGCAAGCATTTGAATTTAAAAGTTGTCAGATGCCCCGTCGAAGCCCGGCTTAAAATAGCACCACCCCGTTTCCTTCCCGTGGTTATACGATGACTCGAAGGACTCATTTTGTATCGCGGGGTCCCTAAAGTTACGGTCCACGACGTACACGATTTGTCAAAAAAAATTACAGACGTAGGAATACGTATATATTATGATTTATAGGTAGGCGTTAACGGCCCTGAAAATACGATAGTTTTCACCACGTCTGACAAAACAATTCGGCATCACCTTAGTGACAGGTTGTGAGCCCGTCGGCCAGAATTGTAGTATTTATCGAAAATCATTATTAGACTTGGTAACCGTTAATTCATTTCATAACAGATTCGATTTCTACAAAACAGTTAGAGACAGAAATAAGTGGAGGAAAACCTCATGAATGTATTATTTATAGTCACCACATCGCATTTAAAGGTCACTCTTATAATTACTGTTGTAAATATATACATTGTCAGAATTTGCTTGTGTACTGGGTCATTATTAAATATAAAAGTTGTGCGCTTAAAACTATTGTTCAAAAATACAACGGACTTCATTCATGGGATGGGAATTTTTTAAAATATTCAAAGTTTGAATTAATAAACAAAAAAATCATATAAAAGTAAGTGTTCTGGCGCCGTCCAAAATAGCATCGCATTACGTCCAATTTTCAGACAAAATACCGTTTTAGATCGTTTTGAAAAGGAGCTCACTTGACCTCCCACTCTACATCCGTATAGTAGTCTGTATCGGTCGAATTTCATTTAGTTACCTATAACGTACTTCTTGGTCTACCATGAGAACTTCGATTGCAAGTGGTTATTGTGCTGTCAGCGTCGTGGTGGTGAGTTTAATTTTTATTTACATACATACACACATATTATATCACGCCTTTATCCCTTGCGGGGTAGGCAGAGCGTTAATGGCTGTAAAAATACGGTCACTATCGCCACGTCTGTCATTTTTGAGGATTGTGTTCCAAGGTTGTTTCAGAAAACATGTGTATCACTATAGTGACAGGTTGTTAGCCTGTCATCTGAAAATTGTAATACACTAATACTCTCGAATCCCTTAGTCGCCTCTTACGACACCCGCGGGAAGGATGTGGGGTGATGCTATTCTATGCCGGCATCACACGGCAAATTTATTTTATTTACATTCTGGAGGGTAAATACTCCTTAAGGCGCGATGTCCTGTTTTCGGTGTGTTCCCGTTGGCGTTGACCCGAAGATCTGTGTCCCCAAAAAAAGTGGGGCAAGGTTTGGCAGGTTGGGTTAAGGTATGACAAGGCAGGGCTGGTGGAGCAGGTGTGGTAAGTTGTGGCAGAGAGGGTTGGGCAATGTCATACCATGTTACACCCTGCCCCAGCCTGCCAAACCTTGGCCCACTTTTTTTGGGGACACGAATACTGGGGACAACGGGAACCCATTTTATTTTCTTCTTGCAAAAGTAACATATATTTTGTACCTTGCGTCTTCGGGTACCTACATGTTTTCATTGACGTCCATTCAATGTCTTCAGAGACGCTCTTTACAAGCTGCTTTATGCTAATAATGATAATTCAGACATACAAAGGGTAAAAAAGGGCTGCTTTAAAAAGTTGATAAGTAATTGTTTTTCTAATACAAAGTCTTCTGTTCCTTTCAGATTCTACTACAGCCTTGGAAAGTATACAGCTTCGAATGCGATAACTACTATGTATTATTTCAAGAAACTGAAAATAAAAATGACCCGACTCTAAATAAAGTCAGCCTTTTTACAATGTAAGTAAGTACCTATAAAGTGGTACACTATTTAACCTACTGCATTCTAGGATAATTCGCTAGATGACTGGGTCATTAAAATACAAAAGTTGTACCCTTCAAACTATACTCCAAAAATACTAAGTACATAATATTCCATTTATAGTTTACCGAAATATTCAAACTTTGAATTAATAAACAGAAAAATAATATAAAAGTAAGTGTTTTGACGCCATCAAAACTAGAGAGACATGACGTCATCTATTCGTATTTTCATACAATATATTGTTTTAAAAAGAAGCTCATTTGACCTTTCAGTCGTCATGCCTATTGTCAGACTAATGAGAAACAGCCGAGGGCCACGTTATTGAAAAGAAAATATAGATGGCGCGCTCCGAATGATTGGGCTATAATGTTATCTCTTTGGCTGCCCCCACATTGGGCGTTGGCCGAGCGTACGCGTTTCCTGAGCGTACTGCCGGCGCAGACGCTGCGCTTACGTCGCGTTCCACGGGCGTTCGGCCGCCCGTGTCCCCCGCACACATTCCCCCCCGCGCCCGCTAGCATCCCAGTTGCGGCCGAACGCCCGTGGAACACGACGTAAGCGCGGCGTCTGCGCGGCGTTCACGCAGCGCCCGCGCGGCGCTGGACAACGCGAAGCCCGCGCCCCGCAGACGGTGCGCTGACGCGACGTCCGCGCCGCGCCGACGCTGGCAGTACGCTCAGGAAACGCGTACGCTCGGCCAACGCCCAATGTGGGGGCAGCCTTTGATCGGACCAAGTTTAAACTACGCATCTGAATCGCCCCATCTATGCTTTCTCTCCAGTAACGTGGCCCTCAACAGTTCTTCATTACTCAAACCAAATTGTCGGCATTCTGTTCTATTTTGTAATGCATACATTGTTTTGTAATACCTATGCCTGTGATGCCGGCTTAGAATAGCATCACCACACATCCTTCCCGCGGGTATCGTCTAAGGGACTCGAGAGTATTGGTGTATTACAATTTTTAGGCGACTGGCTGGCAACCTGTAACTATAGTGATACACATGTCCTCTGAAACAACCTTGGATAACAATCCTTAAAAAATGTCAGACGTGGCGATCGTGACCGTATTCTTATGGCCGTTAACGCTCTGCCTACCCCGCAAGGAATATAGGCGTGTTATATGTATGTATACATTGTTTGCAAACTTAAACGTATCAATTTCTTTACAGGCCCAAAAGACACCTAACTGAGGACATTATGATATCATCAAATAATATTTCGATCCACAAAGAATGTGTGTTGAGTTTAACATCGTGTACTCCGGAGACTTATTGTCCCGTTAAAGCCAAATCTGAACAACTCCGGACTAACGTCACGTTGACGGCAGAAAGAGAGGAAAGAAGTAAAAAAAACATCATCATAGGCGCTAGTGTGTTTGCCGGCAGTCTCGGTACCGCTGCTGGAATATATTTCGTTGCCAGAAAAATAGAAGGACTGCTAAAATCTAATACATACCGTGAGTAATTATTTGTAAAAGTAAATAAAGTATGGCGGATCGCACACTCAACGCTAGACGGAGCGCCGAAAGATCGCAGCGGTCTGTCAGATCTATACTAGAAACGTCACTTCACATACTAAAACCGCACTCGACGGACGACGCTGCGATAGCGCTGCATGGACAGCGGTTGAGCGTCGTACTCTAGTATGAATCTGACAGACCGCTGCGATGTTTAAGCGCTCCGTCGCGCGTTAAGTGTGCGATCCGCCTTAGTAGTAAATAATAGTACCTAATAAGAGTAGTTAAGTACATAGTAAGACTGTGCCGATTGCTTAGCGGATAGTACTCCTGCCTTCTACGCCGAGGGTCGTGCGTTCGATCCCCACAGGACACAAATATTTGAAAGACACAAATATTTTTTAAAATATTTCAAATATTTGTGTTTATTAATATATATTTGATTTACAAACAAACAAAAAATACAATGTATCTCGTATCCATAAAAGCTTTGCTTAGTTTGGGTTTAGATGGCGCTGTGTGAATTGTCCAGGATAATTATTTATTACCTACTTAAACAAGTAAATAAAAAGCATGGGCTTGATGAACTAACATTATGTTCTGCAGTAAAGCAAAAAGACCCTGCTGTTCCTTAAGGAAAAAAAACTGACAGGATAGTTTAAAAGTCTATTATTATTTTTTGTAATATGTTGTTCTATTGTGCAATACAACATATTTGTTTTGTGTTGTATGTATTCTTTAAATATATTGTTTTTTGTTATTTTAATATTCTGTCCCCTTAGAAAAAAAGTACCAAGTATTTGAATGTAATAACTATGACAGTAGTAGGGATGTAAAATTAAAAAGCAACCATTTTGATCTAAAAGTTTTTCAAACATCACCAAATTCATCACGATTTGAAATAAGAATTGGTTTGTTTTTTGTTACTGTTAGCAATAATGCTTTATTTTTTTATTACAGGGTTTCCCTCATCATCGGCCTGATAAGCATTCGATAACCAAATTACAATATTCGATATTTTAACGATTTTGTACACAATTTTCCCAAATAATTAGACTGTGAGACATAATATCCTGACTTATTTATTTTTACTTAAATGCTTAACAACAACAATATTAGAAAATCGGGTAACATATAATGTAATAAAATTTATCTAGATCGAACAATTATAACTGATTTGTTGTCGTAACAAATATTAAAATAGACAACAAGACGTATTCTCTGAGTTTTTTTTTACTAGAAATTGTCAAACTTACTAGTTACTTTACTACATAATATAAGCTGAATTTATAAAAGCGAATAGCCCTTTGTAACAGAATTTAAGCAAGTTCAAAAGTAGTTCCATGGTCTTCATTTTCTTCCCCTTCAATACCAATCCTACATGTCAATTAATTCTGTGAAACCACCTGCCGAAATCATTTACGGTTACGGTGGTTTTCTGCGCATGCGTTCTACGAGTCGACCAATTTATACAACTCTTCACAACGCTAGTGTTGCCATGCTGATTCTGAAACCAAACAATAACTTTTTTATCATTTTCACTGAGGTTTTTGCGACCGCTAATATTTTCATGTTCAGTCTATATATTCTGCCAATAAAAATTGAACATAGGTTCTATTTTTACATGCTATAGTCATAGATATACCTACCATAAGGTTACAAATACAAATCCATTTATTTCAATGTGCCTCATAAAAAAAAACACACACAGGTGCACTGTAGCACCTGATCCTACGTCGTAGCAAGCGTAGCACTTCTCGTAGCATAATTTGAAAATGCGGCATTTATAAAACCCATTTTGCATATTACTACAAAACGATGGAGGTACGCTCTTTCACACAAAGTTGTCACCCAATAAAGGATAGAGGTGTGGGGTGAAGCGGTTTTATGGTATTGGGCTTGCAACAACTCCAAGCTAGTCGCGACACCTTTTGATCCAGATCGGTAAATGCCTCTGGAGAACGAAATATGTACCTACTTTTCTGATTAGACAGAAGAAAGAGAATTAAGTATTTAAACGGCCTTTCTGTTATATATAAAGTTAGTTATGGTATTTCGCGTTTATTTTTCTATTTACCCAATATGTAGAAGTGAGTACAATGGGGCCTAGTTCGTCTCTGTCGATAGGGGTGCAACGTCCGCGCATGCGCGTGGCAGCTCCTCATCGCCGCCCCAGCCCGAGCGGTCGGATGCACGCGTCTCGCGACAACCCTCAAAAATATACAAATACTAAGCCACACTGAAAACGTGATTCAAAATTAAACTCATAATAAAACACCTAAAAGTGTCCATAACAAAAACTTCTTTATTCAACTTACATTGAATAAAGAACAACGCGTCTTTTTCTCGCGTATTCGCAATTAAAAGAGATTTTCTTTTTAATAAGTGCAAGTGACATTGTAAAGTGCTGTGATAAATAGATAGGAATCGAAGTCAACAGTTTTATTTTCATTCAGTGAATTCTAAACAAAAAGGCCTAAAATTGTGACTGGTTGTATAACTTTAATTTTTGACTTATTTTATAAAAAAAAGTAGTTTTTTAAATAAATGTAGTAAATTCTCGGTAATGAGAAGCTGGTGGACGTCTTGCGTAACTGCTTTGCCCGCGGCTAGGTGAGTATCGAACGCTACCCTGCAATCTACATAATGACATAACGCTTCCAAGTTATGCTTGTAAAGGTAAAACAGAATGCTTGTATCCGAAAGTTATGAAAGAAAATCATTATTTCATAACGCTAAATACTATAAATTTTAAAGAGTATCATAGAAAAGACTGAATACATAGCGAGATTCTTGTCCATATCTCCCCGAGTAGTATATAAACAGCTATATGGTTCAACGTAGGTAGACGTACGTATATCTATAGCTACAGCGATCAAACAGAGGGCAATGAGGTTGTAGACAAGCTTTCTTACAATCCAACCAAACCCGTACTTTAAAGTTACTACACTTGTAGGCAACTACAGAAAACTTCTGTTGACAAATTGACAAATCATCTCCTTGTTTATAATTAGTTGAAGAAACCCGTAAAGACTTGTTTTATCCAATGAATGTAATGCTTGTTTATATTTTTGTGTTTTGATGTTTTTCTACGTATTTTCCAATGTATTTACTTTATATACCATAACAAAAATCGGTTTTTATTTTATCGTGGAATTAGGGATAATCTATATACGCCTTCAAAGATTTTCTGTACAAAACTGTAATAAGCTGAAAAACAACTCCTCGTAATCAATAATCGCTTTTGGCGTTTCTCAGTCTACCTGTCTGTCATGGATATCCCTCGTCCTAAACCACACCAGGGATTTTGATGCGATTTTATTCATAGATAGAGTGATTAAAGGAAAACGTTGATATGTATAATATATGGAAGAAAAACGTCTTCTTCCCACGATATGTAGCTAGTACAAGCGCTGGCCACTAGTTAACATTGAAGATGGATCGTCTTAAATGCCATTTCTAGAATGTTCCCACCGAGATGCCGACAAACGTAATGAAATCTTGCCGCCATACCTCCGACGTAGCATGTACGTCGCACGAGAAGGAATTCACCACGGTCCTCACATTGTATGGCGTTCACTGTCTCGGTTCCTTTTCTTGTTTTTTCTTCATTATTCATAAAACATATTTGCTAGTTGCCAGTTTTGATTCGCTAGGAAGAATAAACATCTATTTCCTATTACATCAAAATCTGTTTAACTTTGTTTCAAGAAAAAACCAGCTTAGTTATTCGGTAAAGATTTTTGAAAAAAATTTAAAGAAAGGTTTATTTTACATTTGTACAGGCTATAAGGTACAATCCCCCGAATTCTGATGCACACCATGAAAATAAACAACTTTTCGCAATCGCCTTTCTTATTTTTTTAACGTTTTCTGAATTAATGAGTATATTTCTTTAGGAAATTGTTCAGCTTCATGGTCTAAATGTCTGAATGCATTCTATCACAGTATAAGCAGTTGGGCTGTGTTTGACTCCGTGTAATAACTGAGAGGTAGTACTACTTGAATATTCACTAGACACCAGTAGGTCATCTAAAGATGTGGCCCGTAGAGATTTTTCGGTTCATAAGTACTGTCGGACATTTGTCAATCCCTTGAGATCGATTTCAGAGTTGAGCGCGGTTTATTTATACGGTCTTAGTTTCAAATTGAAAATTCTAGTTGACGTAACGAGTGATAAATTATCGCTCCAATTACATGACAAAGCACGTAAAGCATTCACACAATGACAAGCGGCTCGTATGTGTGAATGGAACTGTTATTTATTCCGCACTGCCCCTAGGGCTAAGGGTTGTTCCTTTATTTTCATGAATACGGTTTGAGTACAATGGTGGCAGTCATTAAGATACTTTTAGACAGGAAAGACCTTTGTCACTTGTAAAATGTTTAATCGTACTAATATTATAAATGCGAAAGTTTGTTTGTTACTCCTTCACGAAAAAACTGCTGAACCGATTTTCATGAAATTTAGCACACGAATAGAGGATAACACATAGGAAAGTTGTTAACCCGCAAACATGTTCTTATGGGATGCTTCGAGATTCTAACTCATTTCCACGTGGGCGGAGCCACGGGTGCCCTGTAATACTTTGCCATAATGATTTTATACACATTATGGTCCAATTTTTTTTCTTATTTAAAGTACCTACCTCTTTAAAACTTTTTTTTTAATCAATCCCTTACATTAAAGTATTGATTGGATCATAAATATAGATAAAAGGTAAAAGTGAAAAACTGCGTACACTAGGGAAGCATTTCTATATCTAAAATGTGTATCCTTTACAAAAACAAAAGTACTATATTTGAAGCCAACGTTTAATATCTGAAATATCAACTATTAGTCATTATACAATTAGATAATAACAATGGCTACTAGGTATGAACATGTAAATGTATGCAAACTTAAACGTACAGAATTAGGGCTCGCTCTAAAGTTACCAAACTAAATTTGGTTATTCCCGTGTATTCAACGCATTCGCCGAGCTTAAAATAGATTATACTAACCAGTTAGCATATTAGACTTTTGGTCTAAGTTTTCGTAAAAATAATACATTAAAAAATCTGCAACTACTTCTCATTGAATAGTTAAAATTCCTGTTAAAGTATGTTAAGAATTAATGTTTTTGAAGACATTTAACAATACTCCTACGATGAATTGATAAATTGAAGTCAAAAAAGCTTTCAAAATTGCTGCGACGTAACAGCCGTGTACCAATGCCTTTCTAAGCGCTTCAGCTACAAGAATGCGCAAAACGAAACTCCCTCATCTACGTCATCCATTAGCTAACCACATGTTCTCCACGACGGCGCACTAGCAGCAGGTTGATAACCTACCCTACGTCAGCAACTCACTGAATTATACAGCTAATAAAAGTTCCGCAGCGCTAAATACTGTAACCTAAATCCAAGTCAAGTATACCGCCCCAGGCCACGCTTAAGTACACAAAAGGCTGCATGTAGGGCTTTTAAATTCCGGCTATTATAACCTGATGCATTGCACCAGCCTGAGCCGACTGCAGTGCAGAGAGCACGATCAAAAACGTTCAGTTCACGACTTTATTACAAGGTGTTTAAGGTTTATGTAGTGAAATGCAAGTTCTACGCAGTTCAAAGTTCTTAAAAGAGTTGCTAGAACTTGCTATTGTAGATCATTCATGCGTGGAACAGTTTGAAAGCACTTTCAGTTTGTTTGTTGTATGTTTTTGAAAATATGAGGAAGCGAGGTAGTGCAGTCGAGTAGTATAAATAAAACATTATTCAAATATATTTATAGTACTCCCGGATACATATCTATAAAATTAAATTAAATATTAAGAAAATACAAGACAAATTATACAGTGAAGTTGATATTCGCTTAGACACTCGAACCGCCAACAGAACAGTTGAAAGTCCAAACTGTCGAACCCAGTCTGAGCATAACTGTATGACAGGTGAATATGTCCACCAGATAATTTAGCTACATGTTTGACCCAGAGGGAAGTCCTACTGATCCATCACGTTGTACGGCAAGTTATCGACCTGCGTTTGACATAGTTACAATGATGTCCCATTATCCCATACACACAATGTCATGCCACGATTAATATCGACTCTCGACGACGTCTCATTTGCTCTAGTCTGGTTAAATAGGTAGGTACCTTCATTGGCCGTAAAGAACAATGAATTTCCAGGACAGCACCCCTGTGCCCGTAAAATGTACACTATATCTGTCGGAGCAGAGTTGCAATATGCGTTTGTTTTTACTAGAAGTTAGTAAGTTAGGACATATATTTATAAAAAAACAATAGGGAGAACCGTAGTTAAGGTACAATTCCGTAATCAAAACCGGACGCTATCTTACCTTATCTATACCTTCTAATAGATTACGAACGTGCGCCGTGATGCTGAACTCTTTATTTTCGCTTGTTTTGGACAGTAAGCATTAGATGACGACATTAAACTGCGGGACTTCTAAACTTTTTTCTTCTACCATATTTATTGGTAGCAATTTTGATAAGTATATTTCTAGCCACTTCGTCAACAGGAAATGTAACGTGACTTTTACAACACATTAGTTTGGTCACCTTTTATATTTTGTTTCGTGGTTACAACTTCGCGTGACCGGTGCTGTATCCTACACGATCGTTGGCCAAACGAGTAGCAATCAAATGAAACGTTCCAAGTTAATTTAATTAGCCATTTCACGAGTGTTTTAGTACCATGCAGGTATTAAAACGGAATATTTTAAAGTCCAAATAATGGGCAGGTACAGTCAAGCTCACGTCTAGTTAGACTCTCGGACCACCAATATAAGTTTTCTACACGACATCAGAATGGTCAAAAATCCTAACTATTTAACCCAGCTTAAATTTTAACTGTTAGGAACACGTCAAAGACTGCAATTAGTTTGTTTGTGATTGTTGGTAACATAACAACCCGCTTAAAAATAGTTTTAGGAAAAGTTTTCCAATCATTTATAATTCTTCTTTCTTTAAGTGTAGAGAACGTAGGCGACGAATGAACAGTTTTTGAATCGGTAACCATGTAGCTACGTAGACTTCTGACGTAATGATTGCCGCTATCAATGAAAAATAGCACAAATAAGCGCAAAATAAGAAAAATATTACCTGTCTTACAGTATGAAATGATTCGCACTCTTTTTTTTGTTAAAAGCGAGCTAGTGTTTTCTTTATTACTTTTGCAAGTGGACGGAACGGGTACTGCAAACAACAAAAGCCCCGGATATTACTAGTCTATGGATTTTCTATTCATTTCCACACTTGTTTATAATAAAACTTACAAGTTGTTTCATTATTCGGTATAAGTGGTAAAAAAGCCTTTTTCACAAATCACACATTATTTTCATGACAACTTGTAAATAAATAAAATAAACAATTTGGTTCAGCTGTATAACAGAGTGTTAGAAGAAAAAGCCAGCCAGAAAATATAACAACTTAATTTGATATGCCTTCATAATAGATACGAAATGTAGATCGATGAAGTTTAAAGTTATGTTTAGTGTCAGATTCAAACAGTCCTGAATTTGACAATTTGACATTTGGGCTAACGCAAGTGGGTATCGACTGTAGGGACCAGTCAATAAACTCCTATTCTTGGATGTAGAAACTTAAAGATGAGAAAGGAATAACTAAAGAGCAGAAAAAACAAACGCTTTGTAACAGACATCTTCATGATGTCATAGTAAGAAGACAGAACATTTTATCATGCAAACTATGCAAAGCATGCATATCTTTCTAGTAGAATTGTAAAAGGGGAAATGTAGTTTGTTCACTTCAAATGAACAATGTGCGATTTTAAACGGAGGTTTGCCACAGAAAAGGGTTGACAGAGGGTAAAGAGACATGTTGAACTTCACATTTGACCTTTTTGAGCACACGATAATTGTAACAAAGACACTTAACTAAGGTTATTTTTCGTTAGTACACAAACTTACTAATACTAATTACTTGAGTATTCAATACATTATTGCCGACTAGGTATGAATTTTTCTATGGAAAACACACAACGTTGTTCAGAATCATGAGTAGAAACACCCTACAAAGTTTAAATAATGACTAAAAAATAACCCTGCACCTAATAGTTAGTAGTATTCTTTGCTAATATCAGCGAGTAATATAAATTACCCAAGTACTTATTACAGCGAGTAGCTATAGTTAGTATACTATGGTAGTATTTGATGATGCCATGATTATACTTCTTTCAAACCTTTTGACGGGGTTACTGAAATTCTTGATGTTTTAAAAGGGGTTTTGATGGTCATGAACGTATGCTGTTCAAAATACCTATTCCGGGTTCGATTCTCGGGGTGTCAATCACAAAGTTAATATTTATCACTTTGTGAATTTGTTCCCAGTCTGGCTAGGACATTGCAGGCTGAAACACCCGATTGTCCGTAAGAAAGATAATTCCATGTTTCGGATGGCACGTTAAGCCGGTTGCTGTCTATGATCACATACGCGGCGGTCGTTACAGAACCTGCTACTTGTAGAAGGCGGTTGTAAAATTCTGACACTAGGGTTCATCGGGTCGTTGGATAACTCGGTGTCCTAAACGAAAAGAGAGAGAATATAAACCAAAAGACCAGCAGAAAGATAAATCGAATTTACATTGTAAATTAGGCTCCTAAAATGAATATGTTACGAAAATAGAACTGCTATAGAATCCCTCAAATCACGTAATCGGATTATAGTGTCTCGGAAACGTATCAGCAGTTGAGACCGGCTGGATGTGGATACCTCGTAAACGAAATGAGATAGGTAGGTAGGTAGAGGTATCAACGGGATAACCTGAGCTTGGTGAATCTCTTACTTTTTCGTCACTGCTTGTATTACGTAATAATCTATATTCTTTTAACCTCAAACAAAATAAAGTTAAGAGGCTCAAAAAAGTCACTCAACTGTCTCAAAATATTCTCAAAATATCCGACTGACACCCTACCAACACATAGTGAGACGCCTTTGGGTATGATAAAGGTTTCCTTACAGGTTAGGTTAGATAATAGTTATTAAGTGCCCATCTTTAAAATATATAAAAATACTATTACAGTGCACGGTACCTTATTCTTCTTTTTATATTGAAGCAGACTAAATAATTAACGAAACAAGTATCTTCTGTTAGACATGACAGTATGAAATAAACTATTAAAGTCTTTTGCTTATCGTGTGGCACACCAAGTCTTCTAACGACTCATCGAACCAAGGTTTCAGAGTTCTTAGATTATAGCTAAAAGAATCAATAATACAGTCAAACGGATTTAAAAATAAATATTGTACCTGCCTACAATTTGTCACTTTTACGTAAATTATAGCTACAGAAAATAACATTCTATTGACATTAATTAACTTATACTATAATGTTCATGTTTGAATAATTACCAAGCAATTAAATAAGTATCACGACATTCAATCAAATAACTTTCAACACGCTAACCTGTTGAGTTTAATTTAAAAAAGTAAATGTAAGCAATAGTTTAACGCTGAATCAGTCGCGAAATTTCGAACTGTCTGAATGTGACATCAAAATATGATTCGCCAAAGTTGACAAATTTCATGATACATTTGAATGTTTTTTTTTACCACAATAGGAAGAAGCGTAGCGTTTAAAAAAAACATCTACGCCTTTTTTTTTTTTTTTTGTGTTATGGCACTAGTCTTAACTTTGTGCCAGGGTCAAGTTGTTTATATGGTAATAAAAGGTAGGGAAACTCAACGCGGAAAAGAAAGGAAATGTAAGGAAAAGTTGGGAAAGTAAGGTAAAATTACGTAATAAAGATTTATAAACTTACATATACTAAAGCTTTATGTTATTAGATACAATAAAATATGACAAAATATTACAATATTTTAAAGGGCACAACAATAAACAAGTTATACGAGTTGGAAAAGGAACACGAAGGGACTGAAGTGACTCCATAAAGATGGAGCGATCATGAAGGGAACAGGAAAAGAAAATGTGGTCCAAATTACCAACATCATCTCCACACTCGCATATATTACTATTTACAATATGGAATCTCGCCAAGTGTGCCGGAGTACAAACGTGTCCTAGGCGCATTCTAATAAGAATCGATGTAACAGTTTTGGACAACTTAGCTTTAAAAAACCACGGTTTAACAGGAATGGTAGGTTGAATACTAAAGTAATATTTCCCCTTTAATTGACCGCTCTCTGACCAAAGTTCATTCCAGGAGCCCCGGAGATAAACCCTGGGCAGAGTGACCAAGTCATGGCAATAAATTATGTACGGATATGTGTCACCATCCTGCACTGCTTCTTTAGCTAACTTGTCTGCTTTTTCATTCCCCGCTATGCCGCAATGGCTAGGGATCCAACAAAATACAACTGACAATCCTTTAGACATGCATAATTCAAGTTTTTTACGAATATCAAACAGAATTGGATAGTGTGGCTTCATTTTAAACGGGAACTTTTCTAATGCCTGCAGTGCACTTTTAGAATCTGAAAATACTACTGTCTTTTTAAAATTCGTCAACAAAACTAATTCTACCGCTCTAAGCAAAGCATAACATTCTCCAGTAAAAACTGATGATTCTGGAGGCAATTTCACTTTAACTGATAATTTTAGCTGGGCCAGGTAAACGCCCACACCAACATCATTATTATTTGAAATCTTAGATGCATCTGTAAATATATGATAAGAGCCTTCCCAGTCTTCGTTATCAATATTAGACAAGAAAGTTATGTTAGCATTATTATCATTTCTGTCTACACCCAAATCGTATCGGATGTTTGGCTGTATAAGCAAAGATTCGAAATTAGATTCAAATAGACTCAAGGAATGGGAACGGTAAACTTGATACTGAATAGATAAGAATTTGCGAAAACTTTGGACAAGACAAGGAACAGATTTGTGCCGCCAATAACGAGCTGTGGAGATTAATTCATTTAAGGAATGCAATTTTGAATGTAAGGGATGATTTGAAAACTGGAGGGATTTAAACAAAAACCTATCACTAAGATACTGACGTCTCAATTTCAACGGGGATTCACAGCATTCGACCTGTAATGCATTTATTGGACTAGATTTCATTGCCCCTGTGATTATTCTGAGGGCTTTAGATTGTATCAAATCTAGTTTCTTAAGACCAAGCACACTACCATTACCCAAAAGAAAAGTTCCGTAATCAAGTATAGACCGAATTAGTGCATTATATAAAAGTTTCATGGAGAAAGGGTGCGCTCCCCACCAAACTCCTGAAAGACAACGCAGAATATTAATTAAACGTTCGCATTTCTGGGTAACATACTCAAAGTGTGGCAAACCAGTAAGTTTGCTGTCTAATATCACGCCCAAAAATTTTGCACTTCCCTCAACCAGCAAAGCATGACAATCATATGTAACCAAAACAGGTGGAATTGATCGCATCCTTGAAAATACTACAACAGTACTCTTTGATACAGATAAATCAAGTCCATTAGAATCAAGCCAACACTTCAGCAAGTCCAGAGAAGAACTCAATGAAGTGGATGCTTGTTCCAAAGAACTATCTACAGTATATAAAAGCAGGTCATCCGCATATTGTAAAACATTACAAGAGTCGTTCAAAGTTGATTCCAAATCAAAGGTGTATATGTTATATAGAATCGGACTTAAAACGGAACCCTGTGGTAAACCTTTAGAAACAGTACGAGAAAATTTAGAATTATCATCTATAACTACTGAAATTATTCTTTGAGATAGTAAATTTATGATAAAATTTACCAATATCGTAGGCACATTAAGAGCCATCAGTTTTCTTTGAAGAATAGATATAATAACATTATCATATGCAGAACTTATATCCAAAAACGCCGCAACGACTGACTTATTACATGAAAAAGCTAAGTGAATATCTGTAGTCAATATACTTAAATTGTCTAGGGTAGATCTTGCTTTTCTAAAACCGTATTGACTCCCGGATAGTAAATTGTTATGTTCAATGTACCATTCCAAACGATTCTTAACTAGATGTTCAGCAACCTTAGCAATTACAGACGACAGTGCTATAGGTCTGAAAGATTTTGCATCATTTGCAGGTTTGTTGGGTTTTTTAATGGGAATCACTTCTTGAGATTTCCAAGATGAAGGAATACTACCAGACATCAAAACAGAGTTAATGATATTTAGATAATAATTTAAGGAAGTTTCGCCAAGGTGTATAAGAAATGAATATGGAATCCCATCTTCTCCGGGAGATGAATCTCTCAAACTTGATAGAACTCCCTTCAATTTATACATACTGAACAGTGAATCCAAAGAAGATGAATTATTTGGTAAAGAGGAAAGCGGAAATTTGGTTAGACTTTCGGGAACGGTAGAAGGCGCTAAATTATCCAAAAAATCATCAATCACTGATGGAGGCAGTGCTAATGGAGAAAAATGATCACTAAACGCTGATCTAAATCGTCTAATATTACGCCAAACTTCTGACGGACATGTGGAAGGGGAAAGAGAGGCACAGAATGCTCTCCATCCCTCTTGTTTTTTATTTTTAAGGAAATCTTGAGTTTCACGGATTGTATTGTTAAGTATATCTAAATTTTCATCAGACATATTCTCAGCATAAGCTTTTTCAGCATCTTTCCTGCTTTTTACAGCCTCAGAACATTGTCTATCCCACCAAGGCGGAAACGGAATTTTATTAGATGAAGTACTTTTGACAGGAAATAACTGATCTGCTACCTCTATTATGCATCGAGCCAATGATTCTGAAGAAACACCTTCACTACCTTCCAAAACTTCAGGTAATTCTGTAATTTTTGCTTCTACGAGATTTTTAAATTTTATCCAATCCACATTATTAAGTTTATATTTTAGCCGAGGACTACGTTTTCGTGTAGTTGGACATTTAATAGGACATGATATTATAAGTGGGAAATGATCGCTTCCCAAAGTTGAAGGCAAAGTATTCCAAGTAAAAGTAGAAGCTAAATTAGGCGAACAAATTGATAAATCTACAGCGCTTATATTTACATTTGGATTCGTACGCCTTGTTGGCGCACCAGTATTAAGTATGCATAAATTTCTATCATCTAAAATTTCCAACAATCGCTCTCCTTCAACATTCGTAACACCACTACCCCAAGACTGGTGATGGCAATTAAAATCACCCAAGACTACACATGGACTCGAAACATGGGTTAATATACTGTCCAATTCATTAAGAATATCTAAAGAAGAACGAGATAAATAAATTGAAACAAAATAAATATTTTGGAATTTTAAACCAACCATATTAATTATATCACTAAAAGCGTGAGGCCGAAAATTAATCTGTGTAAAAGGTAAGGTATTTTTTATGAGTATAGCTGCACCGCCATACCCGTCAGGTCTATCGTCGCGGAGACAGGTATAACCCGAAATGTTAAAAACATATTCAGGTTTTAACCAAGTTTCCACTAAAGCTAAAATTATAGGATTAAATTTATTAATTACATAGATAATGTCACTTTTTTTAAGTATTACGCTCCTGCAATTCCATTGGATTATTTTGGAATCCATTAGGAATGTCTTTTAAAATACGAATGAGATCAGTAATTGGGGCAACGTGGGACGGTTTCATAAGATTAGATTGAATCAATGTACTGATAAGGGCAAGAATGGTATTAATAATTGCATCGCATTTAGGGTCATTCTCTTTAGGAACAAAAGCACAACCATTTTGAACTTCAGGTATTTTGAACTCATTTAGCAACGCATTATGCGCTGCCCTATCATACCCCTCTTGGGTATTCACAGGAGAACGTGGCTTTTTGAAAATCGTTTTTTTGTAAGAAGTGCGAGGACTACTGTGGGAAATCTTTTCAGACTCATTATTTTGATTAGATATCAAGACATCAGCATATGACTTTGATGCAGGTGGAAAAAGTTTACTCGCCTCTGCGTACGATATACAACTATTCGCCATTCTTACTTTGATCTCTTTTTGTCGTATAAATTACTAGTAGCGTAGTGGAACCCACCACACATAACACATGAAGCAGAATCTTCTTCTCTGTCACAAGATTCCCCAGAGTGGTCTGCACCACATTTATTACACCTTGGTTTTGATGATCTACATAGGGCCTTAGTATGTCCGTACCTACAACAGTTAAAGCACTGAATTGTAGGGTAAGTGTAGACTTCTACGGGAAGGGCATTATAGCACATAAACAATCTTTTCGGTAGAACCTGACCATCAAATGTAATAACGACAGACTGAGATGGTTTCCAAGTAGTTTGACCATTTACTTGAACTTTATAATTCAATCTTCTCACCTTTAAGATTTTTCCACAACCTATGGGAGTGGAAATATTTTCAAATATTTCTTCCTCAGTCCAATCAGCTGGTACGCCACGTACCAGTCCCATTCGAGTAACATTATAATAATAATAATAATAATAATACACTGCCAGGTACTATATTTTGGAAATTGTTCCTTTTTAAGAAGTTGCCGAATGCAATTGGGTGTAGGATGGTTGCACTATCAGGGGATTCAACTATTTTTTGAACGTGAATCAGGTAGGGTGACGCATCAGTCTGAACGTATTCACTGCGACCCACTTGGCGAGAGTCATGTTGACCCTGTTGAGAGTCATTTTGTTTAAAAGGATCACCCTGTTGTTGAGTATTGCCTGAAAATTCACCTTGAGGTGTCTTAGTGGTCTTAGTAGTGTCGGTAGATGTTTTGTCATTTGGAGCTTTCGGAACATAGGTAACTTTTTTCATCAAAATAGTGTTTTCCGTGTTACATTTACAATAACTATCGCCGAGAGGCTGTCCGTTCGTGTTTTTCTTTTTACGTTTTGAACATGTGCGACAAAGTCGAATGTAATTTGTTCGCTTGCGAGTACCTGACTTAGACGACACCGAGGCTACCGAGCCGTCGGTATCCATCTTACTATCATCTTCAGCATTATATCCTACTATAGTAATACTAGCTCCTACGGGCAGGTTCAGGCCTTTAAAGAAGCCTGAACCCTCCCAAGGAGGGTCAGGGGGATCGTTCATATGAGATCAATATTTACAAGTTATATGTACAAAAACTTACCAAATTATTTACACAAATACAAATATACACACTAAATATAAGAAATATCTACAATACCACACTTTCCGCAACGTTTTAACTATAAAAAATGAATTTTTATTTCACCAAAGCAAAAAATGAACCTCCCAGCCGAAAGTTTCCCGCGCTTTTTCACATCTACGCCTTTGGATCCGTTCGTCGTTCTTTTGTCGTCGATCCCAATAATTACGAGTATTATGTCAAAGTCATCGCCGAAACTTGATACTGGCGAAATCATAATGAAAACGCCATAAAACAAGAAATTGTATTGAATTTTTCTCTCTGACAGTTCTCGCCCCTTTTTGTAACTTTATACCAGACTAGTAGACGCCCGCGGCTCCGCCCGCGTGGAAGTCTGCTTAAATCCCGTAGCTTCCCACAGGTTTTTTTAAATACCAACTGTCCTACGTGTTAATCCCAGTTACCCTCTACCTGTGTGCCAAAATTCATGAAAATCGGTTCAGTAGTTTTGGTAACTTATTATTAATCTGTGGTTTTGGCGTGAAGGAATAACAAACAAACATACAAACTTTCACTTTTATAATATTAGTATGATTGCATTGTATGGAGTTGAATTGAAATGACATTTAAATTATATTGATACTCCATTAGATTAGATTCCTTAGAAATAAACTTTTTCAGTTCAGCTCAGCGCTAATTCATACTCTTCAGACTTAAAAGGGTCCCTTTTCAGCCAAAGGTGTATTATTTACCTTTGAATTATAGTACTAGGTGCCATTTGGATCGTTCCGTTTCGACACAGGTTTACGGTCTCAACCACTTGAATAAAAGATTTTGCTCGCTCTGTATTCATCGGATTCAGATGATTGGTGACCGTAAACCTTTATTCTACTACCTGTCTTTACAGGTTATTTTGGCCGCTTAAAGATAAATGTGCCGGGGTGGAATATATTTCCTTACTAGTGGGCGCCCGCGGCTCCGCCCGCGTGGAAGTCGGTTTTAATCCCGTAACATCCCACAGGAACAATATTACGTAATAAGAACTAACCTATTTGTTAATCCAAATTACCTTCTATTTATGTAGTACCAAATTTCATGAAAATCAGTTCAGTAGTTTAAGCGTGAAGGAGTAACAAACAAACATACAAATTTTCGCATTTATAACATAAGATTTATAATATAAGTAGGATTTCTTCCCGTGGATCCCGTAAAGGTGACTAGAGGCTTTGCTAGAAGCGACCACACGTTATGGGCAGCACAGCAGCATAGGAACTCATAAGAGAAATCACATGTCCAGCATTGGACTGTCGTGACGTGACTGTCGATTATGTTGACTTTTGTAAGATTTTTAGCGTGAGTCTTATATGTAGCATTTGTATTTAAAGGTTTACCATACTGCTACCATATTCATGTTCTTGTTATTAAATAAATTCAAGTTTGTTCCAAAAAGAAGTCAAGGACAATCTCATTTGCAGTCTGTAGGTACTTTTTCAAATTCAGTACGCGACGCAACTTTCTACGTAATTTGGATTATTTCCCTCCGGAATTGGGTACGTGAAGAATCTCGAATTAAGAAAGGAGCGGTGCAGGAATTTACATTTAATTTAGACCTAACTTTTTTCTGAAAAACGCTTGATTGTGTTTGGAATTTTCGACTTTCAAAAGAAATAATTTAATATTTGCTTACCTACATATTTATCTTCCTTTTTATTCTAAATAACTTACTAACTTACATAAATAACCCGAAAGCATCTAAACATGGCCCTTGCCCGCGGATGGACCGAGCCGTGGACCGAGCTCACCAGGAAACGACACAGGCAAAACATTAGTGTCAGTATCTCAAACATTTTATCTCTAAAAATGCATTATCAATAAGCCAACTCTGCTCTTTCTCTATCGTTTGGGACGGCAAATTGAAGTGAGATCCCATGCGTGAATGTCATCATCATTCTCCTTGCCTTATCCCGTTTCTTTGTCGGGGTCGCCTACCTAACCTAGGGGATTTGAAGTGGAACTAAGTTTTTACACAGATCCACTGCCATTTGACCTCTGCCACCGAGTCTACAGCAACATACATACACATATCAGGCCTTTATCCCTTGCGGGGTTGGCAGAGCGTTAACTACCGCAAATTACGGTCACTATCGCCACGTCTGACAAACATTGAGGGCCGGTTATGATAATTTGTGTATCACTACAGTGACAGATTGTCAGCCTGTCGCCTAAAAGTTGTAATACACGTGAAACCCTCGAGCCGTGTGCCGTGTGATGCTGGCTTCGAATAGCATCACCCCATTTCTTCCCCGTGGGTGTAAGAGGCGACTAAGGGACTCGAGGGTCTACAGAAACATTTTCTTAATTACCTTCTCTGTGTCAGGGCATCCTCGGGCGTGCTGGAGCGGTGATGTCGGCATGGAGGTGGTGGTGCCGCTGGCGGTGGTGTGCGCGCTCGCGGTGAGCGTCGGCGGCGCGCCCAACGCCACGCGGCGCCGCGACGCGCTGCCCGACGAGCCCATCCTGCCTGATGATGAGGACGAGATCAGCCACCGCTTCGACTACTATGATGAGGAGCGCGTCAACATATCAGGTAGGCTTGAGTTTGTATGGTATGCCTTGAGTCCGTATGGCGCTCTTTGAGTCTGTATTACCGCGCCGTACACGCGCTGCTCGACGAGCCCATCCTGCCTGATGATGAGGACGAGATCGGCCATCGCTTCGACTACTATGATGAGGAGCGCGTCAACATATCAGGTAGGCTTGAGTTTGTATGGCGCGCCTTGAGTCCGTTTGACGGTCTTTGAGTCTGTATTAGCGCGCCTAACACGCGTTGCTCACCGAGCCAATCCTGCCTGATGATGAGGACGAGATCGGCCACCGCTTCGACTACTATGATGAGGAGCGCGTCAAAATATCAGGTAAGCTTGAGTTTGTAAGGCGTGCTTTGAGTCCGTATGACACTTCTTGAGTCTTACGCTGCTACGCGCTGCCCGACGAGCCCATCCTGCCTGATGATGAGGATGAGATCGGCCACCGGCCAACATATCAGGTAGACTTGAGTTTGTATGGTGTGCCTTGAGCCCGTATGACGTTCTTTGAGTCTGTATTAGCGCGCCTGACGCCATCGACGATGGGCACATTCTGCCTGACGATGAGGACGAGATTGGCCACTACAATGAGGAGCACGTCAACGTTGGGACGTTGACCTGGGGGTTCTTGAGTCTATGAAGTGACGTTATTGGTGTTTTGTAGCGGTAAAGCAGATCCGATATCCTGGCTTACCTACAATGAGAACAAAATGTGCCTATGACTAGTTACTGCGATGTCAATATTTCAGTTAAGTACATACAACATTATATTTACATATGAGCTTATCTTAGTGTTAAAAAACTTGTAAATAAATTAATTATCACATTTACAAATGATTTACTTACTTACTTTCCAGCAGTGGACTGTTGTGGCTGTAAAAGTAGAAGTAATCACCTACTTTCAACGAATTTTTATTTACTGATAGGACTTGCCGTGTGATGCCGGCATAGAATAGCATCACCCCAAATCCTTCCCGCGGGTGTCGTAAGAGGCGACTAAGGGACTCGAGAGTATTAGTGTATTACAATTTTTAGGCGACAGGCTGACAACCTGTCACTATAGTGATACATATGTTTTCTGAAACAACCTTGGAAAACAATCCTCAAAAATGTCAGACGTGGCGATAGCGACTGTATTCTTGCGGCCGTTAGCGCTCTGCCTACCCCGTAGGGGATGGAGGCGTGATATGTGTATGATAGGACTTGTAGTCTAGAAAAAAAAATATTTTTTATATATTATATTTGTACATGGATATACTCAGAAACTATATTTATTTAACCGTTTATTGAACACAGTAAAACTATCTGATTTGGTAGGACTAACTTTTACCCAGTATTGTCAGCACGCGCGCCAGAATCACAAACAACCGTCGTGATGAAAACCAGCGCTAGTAAAGTTTTGCTCCATTGTGCATTCTTGTTAGCATATACATACAAGTATGCTTACCAAGTACGGAGATACTGTGTCGTTTGTGAGGGATTTGTCTGTTAACACAGCACTGCTATTTGCTATATCACTGAAATATTGGAACCTTAGAAATAAAGCACTTATAATTTTACCAAGTAGGTATAATGCACTCGCAATTGACGACACGTTGCGGATTTTGATAGTCAATAAGCACATGACAACCATGTGACAACCACACATAGTATAATCCAAATCCAACGTCGTTTGCGTCATAATATATGCAATGCATCGCGCCGTTTCCATAAATTTGCAAACAATTCGTTTTGTGATAAAAATCGGACCGTATGCGTATTATAATAACCTTTTAACCTTATTCACCTATCTGGATGGTACTAAGAAAAGCAAGTACAAATCAAATTCTATACGAGTCGTGAAAAATTCCCCATTTCGTGGCTCAAGTATTATCGAGCCCCAGACGGACGAAAGCCGTAGATAGTGGGTCACTCTGACTCCTATTGATTTTATTATTTATCTGAATCTGTAGATAAACTAAAAGCAACCGCAATGCCTTATAATTAACTAAGAAGAGTTTAACTGGTAAGTAAAATAACTCGTTAGAAAGTAAAGTTTTCAAAACAGTACTCTAGAGATGTTGTTTTGGAGGCTCTTCTTGGCTATTAATCTGTGTTAGTACCCGCACAACGACATGTATTTACATATCTCAAAAATAAATATTATTAAATGATATGTACGGTAAAATATCTTCTATACGACATTTTTTGTAACACGATACGACATTTACCGTTTCCAAAATACAAAACTTTAACTAAAAAAAACCTTTTAAACAGCCGCCATTTTTAATTTTTTCGGAACACAGCTTGGCCTAGGCCGGTAACTGCCAAACTTTAACACTCTACGTAACTCTCATAATTCATTTATATATGACCATTCCTGCGTACTTATACGTACATAGCCATCGCTAGGATGGAAATACGAGGGTATATTTGTCATGGAGCCTGATCGAAAACTGATATAAGTTTAGAACAATTTGGACGGCAGCTGGTAACTACTTTATTCCTGCCGGTAAAAGATAGACTATACCCACTCGGTAACTACTGCATAGTTAGTATTCTTCGCTACTGCTGGTAAAAGATTGCTAACTATTGATAGCACTACAGAAACCGTGAACGAAATCCGGAATCAAACATTGTGCTCGAAACGTGCGATAAAAGCGGAATAATTAATGATTCAGTGAAGAACAAAAGCTCTAACGTGAGATTGGCAATTAAGTTGAGCATTCAGGTAAATTGATGGGTGCTCAAAATTGTGAGCGCAAAAGGGGTAGTTCACACAGTGTGCCACTTGCTTTATTGCGCAGTGTTTTTGAAAGACCCAGCGAGTAGGCACAGAGCGAGTTGGCGAATCGCGCCGGTCGGCAAAAGTCGTAAGATGGCTTACTGCGTTACGTAACAAAACTAATCTTGCTAGAGAAAGGAGAGATTAAGGTAAACTGCCGTAAATCGCTACGCCCAAAAAATTAAAAAAAATCCTTATTTTTTAACTTAAATAAGCTGCCGCATAAGGCGAACCTGTATCACGAAAAACCTTTGGTCGTGTAACTTTTTATTGCATTTTATACCTTTCTATGTGTATTTATGATTACGATGCGTGACGATACACAAACATGTCAGAAGTGGGATCTCAAATTCGTAATTCACATGTGTTCGTCGTTAGTAAACGAGTATTCAAGTGTAAAGGGGCATAAGAGCCTCTAACGACTATACTATCATGAATCGTGACTGAAGCCTGCATCGATCTAGGCGCCTCTGGCAAGCTGCCAGCAGCTAGCAACCAGCTGGTTTCCTGGCAAACAGACTTCCAATAATGTATAATGAAAATCGCGAATTGAAATCTATTTTGTTGTACCTTAGCCCCATATGACTACATGTTCGTATAGGTCGTATATACTCCATTATTGTTCCAGCTTCCAAGACTTTCGTTTATAAGCCGTTATTGTCTTGTTTATTTGCCTTTAAAGCTATTTATTTGGCCGTATGGTACCGACTTCGAATGCCATCATCCTCTGTCTACACGTGGATGTCGCAAAAGGTGATTAACGCGAATGAATCGAGGGAATGGGCAGTAGCCGCAGCTTAGCATTCCCTGTAAATAAAACACCTGTGTTCACCAATAGCTTGCCAAGCATAGTGAGTACTGCAAATACCCCTATATTGGGGACTGCTGAATTGGGAACTCATGTCTAATCGTAGACCGCTGTGATTATATATTTAGTTGTACGTAGTCAAATTAATTTAACATGGAATATGTGAAAGGCGCTCGGCGTTCTAAGGAAAATAGGCATGTGCAGTCACGATGTAATCAACTAAATATGATTACCTAATTATTACCCATTACAACCGCTGTTAGATGCTACTGAAAACCACTGCTTTGAAAAGAAAATTGTCTGCAAAATAGCGACGCCTTTGCAGATATTCTTGTAGCTCAGTACTTATGGGATTAATGCGGCAGGCACTACGAACACGCTGAACCGAGAGAGAGGATTAGCTCCACGACGACTCAGTCTTTCCTTTGCGAATATTTAAGAAACTAACATTTCTTAGCTACTTAAAATTTACTAATTACTGGCTTTGAAAGTGTTTTTCTATTTTACACTGTAGGTAATAAAAAATAATAGTTGCTCAGTTGTCATCTATTATTATGCTAGTGCATTCAACTGAACTGTCCTCGTTCCATCTTCGACTTTGTCTTGCTTGGATACTAGTACTACGATTGAAATATTATAAGAAATGCGATAAACAAAATATTTATTCCTTTAAATAACATGTTGTATTGTAAATGGCAATATTGTTCCATATCAAATGAAGAAGTAGATGACGTAAATAAGCCATTGTTTCTCGTAAAAAGTAAAAGATACAAATTTATTATTCTGGGCTATTGCTAAGAGATTAACTTTTATCACCACGTACTTTTTTGAAGACGGTACACAATACCTTATAACATTATTTTTAACTAACTCCTAGATTTCAGCTAGCATTTGCGATGTAAGCTTAAAAAATTAGTTTATTAACGACTCACGAGTAACATTATAAATATTAAACTTGTCAATGGTTCTTGCTCTTATATATCAAGCATGTTTTATACATATAAACCTTCCTATTGAATCACACTATCTTTAAAAAAATCCATAAAAAGACTCAAGCAAGACACAGGAAGCGACTTCGCTTACTACCTATGTAGTGATAATAGTGATGATAAGATAGCACTCTCCGAATTTTCAACATAATAATATTATGATTATACCCGCAGTGCGCAGTTTTTAAACACTCGTGACAATGTGTGTTTAGTTTCAAACACACATTCTGTTTTGTAACTGTAAAGGAACCGCGTGGGAAATCTACGTATGTCTATACACGTAATAAAACTGTAAAAAGCCGGTGTCCGGTAGCCATGTATAGTTTTCGAAAGAAGATACCGATAGCGTGTTTTAGAAAACTAACATCTATCTTATCTATATATTTATCTATATGTCGCAGTAAGATGGCAGAATCAGTACTATACATATAATTAATCTAAATAGGATCGAAAGTCTGTACAAAGTAGATATTCTAAACCATAGTTTAGGAGTCCGGTCTAGTAGGTATGTTTACCACGCGAATAAAAAAAATGTAAACTAAAAAATATTATATTATTATAAAACCATACTAAAACGAAACAACCTGCCAAAAAACTGCATCCAGAAATGCCGTAACGTAATTCAACACCTCTTTCCTCCATTGAAACGCCTAACCACAAACACCACACCGACCAACCACATGAAGGACTATAAATTAGTTTGCACCAAAAAAGGTTCCCACTGGTCGAGAAAACTGCCCAAAAAGTGCAACCAGAAGTGCTCCTAACCTAACCTAACCTTAAATTAATTCAACACCTCTACCGAAACGCGTGACCACAATATTGTGGCCACACCAACCAGATAATCAGTACATAGTATAAAGCAAAGTTGCTTAAATCTTTACAACTACTCAACGGGTTTTGATGCAACTTTTTTTAATAGATAGAGTGATTCAAGAGGAAGGTTTTTATGTAAAATAACTTGCCGGGAAAACGTCCTATTTCCACGGGAAAACGAGTTGCAGCGGGCGCAGCCGCTCGGCCAGGCCGCTAGTGTATAATATTATGTTTACCTAATGCGATGTGTGAAAATAATGTATACCTGCCTAATTAGTTTTCTTTACATTCCAAAAGGGCCACAAATTCTTGTGTGCCCAAGGGCCCCAGCACAGTCTAAGACGGCCCTGCTCCTAACCTAACCTAACCTCAAATTAATTCAACACCTCTCCCGAAACGCCTGACCACAATATGGTGGCCACACCAACCACATAATCGATTATAAATTAGTCAGCGCCAAATAGGTTGATGTAACGCAAGGGAAGCGTTGCCCTACTGGGTCCGTTTCCACAGCTCTACAATAAAATGGACGCACAGATAAGATAGCACGACCCCAATCGCCAAGTTATATTTCAGTAGCCAACAAAAATGTGACCAGCCACACAAAACCGGCTGATAGAAAATCAAATGCTTGTTTTTATTTCATAAAGTAGCTAAATGGTTTGAGTATGTAGCTTAAAAAATATATAAGTTTGGCGTAGGTTTAACTTCCTACCTTCTTCAAGCTTCATGTGTTGTAGGTAATGTAAGGTGGGTCGTACACTTAACGCACGACAAACCGCTAAAATATCGCAGCATTATGTCAGATCCATACTAGAAATGTCAGTCCCCATATTAAAACCGCTCAACCGCTGTAGACGACGCAGCGCTATCGCAGCGTTGTCCGTCGAGTGCGGTTTCAGTATAGGGAGTGACGTTTCTAGTATAAATCTAACAGAACGCTGCGATATTTTAGCAGTCCGTCGTGCGATGCTTCTTCCTTCTAGCTTCCTACCTTCTTCCAGCTTCATGTATCGTAGGTGAAAGAAATATTCGAAAATTCTGTAAATTAATGTTTACTATTTTGTAGAAATATGCACAAGATAATAATTTCGAATACTCGGTGTTTTAATCAAATACTAGATATTGATATTAACTTTTTGTATGAGCTTTCTAACAAAAAGTTAATTCTGTAAATATTGAATACCTTGACAGAATTTTCGTGAAACAAATTGGGAACCTTTTATTTTCGTGTTCTTGATGTTGCTCGTATCCGTAAAATTGGACTGAAAATTAATTTTGGCGAGAAAGCAATTTCCCCGACATCATCGGTATGAATAGTCGTTTCATCTACGAATTACTGATAACTGAAAGTAATTAGGAAAATTTTTGGACTTGTTATGAAACCCGGCTAACTTTATCGTGTCGCGTCATCAAATATTTTTATATAATATAAGAAAATGTTCCGTTTTAAAAACATAAATTTGCAACACCCTTACAGGATTCATGTACCTACTAAAACTAGTACCATATGATCGTAATATCCATTGTACATGAAAGCGAAATAAACAATCTAAATCTATGTATTTATAGTGATGAATACAAGAAATATCTGTCTGTACAATAAATAAATTTAGAAACATGGTTGGATTGGTTGGGCATAATTTAATCGTATTCTAATCCACGCTAATCCGCCGCCGGAAATTGAATTCTGCCAACTCTGATGAAGTAAAATCTTATTACGCCCATAAGATAAGTAGCTTATTTATTCTATTGTATTATTTATTCCGTTCTTAGTTGAAATACCCACATTACGCACTAAGCGCTTCAAATCGTCTTTCATTATGCGCACGGCTAAAGAATGGAATTCCCTGCCTGCATGTGTATTTCCGAGTGCATAATATAACCTGAATCTACCTTCTAACCTTTAAGTCTAGAGTGAATAGGCATCTTCTGGGCAAGCTCGCTCCACCGTAGATCCCATCTCTGCTCTAGGGTAAGATTGGGGTCAAGAGTAAACCCATCATAGATTTTAAAAAAAATAGTTTTGTATCCTGTGATTATTAGTTACCGGCAATGTTTCCCGTCGCTAAGTAGTAACAGGACACTTTCATTTTAAACCGGACTACCGAAGAATGGCACAATAATGTCCAGTGTGAGTAAGGCGGATCGCACACTTGACGCACGACGGAGCGCTAAAATATCGCAGCGGTCTGTCATATCATATCCATACTAGAAATGTCAATGCCCATACTAAAACCGCTCAACCGCTGTCGACGCAGCGCTTTCGCAGTGTCGTCCGTCGAGTGCGGTTTTAGTATGGGGCGCTCCCCACTAAAACGTCACTACGTTTGTAGTATGGATCTGACAGACCTCTGCGATATTTTTGCGCTCCGTCGTGCGTCAAGTGTGCGATCCGCCTGCTGCGTGTCGACGCACAAATGTACACAAATTTTTACCAGGTGCCTTAACTCAATGGGATAATAGGTAAGCTATTTTATAGCCCGCGCACACTATAGACAAAGCAATTTCAAGTCAGATGGGGATGTACCGTCGTTTGGGGCCCAAGTGAGAATATTCTAAAATAAATTTCCCGCTGTCCGGGAACATTACAGCTTGCTTCAGCTATTTGGGAATATATTATTATATTGGGAACTTGGACCTTAGTCCCGATGACGGCACATCCTTCCAGTGTGCGCAAACTCTTATCAATTTCCGAGCTTAAACATTCTATAGGTAAGTAGTTAACTATTTTCGTTCAGCTCTTTAGATTTGACGGAAAGTTTTAAGTAGTTTTTCAAGAAGGTAATAAAAACTTTGACCCACTTGCAAAGCCGAGTATTACAACTAAACAGTTCCAGTTAAAACTGTTGAACAAATGATTTTTTTCTCTTCATTTCGCGTGGGACACTGAGCACGACAGGATGATACTATGTTCCTTGGGGAAAGTTGTTCAGTTTCATGGGCTAGTTCAGTCCTTGAAAGGAAGTTAGTACCGACTTTTCCTACCACCCTGTACATGCGAGTGTGTTTCGCCAATTATACGAGTAACTTGGTCTCTTGGCTTGTCAGTCAGTCTGACTAGGTGAATCTCACACCGAAGCGCACACCCACCGAACGCTATTGCGTTCCATGACAGACACCATACAATACAAAATATATAAATGACAACAACCCAATTCGGCCGGAGTAAAGAAAATATGTGTAAATAGGGGTATAGTTTGCTAGCTGGCCAGTGCGGTAGGTATACCGCCCCGGTCTATGGCACGTCTACTGTCCTGCACACGCAAGGACCTCTACAAAGCAACGGACAACGCTGTACGTGCAGCTGAGTATTGGTCCAAAAATATTTAAGCGCCAGAATCGATTTACTAAGAAGAAGACAATATGTGACAGCTGCAATTTAATGCCGATAATAGGCCATGGTTTCCGATTTTATTAAATTTATTGAAATTTCTCAAACTCCTTTCGTCAAAAAATCTGAAAACTGTACTGTGTGTGTGAGACCCGCCAAACTCACAGTCGCCGCCCACAGCTGCACAAGCTGTGACCCAGTTACAAACAACTGTCCAGCGGCTAGCACAGCTTGAATTTTACCCTTGCTGGCTATTGTTAATTGGCACGTAACATAGAGTAGACTCTACTTTTTCTTTTCGTATGGGTAACCGAATAGTCCAACGACCCAATGAACCCTAGTGTCAGAATTTTTTACAAGTAGTAGGCTTCTGACATGGCTGTGTAACGACCACCGTATAAGATGAGTATACGTAAACAGAAACCGGGACATAGAATAGAGCGCTTAACAGATTTACGTACCCAGAATAACCATTAATTTAAAAAAGCTAATGCAAACTTAGTACCTACATAAGTTAGAACTTATTCATTTATTCATATACTTATTCATTCATACATATACATTTATACAGACGCTTATCGCCTGCTAGCCGCTGGTTTTTGAACATCAAAGTTACAAAAGTTTATGGGAAATATTTCGTGAAATTAATTACCCTTTCGAAAACATGAACTAAAAACTAATTTCTGAACAGACTATGCGTTTTCTAGACATGACACGACCTTAGGTAGACTCGTCAATCTGCAACAAACTAAGTTGCGCCTTTGCCGTGATTACTGGATTCTTTGACCTACTTTTGCAAAACTGCATTAGGCGTCACACTGCTGGATTACCTACTTCTACTTCGGTCTACTTATTTTTCTAGCTCGTTTAGTTTGAATAGTATTCAATAACCCTGTTTATGTTTGGTGGAAATATTGTGCGACGCCTTTTTTGTTTATACAGCTAATACATACATACATACACAAATCACGCTTTTATCCCTTGCGGGGTAGGCAGAGCGTTAACGATCGTAAAATTACGGTCCTTTTAGATGATCCGTGTATCACTGTAATGACAGTTTCTTAGCCTGTCGCCTAAAATTGTATCACACATGAAACCCTCGACTCCCTTAGTTGCCTTTTACAACACCTGCGGGAAGAAATGGGGTGATACTATTCTAAGCCGGCATCACACAGCAAATAACATTAAAAAATGTATTGAATTAAAGTGAATATAGCTTTCGTCGATCATAAAGACGTGATTTGTGTATGTACTTACCAAACAGTCTTCTTTTTCTAAGAAACCATAAAGAAGCAGTAATTTAGTGCTGCCGTCTACAAACCCCTTTTGCGCCGTTGGGACGTGAGTACTCGAAGTACATTTACT
Organism: Keiferia lycopersicella; assembly: GCA_029255805.1. Classification (NCBI taxonomy): domain Eukaryota; kingdom Metazoa; phylum Arthropoda; class Insecta; order Lepidoptera; family Gelechiidae; genus Keiferia; species Keiferia lycopersicella. The sequence goes on from JARACZ010000007.1 coordinate 10,689,092, forward strand.
GCAGATACTTCACTCCACTCGGTTAATGAGCGCAGCTATCGTGTAGACCAGCCTTTGTTTATAGCTAATCTACCTATTTAAGGGTAGTTAAGAACAGAGTAAGAAAGTAGCCCTGAAGAACAGATGCCGAATTGAAATTGAAACCGACCCCACCAATAAATGAGACCAAAAGTGTGACCCACTAATCGGATCTTCTTCTTCTTCGTGTCAATGGTCGAACTATATCTTTTCCTGCCAGTACGTGGCGACGGCAATGGCATTATCAGTCGCCAAGTTCAGCTCTTCTTTACTACAAGTGACTTACTTTACTAATCGGATAAAGTTACGATTTCTTTTCTCATTTACGCATAATAAAAGGCAACTTACTGACACATACATGTGCCGCCGTCATTATTATTTTCCTCGGACTTACCTAACATATAAAATGTTGCTTTTCACGAGGCAGAAGATTTTTCCAGGGACCGCGATGTTTTCGTGTCAAGACTTCATTAAGTGTCGACTCCACGAAGACACTCAATGTCTCCACGAATTAGTAGAGGTGGACCCACCTAATTAAACCTTTTGTACCTGACCTGACCTGAACCTTCTACTATTAGCTTTCAGAATAAATCCAACATAATTTACGTTAGTATAAAACTTAGTTGAGACTAAGATCTGACAATTTCAAAATTACGTGTAGGTAGACCAGCTCAGTCAGTAATGGTCGTTGGACGACTGAGTGTCCCATACGCAGTAAGAGAATAACAGACCAACGTACTTTCTCTATCTAAGACACATAATATCTATGTGTATTTAAACTGCATTTGCTAATCTCTTCATAGAAATGGGAGATCAACATCCTGTGGAACAAAATTGATAAATTCAGCAACACTGTCACATGTTTATGAGAGAAGTGATAGGTATACATACAGGCGGCGTAAGCAATTTGACGTAAGGTACGAAATCGTGAATGTAAGGGACTGCATACCGATAATAACTCTTTCTAGATTAATAACTTTACAGTTTTGCACCTATTAAATATAAATGGTGTGAAGATAGAACGGACATTTTTTTTTGGGAAATGAAAAGGGAAAAGACATTTTTCTACTAAGTACTAGGTACATTCAGTGAGTAGGTATTGCTGAATAGATCTTGTAAAATTAAGGAAAGTGTTCGTCTAAACAATTCAGCTATATAAGAAGAATACAAGGCAGAGCACACCGCCTGCAGCTCGTATGTGTACACGCGTGTATCGGTTGTAATTAGGGCTTGCATTCGAATATTCGAATATTCGAATAATTCGAATAGTAAACCAGATCGAATATTCGAAAACAAATTGGGAAAATTCGAATATTCGACCATAATCATAAACCTGTAATTATTTACAAAACTAAGCGGCATGGTATCAACACCCTTGCCGCTCCTTAACGGCAAATGTCTCTGTAATAAAAAAAAAATTACTTTCTCCGCGCGGTAACAAAATTTTGTTGAGTTTGTGAGTGTTTCAGTGTTTTTTACGGGGTCATTTCACTATTTAGAAAATAAACGTATGCTGTACTGCTGGTGCTTTATGCTTTTAGTGTAAGTAACACAATTTTACAAACCTTAAACTATAATTTACTGACTTTTTCTTTTCATTCACGGATTCTAACCTTGATTTTAAATTTGATTTTGTTTTGCTATTACGCAAAAATAAATAAAAACATAAAATCAATAATAATTGAAACAGCAGTGAAATCAAACATCAAAAATTTGAAATAACCATCAAACTAAACTATAAAAGTAATATCAAGAAACTGATAGATAAGAGATATAATATGACAATTCTGGTAACAGTGATTTGAAATCCAATCACTAAAATGGTAATTAAATGATCAAATTCTTATTAAATAAGTCGTACCTTATTGCTTTTTTTTCATTTCATTAAAAAATTATATCTTTTATCTATCAGCCTCTTGATATTTCTTTTGGTTTGATGTTTATTTCGAATTTCCGATGTTTGATTTCACTGCTGTCATAATTATTATTGATTTAATGTTTTATATTTGTTTTTGTGTTATTTTGAAAGTTTAAGAGTTTATTTTAGATTTTAAATACTCAAAACTATAGGTGATAGTCTCCTATTCATTTTTAAGCATATTTTTCGTGAAAATAAAGCAAATTTCTATTTAAATAACAAGCTTTTTCGTCTTTTCGAAATATTCGAATATTATTCGAATAATTCGAATAATCCTGAAAAAAAAATCGAATATTCGAATAGTGAAATTTTCGAATATTTGCAAGCCCTAGTTGTAATGTATGGGAATGTATGACCTACGCAACGCAAGCGGGGTGCCATCTCCCATACTACGCTATAATCGGTACGCATGTGTACACATACGAAGGCCGGTGTGCTCTGCGCTTACTCCGGCTATACCTACACTACAATGCATTAGGTGGATCGCACACTTGACGCACGACGGACCGCTAAAATATCGCAGCGGTCTGTCAGATCCATACTAGAAACGTCACTCCCAATACTAAAACCGCACTCGACGGATGACACTGCGATAGCGCTGCGTCAACAGCGGTTGAGCGGTTTTAGTATGGAAATTGACATTTCTAGTATGTATTATGTTCTAGTATTTCTATATGACAGACCGCTGCGATGTTTTAGCGCTCCGTCGTGCGTCAAGTGTGTGATGCGCCTCAGTACACCTTCCCCTAAGCCTCATATTAATTAAGTTACATTACCATTTTTGCTCCATCGTGCACAAACAGCTTAGAATATTAATATTATGGATTATCTTTGGCAAGCCTGGCATTATTGTTGGCGTATGTTGAGTACAATAAAACTGGAATAGAGCCAAGCAGGCCAAAGTCATAGGCACGGTCTTTGTAGGCCACAGTAATGTTCCTATATAACCTCCAAATAGGTAGTTAGTTACCTACTGCGAATCTTACGGCAGCCAGTAAGGCGAGGAACACACTTGACGCACAACGGAGCACAAAATTATCACAGCGGTCTGTCAGATCCATTCTAGAAATGTCAATCCCCATTACTAAAACCGCTCAACCTCTGTTGACGCAGCGCTATCGCAGTGTCATCCGTCGAGTGCGGGTTTAGTATGGGGAGTGACATTTCTAGTATGGATCTGACAGACCGCGGCGATATTTTTGCGCTCCGTCATGCGTCAAGTGTGATTCTCGCCTAAAGCTAATATCAAGTCACATATTTCTTGTCTGTATACTTTCTCGGTTTCTCCTAATAGTCAAAATCTTATTTTGAAGACGAAACGACACGAAAGCAAAACAAAACGTTTCAGAGTAAGTATAACTCATAACTTTATTGTGAAACCATAATACAAGTTTTTTAAATCTCATCAATCCGTACAGGGTGTGTATTACTAATTTTTAAAACTACATTTAATTAAAATACAAAACCTATGAAAAAACAAAACAAGAGCTTGTTTAGTTAGGAAGGTAAATTTTATTGCAATCTTTTGATATCGAACAACGAAGAAATGTAGTCGTTCCAAATTACACACCTTGACAGGAATAAAAATATGTTTCTCCTTTCTCGACGTCAAGGGAAATTAAATGGAGAAAAATTAAAGGTTCTATTTACAGGCGCTTTTCATAAATAATAAATGTAAAGACAACAAAGGTAGCTGCCAAAAAAAACAGACTCGATGTTTCTATTATTACATTTGCTACATTGTTACTAGCAGGTACATTTCTCCGGCATGTATTGTACTAAACCTTCCTCTTAAATCATAGAGTGATTCTATTAATATATCTTTATCAAAATCCGTTGTGTAGGTACCTACTTTTAAAGATCTAAGCATACATACATACAGACAGACGAAGAAAGAGAATCTGCTTGAGACTATTATATAGTGATTATTTTGTTGTGATTTTTCTATAGTCTTCTAACCAAATTTCTAAGATCATCGGAATAATCTTGAATTAATTAATATTCTGCAGAGCATATTATAGTAAAAACAAAAAAAAACAAAAAAAATTGGTACGCCAAATTCGGCGAAACAGCGAAATTCGGCGTAATCTACAGCAATTTATTTTATATAAAAATATTTTCGTATTATGTGACGTGTATTATGATGTTATTATACTTAATGTAGATTTATTACTGTTGGTAGAATAAGACGTTAGTAACACCTCGACTTGGTGACTCCGCCCTCTTTCCACGAAACTGTGCTTTGAACGATGAAATGTCGTATTATTATATGTTTTATTAAACTTGTGACGTTTTCGCTTTGAATATACAAATATAGTACTGTTGTTAGGCCTTTACACACTTCATGCATAACGCAGCGCTAAAATAACGCATCCATAATGCAGCGATCTGTCAGATCCACACTAAAAACGTCAATCCCCATATTTTGTCGCAACTGCGTTATTTTGACATCGACAGCAGTTGATCGGTTTTAGTATAGGGAGAGACATTTCTAGTATGGCTCTGACAGACCGCTGCGTTGTTTTAGCGCTGCGATCATCGCATGTAAAAGATGTCACATTAAATATAATTTTTGATAGACAAGTCGAAACTAGTCTAGTTTTTGCACCCCAAAAAACGGAATTAGATGCATTTTCTCTTTCAATATAGTTATAGACTCAAGTGGGATGTTCAAAATGTGCAGCAAATGCAGAGAAAACATCTTACTCCCAAGGGAAAACGGTAATAACAAGCGCATCGCTGTGCGGTCCGCCAGTTTGATATAAAAAAAATACTTACCATTAAGAAAACTATATTAGGTAATGTGTAGCCAAAAGAGTCTATCAAATCGTCATGTCAAGTTAATCGTTTCCTAAGATGGATTGACTTAGCCTCGCTCGGCCGTGACCTTCTGAGCCCGGTAAGGAACGATATTGAACAGTTGTACTACCGCTAATTCATTTTGTTTCATGCGAAAATCTGCCACTTATTATATCTGTATCTCACGTTCTACTTATCGAGTCCCACATACCCTAGTAAAGTAAATTCACACATACCCTTGGCCGTAAAATCCTCGAGTAATCAAAATTTAAAAACCTGTGGTTAGACCAGTCGTTTGGAACAACCGTACATGGAACCGAATTACGACGTTTCAGAAATTTGCTCCCTGGTCTAAGTTTGAAGGTACATTTACCATTATAAACATAAAGTACCTACTTAGACTAGAGACGTGATGCAGTTGCTCAGAATTTGTGTTATAAATTACTAGCGCTATTTCACTACCAGTTGATTTCCCGTGGAAATAAGACGTTTTCCTGCCATACACCTTCCTCTTGAGGTATGTAATTACTACCTATTTGAAAAAACCGCATCAAAATCTGTTGCGTAGTTTAGAAGGAGTTAGCGGTGTCCATGACACGCAAAAAGCGACTTTATTTATACTGTGTATTGATTGGTGTTTATACACGTGGTTATCACTCCATTGCATTCCTAATACATAGAACACCATCTCGAAGTAAAATTTTATGACACCGGGTGAAAGAAATGGGATAAAGCTTGTTTTGTAGCGTACTTTTCGCACGTATGAAACATAAACAATGAATAAGGATAATAAAACTAGATTTTTGACATAGCATTTCAAAATGAGACACCACAACACTCCTTTTATAAAACTTTCAAGGAGTGTTAAAAATCAGGGTTGCCTTACGACACATTACATATTATCACCAAGAGAAAAAATGCATTACTTGCATATCGTGTGTTCCACACGTGTTCAGTGCTTCAAACACACTCACATTTGACACACACAAACACATTGATACATTTAAAAAAAAAAAACTGTTAGTAGTTCTACACCCCTTTGTTTTCAAAAGTACCTACCTCGGTATATCTTGTTCTGATAGCCTGGATTCTGTTGTCTATCTGCAAAAGTTAACAGCAATTCTATTAGGAATGTATCTAAACAATAGGTATTTAAAAAAAAAACACTAATTTCATGTTTCCACTATAAATCACATTAGAACTCCTTCGGATTTCTTAAAAACTAGGGTTTCGACGCGGTAATGTAGTCATGGATCCATCTCTACTGTTACCGATAGAGAAGCCTGTAATTTGGCATAACGCCTGAGAAGTTATGTTTATCCTAACTTAATTCGGCTGCCAATTCGGGTGCCTAGCCTAGCACCCCCCAATAGGGGGATAGACGGCCGTGTTACGGACTGTTGCGGCAGTTGATGATAATTTAGTATCCACTAGCGGACCGCCCAGTGGTTGCTTGCGCCTGCTGCCTGTTTTCCCATTGGAATAAGAGGTGTGTTATACATAAAAAACACCGCATCAAAATCCGTTGCGTGATTATAAGGAGCTAGCGGTGACCAGGACAAGCAGACAAAACTTTTTTAAAAAGAGAACCGATTCAACGGACGTAAAAAGTGTGAACCTAGATTTTTCGTCGGTTAACATTCCTAAAACCTTCTCCTAAGGCAAAAAATACTTTTCTGAAAATAGCACCAAATCTGAGGACAAACATACATACATACAGGTCAAACTGTGAGCCTCCTTTTTTGTAAGGCGGTTAAAAGTATAGTAAAAAGCGGCTTCAATTTTTATGCTATAATATAATTAAAAAAATCTCCTTAGTACTGTGGCAACCCTGACAGGAAGCTGGCACGCTACTTCCGCCCGCCATACTTGTTCAACACAATCGGAACAATGCCGGCATTCATTGAAACAGTTTCCAACTTTTTTAATTATAAACTCTCAAATACTGCATTATAGTCTGAGCTTGTTTAATTTTTCAATTAATAATGGAGCGTATCGGACATACTTCCGGAGTCTGTATGAAGACAGTTTTGTAAAACACTTCCTACGAAGTACTCTACAGTTTTTATAATTAGTTTTGGACGTCTTGGTGAGTAAACCCCACTGGCCTGAAATTAGCTGTGGACTGTATGTTGCTACAATATTGGTGGCACTCATTGAAAATCGCCATTTTGGCGCTGGCAGCCCAGGAAAGCAAATACGAAAGTATCCGGAACTAAATAATTCAGTTCCGAAGTCGCCACTGTGGCGCTGGCAGTCAAGGAAAGCATATACAAATGGCGCTTCAATAGGGCCGCAAGGGCGGGCTTTATATGGGCAATTTAAAAAAAAAAGTACCCTTTCGAAAAAGTTGTCGACATAATTTATGTTGATATAATGAAAATTTTTTTTGAAAAATAGAATCTGCATTTAATAATGTATCTAAATATAATGTTTGTTTTGTAATTTATTCAGTATTTTAAGAGATATTCAGTAAAATAGGAATACAGGTCATTATGGTCAGTCAGTTTTGTTACCACCTTTGAAGCATGTTATCTCACAAAATAAAGTTAAACCTAGTTATTTTATATGTTTTTCGATTACTTTGTTTATTCAACTATCTTAAAAAAATTGTAAAATGGTCCAAAAGTCTTTATTTTTTTCAGTGAAGCAAAAAATAGGTCCGTTTGGTTACCCTGGTCACCAAACCAGATCATATTTTCATTTTTTTACAACAATGCGTTATAAAATTGTAACAAATATTACTTGAACTGATAAATTTACATTAAAGTTTTATAAAATAATACGGAAAACCATTAAAATCGTACTAAAAATATCAAAAATACGCAAATAACTGTAACCAAAGTAACAAAATGGACTGTCACAAAATTGTAAGGGTAGGGTTACACGCCGCATACTTATTGGGAATAAACTAGTATAACGTGCCATTGTTCATTGTATTTATATTGAGTATTTGTTACTGATTTTAGGTAGAGTTAACATCCAAAAAATTCTAATAATATAGTTAATTTGAAAATTCTTTATGTTTTGATTTTATTTAATAAATGAATGAGATTTATTTTATTATTTCAATACATATCTTTATGAGCTTTTGCCGAACTATTATTTTAATTTGGCACTAAAAGTCCGTATATATATTTAAAAAGATCACTTAAAAAGAAAACTGGAACATAACCAAACAAAAAAAACTAAAATAAAACAGTAACAAGCCTTTATCTAAAATATCTTATTTTTATTATAGAGCACCTAAAATAAACAAAATAATATATTATTTACAATTGGCACCATGTAAACTCAGCTTTAGCTGTCAGTTTTGTTACTTTGCCTGTCAGCATATAGGTTACCAGCAAAATGGGTAACAAAATGGAGGTAACATCGGACTCCGAATTTGGATTAAAATATCAGTAAAAATCGCCAAAAAACATTTAGTTTATCAAATTTTGAACACTTAATCTTCATAATTTATTGAAAATTGAAAACACGCGCTTAATAGCATGCCATAAAGTGTTCAAGAACTACAGTGGTAACTTACCCGACAAATTTTCTGAAACTTTCGTACGCACCTCGACTTGCACGTCTCACGATCCAGTTGCAAATGACAGAGCCACATCAAAATGGCCTATGGCTAGACGATTAAATAATGTTACTATTTTTCAAGAAAACCTACCAACATCTTTAATATTTTTTATTATAAATCAAGGTAACAAAACTGACGTTTCGTGACTGGACAAAATTGGGGACAATATTCAAAAATTATTATAAATTCTATTTCAACATAATATGTTGAAACATAATATGTTGAAACTTTAAATATTATTTAAAGTTTGAAATCCCTTATTTCGGAAGCATAAAGCATTGCCGGTTTAAAAAATTTAAAATGTGTGGGGGTCTTTTTGGAAGAATATAATTAAATCCAACCGTCTTTTTCGCAAACTGTGGTGGGGACAGCCAAAAAACTGGTTCGCCCTGGGGTATATTATTTAATATAAATTAAACTATAAATGATAGCACGAAATATGAAATGTTAAATAGCAGACTTTAAACTATATTTTTGGGGAAATATAAATAAAAAGTACAAACAATTAAGATAACACCTTTAAAAAAATACGCAATGTGGGGGACAGGTAAAAATCTGGATGTAATTTTTTTTTTTTAAATTGCCCTCATACAGCCTGAATTAAAAAAAAAAACAAATAAATACCTACCTCTGACTCTTTTAAAAAAAACAAATAAATACTTACCTTGATTATTTAATCTCAGCTAAGAATTGTTGTTGTAATTATTTGAAGAGCGCTCATCCTAATTTATTCATGAATTGTTTAGATGTTTCATTCGAGGTCAGAAGTTCTTGAGGGCCTTAACATAACTTTAACTTGTTTACAGTTCTCATAAATAATTCAAATATCTGTAAATTTTATTAAACAGAGATATTACAGAATGGACATAGGTGAGGTAAAAAGATACTCTTTACTTCAATCATAATCAGTAATTACTATTCTACTTTATTTGCCGTGTGATGCCGGTTTTGCCGTGTGATGCCAGCTTAGAATAGCATCACCCCACATCCTTCCCGTGGGTGTCGTAAGAGGCGACTAAGGGACTCGAGAGTATTGGTGTATTGCAATTTCTAGGCGACAAGCTGACAACCTGTTACTATAGTGATACACAACACATGTTTGGAAAACAATCCTCAAAAATGTTAGACGTGGCGATAGCGACAGTATTCTTACGGCTGTTAACGCTTTACCTACCCTGCAAGGGATGAAGGCGTGATGTGTGTATGTATGTATGTCTAAATACCTACAAGGTATGGTTTTTTAATACTTATTGATACTTTGGTATTTCCAAAGTTAGGTAGAGTTTCCAGGGCTATCGGTTTAAAGAAGAAAACTTTTCGGTGTCTAAATAACTTTCGGTACTAAAAAATTCGGAGTGGGTGTCTCGTTTCATGTTGCTCGTGTAGAGTTTTAAAACTTGTAGCAAGTAAGCCCTTATACTTAGTAAATATAACAAAAAGCGTTCTTTGTGAAATCCGATGAAAGTGACATTTGGGACGATCACAAAGAGGACACAACTTTGGGCTTTAATATTTGACACGCACTTAGCCATAACATTGTGAGTGTTATTGACATAGGATACAATTTACTTTATATTCTTTCGCTACAAACAGAGGTTTTGGAATCTTATACTCTCTGTGATCATTCATATCTCACATATAATGCGACTTTATCCCCTGGGTTAGGCATAGCGTTCACGGCCGTAAAAATACGATCGCTATGGCCACGTCGGTCAAATCCTTGAGGGCTAATTCAGAAAAACGGTGCATCACTATAGTGACAGCCTGTCGCCTAAAATTGTGATACACATAGAACCCTCGAGTCCCTTAGACACCTCATATGATACCCGCGGGAAGGGTATGGGGTGATGCTATTCACTGTGATCATAGTCGAAGATAATAGACCCTTGACAGCAAACTCTACATTCATTCCACCATCACCAATAGTCGTGACATTTAACTGGTACATACTACATACGACGACCGATGTGGCGCAGAGGTATTGTGACTACCTTTGACGCGGAAGGTTCCGGGTTCGGTTCTCAGTGGGTCACTCACAAATTTGATATTTATCACTTTGTGAATTTGTTGCCAGTCTGGTTAGGACATTGCGGGCTGAACCACCCGATTGTCCGTAAGAAAGATGGCTCCATGTTTCGGATGGAACGTTAAATCGTAGGTCCCGGTTGCTGTCTTACTTAGACGGCGGTCGTTACACATGTCACAAGCCTGCTACTTGTAGAAGGCGGTTGAAAAATTCTGACACTAGACTTCACTGAGTCGTTGGACGACTCGGTGTCCCACACGAAAAGAGAAAGAGACTGGTCCATATTGGCCTGGCCCTATTGAAGAGTATTTACTATACTTGCCACGTAGGCAAATCACAATCTCCGAGACCCGCGGGTAGGGTAGGAATGGGGTGATGCTGTTCTAACCTGAATAATAAACTCTACATTACTTGGGAACAACTGCAGCCACAATCGATATTACTAATGAACGATTCAACACTTGATATCAATATCCTTTGGCCACAGATTAATTGGATTGTGGTATCTTGAAAAGGCTTGCTTGTATACGTAGCAAGACCTTGAGACTGTTTGAGACTTACCTTACCGATGTGGTCTTGTAGGTATTAATGGCCTAGGCAAGCCTTGAACTACATAATTATTTGTTTCGTACTTCATAATAATAAACAAACACCTGTCAAATTTTGTTCTTACCTATTTATTTCTTGATTCAGGCTAAAAGAAATGCGAAATACCTAATATTTGACATAATTTAACTGTAGACTTCCAAATCTAACGCACGACGCTGCGCACTTTTAGCGTATCGTCAGATATCGCATGCGTCTGTCAGATGTATTTTAAATTCCCCATGCTAAAAACCTTGACGGATGCATCTGTCAAACAACACAAGTTTATCCGTTTCTTCTGCGCCAACGTCAGTTTTTAATATGGAGAATTTGAGATTTCCTCCATCTGACAGACGCATGCGTTACGGACGCTCTAGTGAGAGAGTTAGAGCCAATTTATATTTATTGGTTTTTTCTTTGCAAAATAACTGTGTAGCTATTGTTGTCCAGAATAAAAAATGAGTTTCGTTGCTCAGGCTCAGGTTATTCCCTTGTGTTTTTCTGCTATGCCACAAACACCACCGAATTTATTTGTCTTAGGGAAAGGCCAATGAAAAAATAACCGCTTACTTATTACATTCTCATTCTGTATCGTAAAATGAGAATAAAATATACATACATACATCACGGCTTTATCCCTTGCGGGGTAGGCAGAGGGTTAACAGTCGTAAGAATACGGTCGCTATCTCTGTCGTCTACAAATACGTGTCGTCTATGCCTGACAAATATTGAGGGCCGTTTGAGATAATTTGTGTATCACTATAGTGACAGGTTGTCAGCCTGTCGCCTAAAAGTTGTAATACACCTGAAACCCTCAAGTCCCTTAGTCGCCTCTTACGACACCCACGGGAAGGATGTGGGGTGATACTATTCTAAGCCATTTAATAAAATATACGTTTATAATATCATTATTATCAAAATTAAGAGCCACGCTCTTGTCAGTGGAGTAATTTCCATTCTTGTCTCATTCTCCTTTACTTCGATATTCAATCAGATATTTCTGTGTGTTTCAGAGAAGGGCATGTACCTGGGGTCGCCATGCGAGTTCACGTGCAACCCGAAGCTGCTACACGTGTACTGCGACCCCTCCACAAACACCTGCCAGTGCGACCCCAAGCACGGGGTCGCTTTGGGGGTCGCCAAGGGCTGTGCTAAGCGTAAGTACCTCCCTACACCCACACATCCCTCCCTTCCTACCATCACGGTTGCTATTCTACTGCAAGACGTGGGAAGCCTACCAGGGATACGCAATAAGCACTATCTCCCCTTCTCGTTATCCAGTCACTACCAACTATCCTCTTTAAGTTATTAGTGTTGACTCGCTCAGCTTCTACATTTTGTATGGGAGGTCCAAAAATTTCTGTCATATTTCGACCTATGCTCTTTGGGAAAGTTGTTCAATTTCATGGGCTGATTCACCCCTTCAAATACTTGCAGCAATTATTTTTTACACCCTGTACTAGGCCTAGTTTAAAGTAAGTACCTAGGATATTTATGATCTGCTCTAGCCTAACTTGAGCAATCTGATGCGGCAAACGCTAACAACATAGACATATTCAAGTACGTACCATAAACAAAGTGAGAAATACCCTCCCGACGCATAATGTCGTAAATCGTAAATATGTCCTAAACGCACAATGGCTCAAACGCACAAGGACCTAGACGCACAATGACTGACAGATTTCTTGAATTGAGAGATACCAGAATACTTCTTCAAGTATCGAGTATTGAAAGGTCACCCGGTTGCCCTAGTTGCAACCATAGCAACTAAGTTTATACACGGTATCGTATTGCACTGGCTGTGTAGCCGCAAATGTAGGCTAGCATGCCAAGTATGGCGCCTCATTCGTGTCGCCAAGTCCTGTTTTAATGGAATTTAATACTCTATAAATTCTCGTTTATGAGAACTGCGACTGTATCTCTATTTTACGCTGTTGTATTTGAATATTACTGTTGGTTTGTAGCATACAAAAGATTTTATGAGACTTTATTGGAGTACTATCGTAGAACTTAGTACATTACCGGTATTATCTTCTCATCCAATTCGTGGATAACTACTTATATCCTATTTGTTTGAACGCGTGCATGTAACTTTTTTGTCGTGTAAAATTCACGTCATGTTTAGCTATATTTATTTCTGTCTTTTCAAGTTTCTCGTTTTGGCCGTAAGCAGATCATTCGAAGAGCCTACGGTACAGTGTATACAAACCAATCTTTCTAATAAAATACACTGTGCCTTCGCTTCGATCTATCAAGATAAGATGAAATTGTTTCCGTCGTTATAATATTCAAACGAGGCAAGTGTTCTTGAGTCTCGAGTGAACATCACAGGCTAGTTAGCAGTTCCTTGAAACTAGATAGCAGAAGCGTTCTAGGAAACCTTTTCCTAGGGACTTTATATTTGCTTGCAAATTATATACCTACGGCAACATCATTTCCTAGCAACAACTTGCTTTTTCCCGTTTCTATCCTGATATTTTTCATTTCAGTACCTGTTAATATTTTTCCTTAACCTTCCTGTTTTCATAAGTAAAGAACCTACCTAAATTATGTACCCTTATTTGTATTTTTGTCCTTTTGTTAAACGATACGCGGAGGCCTGAAGGCATCAACTTTTTCATTATTACTTTTAAAGCGAAGGTTTATCTGCGATTCAAGAAGACTTTCCAGACGTCCAGACATAAATTAAATGTTGGGACTTCGGAATTCTTTCCGAATCTTATTCTAAACTTTTACAATAATAAGTGCCTATAAAACTTTTCCTACGTTTTTAAATTATGCTGCAAGTTTGGGCTGCAACAGGCAAGGTGAATTCGCTACATGGCTGGGCCATTAATAAAATACAAAAGTAGTTAGTACCTACGGGTAAAACTAGTGTCCGAAAATACTACGTACTCCATTAATCGTTTTTCGAAATAATAAATAGAAAAATAATATAGAAGAAAGTGTTTCGAAATAATATAAAAGAGAGTATTGGTGTATTACAATTTTTAGGCGACGGGCTGACAACCTGTCTCTATAGTGATACACATGTTTTCTGAAACAAACTTGGAAAACAATCCTCAAAAATGTCAGACGTGGCGATAGTGGCCGTATTTTTACGGCCGTTAACGCTCTGCCTACCCCGCAAGGGATAAAGGCGTGATATATGTATGTATGTATGTATGTATGTTTCGATGCCAGCCAAACATGATGACATCATGTCAAGAGACATGACGTCATCTCTTAACATTTTCATAAAAAAAAGAAAAGTACCTCATTTAACCTGCCAGTGATCATGCCCATTGCTACAGAAATGTAGAGCTACTTACGTACTACGTAATAGAAACAAATCAACTTCGTGCACATGTCAATAAGACAGCCCTCGATCGATGTATATGCTCTTGAACTCTTGCCTTTGTGTAGTCGAGTTCCACTTCTGTAACTTGTCTTTAGAGTAGATACTGGAGAAACTTAAGAACTCTCAACTCTTCCTAGAGGACTGATGCTAGGACGGAAGACGGAAGAAAATCTTTATAGAGTATAGTGTGTATGTAGGAATATACCAGACTCATGTCAGCAGCGCAGTAGACACTGGCCATTTGGGCATATGAATTTCCATAAATTCAAAATGGCGGATTTGAAATTTATGAAATTACTGGGAATAAGCAGCACATACCAGTCGCAGTCTAGTTTTTATTTCTTATTAATAATGTTTGTTATTTCTCTCCAGCGAAGAAACTGGGCGAGCAGTGCTTCTACAGGCAGACTTGTGAGGCGTTCGACCCTCACGCGTCGTGCGTCCAGGTCAACCACAACGCATACTGCCAGTGCAACCCTGGCTACCACAGCACTTCGCACTCCAGACCCACCACGAGGATCTTTTGCACCGAAGGTCAGATCAGTACCTTCAAGATTATCTTACCTTATTTGATAACTACCGTTTAGAATCTCGGGCCCACAGAGTCCCTTTGAGGCATGTGTGGACCGCGTGCGGAAATGTCCTACTTCTCCGCAAATGCTTTCTCTCTCTTTATAGGCTTTCCAGTCTGCAGCTATTTCCAACCAGTTGAGATCATAGTCGACAAGGAGACAGATATGACAGATAATCTTTCAGTTAGGAACCCGTTTAGGCTTTCTGAGATAGAAATATTTTTGTTTGTAAAAGTTATCGAGCACCAGATGGCCGTCGGAACTTATTTGTGTTTGAGACTTGATTTGATTAAAAAAGTTGGTGAAGTTCTTTTTGACCTACTCCTGATAAAAACAGCAGTGATCTTGCTCTGTACCATAGGTTTTTTCCAAGTTTTAGATATTTCATAGGTATTCGTTACTACGTGAGCGTTCAAAAATCAAAACAAGCAAACGCATTTTCTAGTTACTTTCAGCATCAGACCGCAGTTTTCACCAGTTTGAACGATCTCCCGCTTTCGCCATATCCTAAGTTATCATCTCCATCTTCCATCTGGCTGGAAGGCGTCCAACGGTACGCTTCCCGAGGCGTGATCTTCTCTCGAGAACCCGCGCCCTCCACCGGCCATTGGTTCTACGACAGTTGTGACCACTGCCACTCCAGTTTGCTACACTTTCGGACTACATCTGTTACTCCTGATAGCTAAAATTATTTGTGTAAGGAATATGTTTTCTTTTCAGACTTGGTGCTCCTGACGGCGGACATGCCGACGCTGCTTGGCGTGGCGTCGGGGATCTTCGTGCTGGCAGGCCTGCTCTGCATGGTGTTGCATCTTTACACCAGGGCGCGGTTCCACCCCACGCATCTCGCTGACGCGCGCTTGACGCCGCCCTGTCTCTATTCTCTTAATGACACAGGTGGGTACAAATGGTACAACCAAGATAAATTTGGATAAACCGAAGACACACCTAGGATGGTATGGCCAATCAAAACAAATTGGATGGACCAAGGACATACTTAGTGTGGGATATGGTAAAATATGAAATATTGCCGCAGGATGCCGGTTTAGAATAGCACCGCCCCATATCTTTCCCGTGTATGTCGTAAGAGGCGACTAAGGAATTTGAGTTTGAGGCTTGATGTATTGAAATTTTAGGCGACAGACTGACCTGTCATGGACATGGTGTAAATGTCCCTTATTATGACCGTTTATGCTTCGCTTACTCCGAAAGGGATATAGGTGTGATGTATGTGTGTATGAAGGAGGTAGGTAGGGATTTTGGTGCGCGTACTTTAGCCTTCTCCGGTTACCTTTACCGTGATTTCTACATTGACCTCACCTTCACCGTCACATTTAGTTTGGATTTCATATTGCTATCCTTGCTCTGATAGCACTCTAGATCGTGCTGGTTTGTTTCCAGGAGGCACCCTGAGCGCAACTCGCGCGTCGTCCCGCGCGTCGTCGCGCAGCGGCGCCACCAGCGGCACCCTGGAGATGGAGTCCAACGGCTCGCGGCGCACGTCGCGCCGCGGCGTGCCCGTCTCCGCCTCGCGCGCAGGTGCGGCGCGCGCCGCGGCCATCTTGCTAATCTCGCGCCACCTGAAGGCCGTAAGGCGGGACGGCGGCGCGCACCCGCCTAAGTGCGCCGCCAAAGGTGATCTGGATAATGTATGAAGCGCGCGGCCCCATTTTGCACGTCTCGGTGTTCGGGCAGCGGCGGGCGGTCCCGTAGATTCCTCGAATGCCCTCGATCCTTGAACACCTGTAACCCAAATTCAAACTGTATCCTTGCAACTCCATTCACATGATTGTCTAAGGCAGACTGTTGGGCATTCGGGGGTAGTCTGCGAGACGCATGAGACGGCCGGCGCGGCCTGTGTCCGTTAGATGTGGCGTTTTGGTGTTAGCGGACCGACGCTAGTCTGCGACTGCTCGACCACCACACGGTGTTCGTCCAAATGTGTTCTACATGGTTACTACCACTGGTTACTGCATCAAATTAGGCGTAATCTAACATATTTCCGTTGAATCTCTTACTAACTCAAACCTTCAAAACTAAGTTATATTCTAGTAAATTTTACTTAACCACATCACTGCTACGTGGGTTGCTACGGCGTAGCAATTGTACCTGCCTTCATTAACTTTTCTTCTTTATGACTGCATCTTATATTGATCATTCATTTACTTAGGTACCTACCTTTGTAATTTAAGAGGTTCCTATTTTCATGTAAGTAGGTAGCTTTTCTTAAAACAAGTATAATGTATATAGGTCAGCAAGTAAATTCCACTAATTACCGACAGCGCACGATTTTGTAATTACCTATTAAGTAGGTCAAGTATAGTCCTATTCTTTGGAACCTACTTTAGTATGAACAGCAAGTTAGTAAGTCAGCAAAGAATCCATCCACTTCTTTTCATGTGGGACACCCAGTCATCCAATGATGTAAACCCTGGTGCCTACTTGCCTAGCGCAAATGTTTAGTTTACTAGTTGTTGTTCTTACCCATCGTACTAAGTAACTATCTTATGCAAAGAAATAGAGGATAGCCCATCCTAATATTCTTAACATATTTGGACGTAACACTGTAATTTAAAAAAAAGCAGCAACGTAGTGGGTTTGTAAGTAACCGCTTGATGTGTGAGGCTTTCGTCGTATTGGCAATGTGGGCTATCTGAAAAACTTTAAATCAACAAACCTTGAAAATTGCGATTGGAAACTGACTTTGTCCCGTGGAGGTCAACAGCTGTCGCAAGACAAAATGGCGGAATTGCAAGATGGCCGCGGTCCAACTTTCCTTCTTCTTTCACACAACTCTACTTGTATGGTAACTAAACCCCAGGTGGTGTAAGATCACAAGTGTTGCGCTTCGACATCTTCTTCTAAGTAATTTGGAATCAGCTCTTGTGAAATGCATTTTTTTACACCTCACTGATATCACGCTTTAACTAAGGCTTTAACTCTACATCGCAATATTCACATTCTTCTGGATATCAGATGAAAAGACTCCCCACACACACACACACACACAGACTATATATAACTACCCACACTAGATCTACAATAATTTACGCAGTTAAGTAAGAGATCAAGAAACGCCTAGGCTTAAAATTTCACAAGCTAAGCAAGCATCGATGCTTCACGCTTCTATGGTTTACCTATCTATGTATTTTCTTCACTTTTCTGCACAGGTGTTGAGCTGAATAGTTGATTGTGCATGATACTGTATTATATTCGATCTGTATTTGTAAATTGTTTGTGATCACTTTTATAAACTATGTAATCATCTATCTTTCTTACAATTCACAGCTGATTAATTAGAATCGTATTTTAATTATTCTGTTAAGATTATCAAATCAACTTTATATGAATTTGCCTTGCCTATTTGCTACCAGTTATCAATATGCCTCCACAGTTTGTTCTTACCTTCTGGATGATAACATAATTGCAGAAAACAAGCCTTCGTCACGATTGCATAAAATGCTAACCTTTTCAAAGCTTAAATCACGAAACATAAATCAGACCGCTATGCAACGCAATCACATAGCAAAACACATACATCACCTTCAAGTCATCTGGTGAAAATACTAACCTATGTGTTTGCCCGTTTAGGTTCGCGACGTCCAAGTATAAGTTCTGTTCAGAGCAGTTCATCGTCGATAAGGAGTTACAGTGCGAAGAGGTGGGAGCGAGACAGGGAGCTGAAGGAAAAGAGACAGATGAGCATGAGGCTTGCCCAGCTCCACGACAAGATGAACAGCGGGAAGGACATCCCGAAGCACGCGCCCACGCCCTCGCCTCGGTCGCCTAACAACTCCACTGACGGACTGCTACCTTCTGTATGTGAAATTAGAGAAGTAAGATCATCCCAGTTCCTACTGTTTATAAACCTCCAACGACTTGTGTCTAAAGCATAATTCTGTAGATGGCACCTTGACCTACATTTGTCTCGTTCAGTGTATCGTTATGTGAAGTCTCTAACATTATAGATATCGTGTGCACCTTCTTACATTGAAAGAAACATTTTTCTATTCTATTCTCTTCTTATAAAACTCGACGAGTAGCTATTCAGTTCCTTGACTATGACTATATTTCCCTTCAGCCCTCTACGAAACCAAACTTACTTACTAAGCTTGATTGCACTGTGGCTAATCTTTTATTTTCAAATTTCCAGTTAGTCGCGAATCCTGGTCAGCAGCAGCTACAAGGAGTCGATGGTCCATGTTCGAGCTCATCACTTTACTGACATCAGGGGCGCACCAAAGTGAGGCGGTCCATGGATTCCCTGTCTTCGGACGGGTCCCCCGCCATTGCGTGGATGTAGACCTATAGACCATTTTAACCCAAAGTGCTTTGAAAATTTATTGATATGTGCAAGTGAATTAACTTTTTTAATGCGCCCTTTTCCGTAGTGGATAGACATTTTGAAATGTGTAAAATAGTATGTATAGAGCGATAAGGTGACTCTTCCGGTGAAGTGAGCCAACGAAGACAATCTCCAAGGTAGTTGTGATCAAAAGTCGTGACTTAAATAATAAGTGGAAATCGTCGAGAACATTAATAAATTAAAGTTACATCATTTCGAATTTAAGCAATAGAATTACAAACATGGAAAACTGAATTGAATCAGAAATATATGTACTTAACTATTTCTATAGGTATATTAAATTATCCCGCTTAGAGCTTCTAGAAAGGTCAAGAAATTTGTATAGAATATGCTCTCGAGTTGCTCGTATAGAACATTCTTTCGAGCAGTTTCTTGTATAGAACATTCTTCTTGCAAATTGCTCGTATAGAACGTTCTCTCGAGTTGCTTGTTTGGAACATTCTCACGAGTTGTTACATGGAATGTTCCTTCGAGGAATGTTATTTGATTTATATTTCGACAAATAGTTACCTTAATATATCCAGTCTGATATGGTCTAATTTTAAATGTGACTGCGTATCTAAGTAAGTAAATAGAACAACACACACGATTTTTATTTGAAAACTGCATTATTCTATGAAAAATAATGATGTACTTAGAATTACTGGTAAGTGGTATAGACAAAAAAAATGGACGTTTATTTTATGTATTATTTTTATTATTAGTATTTTATATGAACATAGTAGCTTTACCTAGACATTTTTATTTTAAACCATGTGATGATTGAAATGTTAAATTAATTGTATGAATTCGATGTTAATTATTGATGTTATTGTTATTTAGGAATACTAAATTAGCATAGCTCTATTAAGAAAAAATTATGTTTTTTTACAGATGTATGTCTAATGTCTCAGGTAACTATTGTTTAAGGAAATTATTCATGTGTATTAAGCAAATAATAGTTATATTTTGAACATTGGCAGCAGGTAGGTACAGTGCCGAAAGCAGTTCTATAAGACTATGTTTAAAGAAGAGCCCATACAATGTTTTTAAACATCGGTTTAGGGTACTACCATTTATCACCTCATTCTATACTTGTGAGGAAAAAACAGGAAAATCTCATGTTTTCAAAACATTGAACTAGTAGGTACGGGTTCTGGAGCTGAATTTCAAAGTCGTAATTCGATTCCGTGCACGGAATTCCGCAAAGAGTAATAGTGTAAATTTCTACTTCTCGATGTTTTTTATAGTCAAGGATATGTTTGAATTTGATAGGTTTTGTGTGAAACTTACAAATATACACTTTTACAAATATTCACAAAATTACACAACTGAATACCAAAGAATAGGGAACCTAAAACTAACAATGAATAACTAAAAAATAAACATAAAAAATAAGTCGAAGAGCCCGCAGCGTACTTGGCTCAAAAGTACCGGAAACGAGGCTGGAGTGGCGAATGATATACGTTGTTTTGGATGATTAAAACACAACCTGTGATTAAGCACAATAATTAATTGTAGATTTTCGCATGAATCAAATTAGGTACGATGTCTCAGAAGCTCAATTCCTAAAACGTCCGTTTTTGTTTCATGCGAAAATCTGTTCTAATTATTACCTATGCTTCTATGACACGTTCTAGTTTACTTATCGGTTTCTACATACCCTAGTAAATTCACACATTCCCATGACTATAAAAACATAGAGTAGTACATATTTAAAAACGTGCGGTTAGACCAGTCGGCAGGACTTTCGTGCACGGAATCGTATTACGACGTTACAGAAATAGAGCTTCAGATATTAAGCTCCTGTAATTTCGATAGATGTGCTTTCGGGTAGGGCTACCTCAAATAAGCCTCTTTTAAAATAGCTACCAACCCATACCACAATTTCTAACCGTTCCACTTACGTATAACTACATATGTCTGGCATCTGTTAATTTCTTGACAACCTAAGTTAAATCGTCGACTGATCACCGTTAGGCCCAAAATAGATCGAATTAAAGTGTACATAGTTAAATGCTTAGATAATAGACGATCGTAAATGCGATGTAGCATTAAGGACTCCTCTGCCCATTACTGTAAGAAGTAAAGTTACGTAATTAAGTAAATACCTATGAATCCTCTGATAGAAAGAAAGTACAAGGAAATAAACTAAACAATAATTCATTAACTGTATACATACCTATCTACATCCAATATACCTACGTACCGCAATAAAAGAAAAAATACAAAACGGATGCATCTAAGGCGTATCGCACACTTGACGCACGACGGAGCGCAAAAATATCACAGCGGTCTGTCAGATCCATACTAGAAACGTCACTCCCCATACTAAAACCGCACTCGACGGACGACGCTGCGATAGCGCTGCGTCAACAGCGGTAAAGCGGTTTTAATATGGGGATTGACATTTCTAGTATGGATCTGACAGCCCACTGCGATGTTTTAGCGCTCCATTGTGCGTCAAGTGTACGACCCGCCTTACCATCATCAACTACATTCAAAAGCGATGTAAGTCGTAACTTATAATGTGATGTATGCAGGTATGAAAATTAACCCATTAAATTTAATTATCGCGGTTGTTTACACTATTCATAGTTATCACCCGTGATCATGATGCTTGGCTTGCAACAGCGTCGGAATATCGGGAACTCAATAAAATGAATTCTTCGGTAAGAACCCGTTCTAATTATAACTATGAATAGTATTAACCCATTGGTAACATTTTCCTTGAGTGTTACGCAAAGGTTAATCTAATTTATGAGTCCCCGGAATTTACTAAAATAGCCTAGAAATGTAAAAATAAATAATATCTCTTGTACACTTGTTTCCAGTGACGCCGAAGGTTAACACCCACCTTTATCTAATTATTTATGCTGTGACTTTATTACGTAACAGATCAGCAGAAATATAAAAGGTGTAAAAATATTGGCTGCAAATATTTTAAGCGGCGAAGCAGCCCATGAAACTGACCAACTTTCCCCAAGAAACATAGGTCGAAATATGAGAAAAAAATTAAATTCAGTTTGCTCTGCCCTTCAGGTGTAAAGGAGGGATGTGTCTACGTACATAAATACATAGAGAAACCTACCGATTCTCGCTATGAAATGAACTTAGATAAAAGTGTATAGACGTAGGTGTGTAGTCTTTGTTGCCGCACGACACAAGCCACAACCGCATATCTCATATCATTTTCGTTTTATCAGTGTTTACGTAGCATACATAGTCTACCTATACATAATCATCGTCACGAGGAACAAGTGTGCAAGATTAAAATCGATCGATCATATCGCATAGAAATATTTAGAACTTCGATCCTGCCGTTCATTATGGTTCCTAAAAATTTAAGGTTTTTTTTTTATTTACCTAAGCGTAAGGTACCTACTTATTATAGTAAATCAGAATTTGAAATTCCACAATACCATTTCACAAAATATAACCTAACCTAACCTAACCTTGGCCTATCTATAGGTTGCAATCAGACAGACGTGATATTGGAACGGAGTTATATCTAAAGCATACCTACTAGTCGATATTTTAATGAAGTGAACTTCCCTACTTGCAAATAGTGGGTGATTTTCTTTGCGATATGCTCGTATTAATAGGAAAATACTTAACTCATAAGGAAAAATAGCGAAGTGGCATGGCCAAGCCTTATTGTTCAGGGATCCCCTATGTATGAGAATGTAAAAGCGTACTAACTTACATGTTTTGTACTGCAATCACTGCAATGTATAGAATAGTTAGTATTAGTGTACGCTTGCTGATACGATTCGAATAAAAGTAGGCGTATGGGCTGCTGATGTTATCGTCATTAGGGGCAAAGGAAATAGAATCAAAATGAGTCTTATTAATAACATAGCTTGTGATAGATTCTGGTGGTTCAGGTGATAGTCCAAACAAAATCTTACACCATCTCGATGGAGTCAAGCGCCCGCAAAACGAAATTTTCCCTGAAGCAAGAATACTTAGGTTGTATAAAAGCTTAAAAATGAGCTTGGTATTTCCAAAAATCCTTTATCTGTATTCCGAAATTCAAAGGAAATTAACACTTTGTACACTCGTATATTTCCTTAACTACACCTAAGTATGTATCTAGCACTGTAGCCATATTTGTCTAGCGTAAACTGAACTTGCTGTAACCATACCACACCCTCTGTAATGAATCCTCTTGCACTCACTCGCGTCTAAATTGAGTCTCTCAACCGACCCGAATATTTCTTCTAAATATAACTATGTCGCTGCAGATAGAACCAATGTTTATTCTACGAATCTCATAAATAGATTGTAAGTACTCAAAGCCACCACAATATTCCAGTAGAAAAGCCGGCTTCTGCTATCATCTGCGTGACGCATTTGACGATTATCTTCCAATCTTAAGATAAAAGGTAATGTATGTCTTAGTACTATACGTATAATGGTGACTATTGACGATCAATGACACAGCAGCCCATTTCCCCCATTATTTTGTACTTATTAAACGAATAGCACAAAAATGCGATTAAAGTGGTTTGGACGTCAAAATTGTTGTTATATCGCTATTTGGATGCCAATATAAAATGTCGACAAAATGGTTGTTTCATTTTTACCATGCTTGAAGTTTTTACCCTAAACCTAAATTACTTACGGTCGAACGTGTGGGTGTGGAACCCTAACCTAACCCTAACCGCACAAACAAGTAGGAATTTCTCTATTTCATGTGCACATAAGAATTTAGATTGCGTTGAAGTCTTTTCCAAGGCTCATTTCAATCAAGACATCAACGCTGGCTTGCTTTGAGCAACGTGGTCTTCCGTCCCGTTTCGACCCGAAAGGCCGCATTGAACCGTGCTTGCATACCTACGATTTAATATTCATGTAGGTAGTCAGTAATGTTCCTACCTACACAGCAGGCCCGTTTAGGTGCAGAATGTCCCTTTCGCAAAATGTCCCCTGGTTCCAAAATGTCCCTTTCTCAGAATGCTCCTTTCTCAGATTGTCCCCTTCCCAAAATGCCCCTTTCCCAAAATGTCCCTTTCCCAAAATGCCCCTTTCCCATAATGTCCCTTTCCCTTTTTTTACCGATGTAACTTACAAATAGCACTAAATTGAACCAGGTGATTCAGCCTGTTCTAATCAATCCGGAAAAATATCAAAAAGTATAAATTGAGAAATATTAACTTGGTAACTGTGTGTTCGCCAAGCATAGAACCTGATACTTTTGAATCTTTAGACCAATACTCATACCACTAGTTCCTAAAGCTTAGATTAAGGTGTGACTGTGTTTCGTATACAAATTTTCGGAAAGGGACATTATGGGAAAGGGACATTTTGGGAAAGATACATTTTGGGAAAGGGACATTTTGGGAAAGGAACATTTTGGGAAGGGGACAGTCTGGGAAAGGAGCATTCTGAGAGAGGGACATTTTGCAACCAGGGGACATTTTGCGAAAGGGACATTCTGCACCTAAACGAGCAGGCCCAGCAGCTTGATAACCTACTCTGCCCACTTACTAGAACCAACTAATAAATCAATCAGCACGCCACTTTCTTTTCGTTATATCTTTTAAACGGTGTCCCGACAAATTCTGGTTTTTGTGCGACAAATTATCGACAATTATTCTGCATACTCAAGGTCATGGAATTCCACATGGGCCGTGCTGGGGAGAACCACACTGATTTTTTGCATGTCGGGTCGACAAATTCACATGTTTTTAGAATAAGGGTCAGTTCACACCGAGACGCGACGCGGCGCGACGCTGCGCGCACATTTTTCAAAGAGCGACTCAGAATATACTTTATTCTCTACACGAAAAGATACAGATTACATTGTGAGAATTCAGATTACGTTGCACCACGCAGCACTGCGCCTCGAGGTGCCTCGCGGCGTAGCGCGACGTATCGTGACGTAGCGGTGTATCGCCGGTACAGCGAGGCGTCGTCCTGCTACGATTTTAAGATGCGCCTCGCGACGTTGCGATGCGTCTCGCGATGACGCGCGGCGTAGCGCGAAATCATTGGCCTCTTTGAGTATCGTCGCGTAGCGTCTCGGTGTGAATTGACCCTAATAAGTTATCAGTTACGTGGTGCCGTTCTCGTAATTCATGACGGGACTTGCTTCAGGAGAGGCTCTCTCCAGCAGGATTTGATATTGTTCCGTTTTTCTGGCTCTAACTACTCAATGGAACTACTGCGAATGAAATCGTCGGCGCGCCATTGGCTGCCCCCACATTGGGCGTTGGCCGAGCGTACGCGTTTCCTGAGCGTTCCCCCCCGCGCCCGCTAGCATCTCAGTTGCGGCCGAACGCCCGTGGAACGCGACGTAAGCGCGGCGTCTGCGCGGCGTTCACGCAGCGCCCGCGCGGCGCTGGACAGCGCGAAGCCCGCGCCCCGCAGACGGTGCGCTGACGCGACGTCCGCGCCGCGCCGACGCCGGCAGTACGCTCAGGAAACGCGTACGCTCGGCCAACGCCCAATGTGGGGGCAGCCATTAGTTCAATGATATAATTTACATTAACACTGTTGCACCCTACGATACGACTCCGACTGTACACCACTATAATTTGAAAGATTAAATTCGCCGTGCAGGGGTAACCATGCGAAAACGTCATGGAAGCAAAATGTCACGATGCGAATTTAACAAAAGCATGCATGTGCATGTTGAGTATGCTATGCTACATACAACTAGAGTACAAATGTATGGTTTGCATTGAGTGTAAAGAGTTATGGAAAGAACAAAACAAGTTTTTAAAGTTTCAAATCATTTATTGAATTTCAAGCTTGGGCTGTAATACCACTATGCCAAAAGATCTTATTTTTGAGACTTGGAATGTGTTTAGTCGACCTCCTCGATGGTGGGTCCGGCGCCGCCACCGGGCGCGGCACCTCCCGCGCCGGGCGCTCCGCCGGGGAAGCCGGGCATACCGCCGGGCATGCCTCCGGGCGCGCCGCCCGCTCCCTGGTACATCTTGGTGATGATCGGGTTGCACACAGCCTCCAGGTCCTTCTGCTTGTGCTCGTACTCCTCCTTGTCGGCCAATTGGTTGGCGTCCAGCCACTTGATGGTGTCGTTGCACTTGTCGAGGATGGTCTGCTTGTCGGAGTCGGAGATCTTCTCCTTGAGCTTCTCGTCCTCCATGGTGGACTTCATGTTGAAGCAGTATGACTCCAGAGCGTTCTTGGCCTGGATGGTCTCCTTCTGTTTCTCGTCCTCGCTCCTGTACTTCTCGGCCTCGTTGACCATGCGCTCGATTTCCTCCTTGGACAGGCGGCCCTTGTCGTTGGTGATGGTGATCTTGTTCTCCTTGTTGGTGGACTTCTCGACGGCGGACACGTTGAGGATTCCGTTGGCGTCGATGTCGAAGGTGACCTCGATCTGGGGCACGCCGCGGGGCGCGGGCGGGATGCCGGTCAGCTCGAACTTTCCGAGAAGGTTGTTGTCTTTGGTCATGGCACGCTCGCCCTCAAACACTTGGATGAGCACACCGGGTTGGTTGTCAGAGTAGGTGGTGAAGGTCTGGGTCTGCTTGGTGGGGATGGTGGTGTTCCTCTTGATGAGGGTGGTCATGACTCCACCGGCGGTCTCGATACCGAGCGACAGCGGCGTCACGTCGAGCAGAAGCAGGTCCTGCACCTCCTCAGACTTGTCTCCGTGGAGGATGGCGGCCTGCACGGCGGCACCGTACGCCACCGCCTCGTCAGGGTTGATGGACTTGTTAAGCTCCTTGCCGTTGAAGAAGTCTTGCAGGAGCTTCTGCACCTTGGGGATACGGGTGGAGCCGCCGACCAACACGATGTCGTGGATCTGCGACTTGTCCATCTTGGCGTCACGGAGCGACTTCTCGACGGGCTCCATGGTGGATCTGAACAGGTCGGCGTTCAGCTCTTCGAAACGAGCCCTGGTGATGGAGGTGTAGAAGTCAATACCCTCGAACAGGGAGTCGATCTCGATACTGGCCTGGGTGGAAGAGGAGAGGGTTCTCTTCGCGCGCTCGCACGCGGTCCTGAGTCGCCTCAGCGCTCTCTTGTTGGTGGTGAGGTCCTTCTTGTACTTCCTCTTGAACTCCTGGACGAAGTGGTTCACCATGCGGTTGTCGAAGTCCTCGCCTCCCAAGTGGGTGTCTCCGGCGGTAGACTTTACCTCGAAGATACCATCCTCGATGGTCAGGATGGACACGTCGAAGGTGCCGCCGCCGAGGTCGAAAATAAGGACGTTTCGTTCTCCGCCGCCCTTCTTGTCAAGCCCGTACGCAATCGCAGCAGCAGTAGGTTCGTTGATAATTCGGAGAACGTTAAGACCAGAGATGGTACCCGCATCTTTTGTGGCCTGCCTTTGTGAGTCATTGAAGTAGGCTGGAACCGTGATTACTGCATTCTGCACTGTTTTACCGAGGTAGGCCTCAGCTGTTTCCTTCATTTTTACAAGCACCATTGAGCTAACTTCTTCAGGGAAGAATGTTTTGTCTTCACCCTTGTATTGGACCTTGATCTTTGGTTTACCACCATCACTGACAACTTCGAAGGGCCAGTGTTTCATGTCAGCCTGGACAGTAGCATCTTCGAACTTGCGGCCGATGAGACGCTTGGCATCTGAAACAATTCACATTGACTGTTGTAAAATGTTGTTTATAAAACAAAACCATTTGTTTTTCTTATGAATATCTCAGATTATTTTTATCAGTCACTTTGTTCAGAGACTCTAGTCTAGTTTATTGGTTATCATCATGATCAGAAGCCCAGTAGCATTAGGGTGACCTTCACTGAATTATAAAGTAGACAGGGAATACAAATATCTTCATTGCCAGACTAACCACCCACACAATCTACTTTTACTAAACACACTGATTTATTGTGTAGGAGAGAATATGAAAATAGACTCCAGTAAAGTAAATATGTTCATAATATTAGTCAAAGTATACTTTTCGATTTACATATTTACAGATAATGTAGGAATACAGTTTGGGAAAAGTATAGTTTTCTAAATACAAGCAAACTGCATGTAGTATTCACTAAAAGTTTAGGTATAAGAAAAGATGTTTAAAGGCTAATAAACAACTTTGAGTTAGTAAAGCCATTAAATTTAACCTTGCTAGTGTTAGCCGAGGTCACCCTGTCTGCCCCCTGTTAGCAGGTAGAAAAATGTCGGGAAATTTAAATTGAATTAATGTATCTACTACTTTTACAGTTGACGCAACTACTTGTGGTATCGCATGGTACTGCTTCTGATGTCGCCAATCTGGTTCAGGCTTGTTACCTAGATTTTGTTGTATTCATCTAAAATATCTTACCGAAGATTGTGTTGTTGGGGTTCATAGCCACTTGGTTCTTGGCGGCATCACCGATGAGGCGCTCGGTGTCGGTGAAGGCGACGTACGAGGGCGTCGTGCGGTTGCCCTGGTCGTTGGCGATGATCTCCACCTTGCCATGCTGGAACACACCCACGCACGAGTAGGTGGTCCCCAAGTCGATACCAACAGCGGGTGCTTTTGCAGCCATCTGGAGAAAAGAGGTTAGGTTAGCAACGGACAAAGTTCTATTGTGAATTTGCCGGATGTAGGGCGTAACGTGCGCGAACAAAGAAATGAGGTTACCGTTACCTCGTGTGGGAAGTGTAGTGTAGTTTAGTAGCTAGACGTTGTACATTTTAGGATATTAGCATAACGCGGGCAAACGTATGAGTAGGGCAGCCATAATGGAAAATCGATGCGCACGCATCGGTACGAACGTTCTCGAATACTTTTCGATGGAGCGATTTCCCGGAATTTTTTCAATAGCATTTATCAGACACATTGCATCATCCCGGCCGATGACTGATTGCACAATTGTCTCGGTTTTGTGTGTAGTTCGTCGGTAAGATACCACGTGCTATCTCCCAAGCCTGGAGACGCCGTGGGGCAGGATGAAGACAAAAGAATTATTTAGAGAACGATTTATACGGAAAATATAAATACAACAAGACAAATATGGATAATAATTGATGGAATTCAAGTATTTGAGTCATAGATGCGATGACTAATCAGGAAAAGAAGTTCAAAGAACCTCGTGTAGGAGTTGGGTCACGCCGATTACCAAAACCAATTTTTCACGAAATTTGAACAAACGTCACGAAAAATAATTACGGAAACAAATCAAACATGTAAAAATAAAAGTAAAACACCACTTACTTTGTAAATTAACTAGTAAATTCAGTCGATAACTTATCTAACAGTACACTCAGCAAACGTGCGCGATTGACGGCTTCTTTTTCAGAAATAAGATGGCGTCCATATGCAGAAAAGTTATATAGGATTGGGGGGACGTCATGGACGTCACTGGTTTCTTCTGGAATATTCCAGTAAATCTACCAATCGTATTGTTTCTATTCAGACTCGGATGCTTCTCATTGGTTGGATTTCGTTGCAGCTGTTCTTTGTCTATGGCACAGCCATTTTGCGGCAAACATGGGATGGGCGGCAATTTGATGTTGAATAGTGATGTCTTGAAATTATATTTTTTATGTGACTCACAGATCACTGATGATACAATCATTTTTGACAGATTATACACGGTATTCGTAAGAAAGAAAATGGTACTGGTTGAATTGTAGTTGTAAGAGTACAATTGATAACAGCTGTGTGTCGACGTGCATTGTCTGAATAGAAAAAGCCAATAATATGTATTATGTATTTGAACCCTTATCAATTATGTAGCTTCGAATGTTATCACCATATATTTGACTCATGGGTGTCGTTAGGGGTCTCATACAATGAAGGTTTTTTTTTGGGCTGATAGCAGCACTAGTCCGAACTAGGTGGCACTATTTCAAATTAAAGAACTGTCAAGTTTTGTGTAGTGCCCAACAAAACGTATTTATTACCCCAATCTGGGGGAGGCCCATGACCTGCAGTGGACTGTTGTGGCTCTAAAAGTAGAAGTAGCGTTACCTCTATTTAATGGGATTTTAATGCTTTCAATGCTTTATTATTCTCATAAATAGAAACAAGATTTTATACAATTTCATAAGTTAACTTATTACCATCATCTAGCTACCTAACCGCCATCTACTAGGAACTAAACGAACAACAAAGGCATTCCCATTTTTGGCGATGGGACTCGTCATCAAACGTTTATAAATTTCTAAATTAACTTCCTCATTTTTTTGTAGGCATGGCGATCAATCACAGATATCAGAAATTGAGTATTCTTCTGGGTATAAATTATTTAGGCGACAGGCTGACAACCTGTCACTACAGTGATACACGAATCATCTGAAGGGGCCCTCAATACTTGTCAGACGTGGCGATAACGACCGTAATTCTACGATCGTTAACGCTCTGCCTACCCCGCAAGGGATAAAGGCGTGATTTGTGTGTGTGTGTGTGTGTGTGTGTGTGTGCGTATAAATCACTCTAGGAGATCTGTCACATTGCGCCTACAAGATTTTCTAGTGCTAATAATATAACTTGATACCTGTGACGTTTGTCAGTTATGGATGTTTGACATTATGGATCTATGAAACGTCACAGGTATCAAGCTAAATTTTATGAAGTACAGTCAAATAAGTTTTGTGTTGTTTAACCGCACATACATGGTTAACACTATATCACACACTACTTCCATACTAACGACATAATATATTGTTTGTGTTTTCTTTTCATGTGTCTTCTTGTTCCTGTACTATTTTTAAGAAGGTGCAATAAAGTGATACATACATAGACATATCACGCCTTTATCCCTTGCGGGGTAGGCAGAGCAATAACGGCCGTTAAAATACGGTCGCTATTGCCACGTCTGACATTTTTGAGGCTTGTTTTCCAAGGTTGTTTCAGAAAACACGTGTATAACTATAGTGACAGGTTGTCAGCCTGTCGCCTAAAAATTGTAATACACCAATACTCTCAAGTCCCTCAGTCGCCTCATACGACACCCGCGGGAAGGAGGTGGGGTGATGCTATTCTAAGCCGGCATCACACGGCATAATAAAGTGATCATACACATACATACTATTTCGATATAATCTAACTATGTGAAAAAAAATATACACTGTCTAAACGCGCGTTTAATAACACCGTAAAGAATTTTTAAATTGTACGTTAGAGGTAGACGACTCAGATGAATTTTAAGAATTAGTTGCTCAATGAATCAGTTGAACTTCGTATAAGATGCATCACTAGTACCATAGACAATGTTCACATGACATGACTACCATGAATTTTCGAACCAACACGTAACCGAATGTTTTGCGGTGAGTTTTGAGCGAATAAAATTATGAGAGAGAGTTCAAGCCACCTCTCCTCATGCTCTTTTTGATGAAGATTGCCCGCTAGTTGCCGCAGATTGGTAGAACTTGAGCAATGTCGCAAATCAGACAAACTCGCGAACACCTTTAAAAATATTTATTAAGTATTAAAACAACACTTATTACTTAAATATTTTAATAAAAACAGTCCATTTAAATAACAGATGAGCGCCAATCACTTGTGCTTATTGAAAAATATATACACACAAACCTTTATTAGCATTCTTTACTTATCAAAAGTTTATAAATTTCCTCAAACTCACAAATTGCAAACACGCAAAGTATAATTATATTCCCCCATTCCCCAATTTACAAAATAATCGCTACAATAGAGTAGAAATTCAAATAATTACATACATAAAAAGTATGACACGCTGAGATATCAACCTCACAATACAAAAAGTTGACTAGAAAAACTAACTTGTTTCATATCTACAAATTAAATGCGCTGGATTTACCTTATTACATGTCTTTATTTACTAATTATTTGGCAATATTCCATTTAAATCCATTGTCTTTTAATAACAAAACTAGGGATAAGAATGAAAGCATTCTTAAAAAAAACATAGGTATACCTACTACGTGGACATCTTTTTGTACTTTTTCTACAACAATATCCCGAAATATAAGGTAAGATCATAAACTTCCATAGAATAATACAAAAGTAAATTTCTATGTGCACATTAGTTCATCGAGCGCATTTCATGATTGGACTCGATTCAACGTTACTGTCTTATATCGCTAACATAAAATAGCTAACATAATTTTAAAATTGTTTACAATACAAAATAGGTAAAACACATGTTCTGGGATGATCTTAAATTCAGCAATATTCAGAACAGCTCGGCGCTGCTAAGAAGAATTTAATGTCACTTTGTATGTCAACATCCGCCTAATTTAGGATGTTAGCCCATGCAAAAGAATTTACTATAGTCTGTCAGTTTTGGTACTTATCTTTTTGTAAACAAACTTTGTATGAAAGTGACACTTCAGAACTTTCAGTTTAATACAAAGTTTGTTTACAAAAAGATAAGTACCTAAACTTACAGACTATAGTCTATAATTTCATGCCCACATACACACTTTAAAAAAACAATACCCCTCTTCTGAGTCGGGTAAAAATTGACGGCGATATCTTTTGTTAACAGTTAGTCAGTAACGTGGAACAGAGTCTATTGTCTACTTAACATCTAGGTAACTGGAAGTCAATTTCTCAAAGGTCGTAATTCGGATCGTAGATTATTAGCAAATTTTATGCGGAGTGTCGGTGGCCAAGAGGTCTTACAGTCGTGAGATCCGAGTTCGTTCCCCGGCGTGTACCAGTCTGCTCTTAAGGAAAGCTGAAGTGAAGGAAAAACATCGTCATCTTCTTCTTCTTCTTCTTTTCGTGTGGGACACCGAGTCGCCTAACGACCTGATGAACCCTAGTATCAGAATTTTTCAACCGCCTTCTACAAGTAGCAGGAAGTAACATCGTCATGAAACTCACATTCAAATAAAATTTGAATTCAGATGATATTTAAATGTAACCTAAGATTCGGGCCAGGTTAGCCTTTGGGATGGTAGAGGTTAGATTACCGTCGCTCTGTGTAAAAACTTTCACGTCAAATCCCCTAGGTTAGGTAGCCGACCCCGACAGATAACGGGACAAGGCAAGGAGAGTGATGAATGATGAATCGAATGATGACATTAGAGAAATTGATCTCCAGATTGTATGCAGTGCGGTATCACGCGATCCTAAAGTACGTCTGGTAGGCGGCGCCGAGCGCGGTGGTGACGAACCACGCGAAGCAGCTCCACCACGTCGCGAACCCCAGCACGCCGCGGTACACCTCCTCAGTGAACACCTGGGGAAATAAGAAAATTTTATAATCTATAAATACTCAAGAATTAAGTACTTACTAAAGACGAAGCAGTATGGTCTTAGACCTTCGCCTGTCTAGAATGGACAAATTGAAAATTCCCTCAAGCAAACATACACGCACATACATATTACGCCTTTGTCCCATGCAAGGTAGGGTAGGCAAAGCGTTAACGGCCGTATAAACTAAACATAAAATTTTCATAGAAAAAACAAGACCAAATATATGACTCGTGCAGATAAGGAAAGGATTCCGAAATGGCAACATTATTTTTGTTTCTCTATCAAACAAAATATTTAGGGTCCTTGCTTTATTTGAGCGACTTATATATAGAACAGATTTTTTCTGCAACGACGTCGCGCCAAGAATGTGTGGCTGATTCAAATGTTCTCTCGCTTTCAAAAGCGCTTGACTCTGGCACATTCCTTATTTTCAAAACGCAACATCGAAGAAAATTTTAATCGTATTTCAAAATCGGCGCCAGTCATAATTTAAGTAATAAATTATTATTGAAACATGCACTAACCATTTTCAAATTCTCCCAAGCGAGCTGAAACTGCTCCACCTCTTCGAAACTGCTGGTGACCGGGCTAGTGTTGTTCTTGGCGGCGCACACACCCTGGCTCTCGTAGAATAGCGCCGTCCAGGAGAATCCACCTAGCGTCTTGTACATGAGAGCCAGATACAGGCACATCACTATGGGGCATACGTATTGTAGAGCTACCACGCAGAGGTAGTAGAAAACTGATGCAATCTGTAACAAGAAAATCGTTGTTTTAGTTCCACATTGGGCGTGATTAAGAGAGTGAAGACTAGAAACGACAAATAGGGATATAAACTTTTTGTTAGAAAGCTAATATAAACGAAACAAGCGGAAAAAATTCACGCCACCGATGATTTAGAGTCCCATCGGTGGCGTGAATTTTTTCCGCTATCGTGAATCTAGTGTTTTTTTTCGTGAATCTAGTGTTTGATTAAATCACCAAGTATTCGAAATAACTATCTTGTGGATATTTCTACAAATAGTAAACATTGATAAATAGGGAGTTCTTGAGAGGAATTTTAATAAAAGTGGAAGGCGACGTTTTTAGAGTGGGATCCCTAGTCACTGTTCTTGTTAATGTGATTTATTAGCGCCTCCGCCCGCTGTAACTCATTTTCCTGTGGGAACTAGTTGTTTTCCCGGCAAGTATTACAGACGTAAACCTTCCTCTTAAATCTCTCTATATATTAAAATAAACTGCATCATAATCAGTTGTGTAGCTATTATTCATGATACACTAAGAACACATTGTGCTTAGTTATTTTATTTTATTAAATGAGTTGTTTTTGTTTCAATCATGTTTCAATACAGTTATGTCATATTTGGATCATTCCCAATTTAACAGCTAACAGGTTCCTGCCAAAGCAAGAGTCCATTTTCCTATATTGATACCACTTAGAGCTGTAAGGACGGTAGCTTTGAGGGATACCTTTTTCTGCAGGTCAATGTTGGTGGTCCTGCCGGCCTCCTTGGCTTGCGCGTGGAGCCTGCGCTGCGCCATGTCGAGGTACGCCTGCAGCTGAGGCGGCATCAGCACCAGAACCAGCTGGAGACTGTCATAATACCTTCTTCTGCAGGTCAATGTTGGTGATCCTGCCGGCCTCCTTGGCCTGCGCGTGGAGCCTGCGCTACGCCATGTCGAGGTACGCCTGCAGCTGAGGCGGCATCAGCACCAGAACCAGCTGGAGACTGTCATAATACCTTCTTCTGCAGGTCAATGTTGGTGATCCTGCCGGCCTCCTTGGCCTGCGCGTGGAGCCTGCGCTGCGCCATGTCGAGGTACGCCTGCAGCTGACGCGGCATCAGCACCAGAACCAGCTGGAGACTGTCATAATACCTTCTTCTGCAGGTCAATGTTGGCGATCCTGCCGGCCTCCTTGGCCTGCGCGTGGAGCCTCAACTGCGCCATGTCGAGGTACGCCTGCAGCTGATGCGGCATCAGCACCAGGAACAGCAGGAGGCTGTCATTATACCTTTTTCTGCAGGTCAATGTTGGTGATCCTGCCGGCCTCCTTGGCCTGCGCGTGGAGCCTCCGCTGCGCCATGTCGAGGTACGCCTGCAGCTGACGCGGCATCAGCGCCAGACGCAGCACCACCGTCACCACCACCAGGATCAGACGGAGGCTGTCGAACGCGTCCGGAGTCATCCTGAAACGTTGTACAAGAGAAAATGAATATTAATCAACTGTTTTGTGTAGTATTTACACGATCAGTTGGTCTGATGAAACGGTACTATAGATTGGAGCGGATTTGATTGGGTCAGAAGTTATCAATTTACATGGTGGAAATCTATTGGTGCATTCTATTCAAAGGTAATTAAAAAATCTGTTGTGAATTTGTGATGAAGATGCTTAGCTGTGGACGGTACACTGTTATGATGATGATGACTTACAATGGCTTCTCCATGCCTGAAGACCCTAACGGTGAGGTAGTGCCTGGTAACTGGACGCACCCACAGCAGCACCAGGATGAATGTCCAGCAGTGGACAGAGTGGACAGAGTGGACACTTACAGAGGCTTCTCCATGCCGCTGAAGACCCTAACGGTGAGGTAGTGCCTGGTAACTGGACGCACCCACAGCAGCACCAGGATGAATGTCCAGCAATGGACAGAGTGGACAGAGTGGACACTTACAGAGGCTTCTCCATGCCGCTGAAGACCCTAACGGTGAGGTAGTGCCTGGTGACTGGACGCACCCACAGCAGCACCAGGACGAACGGCATCGCGAAGTTTATATTCAACAGCAGAGCCTTCACTTTGTTCTCGCTGTAGTAACTGGAATTCCAAAATACATATAAGGTGTAAAAATATTAGCTACAAATATTTTAAGGGGTGAAACAGCCCATGGAACTGAACAACTTTCCCCAAGAAATAGAAGTCGAAATATGAAAAAAAAATTTGGACTGACCATACCATTTGTATGAGAGGTCCACAATATCTTCTCATATTTTGACCTATGATGCCCGCTTAGAATAGCATCACTCCATTTCTTACCCGTGGGTGTCGTAAAAGCCGACTGAGGGACTTAGGGTTTCAGGTGTATTACAACTTTTAGGCGACAGGCTGACAACCTATCACTGTATCACTATACACGAATTATCTCAAACAGCCCTCAATATTTGTCAGACGTGGCGATAACGACCGTAATTTTACGTTCGCTCTGCCTACCCCACTAGGGATATAGGCGTGATATGTGTATGTGTGTGTGTGTGTATTTTGACCTATGTTTCTTGGGGAAAGTTGTTCAGTTTCATGGGTCGGTTCACCCCTTAAAATATTTGCAGCTATTTTTTTTACACCCTGTATACTGTTACTAACTTTCGGCAACTTCGTGCGTGACCGTTCCCAGGGGTGGCAGACGGTGGCGAGGTACCGAAGATCCTTCATAGCAGAAATACTCTTGAGAAGTGCAGTCACCCAAGAGCATAGAGGGATCCTTACAAAACTAGTGCGCGAACGAATCGAATGTTTTCTTACTCGTTGTAGAAACCCACGGATTCATAGAGGGTTTTTTTTCAATTAATAATAAATTTCTGTATATTGACTATCAATAACTGCTAATTTTTCAATCATACATTGATTATTTTGACCGAAGGACCCACTGCCCCGCCTTACCCCTTCGTAGTTACGCCACTGCATTTGAGTTTGCTACATTTTATGAATGGGTAAGCAAGGCCGGGGGTGGGGGATACCTACCCTACATGCGACTTCCGAAACACAAAAACATTGTTGGTATAGAATACCTACTAATGATGTGTGTTAACACTGTTAAGTATCCTAGAAAACATGCCAAATATTTCTTCATATTTCACAAAGGCATGTTATTATGATAAATAATGATAATAGAAGTTTCATAACTACTGTGAGTCATACATAGGGTTATTGTGAATCACATTACCAACAACAATATTTAGGAGCATGAATGAAGAAACAGGTCTGTCAGACGGTTGTTTAGTTTTGCTCTTGATTTGAATATAAATATTTGGCCAACACGGTAATAACAGAACGTTATGGGCACAGATGGTATAGGTATTAGCTTGGGTATTCGGGGTAAGATCAAAGTTTAGCTACTAAGTATATAATAATATGAAATATGAAACATTTTGTGTTTAGTTTAGGCTGCAAATAAGCCTTTATGGCTTCCGCAACCTTTAGTTTAAGAAAAAATTTGAAACTCTGCGTGATTAAAACTTTAATAAAAAAAAAAAAAAAAAAGTACTAATACTTCTACAGCCACAACAGTCCACTGCTGGATATGGGCCTCCCCCAACCGCTGCGCTGTATTACCATACCCATCACGCTTGTCAGGCGGATTGGCGAGCGCAGTGAAAGATATTATAGATTTTCACAGAGATCACTAATGCTCGATCTCTGGATTCACCTCTTATTTATTTATTTATAATAAGGAACACCAACAGTATAATATATTTTACATTCTTTAAAATTATTTCTAACATTATGTTCTAATATATATACCAGTTACAGGTGTACACAGCGTTCTCTATAAACTTACAACAGTAAACATTAGTATTATAAGTACTAAATTGTGGGTAATCTTTTAACAACATTACTATATTGGTTTTATAATTAAACTTATATATTCTTATATACCTCTTAGTCGACACCCGCAGGTAGATATAAGGTGATGCTATTCTATGTCGGCATCACACGGATTTTAGAGCTTAGCTAAAATTATGAAAAATAAAACATATAGCATGCGGCGCATTGCGCGGTCGGTGTGGACCTGTATCGCCTGAGCAGCGCATGTGAAAATTGTCATGCTCGGGCGAAAAACCGTCCACACCGACCGCGCATTGCGCCGCATGCTGAGCGCGGCAGTGAGCATCTGAGGCTGCTCGGCCGGTGTGTACGCACCCTATGCCGTATACAGCTATAACGCTCGGCCTATCCGCGAGGGAGAAAGGCGTGTTGGTGTGTATGTAAAATTCAAGGAAAAAGATAAATTCTTACTTTAAAGAATCCCAGTGCATCCTAGCAACTCGTAATCCAGGGAAAGTAAACAGTGCTCCGATGAGAGCCGCCCACACCGCAAATGAGAACTTTAGGATCAATTTTGATGCCGGACCTCTGAAAACAAATACATAAAATTGAATTGATAAAAGATTATTATTTATTATAAGAGAAAACTTAATTTTGCCAGTTAATTCTGTCCTGAAACTATCTAAACTGTATAAGACATAACATAAATATACTTTATATACTTTATTACAGATAAAACAAGAAAAGGGCATTACAAAACGAAAACAGGGGGTACAATGTAGGCGGTCTTATAGCTAGGTAGTTATTTCTGCCAGACAACCTTCATAACTTATAAACTGTATAGTAACAAGAAATTATACAAAATCCTAAAACATTACAAGAGCAGGATTCGAACCATCTATATTATTATTATTATTATATTTTATCAGGCAGGCAGTTGTAGCAACTGATAGTGCCTGTATCCCACTGTTCATAGTTCACTTAGTCTTTTCCATTTTTTTTTATGATTGTCAAGTTTGTTTTTAAATGCGTTGGTGTGTTGTGTATTAGGTGCATCATCGTGCCGACGCTTAAACCTAGCACAGGATATTGATCTAAAAAAGAGACTTCTTCTATCGTCGATATGCGTACATTTTACTTTTGGCTGCCAATTTTTTATTACTTTGATATATCTGTCAAGCTTTGTAATCAGACACTTACACAGAAGACAGTCCCGAGTTTTCTAAGAATTTGGAAGCGTTTTCGTAGAAGCTGTCATATGCTGGATCCACTCCGACCTCCAAGTTGGATTCATCTACAATCAGCACCATCATAGCGACTAACAGAAACGCGCAGAATGCTACGATACACGTTGACCGTTCGCCCATTGATTCTTCGCTTGTAAAGTATTGCTTGGTGAGAGATAGCAGTATTTTACTGTGATAATGGTTAAGGTAACTATATCTTATAAGAAAAGGTAAATTTGGTGTAACGGAAATAAACAATAAATACATAATTGAATTAAAGTAAAAGAAAGAGTGTACTAGAAGTTAGTTAAGTATAAGTACATAATTTTGAAGCTTAAGAATGATCTCACACAGTCTGTAATGTCTATAAGGAAGGATAAACACCAAAGGAAACCAAGATGAGGAAAAGACATATATATGAGTACATTATTTATTTGTGTAAAATATATAATGTACTCAACTTAGTGTTTATTATTACATACATACACATATCACGCCTTTATTTCTTGTGGGGTAGGCAGAGCGGTAACGACCGAAAAATATGGTTGCTATCGCCATGTTTTATATATTGGTGATTTGTGGGCGATTACGCCATTTATTATTATATTGTCATTCTTTACTTTAAACTTCTCTAGAAGTCTATTTCAAGCTCTCCTAGGTTTTTTAGCTAAATTTATTTGACATTGAGGGTTACTTTACTATGTAGATCACTTCCATTACATCCTCATCTCTCTGTATTGTTTCAGTATCACTTACGACTGAAGCTACCTACTTTGGTAACCTTCTCAATAGCCTTTTAATGGTGCTTGTGTTCCTTAGGGCACAAACACATTGAGATATTGGCATGATTAGAACCCAGCAGTGCATCAAATCTGGAAATGTCTGCTCTTCTCCAGTCATTGGTTATTTCATGCAATCTAGGCTCTACTCTGTACCATTCCACCTTGATACACACACACAGACACACCATTATATACCAAAGTTGGCAAGGCAAATATTTATTTGCCTGTTCATGGATTTTTTCGAGTTTGCTGATTCTTTTAATGTTATCTGCAGATTTATTGTATGAACTATTGTAATACATGATAGTTCAAAGTTTTTTTGAATTGTGTTACATAAAATATTTGTTTTACCTATACTTTTACCATTCAGTAGAAATCATTTTTGAAAAGGATACAATGAGAACATGACCACTAAGAGGCACCAGACCATGCTGAGGTTGAATTCATCCTTCAGTGGAAAAAATGATGTGTACACCTGGAACATTATAATTATGTTTCAAAATAATAATAGCATTCTTTATTGCACACAAGAATAAAAACAAGAGGAAATAACAACGAGAAGACAGTAAGTACAATAAGGCAGCCTTAATGCTAAAGTAGCATTTACAGTTAGTTGTTTATTTAATTCGCAATTTCAATACCAGAGTAGAAATAACAACTTATGCCATTGAGATTTACCTACCCAACAAAAATCAGTACAGTCCACAAAATCAGAACTATAGGTACACTGAGGTCTGTATTTATAAATCACACTCAACTCTGAGATCATTCTCAAGAGCTGAGTGTGGTTTATAAATAAGGGCCTGAAACAATATAAATATTTGCATCATGTGAAATACTTTTACAATGAAAATGTTCAAACTTACCTCCG
Source organism: Keiferia lycopersicella (assembly GCA_029255805.1). Lineage (NCBI taxonomy): Eukaryota > Metazoa > Arthropoda > Insecta > Lepidoptera > Gelechiidae > Keiferia > Keiferia lycopersicella. The sequence goes on from JARACZ010000007.1 coordinate 10,729,812, forward strand.
ACATAACATACACAATGGCTGTGTATAGTGAGAAATCTACAATCCAGAGGTACTCTGTATAAAACCTCAAATGCACCACATCCAATGGCGTGACCGGCGCAGTCTCCAACTGTATTTGAAGACTTCGAGGCACATGAAACGTCTCCGGCTTCCCATTGGGCTCGGATTTACCACCTTTCTTATTTTTAGGCTTATCTTTGGGGACCCCAGCTAAAGTCTTCAACTCGCTGTTATCAGGGTACAGATACCTGTACAACCCTTGAGAACATAATAACCACCTCGCAAACGAGTAACTGCTCAATTTCTGGATCACTGACACCATGATAAGTGTAATAACTAGCTGAGCACCAAGTAACGCCTGCAAACGCAAATATTTCAATATTATTAAAACTTTTCGCCTCTTAAGACTCAGCGAAATATTTTATTAAGCATACACACCATTTTATATAAGTTTTCATTCAGAGTTATATCTATTCTTGGTCTAAATCTGGTAAATTATTTTTGTTCAAGCGGAATCTATAACCTCAATTTCTGACACCCACACGAATAATACGACCAAATAGCGCGATCAAGCCAAGTGTCAAGTGAGCAGAAGAAAACATAACTTTTGTACACAACAGAAAGAGACAGCATCGTCAATATTTTATACTTGTGTGTTTGCCGGTTAGCGACAGAAATGAAAAAATTTCGACATGAGTAGTATTTGCAAAGAATGCTATAAGACATAAAATAAATAAATATAAAAGTTAAATATATGCCACAATTTACAACTAATACTTTGAACTCTGACCAAAGTAAAATATGGAAATATGTAAGGTCCTGTTAAAAATAACATACCGGAATGTTGTCGTTTGGATTGTCGTCAAGTCGAAAAGGTAATATTTCTCATAGCTATATTTATAAATACTTCTCATTTCAATGAAAGAGACAGACATATTAAATAGAAAGAGATAGGTGAAATAATGTTGCCAGTAATATTTGGTCACCACAGTTTCAGGCACAAAAGCGACCACAAAATCAACGATATTGCCTCATATACTCATATCGTGGTACCTACCGCATATAGTGATAGCAGCTGCTGCATGCAGCCACTGCGAGATCATACTCAGTAAAATATGGAGTTCGTTCGAGATATTCCACTATAGTATGTAAAATGTAGGATGATCCCTGTGACGTTTATGACCTTGGAGCAAATGTTATGATTATGACATAGGTTCAATTTTTTCGGCCGTTAACGCTCTGCCTACCGTGCAAGGGATAAAGGCGTGCTATGTGTATGTATGTATGTATAAGTTCCATTTCTCTAGTAAACAAAGGAAAATGGACCTTTTGTCATTCAAAATGTATCAGCCGACTGAGTTGGGTTGTTGTATGTGAGGTCCAAAATTTTTTTCGACCTATGTTCCTTGGGGAAAGTTGTTCAGTTTCATGAGCTGGTTCACCCCTTGAAAGGAAGTCAGTACTTTTCCAAACACCCTGTATTATGTGGATAATAAGACTACTTCTTTATTCTGCATTCGGGGAGATTATAAAGTCTTGCGATGGCATCCCTAAACATATGTCCGCGTTGCGCACGGAATGACGTGACGAGTCGAGTTGCTGGAAATCATTCACGATTTCTTATCGATTGGCGATTCGTAGGCGATTAGGCCATTTATTTCGGTTTCGTCGCCGCTAAAGTCTGCAAGCAGACGGATACGACGGAGCCATTTGTTTTAGTTCTTAGGAATAGTTTGTTTTGCTGTAAGTGGAAGTGAAAATCGTGCAAAATGGGGTCGTTATTCCGGAGTGAGGAGATGACTCTTTGTCAGCTCTTCCTACAGAGTGAAGCCGCTTATGCCTGCGTGTCTGAGCTGGGGGAGTTGGGGCTCGTCCAGTTTCGTGATGTAAGTGAATTCCTTGCATACACAACACATCTATCAAGTAAACGTAGACGCCCCCCTTTACACAACTGGGAGGCGCATTTTTGAACATTGCGTTGATATGATGCATGGAATATCTATCCCCGATGATACTCTTGATTAGATTCCGTTGATACCCTCGATTTATTGAGTTTATACCACTGATAAACCATAAAAGTATTCACTTGTGGGTTATTTGCTCTTCTGAAAATCAATTATACATTTTCCTATGTATGAAGCATGCTTGCCTTCTATTTAATGAAAAACTCACACACTATTTTAGTACAATATGCAATAGTACAGCAACAGATAAACCTTGGTTGCAGCAAGTATATTCAATCTGATAGGATAATTTCATATAATCATAAACAGCAATATGTCTCTATAAACCCTGGATAAACTACACCACCAATAAAACTTGGCAAAATGCATTAAACTCTTTGAATGCTACTATATTGTGATCTAGTATTTGCTCGGTATCAAGATTCCACCTTGTTACAAATTAATATGATAGAAGGAAGATGAAAATCATAGCATTTCCTCATTGTGTGGGTTGATCTGATATAGAGTGAGGTAGTAAATAAAAGTATTATTTATCATCTGTTACAAAGTATGCCCTGTACTATTTTTGAGACATCTAGGAAGAAAAACATTTTGCTATTTTCAGTCAAGATGTAGTACACTATTTTATATGCCATAGAATGTGTATATGTAGGTAATGATGGGGTCATATTGCTGTTATTAATTGTCTGCTTCCATTATTTCACTTTATATAACATGGATTCGAAGCCAAGATGGTAGTGTAATAAAAGGTGAAGAATGTGTGTTGAAAAGATGGAAGGAGTATTTTGAGAGTTTATTTGAGAAAGAAGACGTAGCGCAAGAAATAATTGTAGAAGAAATAAATGAAGTTAAAATTGAAAGCGAGATTGGAATGGATGAGATCGTAAAAGCATTGAAGAGTATGAAATCAGGTAAAGCTGCGGGGTATGATAGAGTGTCAGTCAAAATGCTGAAGGCTGGCGAGGGTGTCGTGGCTAGTCAGCTGTACCTCCTTTTTAACCTTTGTTGGAGAAGCGGTCGTGTGCCAAGTGATTGGTGCAAGGCTGTTATCGTGCCATTGTACAAAGGAAAAGGGTCACAGCTAGACTGCAAAAATTACCGCGGTATAAGCCTCCTCAGTGTTGTCGGCAAACTATATGCAAAGGTGTTGATTGAAAGAGTGATTAAAGAAACGGATGAGAAAGTATGGGATGCTCAGGCAGGATTTCGCAAGGGGATGGGATGCACGGATCAGGTCTTTTCTTTGCGGTTCATAGCTGAAAAATTTCTGGCTAAAAGCCAGAAAGTCTATTGCGCGTTCGTGGATCTGGAAAAGGCCTATGACAGAGTGGTGAGGAATGAATTATGGTTGGCACTATCCATGCATGGGGTGAACGGTGTCTTGATACGAGCACTGAAATCCTTATACAAGGATTCCAGTGCTTGTGTCAGGATAAACGGGGCGTACACTGAACTGTTTAACATCAAGAAAGGTGTTAGACAAGGATGTGTAGCGTCACCATGGCTGTTTAATCTGTTCATGGATAGTTGTCTGTCAGATTTGAAAGTAAGTACACGTGGATTAAAAATGGAAGGTTTACTCGTCAAATGCCTTCTCTACGCAGACGACCAAGTCATACTTGCGTCGTCAGCTGAGGAGTTGCAGGAGATGGTAAATATTATGAATGAAGCTTTGAAAAAGAAAGGAATGAAAGTGAACGTAAGTAAGACGAAAGCTATGGTATTTGAGAAAGATGATATTATGACAGAGTGTAATATTATGATAGAAGGGGAAAAAGTGGAACAAGTGAAAGAGTTTGTATATCTTGGATCAATGTTTACGGCAGATGGGAAGTGTGACAGTGATATTGAAAGAAGAGTGAATGCCGGCAACATGGTGAATGGTGCGTTGCACACCTTTATGAACAGTCAGAAGGTGTCTAACAAGGCTCGTCTGGCTGTGCATAGAGGAGTGTTAGTACCAACACTTATGTACGGCAGTGAAAGTTGGGTATGGCAAAAGAAGAATGAAAGTAGAATAAATGCAGTAGAGATGAGATCATTAAGGAGCATGATTGGCGTGAAATTGAATGATAGAATACGAAATAGTGTAATTAGAGAACGTTGTGGCGTAAAAGAAGATATAGTGACAAGGATTGAAAAGGGAATGCTAAAGTGGTTTGGTCATGTTGAGAGAATGAATGAAAGGAGATTGACGAAAGAGATATATAAGGCGAGTGTTAGAGGAAATGTTGGAAGGGGAAGGCCGCGAAGAACCTACCTGAATCAAATCGGGGACGTTTTAAAGAAAGGTCAGGTCAGAAGTACCCTAAACCGACGAGCGTGCATGAAAAGACTGATGAATGTAGAAGAAGCGAAAGAAGTATGCCAGGATCGTAGCAAGTGGAAGGAAATAGTCTCTGCCTACCCCAACGGGAAAGAGGCGTGATTTATGTATGTATGTATAACATAGAATATACAGTAGAAAAGTGTCAGTAGTTGAGGTACGAATGGTTTGTTGTGACCACCAAAATCCACTTTGTTAACTCCTAAACTATTGAATATTAAATATAGTTAATTAAATAGTATCTGCAGTGTGTTTTAATTTATCCTTTCACATACAATATGTTTGTATGTCTTATTTGACCAAAAACCCCTAATTCAACCACATGCAGCTCAAATCATCAGATCGGTCCGTGATTAAAACATAGAAGATTATTATTGTATTATATTTCTCACAGAAATGCTTCAGTGTTATATCATATCTTTCCCCTCAAATAATGGCACAAGACAAGTAATCTCACTTGTGATAGTATAATTTTTACCTCACTTTATTATTTGTAGAGTAAATACCACTACTACATTAAAACATCAGGGTTACATATTTATTCTTATCACTTCTGTTTGTACTTCTCAAAGCCGTGAGAATATTCAAGCTTGGGAATGTACTGAACACCATCAGAAAATTGCAGAGAAGTTGCTCCATTTGTTAATCATTTTCCTGAGGGAATGAGACTCTCTGCTGGCATGCAATCCTGCCTCTGAAACCACTCTTATTTAGAGGCCCAAGACCAAGACGGGTGGCGCGAAAGAGGGGAGACTTTTGCCCTGCAGTGGGACATCTATTAAGTTATCTAATAATACGCAAAATACGCAAAATATCTAATAATAAACAAATTACATTAAAATTAGTTGGATATGTCTTTGAAAATCAACTTTTAATTTGTGTACATATTTATTAGAATTCTTTTTTTGGCCTGCCATTAACACTCGGCCTAGCCGGCAAGGGATAAAAGTGATATATGAATGAATTATTTCTTTCTCTGTCTGCTATATTAATTTTATATGAAACAGTTTTAAAAAGGGATAGAAAAAGATAAGATAAATAAATTTCTATACTAAATGTGTTTAGTCACATGATTTAAAAATATGGGATTTTGAAGAAAATGTTATATAAATTGTATGTCATGTGATAAATTAAGCTCTGATTAGATAGTTAATGGTGATTGATATAACAAATAATTATTGACCTGATTATTGGTAATCCATCATTGTATTATCAATAAAAATGTTACACCTTTTACACAAACTTTTGCTAACCCAATAAACTGTTGTCATCCTATGCATAATATTCACGTAATATACCTAATAATTGAGGCAGTATTTACATAAAATTACTATACTAACTCTATAAAAGCCATACAGATAGGAAAAGTATTGCATTACTTTAAACCATACATTCTGTCTGTTACTGGGCTGTATTATAAACAAAGGTCAGAGATAGATACCTATTATTTTATTGATAATATTTTTGTTTCGAATAAAATAAATATTAAGTTATTAAATAAATATTAATTAAATTAATATTAAGGAGCCCATAAAATACATGGGCTTATTGACCTATTGTATATATATATAACGAGCGGGTACGGAACCCGCCGAGCGCGAGTCATTCGCGTCCTTGACTACTTTTTAAACTTTTGTCTATACCACCCTCATTAGCATGAATTTTGAATGTGTTTGAGTAAGAAAATCTCACATTCTTCCCCCTTTGCAGTTAAATCCGGACGTGAACGCTTTCCAACGCAAATTCGTCAATGAAGTCCGTCGGTGCGATGAGATGGAGCGCAAGCTGCGCTACCTCGAGAAGGAGATCCGGAGGGACGGCATCCCCATGCTCGAAATCCCGGGGGAATGCCCAGAGGCGCCGCAACCCAGGGAGATGATCGACCTTGAGGTATAGTGAATAGTATTGCTTGAGTAATAAGAATCTCAGAGACCCAGAGGACGGCGTCCGCATGCTCTTGATCCCGGAGGAATGCTCAGAGGCGCCACAACCCAGAAATATGATTGATTTTGAGGTGGAAAAGGATTTATTACTGTAGTAATCGGAGACCCAAAGGGGTCTCATCCCCTCGAGGCTCTGAGGGAATGAAACTCGTTAAAATAAACAAATGAAAAATATGGACCTCAACACAATCACACCATTTGAAATACCTTTGCAGCCCGTAAAGTTTTTTGTCCTTGCATTCGTTAGTACGAATTTACGTCCTAGTAAAATTGTTAATACCGTAGGCACGTGCCTATGTACTAATCATCAGAAAAGCGTTAAATCCTCATGATGATTGTGCCAAGTACCTAATGGTGAGAATAACATTTCACGCTCGCTACAAACACTACATTCTTCTGTTAAGAGATGTAGATTTTCTTTATCAACTGAGTAAACATTTCCAAATCTCTTGTAGTAATACTATGATCTATCTGCCTTGCAATGAAAGATGACTAAATGACCTATTTTTTAATTCTTAAATTACGAATTCAGGAAGTGAATACCTGTTCACCTCTGTAAAGTTACAAGTTTTGTTTTTTTGGAGGTACATTAATTGTATCATTATCACCAACAGCCGACATCTGTCTATTGCTGGGCATAGGTCTTTTCTTTCTAGCGCCAATTTTTACGGTCTTTCGCCGCCTTCATCTAGTATAATCCTATTACGGCCACGATGTTGTTTGACAAGTGGTCAATTGAATTGAAAAAACAACATCTGCAAAAATTTTAAAGGGCTAACCAGTCGATGAAACTGAACAACTTTCGTCAAGGAGCATAGGTCGAAATATGAAAGATTTGGGCATCCCATACAAATTGATTTTATTATTTACAGTTGATTTTTTACACCTTATGATTTATAGAGGGGAATGTGCATGTTGTACTAACGAAAGTTCTCTTATCCAGGCAACCTTCGAAAAACTGGAGAACGAACTTCGAGAAGTGAATCAGAATGCTGAAGCTCTGAAGAGGAACTACTTGGAGCTCACTGAGCTCAAACACATACTCAGAAAGACCCAAGTATTCTTCGACGAGGTATGTTCCATGCTAATATGTTTACTAACTCTTCCGCTGTGGGATTTTCGTAAATTGACTTTGTAGTTTGTCTGTTTAAAAGATAACATGAGATGAAGATTACTGTTTTATAGGTATATACATCTGTATATACCTTAATCTTAAAGGAAATACGGATCTCTGCAGGATTATCAAACAACAGTCATTAAAACTCAAGCTCACGAATTGTCAATTAAGTTTTTATGCAAACAAAGTCACATGATTTCCTTAAAAGTCAGGTGCCTGGATACAGGAACCTAAACAACCTTGATAATCAAAACTAATCGTTATTTTATGACGGTAGTGTAGGTAGGTATGCTTCTACATAGCGGTTGCCAGATTGCCAAAGATATACTATACATTCATTTAGGTATATCGGATAGATGGTAATGGTAAGATACTCACTACGACTACATGATAATAGTTATGATCGTGTACGTAATATGTGAGCAGAGCAGTATATATTTTATATTATTTTACAATGTTTGACGAACTACGTCAAGCGACCTTTGACGATTAATTACATATTTTATAAGTCAACTGTTTATGTTGTACTTCAAACAAGTAATTTCAGCTTCTGGATAATTAGCGCCTTCAAGAATCTACAGAAAGATCTTACCTAATCTACAGCTCATTGCTAAGAGTACTTTGTTGTATAAAAATTCATTTGCATAAAACTGGCATTTCCATAAAAAACTATGGCCTATAGTATCTATTGGTACCTGAATCTAATTATATAGATGAGTTCGCAAACAGGCAAAACCAAGTGAATGTCAATCAAGGCAACAGGTTAACAGTACAAAGTCAAGGTGAAATTAAACCTGCTGTTGTAGAAAAAAACTAGCTCCACAAGCAGTCCAGGCTTCTTATTTTTTTACATCATGTTTTAGTTTTAATTATTATAATTGTTTTTGGTCAATGTCTCATACATAACATAAGGTAATTATAATTTTATTTTAATCAAAATTTTCACGAAAATTGGCAATAAGCACTCTTTTTAGCAGTCTGATTCAATTACTAATAAATAAATTACTTATATATCACAAGCATCTAACTTTCCTGAAATAAGGTCAAGGGTCTTCCTTTGTGACTTAGGCATGTCTTTATAAAAGTACTATTTGAGCATTGTATGGGCTTCAAAAAGATTTAAATACTTTCAATATATTTGTTCCAAGGTCAATGTCACATTTCTACATGTTTGTTTATTTTCTGGTGTGTTCTGATCTGGGTAACCGGTAACATTTCAAAGACCAGTTTTTCTTTTCCATTAAAAAAAAGAAATTTACCATTCCATCAACTTTAAAGCCATGAACTGTGACATTGGTATTGGTCGATGAACTGATTTTGTCGCCATTTTGGCGCATGTGTGCACAAGATGGCGGACCCGTCTCGCGAGGAGGAACAAGTCACACTACTTGGGGAGGAGGGCCTCATGGCTGGAGGGCAAGCGCTCAAACTGGGGTATGCTCAGAATGACTTAAACCCTCTGAGAGGCGCTTTGACTTCCGACTTCAACACTATTTCATCTCAACTACAAGTTCTCTGCTGCCCTCACGATCTGGCATAACTACAACGGTTTAAAATTTTTCTTTTACAATTTAGGTCAGAAGTAAAATGTATGTTAACTAAGTAGAATCTGAAGCGGAAGTCAAAGCATGTCCTAGAGCGATGTTATATTTTGCAGCGCTTGTACTGTGACGCTGATACGGGAGTCTACCACTCACCACTCAGGCAAGCATTGGAGTCAGCCGGTTTATAGTATACCATCATCATAACACCTCTTGACTTCTTGTGTGACGGAATGACAGCTTAGTGTAGCACCGCAAATACATCCTTATATAATCGTGGGTTACGAGCGCAGAGAGCAACGGGATGGAGAGAATCGTTTTCGTCACCAATTTCAAGTTGATACTTTATGTAGAGTCCAACTGCAGCTCTTGAAATTGCTGGTGCTGCGACCCTCATTCGATCTCGTTGCTGCGGCGATCTCACCTCTAGTCTGTAGGTAGAAGCCCTACAAGCGTGCTAACCAACTGCTGCCTGAGTGAGTTTTTAACTAACAAAAAACGGTTTCTCTCGAACATAATTTATTTTTGAAGTCCATCAGGTTTTCAGGTCGCGACGTCGCGTGGACATTGTGTCGTTATTATTTTTATCCACATCCAGTCATGCTTTCTGTATTCCTGTCATCTTTGCATGTCATTATGTTTTTTATATTTATATTAAGTAGTCTAGACATTCACGAAATGAATATGAGAAGCAACATAGTTTTATTTAGTTCCGATGTTTTGGATTTTCTACACTGTATTTTAAACACTGAAAATTAGACACTAACAAATATTTGCTTTATTAGTTTAGTAGCCAGGTATAGCACTCGCGGGTGCAGTCACGTGTTGGCGCTACTTTTTTACTACAACAGGCAATGGATTACATTCTATAAGGACATTGATGTATCTCATGCGTGAAGTGTGACGTCTGGGCAATGTATGTGTTGTCTGTTGATGTTTATGTTTGTCCGTTAGCACGAAGGCGGTGCCAATACCACTGAGTCGATGACACGCGCGCTGATATCCGACGACCCGAACAGACATATCGGACACGTTCAACTAGGGTATGTATACGTGTGTACATACAGCACTAGAGTGACACTGACTCCACTCGACTTACTCCCACTCCTCTCTAATTCGATGCAAAGTGAACTGCAGTAATTCAACGTCCTATTTGTAAATATGATTCGGATAGTAACTAAAATGGGATTATTGCATTTCAATTTGACTTCGATAGTTTCAAACATAAACCAAAATCGACCTTCAGAGTTCACAATCTCGTAAAACTCACGCAGTTTCCATATAAATTAAAGATAAAGTATTATTAATGGAGCAGTTCGCTATGCTTAGCGGCATACTTTAAAAGATCTGTCAGTGCTCGATCACTCCTGTTTACTCGCTTGACATTTTTATTATTTGGTAGAGGTCGTCCACACACAAACCAGTCAATATTTACTTTACGTCATGAAGAAAATAATTGACAACAAACCGTATCTACCTCCATGGACGACATTTTTCAGCGTGAATGCGAACATCTGAAGGTTTTTGCGGTTTATGTGTCTTTTACTTATTCTGAATACAGATAAAAAGACAGAAAGCGCTGACTGAAAAATTCTATTTAATAGCGCAGAGATTCATGATACAAGAAAATTATATTGACAAGTTCAGATTGCATGTCAAATTGTTTTAATTTGTAAATATGCACTCAACCAGATTCCACTAAAACATTTATTTTTGTAATTTCACTAATATCAATATTGAAATCCCCTGACATTGCGAATACAGTACATACGTTATAGATAACAAAAAACTTATTTTTTGTCGTGTTAAAGATGAAATAAATATTACAAACTTAGCTCTAGTATGTAATGATAATATTTGTATTTATTTAGCTAAATTTGTGCTTGGTTTATTCCCTAGTTTACGGGATAAACAAGAGTCCCTGGAATTCCTGCCTTGGTTAGTAGTGTACAATGTAATTTTACTATCTGTAGTTGGGTCTAGCATGGTCGTACGTAGTGAGCTTGTATTTACAGGTGATATGAATGGTGTAAAATATAATGCTAATATTTTAAGCAACGATTCAGTTTATGAAATCGATCAACTTTCTCAAGGATCATAGGTCGAAATATAAAAATACCTCACATAGAAAATGATCCGGCCGGGCGGCCAACACATTTGTATGACTGACCCAATTTCATTATTCATATTTCGACCTATGTTCCTTAGGGAAATGCATCAGTTTCATAGAACGATTCACTTGAAATATTTGCAGCTATGTTTTTACAATTTGTTTACCTGAACAGCTTGTGGATACAATGCATTTCATGTTTTGGGTTATTTTATTGTGGAGGGCTATGATATTTTTTTGTACTGTACATATTTTCTTTGACACTCAGTTCGTTTATTACGGTGGTATATCATGGTTAACTCGGAATGTGATGCGTCTGTATATTTCAAAATTTCAATACTAACACCATTCACCTCGCTTTCTTAACTCACTGTCAATATGTCATTATTGTCAAACTCTTCATCAAACTCGAAGGTAACTTGGACTTCAAGAATAGATATGGACTTAGGTGCGAAAACTGTAAATGCTGGAAATTATCCGTCTTGTATTCACAATTTTTTTATTAAAAATATCAGAACATATTATTTATTTTTTTTAAATTATAAATTAAAACACCTATCCTCATCCAGATATTTTTGTGTAAAAAAAGATTGTGAGTATAATAATTTTCCACTTTCATTTTTACAAACGATTCTAACAGCGTCTTGGTACGAGTGTCTTAGATATTAATATTTGTTATTTGTGTTTTTCTTTTCAGTGTACTATTGCCATTCATTCAAAGCGTTTGTATAATAAATGGTATATTCAATCTTGTGTATTGTGAGAACCGTGGAACAATATGTGGCTCTGTATTGAATGCGTAACAATGGCTGAAAAGTTTCCTCTGCAGCCTTGGTTACTGCCAGAGTAGGTCGCAAGCTGGGCGGGGAATTTTATGCTATAGAGTAGAATAGAAGAACCTAAGTACACCATGATAATTATACCCGATTTGATTTTATAACGCCATCACATAAACGGGCATTACATTCCTGCAACGCGTGGAGAGACTGGGTAGGGGTCAATTTGTATTTTTTGCGTTACGCAAAATGTAGACGCTACCTTATATAACTAGCTCACCATGACTTCTGCAATGAAACTCTTTGTTATTGTTATTCTAGGTGCGATGTATTTATAATTCCAATCCCTTGCTCGCCGTCAGTTCGTTTGTTCAGTATTTTCACAATACGCTTAAAACTCCGTGTCGAGTGAATGTTTTGGTTACTTCGATCCTTCGTTCGCGATTTGATACCTACCCCACAACAATCGACGGAAGGTTTGCATTTTCAACATTCCATTATGGCTTCTATCCGCTTACTAATTACTGTTTAGTTTTTTGTTGCTATTCAGTATTACCAGGTCTAACTAAACAGAAGTAGGCACTGGGCACTGCTGAATAGTGGATGCGTCATTTCCTATTCGATAAAAAGTGCCGATCAAAAAATGACAAGCATCAGAGATACGCATGTCAAAACAATAAAATGCAGTCCAAAATTCTGATAATTCTTCATGACTGATAGTGGCAGATGTCCTTAAGCCTCAAAGAAATGTTCGCAATCTTAATGTCTTGACACCTCTCGACATTTCTATCGTGATTTGAATCGCAACCACTTAAAAGATTATATGAAAAATCCGGTTTGAAGTGGAAACTTTGGGCCCCAATGGAGATGTAATATATCAATTACCTACCTCTTGAGATATCATCAAATATCTAAAAATTACAATCTTTCGCATCTCCATTGGACTTTTGATCTTACGTCTGTCATTTGACACGTTCTCTTTATCTGTAGAATTATTTTGATTTGTTGGATTTCTGAACCCTACAATAATGGTATGAATCTGGATAGCTGTGTCTCACAGTAATTTGATCGATAGTTATACTTTGTTCCTTGTGTCGTTCCCAATCTTATTAAATACATGAGTAGTTTGAAGTTTGTACATACATACATCACGTACATATATCACGCCTGTATCCCTTGCGGCGTAGGCAGAGCTTTAACGGCCGTAAAAATACGGTCGCTATCGCCACGTCTGGCATTGAAATCTGTACTTGCCTTGATTTCTACTCATTTAAGAATGAACAACTTCTACTTAAAATCGCGAAAACTTCTATACGTACGTACTTACAAAAAATAACCCTGTAAACGTACATTTTATACCAACCAAGATCAAAGCACGTACGAGTCTATTTGAATCAAAGGCCTTGTCCATGAAATGTATTCTCGCTGATTCAAGTTCAATTTATATCGAGTCGGTAATACGATTTGGGACACAATTGAGGCGTTTCAATCATTTAGTTCTGTTGCTATGTTGTATGTGGACATGCGGGCAATAAAATGCTGGATTGATTTCGTCTCAAATGACATGCCTTTTGTCTGACCATGTTATGATTCACGAGTTCTGACACCAGCATGACGCCACGTTTATTCCTGGTATTGAAATTTAACTCCCTTGGTTCTAAAACGTTACAAAAATGGGAAAGAGCCGTTATTTAGTAAGTACTATTTCACAAGCTAAGATTTTTTAGGTACAACCTACGAGGTCGTAGTGATAGTGACAGGATGACAAAACGGCAAACATAACAGGAACATTTGTAATTATTTTGGCGATTTTCGTTCCTTATTCCATGTCATAAGTAAGGCGATATACCCACTTATTAGCGTAGATTTGTATGCCACTGGAAGTCCTTAAACTTGACTCACCGTTAGACGACAGTCGTCGACCTGTTTACTGCGAGTCGTGACTTACACTTTACCACTTGTACGAGAAATTTCCTAATGTGATCTTGATGTAAAGCGATAAATTCTACTCATCTTTCGGTAAATAGAAGATTCCGGAAGTATCTGGCATCGTACTTTCTTAATGGTGTCAAGGATTTTAGGGCTGGCACATTTTGACGCGCTGTATTTAGTTGCAATATCAAATCAAATGAGAATGAAACGTGCCGTAATCTCATGATTGAATTGAAGCCGATATTGGTCTGGACCAACGATTTGCGCTGACGCCGCCGTAGTTGTTTGCTCAGCTTTGCCAGTCCAAACAGTAATAATTTAAGAAAGGAAAAGAAGAATATGTGTGTGGGAGAAAGCATGAACACCTGGTGTAGCTCATAGCAGACGAAGCACTGGTTGAGACTAAGTTGCAGAGCCTTGAACACCGTCGTAAAGTAGCATGCATACAGCATGCATGCATATAGGATACATTTCGGAGAGTGTGCTCAATCACTCCACGACCTGATACCCCCTTCCCCATTCCATCTCCGGGGATCGAGGCGCCGACTGGGGTTCCACCCTTATGTTGTAGATATACCTCTGATCCGCACTAAGCGTTTCGCTTCAACTTTTATCATGCGTACGGCTAAAGAGTGGAATTCCCTGCCGGCGGATCTTTTTCCGGAACAATATAACTTGGGCCTTTTTAAGGCAAGAGTGAATAGGCATTATCTAGGCAAGCATGTACCATCTTCGTCTGCATCTCCACTTACCACCAGGTGAGATGGCAGACAAATGCGGGCCTATTACATATAAAAAAAAAAAAAAATGCATGTCGGTATTCTATAGGATACATTTCGGAGAGTGTGCTCAATCACTCCACGACCTGATACCCCCTTCCCCATTCCATCTCCGAGGATCGAGGCGCCGACTGGGGTTCCACCCTTATGTTGTAGATATACCTCTGATCCGCACTAAGCGTTTCGCTTCAACTTTTATCATGCGTACGGCTAAAGAGTGGAATTCCCTGCCGGCGGATCTTTTTCCGGAACAATATAACTTGGGCCTTTTTAAGGCAAGAGTGAATAGGCATTATCTAGGCAAGCATGTACCATCTTCGTCTGCATCTCCACTTACCACCAGGTGAGATGGCAGACAAATGCGGGCCTATTAATAATAAAAAAAAAAACAATAAAAAAGTATATGTCAGAGCCTCAGTGGGAAAGAGAAAGCATGACGATCGGCCGCCACTTACAAATCCTTTCTTTAAAAAAGCAGGTTCTACCTACTTTATTTCAATAACCCACGTTACAAAATACAAATTAGCCATTCTACTGGTTATTATTATTTTTTTTACTTCTGAAAATAAAATCATCTAGGTTTGGTTCCAGCCCATACGTGACTGGCTAAATTATTAATCTTGCGTTTACAAACCGTTGCGCTAATCTAATCATCTTTTTATTACTAAAGATAGCCATAGTTTCATCTTAAACTTGTATGAGTTTGGATGTAATTTTATATCTGCATCGAGACGTAATGTCCGCACTGCGCTCTATTTACTTATTATAAGTACATGAAATGTATTCATACTTTACAATGACAGTGATGTCACCGTCTGAAACATTATTTTGGTGCTTAAATAAGAATTTGTATTGCCCTCAACAAATAAATGTTCTTCACATTATATCACGTGAATTGAGGTGTGGAAATTAAAATATCAGTTAGTCATTTTGTTGTTTTATCTAAATCATTCATTCATAATGTAGGTTTTTATTTCCTGTACACTATCTTGTGTTTGAAAATTAAATAGTTAAATACCGATATGTCACACTTCCAACGAATGGTTTTACACAAGACTGAACATTATTAAAGTATCTTCTTAGAGTTTTAGTTTCATATTTTTTGAAATTATTAAGTTGTTATACTTATTATCCAGTGCTATAAAACATGCTTACATAAATTCTTACATATTTTTTTACGACTTATTGTGTGGTTTTTATCCCAATATAGAGTTGTTGTCTACCTAGAACCAACAGAGTGTGAGTAGGAGATGGCTTGACAAAAACTGAATTTTAAGTTTTAACTATGAATCTGAAAACAAAAAATATTTTGTGCACCAACCAGTTCCATAGCCCGGATTGCGAATTTAAATTTTACTTACCTGTATAATTTAGTCATGGTTTAAGAATGAGTTATCTAAAAAACCCAGTCTCCATTCTGGCTTGAGGAAAATCTTGAACAGCAATAAAACACGAAGGAAACAGCCTCTTTACTACAACATAAATTGGTTTTATACTGATGCGGTTTTACAAATGCGAATGAATGGCAATTTTATGTGAATATTTTATAGGTTCCTTTAGGAAATATGGAGATGTTGTTGTATGCAGCTCTATTGTTCGGAGTGCAAAGTGGTACATAAAGTCTTCATACTATAGGAAAATAAGGCCTATTGAATTTGAAATATCTCATTAATGTTTTTATTATTCTAGCAGAGAACATGCATACTACCATACCAGATGTTAGGGACAGCCCTCCGAATACTGATGGAATGCATTCAGCCTACGAAAATAAATAACTTTCCCCTAGAAACATATGTCAAGAAACGTCAAATAAAATTTGGTTTTTCATAGTTTAAGAAGTTCTAGTTCAAGTTCTTTATACTTATATTAAGAACTCAAATAATTGTGTTTTTTTATGGGAGGTCGAAATATTTTTGTCGTTTGTTCGTTCCTATAGGAAATTTAATGGTCTGCCTGCATGCACCCTATCAGTATTCGGAAGACTGTCCCTAACACTCAGTATGTGAGCAGATGCTACTTCACTGACTCGTATCACTTACTCATCTCATGTACGATTTATCTAGATCAGGATTAGTGCAAATAAGAATCCACACGTAACTATCGTGATACCTACTTACCTACTCAGATGTGAAATGAAATTAAATTGACGTCAATATATATGTAGGTAGCAGGTAGGTATAGTACGTCATACTTTGATATCTTTGTAAATTACATTCGTTGGTTGATATAGATAGTCTGATAGGTAGTCTACTGATATAGCAAGGGCATGTATCACAGTAGGCACCTTTAAACGATTAATCGATTTAGTGATGAAAGTAAAGCAAAGTAAGCCAAAAGATCTTAATAAAACTTTGAAATACTGCTCTGGTAGCATGCTGAATGTGGCCAAAACTGAAAACGCAAAGATTACGTAGACTTTCAAGCAGACTTGGGGGCTTGCCAATGCCAGTGCTATATCTCTTACATCATTCGAATGACACACGATAATGTGCTTAAACCCTTTGCAACTAGGTGCTCAAGATCCCAATGAAAACGGAACTATGCGTGACGAACGTGGCTATAGTTTTAATAAATATTACGACTATTAACTCAGCACTTAGACTGTTTCAAGGCTAGATATAAAGACTAGTTGAAAGCGGTTTGATTATGAAAAATCATACAAAAAAGAGAACTATTATTCAATAATGGACGATGTGTTCTCCAGAATTTACTACAGAACAGAACAATGATGGTTCATAAATTAAGATTTCAGAACATTACGTATCAAACTTAATTTGTAAGCAGGTATGTAGGTACATATTTCATTTTCATTGTCTATCATGTCATGATATTATAATGATTGATTTAGAATCAGTAATCAGTATCAGATTAATAAGTAAATTATTATTCTTATCAGTACGAAATCCCTTTATTAGGTAAGTAGTAAGTACCTACATTCGTTCGACTTGTTTGGCTACAGCCAATGGACACCATAAGTTTGTTTGATAAGTTAGAATAGCACTGCTCCATGTTAGCCCACTTCAGAAGTGGAAAATAACAAAACACATACCTACATTCACGATATAGGGAAATAGTATTTAGTTTCTATTTCTCAGAAAGTAACGGTGATTATGTGACGTCACACGGTATTCCCACAGCTCGCACCTGTCACAGCATTGCACTGCAAATGCCTTACACACCACCTGTGTGTAAACTCATCGGCTGCGTCTCTTCTATACACACACACACACATATCACGCCTATTTCCCAGGCGGGGTAGGCAGAGCGTTACCGACCGTAAAATTACAGTCGCTAGCGCCACGTCTGACAAACATTGAGGGCCGTTTTAGATAATAAGTGTATCACTATAGTGACAGGTTGTCAGCCTGTCGCCTAAAATTGTAATACACATGAAACCCTCGTGTCCCTTAGTCGGTTTCTACGACACCCACGGGCAAGAAATGGGGTGATGCTATTCTAGGCCGGCATCACACGGCAGTCTAGGCCGGCATCACACGGCTTCTATACTCTGTATATCTAAATTAAATAATAATTACTACCGCTACATCCTCGTCTACACAAAAAATAAGCCATGACTTTTCCTTGTATAAAATATTGGATTGCTCAGGTGAGGTGATAATGATAAGCTGTTAAGATTCGGACCTACCTTCTATAGAGTTTACAAGTATTCCTACTTCAGGTAAATACGAGAATAGGAATACCTAGCGAGACCTATTACCTAATATCAAGCTATAATTAGGATATTCTAGGTTAATATATAGTTTACAGTTTATTCAAGAGTTACTCAACTACTTTTTGGCGTGGAAAATGACTTTTAAACCAATAATTATTATATCTGTTAAGTACGTTTGGCATACTTCAAAGGAAGCTTATAATTTTACACTAAAATTAGTAGTTTTCCATATTTAGGAGTTACAAGAAGAATACTTAGGTACCTACCTACCTACATAAGGTTTTAAAATACTTTTTTTGCTTTGTCCTCCTAATAAAGTCGTTGTATGTCTATTTCAGTAAATAAAAATCCCTTAGAGCAAGTCCGATTTAGGTTTTCACACACCTTTTACAGGTATCGCAAGGTAGTGTGTCTTCAATATAAGTGTTTTGGAGGTCATTCGTGATGACATGTAAATTTTTTGTATGGCAGTGTATATTTAGACATGGTAGCGTCAATTTGTATGATTGCATAGTATGTAAATATAGATAGGTACTTCGTGTTGGCCGAGTGGTTTTTAATTTAAATACTTAAAAGTACTTGGTTTTTCTAGAACCGGACCTAACTGGAAATTATAAAGAATTATATCTCACGTTATCATATTTTACATTCGTCCGATAAACGGCAATGACGCGGGATATTCCCGTTTCCACCCATGTCACTTTTCTCCATAAAAGTAAGTTCTGTCGTATGGGAGATCTATTGTCAGATAGTCTTATTACTGCTAGTACGTCCACATGTAAGTGATACTTAGATGCACATAATAAGGTGTAAAAATATTAGCTGCAAACACTTTAAGAGGTGAATTTGTTCGGGTTTATGGACTGGTTCACCCCTTAAAATATTTACGGTTGATTTTTTACGTTCTGTATATGCAAGCAATTAAAAAGTTACTTGAATAGGTAATAAGAAAACATTAATTAGGTACCTACACGTAGTGTGTAAAAATTGATGATGAATTCTTTCACGTCTACGATACCTACCATTACATTTCAGTGCTAATTATTATAGTTTTGCAGCAAAATGAAGGCTTTTTGCACTACTACCGTTATTATATCGATGGTTTCCGATTGTAGGTATGCAATCATTTTGTGTGACGTTTATTCAATGATGAGAGCACCTGATTGTTTGATTACACAACGATATTGTGCGGGTGTTATCTATCATCCATTTGTATTATATACGACTACTTGTTTCAAAAGGATTATATAATATGAATCTATTTATATTTAAAAGTACCTTCTAAGCGCGTGCAGTCATGCGTTGATGCCGTGTTGGGCGTGGATTAATTGTGCATATCGATCATAATAATCGCTGGCTACTTGATAGATTGGAAGTAATTCTAGTTGACAAGCTGCTTATAAGCCACTGGTCAATTTCTTATAAGAATATGTGAACGAACATGCGATTAGCTTATAGCGCCTTCTAAAAAGCCTTAACTAAGATGCGAAGAGATATAGGTACTACCCAACAAACAAAAGTTGCTCTTATTGTGGCTTATATAGCCAAAAATAATATACTTATACAAGCCGTATTATCGCTAATAAGGGTGTGTTTGGGCATAATTTATAAAGGTTATATCCTTGTACCCCCCTTATAGTTACCTTATTGATCGCTTTTTTCCCTTTATACGTGTTATATTATGGCAAGGGACAAGGAAGATAAACTTATAATGGCAAAGAAATAACTTCTATATAACCAATACACATATAAAAATCATATGAAAAACGTTAATAAGGGCGACCACCCTTATATGTGTTTTATCATAATCCGACACAAAGGAGTTAAACCCATTGTGGCAAATCAAAGGCTCTTAAAAATCCGTAGGCCCTTATAGCCGTCTGTTTATGATTCTGCAACAAGTGTTTTGGCGTGGAAAGTAGGTACATGAACGATTTAACTGAAAAGAGAACGGTAAGTATAATTATTTTAAGTAGTTAATATATTTCTGATTTGTGTGCTCATATATAGTGAAAAGTAACTGGGAATTCAAATTCACGGTAAAATGTGGTACGCTGTGTGTTGTGGTGTCAACCCGCCCTCGAATTTATGCTTTTTGAGTGCTAAAAATGTAATAAATTATTTACTCATGTTCTGTACAGTGCCATTAAGAGAGCAAAACGATAAGCACATTGTCTACAAGGGGTCAATGAGAGTGGAAACCTTATTATGGCCACATTTGTTGCTTATATTTTATCGCCATTTTGTGTTATCGCCATTTAATATATTTTTAGGGTTCCTTTGACACGAACAAAATCCCATTATGTACTACTTAAGTTTTTAATTTTTAAATTTATTTATTTTTTATTTGAATCCATTTTTTAATGTAAATTCCACTCCGTAATAAATCCACACAACCTGCTATGCTTTCAAAATGGCAATCTTAGTTATGTAAACCATTTTAATATAACCATAAAGAGAACAGTTCTTTTAAAATCGCTGTATTAGGGAATATGGAATGCTTTCATCCTTGTAAAGATTATATAAAATGTCAAAATTTGTTTGCTGGATAGACGTCCTATCAAATGCTCCTATAAGTTGACAAGCATCATAATTACCTTATGCATGTCTTTTATAAGAATAATTTATCATATTAAAAGCCTTTATATATCTTTGAATATTATAAGGCTGAAAAGCAATGTAGTTAGCCTCTATAAGAAGAACACATTTCGAGCCCTTATAGTAGCCATATAATTTGGATTTATTGACGTTTAACCAGCCAAATTATAAGAGTAAAGGTAATATTAACTAAATCTTCTTATAATGTGCCATTATAAGGAACATTGACATTATTAATGCTATTTTATGACAAGTATAAGAGTATAGATCTTATAGACTTAATTTTATAAGTTTAATTTGTTTGTTGGGTAGGTCGTCAAAGTTTATGAGCTAGTTTATCCCTTCGCTGTATCGTAACGAATACATACCTGAAAGCCCTGTATAATCAGACAAGATGTTTCATTTCAAATATATTTCATCAATGTCTCCATATTTCTTCTACATGAATGTTTTGGGATTGTGTTATGTTAGGAAAATCGATTAAACTAAACGAAATATTTTTTTAAAAAAATTTCGTGTTAGATTCGGGCAAGAATCACCTACATAACATTATCCTAGAAACTGTACATATGATAAGACTTGAATTAGTGGCATCAAATAGATTTAGTCCCCAATTACCATTTTTCTTTTGTACATTTGGGTAACTCTCCAACCATTTTAACCATAAGTAGAGAGACTTGTAGTGAGGTCAATAACATAATTCGCTAGATGACTGGGTCATTAATAAAATACAAAAGTGGTACGCTTAAAACTATTGTCCAACAATACTATGGACTAAATTACTGATAATAATATGATATGGAAAATACGAATAGATGACGTCATGTGTCTGTAGTTTCGATGGCCTCAAATCACTTACTTTTATATATTTTTTCTGTTTTTAAGTGTTTTGAGACCATCTAAACTAGAGAGACATGACGTCATGACATTCGTATTTTCATACAAAATATCGTTTTAAAAAGTAGCTTATTTGACCTGCTACCATGCCTATTACCATGAACGGATTCACCTCATAATTATCCTTAATAACGATATTCATATCAAAAATTGCTCTCACTACAACTCTTTAGAAGTGTCCCTTGCCCCTACACGGTACTGATGTATGTTTGTGCGCAGTTTCGTCGCCGGCGTGATCTTGCGCGAGCGCATCCCCGCGTTCGAGCGCATGCTATGGCGCGCTTGCCGCGGCAACGTGTTCCTACGCCAGGCCGAGATCGAGACGCCACTGGAGGACCCCTCTTCCGTGAGTAACATCAGAGAATCGAACCCTGACGACGGGGAAAACCGTGTAGTTGAAATTAGAAGAGATTAACGAAAGATGAGTGTTAGTGAAAACGTTGGAAGGGTAGGCCGCGAAGAACCTACTTGAATCAAATCGGGGACGTTTTAAAGAAAGGTCAGGTCAGAAGTGCCGACGATCGTGCGTGAAAATACTGATGAATGTAGCAGAAGGGAAAGAAGTATGCCAGGATCGTAGCAAGGAAATAGTCTCTGTCTATCCCAATGGGAAAGAGGCTTGATTTATTTATGTACGTTATGTAGATGCAACATCTACCCAGTTTTTGGTGCTACTGATTCTCTTTTGATCTCTCATCTTACAGTAAATTTCCAAGAATATATCCTTACAGAACTAATGATATTTTACAGTCGGACCAGGTGTACAAGTCGGTGTTCATCATCTTCTTCCAAGGAGACCAGCTGAAGACCCGCGTGAAGAAGATCTGCGAGGGTTTCCGCGCCACCCTGTACCCGTGCCCTGAGGCGCCGGCAGACCGCCGCGAGATGGCCATGGGAGTCATGACCCGCATTGAGGACCTCAACACGGTAACTATAAAAACAATTTTAGGATTATAAAGGGCCACATTGCTCGAAGGACCGATGACCGGTGGAGCAGAAGAGCTCGAGTGGAGACCACGTACCGGCAGGTGCAGCGTAGGACGAGACGGCACTCCGCGCGATGGACAGACGGTCTGGTCAAGTGCGCGGGGAAATACTGGATGCAGGCCGCTTCTAATCGGACAAGGTGGAGGTCTTTAGGGGAGGCCCATGTTCAGCAGTGGGCGTCTTATGGCTGAAATGATGATGATGATGAATTACTTCGTTGTTTCGTTTTTGTCGAGACAGGGCAATGACAAGCCAGACGGCAAGTTCTGCGCTAAATTAAAAATTTGGGCCTAAACAAGGCAAATCTATAGAATCAATGAGATCGTTTCTTGTTAGTGATAATGTTCAAGTTCGTTAGCCTTGTTGGTAGCGCACAGTCGATATATTTTATCTAGACATTATCACTTCTTACAAAGACTTGAAACATTATTAAATAAAGCCAAACATTAGAAGTATAGCTTGTTCCTTATTCGCTTTGACAAGAGTTCGCTTCTACATAATATTCTTTCATCATCTTTATTTTGACGTCTCTCATTTACAAACATTTCTCAATAAGGATATTCAAATTAACACAATTATCGAAACAATTATGTGTTTCCATTCCACGAATGATGTAGTCATAAATCATTCTCGTCGTTTAAAAATATAAAATGGTCTTTACGACAAAAAGTTAGACACACGATGAACGAGTGTCTAGCGTTTTTTGTATATTTTAACGCGTGTCTAATTTTTTTTTGTGATACGGCCCAATAATCGTTGATATCACAAACTATGATCAATTGGACCCGGCGCGCGCGCGTTTTATATGCAGAAGAGATCGCGGCTGTTTCCCACGCTAGCTCTGCTACTGTATCGATGACACATTCGTTGACTCAAGTCCTTGTAGTATTCTATTTATCGGGCAGTTTGTTGACCAATGTCCTACGCGACCGCGAAGCAGGTTACGGGCCGGGCATTGTTAGATGTAGTCAATCAGCCTAAAATGTGACTGTTTTAGATAACGATGATGCGTATTTGGAAAGGTTGACTGAAGATGAGGAAATCGCTTCTCACAAAAAAAGAACGGATAAGAATGTTCAGATTTTTGTAGTAACTATATGAACTGTAAACATTCAGGCCATATTATGACTTCGGTACGAGTATCAGATTCCGATACCCGTGTCAAATGTTGCTCATCATATAGAAACAGCAACATAGACTTACACGTGTACACACGTCCTGTGCATTTGCATACGGCTTGTTACTTTTTACGATGTATTGTGTTAATAAGTACTTTCCCTATTTCTTTCGATATTATCGGCTAGCTAATGCGTGGCGGCGTTTCGACATTGTTTACAAAATTATCAGTGATATAGTAGGTGTATACTCGGCTCTGTGTACTGGGTGTTAGGTAATGTACAACATTTCGGGATACGCATAGATCGTAATATAAAATCTAATATCTCATTGAACCATAGACTGACACGAAAGACAAATAAAAATATAATATGAAACGATTACCTTTAATAGATTTAAAGTGAGTTTATTATTGCTCTGGCTCTGAAAAGAGCTCAAAACATTAGAATTTTAAAAATACAATGAGGAACACAATTTAAATCCGTTACAATTGTTTTACTGTGTACGAACCAGAGCGGAGTGGACGCATGAATTTCTACTTAGTAAAAGAAAACTATACTTCTCATAAAAAAATCCGGGACACCTTTTAAATTTGTATTTCGTAATAATCACATTACTTAAAAATTGTGTTTATATGGGAATAAATGTCTGATTTCGTGTAATAGAGAGTAAAATCATAATGAAAATGTCCCAAATTCGAAATAGTTTTTATAGTTTTCGTGTTTATCAAATCATAAAAACGAAAGTGTCTCAATTTCTCTGATAAGTAAGACATGTATATAAATGACTCGTCTTTTTCTCCAGGTGTTAGGTCAGACGCAGGACCATCGCCACCGCGTGCTGGTAGCCGCTGCCAAGAACATCAAGAACTGGTTCGTGAAGGTTCGCAAGATCAAGGCCATCTACCACACGCTGAACCTCTTCAACCTGGACGTGACGCAGAAGTGCCTCATCGCGGAGTGCTGGGTGCCCGTGCTGGACATGGAAACCATCCAGCTCGCATTGAGAAGGGGCACGGTAAGATTTTTTTGAGGTGTCTAGAGCAGTTTAATGTAGATTACGATGTAATCTCTACTTTCACAAACCAGAGCAGAACTAATTCCGAGTCCTGGTATTACTAGTGGGAGAGATACGCACACTCATGGCAAGTGCAGGCGCAGCGTAGGACGTCCCCCCATAAGATGATCTCGTCAAGTCCGCGGGGAAATACTGGATGCAGACCGCTTCTAATCGGACAAAGTGGAAATCCTTAGGGGAGGCCTATGTTCAGCTGAGGAAGTGCTATGGCTGAAATGATGATGATGACATATCATGAGCGAAGCGAACTTCCATACGTTACACATGAGAGACATATTTATTTTTGAAGAGACAAATTGTTAATGAGTTTGTGACTTCCAGGAGCGCAGTGGCAGCTCGGTGCCGCCGATCCTGAACCGCATGGAGTCTCTGGAGGACCCGCCCACATACAACCGCACCAACAAGTTCACCAGCGCCTTCCAGAACCTCATCTACGCGTACGGGGTCGCCACCTACCGCGAGGTCAACCCGGGTGAGATACATGTTTCAGTATTGCTTGACCAGTCAAAAATCGTAATAATACATTCATCACTCTCTTTACCTTATCCCGTTTGGTTTCTCTATCTTTCTATGAAAGGGTTGGTTTTGTTTAGGATTCTGTGGCCATATTTTGACGTGGAACCAAGTTTTACACAGAGCGACTGCCATTTGACCTCTGCAACCCGTAGGCTAACCTGGTCTGAATCCTAGGTTAAGTCATATTCAAATATTATCTGAATTCAAATTGTATTTGAATGTGGGTTTCATCACGATGTTTTCTTTCATCGTAAGAGCAGTCGGTAAATGTACCTGAGTAAAAATATATTGGTTCATGGCGGGGATCGAACTTGAACCTCACGATTGGAAGACTGGTATTCTAACCACTTAGCCACCTACGCTCACATCGTAATAATACAATCTACATACAAACTACATATTTAGTTAACATCTTACTTGCTACCTGGGCCCTAAGTATGCTCAATGAAAATCGTTTCAGTTGGATGTCGATTGCATCTCAGTTGGATGATTTTGATAGTTTCGTAGTCTGCTAACAGTTTGAATATAGAAAAATCACAATGACAATGCAATGACAGCTGAGTTTCGATGGCGTTACAATAATGACAAAAAATAGCGGACTTGAGGGCCTGGCATCAGTTTGATTTTACCGTTTAGTGAAATACTGGTATTGTTAGTTTCATAAATAATCAACAGCATTGTTTTAGTTGTTATTTATTTAACCGTTTATTGTATGTACAATGTATTGTTTGTTTATTGCAGCGCCGTACACGATAATCACGTTCCCGTTCCTGTTCGCGGTGATGTTCGGCGACCTCGGGCACGGCGCCATCATGGCCGCCTTCGGCTTCTGGATGTGCTACAAGGAGAAGCCGCTGCAGGCCAAGAAGATCGACAGCGAGGTACATAAGTGCTTGAAGTTATAGTATAATGAAGGGAGAAGTAGACTAGCTCCGGCCTAATCCGCGCTATAATTGCCTACACTCTAAGGGTAAAATTTCAATTAATAAAAAAAAAAACAATAATATTTAAATTTAGTGTGTAGGAATTGGCAAACGGCGAGCAGCATTTTTAACTTGTATCGGTCCAACCAAGGTGTCAGAGGTCAGTTTTACCTACTCAGGCGATAATGAAACCATAAGGTTTACTAAAGGCATGCCCCCTATTATTTTCTTAAAAAATATATATAAATGTTTGGAAATGCACACGTTAAAAAATACATTATTTTTGTGTTATTTTCTTAGTTCAATTGTTATGTATTTTCCATCTAGGGATTCCTTGTAAGCTTAGTAGGCTCTTAATATAAGGCGTAAAAATATAAGCTGCATATATTTAAGGGGTGAATCGGCCAATGTAACTGGACAACTTTCCGTAAGTAATATAGGTCGACATATGAGAAAAAAAATTGTGCCCTCCATACAAATTTATTTTTTATATTTCAACCTATAATTTTTGAGGAAATTTGTTTAGTTTCATAGGCTAGTTAGCCCATTAAAATATTTGCATCAAATTTTTTACGCCCTATATTACTGTACATATTTCACCAAGATTTCAAAATAAATCAAATTAAAATAAATTCGACGTTCCTTTCAGATCTGGAACATCTTCTTCGGCGGTCGCTACATCATCCTCCTCATGGGTATATTCTCGATGTACACGGGTCTCATCTACAACGACATTTTCTCCAAGTCGCTCAACGTGTTCGGCTCGTCTTGGCGGAACAACTACAACGCGTCCACTCTGCGCGAGAACAAGCTGCTGCAGCTCAACCCTGATTCGGCCGACTACATAGACTCGCCCTACCCCTTCGGCATCGACCCCGTGTGGCAGGTCAGTTTGGCTCGTCTTGGCGGCACAACTACAACGCGTCCACTCTGCGCGAGAACAAGCTGCTGCAGCTCAACCCTGATTCGGCCGACTACATAGACTCGCCCTACCCCTTCGGCATCGACCCCGTGTGGCAGGTCAGTTTGGCTCGTCTTGGCGGCACAACTACAACGCGTCCACTCTGCGCGAGAACAAGCTGCTGCAGCTCAACCCTGATTCGGCCGACTACATAGACTCGCCCTACCCCTTCGGCATCGACCCCGTGTGGCAGGTCAGTTTGGCTCGTCTTGGCGGCACAACTACAACGCGTCCACTCTGCGCGAGAACAAGCTGCTGCAGCTCAACCCTGATTCGGCCGACTACATAGACTCGCCCTACCCCTTCGGCATCGACCCCGTGTGGCAGGTCAGTTTGGCTCGTCTTGGCGGCACAACTACAACGCGTCCACTCTGCGCGAGAACAAGCTGCTGCAGCTCAACCCTGATTCGGCCGACTACATAGACTCGCCCTACCCCTTCGGCATCGACCCCGTGTGGCAGGTCAGTTTGGCTCGTCTTGGCGGCACAACTACAACGCGTCCACTCTGCGCGAGAACAAGCTGCTGCAGCTCAACCCTGATTCGGCCGACTACATAGACTCGCCCTACCCCTTCGGCATCGACCCCGTGTGGCAGGTCAGTTTGGCTCGTCTTGGCGGCACAACTACAACGCGTCCACTCTGCGGGAGAACAAGCTGCTACAGAACTTTTTTGTCTCTGTCTCTCTCTTTCTGACGAGAATGATAGAGACTTCCTACTGTCGCGTGACATAAAACAATCTTGTGCACGCATAAAATAAATTAAGTGATATGGAAAAAGCATCTAAGTTAAAGTTTTACCTAAAAAAACGACTTAATTACTTCGCTGGCTCAGCGACCCGAAGTGGATCTTGGCCTTCGACTAAAAAACCGAAAATATTATTATCCTACTAATATTATAAATGTGAAAGTTTATATATTTGTTTGTTTATTTGTTACTCCTTCACGCTAAAACTACTGAACCGATATTTATGGAACTTGGCACATAGATACAGGGTAACTTGGATTAACACATAGGATAGTTGTTATCCTGAAAAAATGTTCCTTTGTAGCAGCTACAGGATGAAAACCGAAATTGACGCTGGCGGAGCCGCGGGCGCCCTCTACTATTTTATAAATATAAGAAGTTCTTGTAACCAAAAAAAAATTTATAAGTATTAGTATCAGCTATCTAGTTCCCATAGTACAAGCTATGGTTAGTTTGGACCTAGATGGTGCTGTGTGAATTGTCCAGGATATTTATTTATTTATTTGTTTGAATATTCCAGTTGGCTGAAGCGAACAAGATCATCTTCATGAACGCGTACAAGATGAAGATCTCCATCATCATCGGCGTGTTCCACATGCTGTTCGGTGTCACCCTGTCACTCTGGAACCACATGTCAGTACTATTTTTGTCAAGCCTTTGGTTGCGATTGCTATGTTCATACAGTTTTAAAGAAATACATCTTGAAAAAGAGAACAGACTTCGAGGTCACGTAAAACATTGCAAACCCTAATTTTTTGGCATATTACGTCTAAAACATCCTAAATCTGACTAATACGTTTCTGAAAACGACATCAAAATCGGTTCATCCGAACGCGAGATAATCTTTCACACGTTTGAATGCGGTTCTCTTTTAAAAGAAGTTATTTATAATGTCTAGTACTATTTATAGATAGATAAATCATCATTTCTTGCCACAAACACAATCATTTAAGTGTTTATGTGCCAAAAGGGACATTCTTGGCTAAATGCAGTTTCAAAACATGTTGTCCGGAAAAAGCGCTTTGCCTAAACTTTTGAACTTTTGAAATTAAGGAGACTAAACCTTTGAACTTTTGTGACCAAGGAGACTAAACTTTTGTGACTAAACTTTTGAACGCTTGTGACTAAGGAGACTAAAGTTGTTTTCCACTGGGCAGGTACTTCAAGCGGCGCATCAGCGTGTACGTGGAGTTCATCCCGCAGATCCTGTTCCTGTCGCTGCTGTTCCTCTACATGGTGCTGCTGATGTTCATCAAGTGGACCACGTACGGCTCCACGCCGCCCTACTACGACAACAAGTGGCCCAACGGCACCATCAACCCTGGTCAGTTTATTTTATACTACACCTATACAGAGTGTAAAAAAAATTGGTGCAAATACTTAAGGTGTGAACCAGTCCATGAAACTGAACAACTTTTACCTAGGAACATAAGTCGAAATATGAGAAAATATTTTGGACGTTTGAAATTTTTTTTAATATTTCGACCTTTATTTTCCTAGGGAAAGTTGTTCAGTTTCATGGGCTGATTCACCCCTTAAAATATTTGCAGTTAATATTTTTTACACCTTATAGAAGATGCCCCATAGCTTAAAGAAACGTAGAGAGGAACGTGAGTCATTGTTCATGTTTCAAATTAGCAGAAGACAAAACTCTATTCAACTTACGTTCCTCTTCACTACTTCATTCATAATTTTTCGTAATATTAAAAGTTTGAATTAATAAACAGGAAAATAATATTAAAGTGTTTTGACGCCATCCAAGTACATACGTTATGACGTGTTACAGTTTTTCGTAATACTTTCAGTTTTTCATACAAAATACCGTTTTAGATCGTTTTAAAAAGTAGCATAAAAGTATGCCGTGTAATGCCGGCTTAGTATAGCATCATCCCACATCCTTCCTGCGGGTGTCGTAAGAGGCGACTAAGGGACTCAAGAGTATTGGTGCATTAAAATTTTTAGGCGACAGGCTGACAACCTGTCACTATAGTGGTACACATGTTTTCTGAAACAACCTTGGAAAACAATCCTCAAAAATGTCAGACGTGGCGATAGCGGCCGTATTCTTACAGCCATTGACACTCTGCCTATCCCGCAAGGGATACAGGTGTGACGTACGTATGTATGTTACAGAGTAGCTCATTCGAGCTGTCATGTAGCCTATATAAATAGCTAACGTGGCCGGTGTTTGTTTCAGAAATCGTGAAGACGAGTGCGTTCTGCGCGCCCTCCATCCTGATCACGTTCATCAACATGATGCTGTTCAAGACGGAGCCCGACAGCCGCGGCGGCGTCTGCGACGACTCCATGTTCGCCGGACAGATGGGCTTGCAGAAGGTAAACTATAATATAACATGATTTTTTAAAGAAAGGATCCCGCATTGGCAACATTATTGTTTGTATCTCTATCAAAAAAATATGACATATGAGCGGGATGTGAACAATAACATTGTCCTTTCGGTATCTTTAAAATCGTGTTACCCCTCACTCAACTAGTCCCACAGATGGGCTTGCAGAAGGTACACGAAACTACCACTACTCAGAGCTCTTTATGGTACGAAACTGGATTATTTGACTGGATGGTCCTGTCCTGACTATTCAAATATACTAACCGAGTAGTATTTGTATGAAGTTAGCACCCATTATTTAGTTAGTGAAATAGTAGAGCTCGTTACGCTAAGAAATCGCTAAGAAAAATCGCCCGTAAAAATAGACTCTTATGTAGCGCCATTTTCCACTACTAATTCTCTTTCTAAATAATGGGAGCAACTTTATACAAATTTTACCTAGAAACAATCCACAATTTCGTATCATCTATCAAAAACGTACTAAAGTTACGTAAAATGCTCTTAGACGACTTTGGTTAGCATTTCGATTTTGACTATTTGATTTGTATTGTGATATTAGTGATGCCGCCATATTAGCATTTCCAATTTGAATTTCTGTATTGTGACATTGTTTTAAAAGGTAAAATTTACTGACGCCGTCATATTGTTTCCCCCGTTAGTTCTTCGTGATCTTCGCGTTGCTGTGCGTGCCGGTGATGCTGTTCGGCAAACCCTACTTCGTCATGCAGGAGCAGAAGAAACGCGCTGTAAGTCACACATATTTTTATAAATATAAATAAAACTAATATCACACAGTTTACGCACCTACATACCGTAGTAACTTTTCTGTAATTTGAAATATGTAGTAAACACACAATTAAAAGATTGAAATAATACTGTTCGATTTAAAGATCTGAACGTCATCATGCCTAGTTACTGAAAAACTTCAAGTTGGAAAAGGTTAAAAGTGTTAAAATATCATAAATGAAAATAAGAACGTGAAAACTTGTCAAGCGTCGGCCGGGAATCGAACATGGGGTACGGTCACACTTCTCTGTCACTGAGCTACTTGGTGATGATTTCTAACTTTTGGCATTTAGGTACTTCATATTTATGATATTTGTAACAGTTTCAGTTATGTAATGTCATTTCTCTCTGTGATATTTTGCAGCTTTTGAAATTTTGAACAATGGACATAGTTTCGAATTTACGATTGTGACATTTTTGTTAAACGCGTCATAACATGTTGTTATCTGTTTCTTGCTTTCTTATGGATGAAGCTTGAGGTGAGATATGTTTTCGTCCATTTCCTATTGTATTATTAAAATAAGTTACAGTAGTTAGTACTTGGAAATCGATGAGTCACAGAATTGATAATTTGGTAAACGTGTTATCATCAGAGTTACAACTCTGAACGGAATTTTACGGTTATCTGCCAACCGCTGTCGAAACTTCGTCCCATATTTTCATAGGGCCTATTTCCGAAAATTGTTGTTTTTCAAACATATAGATCTCAATAGGTAACTACGAGGATTTGATATTTGATTTTCATGTCTGTGTATCTTAAACATTATGAGCTAATGAACTGTCTGTCCAAAATTTAAATAAACTATTTTAGCGCCAGCGTAGTCGTTTGACGTAGCTCACGCGGCCCCTGCTGTCTCTTTTTTTCTACCTAGCATGACCATTAGCGCCGTCACCTTCATTTCTTAGCTTTTTTTGGTCATATACATTTGGCCTCTTCAGTAAAATGTTTTGTTGGTGTCCACAGCGTCAAGGTCACCAGAGCATCGAGGGCACGGCCGAGAACGGCGCCGCCGGGGGGGCCGTGGTGCCCGCTGCGCACGGGGAGGACGAGGACATCACTGAAGTCTTCATCCACCAGGTAACTTGATGAGATGAGCCCCCCAAAGAAGTATGCCACAAAATAAACGATAATGGAATAGAATTTTGAAATGAAACTTTTCTCGGAAACGCCAAATAACGGATGTCACTCTTTCATAGTTATCATCTTTGACGGGTTCTCATCGACGAATTTATTTGTCTTGCTATGAATAGTGTAAACAACCGCGATAGTTTAAAATTTTGTGGACGCCACTCTTGACTGCCAAAATTGGTCAAGGCAAATTTTTTGACTTCATTCGTGATTAATCTGACTGGATATATTTAGGCACAGTCGCGGCTCGCGTTGTCAACAAGAAGCTTCGGGCTTTCCTCCCCATTTATTTGTACAGAAGCAAGGTTTCTTTTAAAGTTTTGATATGTAGTTTTTTATATCTGTGCATTGATTATGGTTGGTTTTCCTTAGGCGATCCACACGATCGAGTACGTACTGGGCAGCGTGTCGCACACGGCGTCGTACCTGCGTCTATGGGCGCTGTCGCTCGCGCACGCGCAGCTCGCCGACGTCGCATGGAAGATGCTGCTCAGGAAAGGTAACCATACTCAACTATAGTAACGTCAAGGCGAATCGACTAACTAACTAACTCCACTGACTCAGCGACCCAAAGAGGATCTTGCCCTCCGAAACGAGCTGTCTCCACTGATCTCTGTCCTGCGCGATCTCCTGCCAACTGCTAACTCGAAGATCGCGCAGGTCAGCCTCTACCACGTCTCTCCAGCGGTACATGGGGCGCCCTACTGGACGCCGTCCTGTGAGACCCATGTCACGCACAAGGACAATCGCTCAAATTATATTTATTAAACTATACATGCGTCGTGATATAATACTCAAGTGTTATCGCTTTTCGTGGAAAATTTCTGACAGGTATAAATGTTCGCAGGTCTGATGTCGTCGGACTTCCAAGGCGGCATTTTCTTGTACGTGGTGTTCGCGGGCTGGGCGGCCATCTCCGTGTCCATCCTGGTGCTGATGGAGGGCCTCTCCGCCTTCCTGCACACGCTGCGTCTGCACTGGTGCGTATCTTCCTTCCATATCACTGAGTCTACTAAAGACCGTACTCTAGTTGTAGATGGGGATTGGGACTCCTCAAAGGACCATCATTCATTCTCCTTGCCTTATCCCGTTGTCTGTCGGGGTCGGCTACCTAACCTTAAATAGGGGATTTGACGTGAAACCAGTTGAGTTTTAACACAGAGCGACTGCCATCTGACCTCTGTAACCTGAAGGCTAACCTGACCCGAATCCTAGATTAAGTCACATTCAAATATCATCTGAATTCAAAATTTATTTGAATGTTGGTTTTCATCACGATGTTTTTCCTTCACCGTATGAGCGGACGGTAAATGTACGTGAGTAAAAACACATTGGTACATGGCGGGGATCGAACTCGAGTCTCACGATTGTAAGACCGGTGACCTAACCACTTGGCCACCGCCGCTCGAAGGACCATTATTTTTAATTATGTTGTACATTAAATTGTTTATACTTAAGTTAGTCAGACTGTAGATAACCAACGAGACGGATCACTAACTTATCATGTTTGTTTCCGCGACATTTCGACTTGACTTGACTTGACAAATTGACTTGGTCGGTCAGTAATTTTGTACGGGAGGTCCAAGTTTTTTTTCATATTTTGACCTATGTTCCCTAGGAAAAGTTGTTCAGTTTAATGGGCTGGTTCATCATTTCAAATATTTGCAGCAATTTTTTTTACATCCTGTATAATACGTCGGTCTCCTACAGGGTGGAGTTCCAGAGCAAGTTCTACAAGGGCGAGGGCTACCTGTTCCAGCCCTTCTCCTTCGAGATCATCCTCGACTCCGCAGGCGGCCCCGAGGAGTAAACCACCCACCATACTTCCACAGTACAGGTTATTGCTACATAAAACAATGTCATAGACATTCAGGATATTTTAAGCAACCACTAAAGCAAGCACTTTAATTATTTTGAAAAAATCTGTAAACAAATAAAAGTCCCATGTTGGGCGCCAAGTTTGCAAAATGGCGCCCAGAAAGGGACGAAGGAAAAATATTTTTCTGAGCCTTCGATATGTGCGTTTAATTTGAAATAGACGTACTGTGGAAGATGTTTCTCAACACGCTGCTTGTATTTAAAAAAAATTCAATACACCAATGTAGGCAGCTTTTTCTCTCATAGTAAGATTTGAATTTATCTCTTTTAGAGTTTGAAGTAGTAGCGAGCTCAGTCAGCCATTGAATAGTAACGAGATTAAATATTACGATTGTTGTTTCATTGTATTTTTAAGAATAAAATCTATATCTAAGTACATATTTTGTGGCGCTTTGTTGTATAGTCTCCTAAACCCGGCTTTTAACCCTTAGGGTGCGAATTGCGTGAATTTTTTTATTTTCTTAAATGAACGTAGCTTTTTTTTACCTTAACTATACCTTGTCAGATGTATCAAAACAAACGTGAAAATTATTTCCTATTGTATTTTCCCGTTATCCGATGTACTTAAATTATTTTTCTATTTCCCTTTTTCCGAGGCTCTCTTTTATACTTGTTGAGGGAAATCGATATTATCATTCCAGTTAGTAGTTGTTCAATAAATATAATAAACATATAATCAATTGATGTAGTAGTCTGCATGTTCCGTAGAAATATACAACATGGTTATAATAAACGTTTTTTTCGTAGCATACATTCTTGTTTTATTTGTGTCCTCAACATTAGTTGTTTGTTCAGTTACAGAAGGTAAACTTATAAATACTCACAAAAATGACGCTTTCACAGAATACTCCTTTAGCAGACGTCTCGTTCGCTAACGTCATATTCGCAAAACGTTCCATTAGCAAAAAGTCACTTAACGACATTTTGCAATTGGCGGGCATTATGACTTTTTGGTGTTGATACATTTTGCTAAAATGACATTCTGCGTTGAAGAATACAATGAACTTAAACTAATCCTTGTAAGGAACTAATCGTACTCGGCTCCTATGGTGATGCTGATATCGCCGGGAAGCACGTTCGTCTTGTGATACCAACGATTCGTGTCCACAACCACTGAAACAACACATCATATTTGGTACAGAATTTTTACTTTGTTTTGTACATAAACAAACGTACTATGTAAAGTAAAGGGGTGCTTTTATCCCATGCGGGGTAGGCAGAGCGTTAACGATCATAAAATTACGGTCAACACCCCCGGGAAGAAATGGGGTGATGTTATTATAAGCCGGCATCACACGGCAGATGGTATATGTATGGTATATTTAATGTACCTAACTGTATTATTATTATCCTTTGCTCTGTTTTGCAATTTCAATTGTGCTGCGAATTTCAACTTGACCTTAAAGAACTTTGATGATTATCATCTTGGACGTGGAGTGGACACGTGGCCTTATTGATTGATGAGGTATGGTGGAAAACCGCAGTAGCAGCATGCTGTCGTGCGACACTCCTTATAAGTATGTATGAAATTCTGTGAAATAACTACATTGTGAACCTTTAATTTGAACGTAATATTGCGAGTTTGAGCGCTGCTGCCATTTCCCATGCCGGTTCGACCAACTGAGACCTATAGGTTTCGGTTCCGTCTTGAAGTGCATCGTGACGTGCATCTACGACCAACTTGGACTTCAAGCCTGGCCCACACGTAGGGAGTATAGTGGACGCCCTCTTTCTGTCTTTCCGCCCAAAATTTTTTCATACAAACACTCTGCATCAGTGCACTGTGTACCCAACAACTCTGCACGTTACTTGCTTCGTGTGACTAAGGGATTACCCACATATGTCTCCAGGGTTGACGGTGAAGCTGATCCAGACGCACGTGTAGAGGCACTCGGGCGGCGGCGCCAGCACCCACTGCTTGTGCCCGCGGACCTGCGCCTGCCACGACATGTGCCGCACTGAATCCACCTGGTCAAAACAAAACAGAATCGAAAAGCAGAAGTCTGATTTCTGAAACAATGCTCTGAAATCCACAAAGTCTGGCCTAACCGGACGTGTCGCAATTTTACAACTAGATTTTTTTATGTCAGGAAGTATGTGAAGTTATGTAGGACGGTTAGAGCGCAAATTCAATTTAGAGTTCCTGATGTGATTGATTACTTATGAAAGTACTGCTACAGTAGGTAATGAAATAAAATGCAATGAAACTGAGTCGTTCTCACAAAACCTTGTTTTCTAATATGTTTTGTGTGTACCATTCTTTCATTTTCATTGTAGGTATCGTATTATTGTGCCATATTATATTTATTTCTAAGTAAGTACCTACAACTCTTCCGTCAGCGTTACTAATTAGGTACAGTATTTTTGTCTTACGAGTGCGCGTTAGCCATATCTGTATGTGTTATCTCTCTCTCTTTTCGTTGGACGATTCGGTGTCTAAAACGAAAAGAGAGAAGCTAACGCACACTCGTGAGATAAAAGGTGTGTAGGTACTATTTCGCCCTCGTAGCTTGCCTCTACGGTCGTAGCACTAGCTCCCGCGTAGCATAAAAAAAACATCTTTTAATACACGACCCAGCCAGCCGAAGGTAAAAATATTAGCTGCAAATATTTTAAGGGATTAATCAGCCCATGAAACTGAACAACTTTCCCCAAGAAACATAGGTCGATATATGAAAAAAAAATTTAGACCTCCCATACAGGTTGACTTGCTCACTCACCTGCTAAATACATTTTGTATGTGAGGTTCAAATTTTTTTTTCATATTTCGACCTATGTTTCTTGGGGAAAGTTGTTCAGTTTCATGGGCTGATTCACCTCTTGAAGTATTTTCAGCAAATTTTTTTACACCCTGTATACCCACATGCATGTGAGCGCCCTGCCCCGGGCCGCCCATGAACACCCAGTCCACCATGTCGCTCTCAGCGGTCGGCGGCAAGAAGTACGGGCGCGTGTAGTACGCTCGCAGCCTGCGGGTCTCTTCGTCGTAGCACGTGCTCCAGCCTACGTACCTGGGGATATGTACGTACCTGTTAGTAATTTACTTGTTAATAACTTTAATGCCGTGTGATGCCGACTTAGAATATCATCACCCCATTTCTTTCCACGGGTGTTGTAAAAGGCAACTAAGGGACTCGAGGGTTTTGTTTTTATTACAAACTTTAGGCGACAGGCTGACAACCTGTCACTATAGTGATACACGAATCATGTGAAAGGGCCCTAAATACTTGTCAGAGGTGGCGATGACTGCCGTAAGTTTACGATCGTTAACGGTCTGCCAACCCCACATGGAATAAAGGCGTAATTTATGTATGTATGTATGTAAGTAATTTACTTGCTAATAAGTTTACCAGTAAGTAGAGTAAGTAGGTTTTCATGAATGGAACAAGATAAAGAATAGCCCATTAAAACTCTACATAGGTACCTAAAGAATTCAAAAACCACGTCCCCTTACTTACAATTTCTACATTTATTACCTAAGGTAACTTACCAAGGTTCCCCCGACAAATTAGCCCTTTTCTCGTCCATTGAAAAAACTTCCTGCAATGAGTTTAATCCAGATTTGTACGCGAAATAGAAGCAGTCGTTTATTTGCGTCCCCATTTTGCCGGCGCTGTAGAAGTTCGCGAAGAAATTGAAGTTGAACTCCTGAAAAAAAATTAAACGTCGCCACTTTCCATTTCAGGTAGGCTAGGTTATTATTATATAGGTACAAAATAACGATGTTTCGTATTGTTGTTTATTACACTATTCCAAGGATTTTTCTAATGCCTATCTGTTACCATGGATTAAGCATCTCAATCTACGTTTAGGGTGCGGTCTCGAATACCGGCAACGGCGGGCAATAATCTGTCGGTCTATTTTCCAGTACGCGTCCGCTACTTAACAGTCCACTTCAAGTCCACATACCTTCATCGCGGGCCAGTTTCTCGTGGCGTCAGTGACGATGACCGGCACAGATTTGTATGCATACTTCTCCTCGAAGTCGTGCG
Source organism: Keiferia lycopersicella (assembly GCA_029255805.1). NCBI lineage: Eukaryota > Metazoa > Arthropoda > Insecta > Lepidoptera > Gelechiidae > Keiferia > Keiferia lycopersicella. Next base: position 10,767,926 of record JARACZ010000007.1, read on the forward strand.
CAGTAATGTTCGCGACGCGCACCACGTCGTCCACTCCGGCGCACATGGCGCAGTCTTCGGGAGGGCGGAAGAGGGCCTTCGACGAGGACGGCAGGTCCAGGAGACAAGTCTGGGTGTAGAGGGGTTCTTATGAGTAAAATTTTTGCCAATTTCAGGTGACTCTTTCCAGAATATGTCTTAGTCTCCTCAGCTGATTTAAATTCTCAAGTTTCAATTTAAAAAACGTATAATATTTAGGTACGATCAAATAGGGGGAAAAATTAGACTAGCGGGTAACTTGGGACATGGTCGACACCAGAATCTATAAACCAGCTATACGCCTATAACGTTATAACTGGTTGATAAATGTAGAGTCCAAATTTTCAACCAACGTTATAGCTGGTTCATAGATGCTGGATGTCGACCATGTCCCAAGTTACTCGCTAGTCTAATTTTTCCCCATTTGAGCGTAGGTAGGTACCTACTTACCTTGGACGACAGATCATTGTAAATATACCAAGCTCCACCAATAACCACTGAGGCAAGACATAAAACTAAAAATACGTAATGTTTCAAACTAATTGTAAAATTATGTTTATTCTTCGCGACCCTGTAAGTTTCTAAGCGAGAAACGTCGGCATTACTTAGTTTGAAACTTTCAATCTTTGTAAGGATTTTCAAAATCTTTAGTTCAGCTATTTTGTACTTTTTATCACAAATTTTAGGACGTGTAACTTGGCCCATTTTGCTTGCTCGTTATTGTGTTGTAGCTTTCCGATAAAAGAGTGAGGCGAGAAGAGGCTTGCCAGGGTGTTTTATATGTTCGGGGAATAAGGATTATATGGAGCTCGCAATTGTCTCAGACAGAATCGACAGAGCGGAGTTTAGTCTACAAAGTGGTTGATCGATAGTTTTGGTTCCCACCTAAATAATAAACAAACTTCCCAGACGTAGACCTAAATGAAACAGCTTTCACTCGTCACGTCAGACGTGCGTGTCATCTCATCATCATCATCCTCATCCATGACCTGTGTTGTTACTATCTCAGTGCCTTTTCATATTATGGCTCTCCATCTGTTAGACTTTTACTCCCAAGTGTGTATATGACTTTGTGTTTTTTTTTAAATTTATTATTTGGCGGAAAATTTTAATCAAATTTTTAATAGATATTGTTCTTTACTGTAAAAAATATTTGCATGCTAATCTAATTTAAATTGGCTGAATAGAGCGGACTGTATATGCTATAATTAACACCTGAATTCTAAACCCTATTCAATGCAATAAACATATTTCATTTCATTTCATTTCATTTCAAGTAACTAGCTTATATCTCGCTCTACTGGATATTAATTTATTATAGTTAGGTAGGTACACGAGTTAAACCACAGTTAAACTATGGTTGAACCTAATTTCGGTAGGTACGGTAATTTCCTATTCTACAGTAGGTACATACAGTAAATACACGTATAAACCTACTTTATACTTACCGGTGCTTTATTTGTACAAAAACAGGAATATAAGTAAAAATCCCAAAGCTATGTTCGTTGTAGCAACTCTACGAGTGTTCCACATAAGGAGCTGCCGCGCGGTTCAATTGGTATGAAATTGGAATTGTTATCAGCCCGCGACACCGCAACTGTGTCCCCATCATGTGCATCGGTGGACACCGAGCCCTTATTAGGGGCAAATTGAATTTTCACACACATAAGGGTGTCATGTTGGTTGCTGAAGGTGAGGTGAGAGTTACCTAGTTAGCCCTAGTTAGAGGCACCTAATACTCGTACCTACCTACTTTTAGATTCACCTACTGTTCGATAATATCAAACATTGCATATTTTTCCCAAATGCGTCATTATTAAAGAACTGAATGTTGACCTCTTTAATAAGTTTTGAATCATTCGACGTAGACTCATCATTGGCTCATCATCATCACACGTTTTATATTGATTAGATTATAATAAATCTCTTATTGAAGAAACCAAGTTCTTTTTCTGTTCACAATATCAAGAAATCTATCAAGAGAAGTGTACGAGTCGACAAAGACAGTACATATAGTGGTCCTTCGAGCCGGATTTTCCTTCTCTTCTCGTGTGCTGGAATACGTTAGAATATAATTTACATATATATTGCTGAAATGCGTCATAATAAGTAAAATAGTTGAATGTTGACCTCTTTAATTAGTTCTGAATCATTCGACGCGACGTAGTGTGCACACTGTACGCGTTTTATAGTATTGATTTTAATAAATCTCTTATTGAAGTAGCCAAGTTCTTTTCCTGTTCATCATATCAATAAATATAATTATCAAGACAAGTGTATGAGTCAACAAGGACCGTACACTTCTTCATTACCTAGATTCAATCAGTCCCAATCTACATCCTACACCTACGTTACTGAACTAGTTAGTTACCTAACTAATTTTATAATGTAAGTATTTTTATTATGATGATTTTTGAGACAGCAACCGGGATCTACGGTTTTGACGTGCCCACCGAAACACGGAACTATCTTTCTTACAAACAATCGTGGTTCAGCCACATGGTTTAGCTACGTCCTAATCCTAAAACAGACTGGTAACAAATTCACAAAGCGATAAATGTCAACTTTGTGAGTGACCCACGCTTCCGAGAACCGAACCCGGAACCTTTGCGTCGCAGTCGCTACCACTGACCGTGTTGTATTGTTATTTATTAAGAACATATGGTCGGCGGTCGTCGATTATTGACTCTTTGAATCTCACACAATGACTATCGTTAGGGTGACCACATGTGGTAGTAAAATACTACTGATTATGGCAACACTTTATATCAGCTGTCGTGCGTGTCGGGCTGTCAAAACAAGTGAACAAAACAGTCAAAACAAAACTTTCACTATTTGGTATTCTTATCGAATTTAAATATTTATACAGTTTAATTGCATTCAGTAACACTGCCGACTTCTCCAATATATACGCTTATTTAACTAAGATAAGATAAAAGTTGTGGATCGTTGCGATGGCCGCTATTTTGGGTGGAGGTCTCGCCGGCCTATCTACAGGCTACTACCTTATCAAAAATAAAGTGGTAAGCAACAATAACTTAAAATTAATTCTCTACGAAGCGAGTAAACAATGTGGTGGATGGATTCGAACCCACAAAAATAATGATTTCACTTTCGAACAAGGGCCAAGAACAATTCGGCCGAAAGGTGTAACAGGAACCAACACATTAAATATGATACAGGATCTGGGCCTCAGTGAGCACATATGGCCTATAACGCATGATCACCCTGCTGCAAAAAACAGAATGATTTATGCAAACAATAATCTGCATATTATGCCCTCAAGTTTACTTAGTGTCTTCCAGAAAAAGGAACCCTTTTCGAAGCCTCTAATTTATGCAGTTTTCCATGATATCATGGAGCCGGGAAGTAAAAATATGGAAGATGATTCTATATATAATTTTGTAGCGCGAAGATTTGGTAGAGATATAGCAGACTATGCCATTTCTCCGATGATTTGTGGTATATGTGCAGGAGATGCAAAGGAAATATCTGTCAAGTTTTTGATGAAAAACCTATTTGAACATGAGCAGAACCATGGAGGAGTTGTAAAGGGTGTTATGAAATCATTTTTTAAATCTAAGCCTGATCAAGATAACCCAGTGAGTGATCTAGCTAGAAGAGCACAAGAAGACAACTGGAATGTCTATACTTTAAAAGGTGGTCTAGAAACATTTCCTAAAACACTTCATAATTATCTCAAAGAAAATGATGTAATTTTTAACTTTGACACTAAAATAGAGGAATTGGAATTCATTGATAGCAATACTGCAGTGTTAAGGAGTGACAATAAGGAGGATACAGTTAATCATGTGTATGCCTGCATCCCAGCTTTCCGCCTTGCAGATTTGGTTAAGAATCAGCACCCTAAATTATACCACCTACTGAAAGAAATTCCTTTTGTTACTGTAGGTTTGGTTAACTTATATTTTAGTGAAAAGTCCTTAACTCCTGAAGCATTCGGATTTTTAGTTCCTCCAATTGAAGACTCGCCTATTCTTGGAGTAGTGTTTGACTCTTGCTGTCTTCCTGATCAAAATGGCACTGTCCTCACCGTCATGCTCGGTGGGAGGTGGTTCAAAGAAAGGTTTGGGGAGAATGTAACTGAGAGTCATCTGCTTGATGTGGCGCTTACGGAAATATATAGAATCATGGATATAGCCCAGAAACCTGACGTGAGCCATGTAAGTATATTGGACCGATGTATCCCGCAGTATATAATTGGCCACTATGAGAGGGTAGCTGCCATCAGAGATTACATTAAGAATGAGCGTCTACCGCTGTCCCTAGTTGGTTGTAGTTACGATGGAGTGGGTATTAATGATGTCATCTACTCAGCTAAGACTCAAGTTGAACAAGACTTGCCTGTATTCAGGCAGCTAACTCAAGTTAGTGCAGAAACTCTGTAGTGAAGTGAATGATGCCAGATTGAAAGAGTGGCGGGTAATTTATTTGTGTTTAAATGTCTCACTCAATTTTGTATATGGTTGCTGTTAAATTATATGTTATTGTTTAAGTTAGGTATAAAATGAGACATGTTTAAATTATATTAAAATTTATATTTTGAAATAAATAAAACATGCTCAATGATTAACATCTTTTAAATCTAAGCGAGCACTGCTCAAATATGTATAATACCAAATGTTGATGAATACAAAAGCTTATTTAAAATCCTCTGACCTAACCTACTGCCTATAGTTACTTCATATTATAGTTTGATACATGAATGCCAAAACTTCAACTTGAGTTAAACTAAACCAAATAAAGGTACTCCCAATTACTTTTATGTGTAGTATATATTTTTTTATTATTTGCATTTTTACTTAGAAAAAATAGTACATACTTTTAAGAATGTATCTCTTATAATAAAACTATTTATTTACAATAAATTTAAGCAACTATCATAATGATATCAATAAAAACTACTTATATATTTCATCTTATCATCTTTAAACACAATTATAATACGCAGCACACATGCACATAGCGTATGCCTCTAAACATTATATTATTGTATGACCATACTGCAGTAAGGCCTTTTACTGCTTACCTAATAGTGCTGAAAGAATACATGTCAGATCTGTACATAAATGGGGTATGTGGAGAAACAGCTAAGAGTGGAGCACAGTGAAGGTGTAATGCGACATGATATAACCACATTTTACAATGAAAATGCACCAGTCAGCGCATATACAATGACGGAACATTTCACGTCAATTCATGCGAGCGTAGCATATTTGACCGAAACTTAAAAAAACAATGCACATTTTGCCTCATTATGCACCTTTCGTCACGTGCACGTGTAGTGTAATTGCAATGTTTATTTACGCTAATAATATCAGCAGGCTAATTAGATAAAAAGTACAAAAAAATTGTAGAATAGACTTCGACATTACGCGCCAGGAAGTCATCATGATGATGATCTCTCTGACCGATTTCGGCCATGGCGACCACTTCGACTCCTAATCAGATCGACGCTGATGCGCCCGGAGATGGCTATTGTAGCCAATTTTGGTAAACTCCTGTGCACGGTGTGGACACGTGAGTTTGCCATTTACATAATTATAGTTAACTAGCTGGTACCCGCGACTTCGTTTCGCTGACTTAGTATTTTAGATGATAAAATAACCTTGTTTCCTTCACTGACGTCCTAAATTATACATGCTAATCTGGGCCCCTATTAGTGCTCCTTGTGGACTACGTCAGGAACACCAAACCTTCGAAGTCTATATGCCTGCAGAAACTACCCATCAAGCAGAACAACTTTTGCTTTCGTGCCATATCTTTTTCTCGTATAGTTTAGGTGGGCTCCTGGTTGTGCACCTGGTGGTCTACATCAGGTACTCCAAACCTTCAAAGTCTATATGCCACCAGAAGCTACCCATCCAGTTGAACATTTTTTGCTTGGTGCCATGTCTGTATCTCCTATAGTTTAGGCGGGCCCCTGGTGGTGTACCTGGTGGTCTACTGAAGGTACTTCAGACCCTCGAGTGGTGAAAAAAAGTAGCCTATGTCCGTTCTCGGTATATTACTAATCTCTGTGTGAAATTTCATGATGATCGGTTCAGTGGTTTGGCCGTGAAAGCGTAGCAGACAGACAGAGTTACTTTCGAATTTATAATATTAGTATGGATTGTGACGGGTGCACGCACGGGCCTAACTCATCGCACTTAGCGTCGAGTCATACTGTGGCCCATTATCGTCAGTGCTACTTTAAAAATCGCGAGTTTAAGATACAAATAGGCTAACTAAAGGCAATGGGCAGTGTTCACTGCAGTGTGTCGAGGCATAGTACTACAGTGGCGTGCAGCGTGTGGTCCTTGTGCGCGGCGGCGGCGGGCGGCACCGTGTTGCGGTGCGAGTGCTGCAGCGTGCCGCTAGTCTGTTAGGTACTTTTGGACCGGGAATGATTCGGGGCGGAATTTTTGATTGACGAAAACTATGTTGAATTTATTTACTTTATTTTGACTTGTTTTTATTTTAATTGTTTTGTTAATGTTTTAATAAAAAAAATGTTTGACATAAAAAAAAAAACAATTGGTGAGTATGAATGTGAAGAAAAGTATTATTTCCCTCTTCTTCCTTTCCTTTCTAAGTGTCCCCAAACGATACTCACAGTGAGAGTGAGGTATTTTCCCCTGATAGAGAACTACTTCCTCTCGCGTTCGAGTTTCTCCTGCATCTCCTGCAGGGCGATGGCCTTGTAGTAGTCCAGCAGCTGGTTCACCCGGGAACCAGACGGATTCGTCCTTTCCGTAGTGCGACTGCCTCTGACGCAGAAGGTTCCGGGTTCGATTCTCGGTGGGTCACTTACACAGTTGATATTTATCACTTTGTGAATTTGTTCCCAGTCTGGTTAGGACATTGCGGGCTGAACCACCTGATTGTCCGTAAGTAAGATGGTTCCGTGTTTCGGATGGCACGTTAAGCCGTGGGTCCCGGTTGCAGTCTATGATCACTTAGACGACGGTCGTTAGCGTTACACAACCATGTCAGAAGCCTGCTACTTGTAGTAGGTACTAGGGTTCTTCGGGTTAGGGGTCATCGGGTCGTTTGACGACTCGGTGTCCCACACGAAATGAATGAATGAATGAATGAATGATAATTTATTTGCAAGAAATATGGTACAAAAGATCTTATTCTAAAAATATAAATTTGTCCTAACATATTTCACCTGTTTCAGGCATGCAAACATAATTGAATTTTTGATTTAATCTTTATACAATGTCATACTTTCAAATAAAATTGTTGTCAATAAATTAAATATTAAAAAAGAAGCTCAATGTCAAAATATCAAAATAAATATAACTAATTCAATGTCAATAACTATTAAAAATAAAAATCTGTAGGTAATAATAAAATCATCACAAAATGTCAATAGAATTCATAGAATTCATAGAATATGGACAAGGCCATAACGTAGAGCCGAACACACATATCCATGGTAGGCAATCAAAGCCGTTTTTTGGTCACAGATGTTTCTTAAACGATATAGAGCATAGATAAACCTATTTACTCTTTGACAGACTGACTCTACATGTTCTTTCCATGATAAATGAATGTCAAGCATTATGCCGAGAAATTTTGTTGTGATCGATTCATTTATTGGAATATCTCTATAGTTTATTGATAAATTTGCCGGCCTACCATTTCGGTTAATGAACTGCAAGAAAGTAGTCTTATCCAAGTTAATGTGGAGATTATTGTGCTCTAGCCATTCAACAACTTTACGAATAGTAATATTTATTTCGCTCTCGTAATCAACTTCATTCTTTTTGTGGACAATCATGGATAGATCGTCGGCAAATAAGACACAGGGGTACGATGTGTTTATTGGTAGATCGTTAATGTAGAGTATGAATAGTAGAGGTCCTAAAATACTACCTTGAGGTACCCCTACATTGTTAGCTTGAAAGGATGAGCGGTAACTGGCGTACTCTTTTTCATTATTAATATTATTTACCTCTACACATTGAGTTCTGTCTTTAAGATAGTCTGCAATCAGATCATTCGCTACACCTCGAATTCCATAAGCATCTAATTTCGCAAGAAGTGTTTTATGGCATACAAAATCAAATGCTTTGCTCATGTCAAATAGAATCACGGTAACGGGTACTTTTTTGTCCATGAAACTCGATATTTGTTTTGTAAGTACAAAGCACGCCGTTGTGGTAGATTTTCCTTTTTGAAATCCATGTTGTTCCGGTCTAATAACGCTATACTTAGTTACGAAAGACAAAAGCCTGGCAAATATGATTTTTTCCCATATTTTGGATAATATAGGTATGAGGGTAATAGGTCGGTAGTTATTTATATCCTGTTTTTCTCCTTTTTTTGTACAGTGGTTTCACTACTGATTTTTTAAAGGTTGCTGGATATTTACCATATTCAAGAGACATGTTCAGGAGATAGGCAATTATTGGAGCTAGTTCATGTGCACATGATTTTATAATTTTAGTACTGAGCTCGTCATAGCCTGTTGCTGTAGAGTTTTTCAGAGAATTAATTTGTTTGATTATTTCATAAGTGTCCGTAGGAGCTAAGTAAATACTTGCTGAATTTTTGTGTAATTTTAAATTATAATTATTTGGAGCTTTGTAGTCCTTGTTAGTCAAACTAATAAAATGTTCATTAAATGCTGTTGCAATTTCAACTGGTTGTTCACACTTCTTACTATTTACAGACACACATTCTATCGTTGGCTTGGTGTATTGAGAAGATTTAGCATTTATTACATTCCAAGCTGCTAAACACTTGTTTTTAGCTGTTTTGATGTATTTATTATTATTAACTCTTTGTGCCTGAAAAATGCATTTTTTTAGTAAAGAATTGTATGTTCTATAATGTTTTTTAGAATTGGGTGACTTTTTTTTATAATAAGACATGCGCAATTTTCTTTTTGATATACAAGAAGTGCGGATACCTCTAGTAAGCTACTTTAAATTGCCGTGATAATTTTTGATCATGATTCTAAATTTTGGAAAACATAAGTTATATAAAAGAAGCAGTTCTTTGTGGATTGTTTCGAATGCTTCTTGGACATCAGAAGGAGGAAGTAATATTAAGTAAGTTATGCCATGGATAATTAATTAGAAAATATTTAAACTTTAGTATATTGTCTTTGCTAAAATCTCGCCTCATCTCAAACCAACGTTTTATTGGGAGTTTCTTTATAGCTACCGGTATAGTCCAGAATCTGGCAGTTGTTGTGGTCTGACAAACAGAATTGTACATTTCTACCAACAGCTCCATTTATATTGCTCGCGAAATGGTCGATACAGGATTTATCGCGTGTAGCTGTGTTGATATGAAGACTTAAATTATGGGCAGTTAATATTTGTTTTAGTTTTTGTGTCAAATTTATTGATTTTGGTTTAGTACTAATTGTGTTTATGTTCCAATCTCCAGCCAAAATAATGTTTTTACTCTTTTTCCTTTTTATTATGTCAAGTAAAATTTCCAGTTTATTGAAAAATACCTCTACGTCCGAGTCTGGGGTTCGATAAATGCATACAAGTATAAGTTTATAATTTTTAATCTCCATTCCACAGCATTCAAATGTATTTTTGGAAGCTAACTCTGCGACATATGTAAGGTTTTGTGATTCTATAGATTCTCCACATAGTATACAAACTCCACCGCGATTTTTTTCTCTACAGTAAGACGAACCTACGGTATATCCATTTAACCTTATATTGCATTCATTTCCGCGTGGAATAAACGTCTCGGTCAAACAAACTATATCAACAGGTTCACTGCCATCTGATCCAAGTTCATTAATAGCGATATTTAATTGATCTTTTTTACTTAATAAGCCGCCTATATTTTGGTGAATGATTGTCAAAGCATTGTCAGTTTCTATAAAAAATGGTCTTTAGATTGATTTTCCTGAATATTACGAACCATGTCACATGAGGCTTCTGACTGTGATTTGATAATACTATTAGAATGAGGATTAGAATTACAACTTTTTACAGGAATGTTGGTTTTCTTTTTGCTGCCTACATGAGTATTTTTGTGTGAGATATGACATATTTCTCTGGTTACAGCGAACGATAAATTAGAAATAAAATATCTTGAGCCGCATCTCATCCTTCTATAGTACATCTTTACAAAGGAACAGTGTTGAAATTTTTGGCAAATAAGTTTTATGTCGTAATTCAATATTTGACTATTTAAGCGTGCATTATTGGGTAAACCGCAAATTAAAATATTCGTATTTACAGTCCTGTTTAGCCAATGTAGTAGATTTGTGAAAAGAATTATTATCATTTATGCCTCCCACAACTATCAAGTAATCTTGTTTGGTTAAGTTACACAATTCAGTTTTACAAGAGTTGATAACCTCCGACAAGCTGGCGCCTGCCTTCTAGCGTTGCCGAACTATCGATAGTAAAACTATCGATAGTTTTCCTATCGAAACCCCTATACAATCGATAGGCCAATCGATAGTATCGATACTATCGATAAATACAATACAATCGATAGTATCGATACTATCGATACTATCGATTGTTCAGAATGAGGCAATACTATCGGTCAGCTTCGATAGTATCGATACTATCGATAGTATCGAAGCTGACAATCGAAAAAACAATCGATAGTATCGATAGTATCGATAGTATCGAAGCTGACAATCGAAAAAACAATCGATAGTATCGATAGTATCGATAGTTTTGGTCTATCGATAGTCGGCCGATGAGCGATAGTATCGTTCAGTCAGGTATGGATTATTTATTTTACATACATATAATTATCATGACTTTATCTCTTGTGGGGTAGAGAGAGCGTTCACAGTCGTAAAATTACTCAGTAAAGCGACAGTAATCATTGCTGTCGCTTGCTATCGCCGCGTCTGAGGGCCGTTTCAGTAATTCGCGTATCACTAAAGTGACAGGTTGTCAGCCTGTCGCCTAAAATTGCAATACACATGAAACCCATGGGAAAGAAATAGGATGATGCTATTCTTAGCCGGCATCCCACGGCTAATGGGTTAATTATTGTATATGGATTATTTTAAAAGATTTTTTAAATTTTAATAATTAAAGTAAATTCATTTAGCCATAGTATTTAGCAATGAATGAATTAGTTATACAATTAGATACATAAAAATACACCTATAGTTTTAAAGGCATTTGCACACTAGATGCGTGCGCCTGCGTCTGCGTGCGTGCGGGAAAAAATAGTATGGATATGACAGGAGAATGAAATCGACGCATCACGTGATGTATCACAATAGATACCTACGCATCACCTGTCATGTCAAGTTGTAGCGACCTCTGGTGGCTACAACATGAAGCTCACTCAAGTGGTTCACATGCATACAAGACGCAACAGGAGTTCTCAACATATCGGAGAGATGGCGCCACGTGACAGAACAATGGGCCTGAAACGCGATATCGAAGTGTTCACCGCGCAACGCATTACGCATATATACAACTTCCAATCCAATCCAGGTGGACCCGTCGGTCCCCTGGCCACAACACCCGGCCAGGCGGGTAGCTACCCTTTTCACGACACCACCTGGATTCATCCTGTCACCCGCCATAAAGTAATAAAACAAAAATTGTACAAGAAAGGCTATTATGAAATATCTGATTATATGCAGGATAAATCTCCATGGGAGTAGTTTTAAATGTATAAAGTTGACTTTAAATGACGAAACAGGTAGAATTATCTACTATACATATATTATATTGTATTTTATGTTTATTTCAGCATAGCCATTTTCGGCTATTAATTTTTTATTATTATTTTTTTAACTTAGCTAGATAGCTTAGGGCATGAGCAATTGTATTTAGAATATATATTTAGAATATTTATAATATATACTGAAACGGCCCTCAGACGGGGCGATAGCAAGCGACAGTAATGATTACTGTCGCTTTACTGAGTAATTTTACGACTGTGAACGCTCTGTCTACCCCCCAAGAGATAAAGTCATGATAATTATATGTATGTAAAATAAATAATCCATACCTGACTGAACGATACTATCGCTCATCGGCCGACTATCGATAGACCAAAACTATCGATACTATCGATACTATCGATTGTTTTTTCGATTGTCAGCCTCGATACTATCGATACTATCGATTGTTTTTTCGATTGTCAGCTTCGATACTATCAATAGTATCGATACTATCGAAGCTGACCGATAGTATTGCCTCATTCTGAACAATCGATAGTATCGATAGTATCGATACTATCGATTAAAAATCGATAGTTCTTACTATCGAAAAACTATCGATAGACTATCGATTGTCTATCGATAGTCCACTATCGAGCGGCAACGCTACTGCCTTCCAAAAACAGAAAATGTCATAGTTGGCAACTTGGCACCGATTTGTTTCTCTAAGGCTGCTCCAGGGGCGCTCAATCATAGTACTGTGATTTGGGGAACACTTTCGGAATACGATGCGAAATTACGAAGCGTTGTTCTTACTATATCTCACAGATGGCGTGGCAGTTTACAAATTCTATGTTGCCAATTTATCAATCGACCCATTTTCCATGGGGAAAGTTGTTTAGTTTCATGAGTACTTTTAGATATAGGCTCGGTATAAGTACCTATATAGCTGCATACATGTTATATATAGCTATAGATGTATTATATATATTATGTAGTTAGTTCCTACTAAGTGCTTGAGAGGGCGCTACTTACGCATTGCCAGTTTTGGCAGCTGAGATAGGTCTCTATACCCCTATATATATTAAAGTACTTTGTGGGCTGCTCTAAGTCCCTGTCCTTGCTGGTCTGCTAACGCTACAATTTTCTTTTTTCTCGAAAAAGTTTCTACACTTGTGTGGATGCTTTCTGGTCGCAGATTAGTACAAGTGTCCTTGATATCTCCCTTTGTAGAGTTCGTGTTATTCATTGTAGATTCTTGGGAAGTAGCTGTTGGTGATGGTGGCAAATTGGGTTGTTTATTGACTATTTGCACTTGAGTAGGTAGTTTCCGAGGACTCAAATTATATTCATTCATCGTCCGATTCTGTTTAGCGGCTTTTGTATTTCTATTTTTCTTTCTTCTGGAACTGTTTATTGTCGTAATCGATACATTTTGTTTGGTGTTCGCGCAGATTAAAAGAAGACTCTGTATTTTACGGTCTTGCTCACCAATTTTTTTCTGCAACTCTAATTTCTCTAATATGGTATTTTCCACTTCTGCTTCCGCAGCCATTAATGCACATTTTAGGTCACATATTTGCATTTTAAGTGATTCAATTTCCGCGTGTTGTAGAGCTGGAAGATCCGGAAGACTCTGATAGCTAAAACCCGATTTTGTCGACAAAGGAGAGCTAGAGCAAGTAGAGTCATCATTTGAAACAATGGGTGTTTTTTTCCTTTGCGTTACATATTCATTTCTGTCAGCAGTAGTGGAAGATGTGGCTACGGGATCCAGTGGAACAATGGTAGAAGATTGTGGTGGTTCTATTCGTAAAAAAATTGGCGATGCACCAATCATTTGTATATTTTGTACGGCAGTCGCTGGGGTGGTTGAAGGATTCTCTTCCGCCTCTGCAAGTACTATATTTTTGGGTGTCGATGTTAAAACTTTTCGCACTGTCTGTTTCGGTTTTTGCTTAAATGTCTCTGGCGACAATTCTTTGCATTCCCGACATTTATAATCTGTTTTGAATTTACTTTTATTACTCATTAAGCGAAATAATTTTTCTGATAACCCTGCGCAATCGCAGTGGTAATTGTTTAAACAAGTTTTGCAGTTTAAATAATCTCTGGTTGTTATTATTTTTTTACATTTACTGCACTCTAGCGCCATTTCTCCGAACTATCGCTATATTAGAACCTCTGTGTATTATTCTAGTTCTGCTACTCGATCATAGGTGGCGTGGTGTTCTTAAGTTCTATTATAACCCGCTAGAGGGCGTTACTTAAAACATGTAAAAAGTAGCTGGTTCTGTAGAAAATCGAACTCGAAATCCTTCTTTTACGTCTTACAAGAAGCAAAACGTTAGACCACTAAACCAAATGTAATCACGTGATTAAGTCGAAATAAGTGATTCTAATAGTTGTGTGTGGTTGCTTTGATGTTGCCTTTTATGATTTGATATGTTCATAACTACCAACATAATGTATACAACTGCAGTAACGGTTGAAAATCAGCTGATTTTTAAAAATTCCTTATGTTTTCGCAGTGTAATCTTGAGTGTGATGTCGTAATTTTACTCACTGTAGCTGCTTTTAAGTCCTTGTAACAATGTTATCACAATATTGTCACTATTATGAAAAATATTCCGAGAAATCACTTGCACGTATTATTTTTAAGATATAATTATTATTAAGGAGTATAATAGCTAGATAACAATGTCACTTGAAATTTGCGTCAAGTACTTTATAATTTTAACACTTTTACATCACTTTGTAGATTATTTATATTTTTAATACTACAGCTAATCACGGAGACTTGTTTATAGGGACAGTGGCGCCCTCTCTCTCCAAAAAGAGAAGAGATTTATTTATCAACATTTCAGCAGAAGGTACTTTCAAAAATCTGACATCAGGGTTCATCGGGTCTACGTCAGCCACAAAATTTCCGCCTCGGGATAAACCGCAGCTGTTCGCTTCGCTTTCCCGATGAGAAAGGCATATTTTCCCGCAATAAAAACAGCCTATGTGTAATTCCAGTTGTATGAAATTTCATCTAAATCCTCCAGCTGTTTGAGCGTGAAGAGGCTACAAACACAATGTCCTAACCAAACTAGGAGCAATCTCACTAAGACATAAAAGTGCTCAGGGCTTCCTAATTCCAGACTCAGATCACTAGACCACCGAGGCTGTTATGTAAGTACCTATGTAATTTAAATTTTCTCTTGTATGACATCACCTCGATAATAATAATTTCTTTACTGCACATTTAAAAAAATGCGAAACAGTAGTAACAAAAAAGAGAACAAAGTACAATAAGGCGGCCTTATTGCAATTGTAGCAATCTCTGCCAGGCAATCTCTATTATGTAACAAGTAAGTTCATAGTGCTTGAGTGACAACAAATAGTTCAGGTACATTCGTACGTAGTTCAGAACGTAATAAGTTACGTTACGTTTGACACTGACGTGCTTGAGTGACAAAATTCTTGTAAACATCGTGAAAACATTGTCTAAATTAAATTTTAAATTGAAAATTTTAAATTGTCTGATAGATGACCTACTCGTGAAATATTAAATTTATTTGTGATGAACATGGCTCACATGCTAGTAATAATCCTTGTGATAGTATATTCATTGAAAATATATATCACCACCGCTACCCATGAAATCACTAGTGGGTCTAACAAGGATGAAAATACAAGACGTGACCCACATGAAGGACACACTAGTGAAGAAAGCATAACAAAAAAGTGGGCGAAAATTATGGCTAACAGCAAAGAAATGTCTTCTGAATACAGAACGTTAAAACAAGAATATTTGAAGAATAAAGAAAAGCAGTATTACACGTTGTTAAATAAGGAATATAAAAAAAAAAAACTTACGAAAAACTTTTACGTATTGCCATTCTTTGGAAAGGCACTACTAGCCGAAGTGACTCTACATTTAAAGATAATCTGGAAATTGTTGAAGATATTATTGAGCGAACTCACCAAGAATTAAAAAAACAGTATCCCGATCCAGATACTTTAAAATATGAATCTCCGTGGGGCGAGAATTGGTACCAGTGGTCAGTACCGTTTACTCGTATGATGGCCATGTACGAATATCTTGGTAGCAATGAAACCATCAAAGCGATTTGTCATCAAAGAATAACTGATATATTACCTGAAATAGGAAAAACTTTTGGTAGAGCTGTAATGGACGGTCCAAATTTAGTTTATCTGTCTATTCCTAGACTGTTAACTAATCATTTAAACGATAAGAGAGCGTTTGATGAAGATATTAAAACAACTCAATTCGAAACACTAAATAAAACCTTAAATGTTGAGTTTAATCCTGGAGAAGAGGATCGAATAACGAACAAAGTGTACAGTGATTCTTCCTGCATTTTTCACAATGACGTTGCAACTTACGGCTATTTGATTACTCTAGGTGGTTTTTACACAAAAGCATTTCAAGCACTTGGATTTAAAGCCAACGTAGAAGAATATGTAAGTGAAAATGTTCTGCGAAAATTATTACATCCAGATATGCCCTTTATTCCGTTCGGATTATTCGGTCGCGAAGGCAGAACAACTAGTGCGCCATTCTTGAACACCTATTGGCCGCACTATGATTCAAAAACGTTTTCAGATTACGGTGTCCATATAATGCCGTTTATTGGACTTGGTATATTTAAATCTGACAAGTTCATGTTCTCACTTCGCGTTCAACGTCGAGGTATAGCAGCATATGAGAGCGATAAGAACAATGGAGAATTTCCTTTTGGTTGGATTCAAATGAGGAAAATGTATCTAACCGAAATTTATAAACAAAACCATTCCATATATGGCAATACGACAGATTGGTTGAAAATTACACAACAGCCCGGTGTAATATCACTCAAAAATATTCGGAAACCTACATTACAGTGTGAAATTACAGCTTGTGTTAAGTCGTATTCCACCAATGTAACCCGTTCTCATATAGGACAATTGCCACAGGGTAGACTCATGTTTTGGCTAAATGAATACATTATAGGTGCTGAATTTAAACAATACAAGGCCAACATTCTAGAAATAGGCGTATGTACTGACAATGGGGTGACAATGTATCACAGAATTGACAATCATGAAGACAAGAAATTAAAAATAAAAGTAGTTGATAATAATAATGTTAACATGAAATTTAGTTCTATACCTAAAGCTGATAAAGAAGGATTTGTTGATATCGCACCAAATAGTAATCATACTGAAATTCAGTGGCGAATGGTATTTCAAAAGGATGAGCCTCAAAGAATTGATTGGAATAATCAGGACAAAACTATGATTTTTAAATACAACAATCACAAATATCATGTCAAAGAAATCAACAAAGAGTACTTTTCTATTAAAAACCTGAATACAGAGGAAACATTTTTTGGTAGTTCTAAAAGTAACATGTTATGTGATTATTATGAATACTATAATAATATATACAAAAGAGATGCCAATTCTTCAATGTATATAAAGTCTTCAGCATTAAGTACCGTAAAACCATGCAACAAAGGTTCCAGCAATAATGGGCCTAGCAAAAATGGTCCTAGTAACAATGGTCCTAGCCTTACAACTATGGTCCACACAAACCTATTCATAAGATTTTTGTTTTTGGTAATACAGCAAAGAGGTGAAGTTAAAAGCTACTAGTAAAATCTTTTACTCAGTAAAATCACCTGGTAGCACTATTTTTCACCTACTGCAAATAAAAGGAGATTCTCAGTTTGACCTGCATGTCTGGATCTATGTTTTTCCGCGAACATCTCGCATTTGGCTGAACCGATTTTGATGCGGTTCGTAGCAAAATATTTGTCAGACTTAGAAGGTTTTGGGCATATTATCTGACAAAAAATATATGGAGGTTCGCATTACTTTTTTTGAGGACGGTTCCCGTATTTAAAAAAGTTATTTGTATATACCTACCTACATTAAAACTTACAGGTTTTTTTGGACTATAGTTGAAAGCTTGTATGATTTTACAGCACTTACATTGCCTTTGGCTTTGCCAATCGTGGTTTACTTATAATTTCATATGTAACTAATATTGGGGTAAACTTTGCTCTTTTTTGAAATAATAATGAATAACAAAAGTAAAATCGGTGTTAAGGAGTTATTAAAAAATATACATATTAGCTGGGTCTCCATTGAACGAACAGCATCAGATGCTCACTGCCGCACGCAGCATACGGCTCAATGCGCGGTCGGTGTGGTCGTGTTTCGCCTGAGCAGCGCATGCTAAAATCTCATGCTCGGGCGAAAAACCGTCCACTCCGACCGCGCATTGCGCCGCATGCTGCGCGCGGCAGTGAGCATCTGAGGCTGCTGGTTCAATGGAGACCCAGCTATTTACTTTTAATTTTTCTGACAGTTTCCCTATGAGCACACTTTTTTTTCAATCTTATTAAAATGTAATTATAAAAAAATCATTATTTTAAAGATGTCGATAAAATACGAAAAGACGTGCCATCCAGTCACGTCATTCTAATAGCTGTCGCAGGGATCATGCAAAATTTTATAAACTATGTATAACTCTCCAACAGGCTGATCAGGAATGCCGACATCTCTAGAGGTCCATCTGCAGTTGAAGCAGGACAAATAGTACATCTTTTTCGGTTGCTTGTTTTCAACTTTAGCATCTCCACCTAGAAAGAGATTTTTTACTAAGACAGTCAATATCTCACAACATTTCACAACTACCTATTTGATACTATGATATTTTTCTGATTAAGTTAAGAGATATTTTTTTTGTTTTATTTTTCTTCTTTTAATATTGTATGTGTTGAGTATGTTGATTTTTAGTGTGTTAAATTGTACCTACTTAATAAAATAAATACTTACACCAATCCATTGAATAAGTTCAAATGAGTTTCAGTTCTACACAGAAACCGAGGCAGTGCTTGTAGTTTTCATTTTGTCTGTATTCCTTGCTTCTGTTATTGATTTTAAGTGAGCCCCTTTAGTTTCAAGGAACTGAGTTCAGCTGTTTACTTCACTCACTTACATACTGTAACTGTCAGTACCCGCCCGTTCAAGCATGTATGGAGCATTGAGGTCAAGTTACGCTGGTCTTGGCACTATCTAAATGAATGAGCTATACTATCAGCATACACTGCTTGTTTTTATTACAAATTAAAAGTTAATCCATTCCCTTAAATGGGAATGGGAATATGTTGATGTGGCGCCGTGTGATGCCGGCTTAGAATAGCATCACCCCTCATCCTTCCTGCGGGTGTCGTAAGAGGCGACTAAGGGACTCGAGAGTATTGGTGTATTACAATTTTTAGGCGACAGGCTGACAACCTGTCACTATAGTGATACACATATGTTTTCGGAAAAACCTTGGAAAATAATCCTCAAAAATGTCAGAGGTGGCGATAGCGACCATATTCTTACAGCCGTTGGCGCTCTGCCTACCCCGCAAGGGAAAAAGGCGTGATATATGTATGTACGTTGCTCATTGTACCCGCAGCAATGTCCTGTGGGTTCTGGCGAGGCTGCGCCAGGGTGGCACTGGTTGGATAGCGTATGGAAGCAGCTGGGGCAGTCAAAGCCTTAAG
Source organism: Keiferia lycopersicella (assembly GCA_029255805.1). Taxonomy (NCBI): domain Eukaryota; kingdom Metazoa; phylum Arthropoda; class Insecta; order Lepidoptera; family Gelechiidae; genus Keiferia; species Keiferia lycopersicella. The sequence goes on from JARACZ010000007.1 coordinate 10,787,126, forward strand.
CCGTTTAATTTTTCTTTAATAGTTTTTCATAACATCACGATCATGTGCTAAAGGGCTATGAGTAAAATTGGTGCCTTTCTAAAAATCCAAATTTTTAATTGTCAACGAACGCCGTCTTGATAGATATGTAGAATATGTGGCGTTGCACTGGCAACACCACTGCACTTCAGTTAGGTACCACCCTCAACATGGTTTTATTATGTACGACCGTGAACATGGTCCCTACCGGAAACCGGGAGCCCTCTGCTTCTGGTATCGTCTGTCGGCCATGTTCATTGCCCCTCTCCTAGATCGACGCGCAGATGCAACACGACGTGCCTTGCTCTGTCCGTTCAAACTCATACTATATTATAACGCGCATTATTATTTACAAGTTGTGTTAACTACTGTACGAAAATAGGGTGTGTGTACGGAGAACAATAAACTCTTTGAACCTATCAAGCCTGTTTCCTTCTTTCGTCACCTCTACACACCACCCATGAATACTTCCATACAAACAATATTTTGTAAGACAGCTCAGCTGTCAATTGCTACCATTACGAGTTATCGCTTCAAAACGTTACAAGTACAACTGTTTTATTTGAGAAACTTCTTTCATTCTAACTGTCTACTACCGCCAGCCCATTAGACGTGTGGAGTTCTTCCGTACAAACAATATTTTATATGACAGCTCAGCTGTCAAGTGTAACCATTACGAGTTAAACGCTTCAAAACATTAGGACAGTTTTATATGAAAAACTTTTTTTTTTTAAACTGTCAACGAACACCACCCTATTATTAACTTTTGGTTAGAATGCTAATACAAACGAAACAAGCGGATCTAATTCACGCGACCGATGGGACTCGAACCCACATCTTCTGACTAGCCGGGTCAGATGTGTTAACCGTTACACCGTTAGGCAGAAGATGTGGGTTCGAGTCCCATCGGTGGCGTGAACTTTTTCCGCTTGTTCTTTCTTTGACCGGCTTAGCCTTCGGGGTGTTAGTTTTTTTTTTTTTGCCACCCGGAGAGACTAGTAAATGAGAACCGACTTCAGGGCACCTTGACTCGGCTAGGTTCTCGAAGAGGAGCCCCCGCAGGGCATTTTTTCTCAAGAGGGACATATTTTCTTTAGGAGGGGATGGTTTAGTTGGATTTCCGTTACACTTACTGTGTTTTACAACTATATCAATATCTCCCAAAGTAAGTGTCTCCTAGACCCCAAATTTGGAGGGGGGGGTCCCCCTACCCCCCCCCCCCCCAAAACCCTTAAATTCGTGGGCTAATATTGTACCGTCCTTCCAAAGTCTTTAACTCCTGAAGCTTTCGGATTTTTAGTTCCTCCAATTGAAGACTCGCCTGTTCTTGGAGTAGTGTTTGACTCTTGCTGTCTTCCTGATCAAAATGGCACTGTCCTCACCGTCATGCTCGGCGGGAGGTGGTTCGAAGAAAGGTTTGGGGAGAATGTAACTGAGAGTCATCTGCTTGATGTGGCGCTTACGGAAATATATAGAATCATGGATATAGCCCAGAAACCTGACGTGAGTCATGTAAGTATATTGGACCGATGTATCCCGCAGTATATCATTGGCCACTATGAGAGGGTAGCTGCCATCAGAGATTACATTAAGAATGAGCGTCTACCGCTGTCCCTAGTTGGTTGTAGTTACGATGGAGTGGGTATTAATGATGTCATCTACTCAGCTAAGACTCAAGTTGAACAAGACTTGCCTGTATTCAGGCAGCTAACTCAAGTTAGTGCAGAAACTCTGTAGTGAAGTGAATGATGCCAGATTGAAAGAGTGGTGGGTAATTTATTTGTGTTTAAATGTTTCAAACTAATTTTGTATATGGTTGCTGTTAAATTATATGTTATTGTTTAAGTTAGGTATAAAATGAGACATGTTGAAATTATATTAAAATTTATATTTTGAAATAAATAAAACATGCTCAATGATTAATATCTTTTACATCTAAGCAAGCACTGCTCAAATATGTGTAATACCAAATGTTGATGAATACAAAAGCTTATTTAAAATCCTCTGACCTAACCTACAGCCTATAGTTACTTCATATTATAGTTTGATACATGAATGCCAAAACTTCAACTTGAGTTAAACTAAATCAAATAAAGATACTCATGATTACTTATAAAAGTAATTACTACACATAAATGTAGTATATATTTTTTTTACAATTTGCATTTTTACTTAGAAAAAATACTTAGTACATACTTATAAGAATGCATCTCTTACACTAATAAAAAACTATTTATTTACAAAAAAAAAAACAATTCAAATCCTTAACTTAGTTAAATAGTAGTAGCTATTGAAACGACTTCTAGCATTGCCTAAATACTTATTCCCACGAGGTGTAAAAAATCATAATGATATCAATAAAAACGATATATTTCATCTCATCATCTTTAAACACAATTATAATACGCAGCACCCATGCACATAGCGTATGCCTCTAAACATTATTGTATTACTGTATGACCATTCTGCAGTAAGGCCCTTCACTGCTTACCTAATAGTGCTGAAAGAATACATGTCAGATCTGTACATAAATGGGGTATGTGGAGAAACAGCTAAGAGTGGAGCACAGTGAAGGTGTAATGCGACATGATATAACCACATTTTACAATGAAAATGCACCAGTCAGCGCATATACAATGACGGAACATTTCACGTCAATTCATATCAACTGCGAGCGTAGCATATTTGACCGAAACTTAAAAAAACAATGCACATTTTGCCTCATTATGCACCTTTCGTCACGTGCACGTGTAGTGTATTTGCAATGTTCACTACGTTAATGTCAAGCTAATTAGATAAAAAGTACAAAAAATGAATAGGTAGTAGACTTCGACATTACGCGTCGGGAAGTCATCATTTTATTTTTTATTTATTTATTTATTAAACTTTATGCACTAAATGTGTACATGGGCGGACTTAATGCCAATGGCATTATCTACCAGTCTACCTTAGGGCATGTGGAAATGTACGGCAGGTGCAAAAGTCAAAATTACTTAATTTAATTCATGAAATAATAATATATAAATCCTATAAACACTTGAATAATTTTTTTTTTTAATTTTAATATATACCTCACGTACGGCACTATGAAAATGTTAAACGAATAAACTACAGATCTACCTTCATCATGGTGATGAACTCTTTCGACCGATTTCGGCCATGGCGACCACTTCGACTCCTATTCAGATCGACGCTGATGCGCCCGGAGATGGCTATTGTAGCCAATTTTGGCTAAATAAAGTAAGTAAACTCCCGTGCACAGTGTGGACACGTGTGTTTGCCATTTACATAATTATATTTAATGGTGACGGGTGGATGGGCCTTTAACTGATCGCTCTTAGCGTTGAACCGAGTCATACTCATATTCGAGTCATAGTTATAGTGGCTTATTATCGTCAGTGTTACTTTTTGTTAAGATTACCAAAAACTCGCGAGCTTAAGATACAAATAGGCTGACTAGAGGGAGTGGGCAGTGTTCACTGCAGGGTGTCGAAGCATAGTACTACAGTGGCGTGCAGCGTGTGGTCCTTGTGCGCGGCGGCGGCGGGCGGCACCGTGTTGCGGTACGAGTACTGCAGCGTGAACGCGACGCGCGCAGGACTCCCCGCCTCCCCCCCCTCCCCCACCGCGTCCGTCTCCACGCGCAGGCGCAGCGCCAGCTTGTTCGACTTGCGCCACAGTATTATGCTGGAAAAAGAAGCGTCATTAACATCTGAAGTCATATTCATAGTTATGATCACTTATTTATTCATACTTAGCTAGAGTTCACGGGTAAACTCTAGCTAAGTATGAATAGGTAAACAACCGCGATAGTTCAAAATTTAATGTAAAGTCATGTTGAGACATAGGAATTCGGAAGATCATCTCAAACAAAATGTTAGTCTGTTATGTACTAGCTCCCATCATGGGCATGTTATGTTGTGTATTAGCCCCCTCAGGGGCAAAAGGTAAATCTGTTATGTTGTGTATTGGCCCCCATCGGGGGCAGGAGGTACGTCTGTTATGTTGTGTATTAGACTACCTCGAGGGCAAGAGTACGTCTGTTATCTTGTGTATTAGCCCCCTCGGGGGCAAGAGTACGTCTGTTATCTTGTGTATTAGCCCCCTCGGGGGCAAGAGTACGTCTGTTATCTTGTGTATTAGCCCCCATCGGGGGCAAGAGTACGTCTGTTTTGTTGTGTATTAGCCCCCATCGGGGGCAAAAGTACGTCTGTTATGTTGTGTATTAGCCCCCATCGGGGGCAAGAGTACGTCTGTTATGTTGTGTATTAGCCCCCATCGCGGGCAAGAGTAGGTCTGTTATGTTGTGTATTAGCCCCCATCGGGGGCAAGAGTGCGTCTGTTATGTTGTGTATTAGCCCCCATCGGGGGCAGGGGGTGCGTCTGTTATGTTGTGTATTTGCCTCCTCGGGGGCAAAAGGTACTTCTGTTATGTTGTGTATTAGCCCCCTCGGGGGCAAGAGGTAAGTCTGTTATGTTGTGTATTAGACTACCTCGGGGGCAAGACTACGTCTGTCATGTTGTGTATTAGCCCCCAGTGGGGGCAGGAGGTACGTCTGTTATATTGTGTATTAGCCCCCCCTTGGAGGCAAGAAGTACGTCTGATATGTTGGCATTAGCCCCATCGGGGGCAGGAGGTACGTCTGTTATGTTGTGTATTTGCCCCCAGCGGGGGCAGGAGGTACGCCTGTTATGTTGTGTATTAGCCCCCAGCGGGGGCAGGAGGTACGTCTGTTATGTTGTGTATTAGCCCCCAGCGGGGGCAGGAGATACGTCTGTTATGTTGTGTATTAGCCCCCAGCGGGGGCAGGAGGTACGTCTGTTATATTGTGTTTTTGCCTCCTCGGGGGCAAAAGGTACTTCTGTTATGTTGTGTATTAGCCCCCTCGAGGGCAAGAGGTAAGTCTGTTATGTTGTGTATTAGCCCCCTCGGGGGCAAGAGGTAAGTCTGTTATGTTGTGTATTAATTAGACTACCTCGAGGGCAAGACTACGTCTGTTATGTTGTGTATTATACCGTATTCAAGATAGCTTCGTTCCGGTGACACTTAGATGATACTTTGACAATTCCGCCGGCGCGGATCTTTGTCTCCGATTTCGGATCTTTTTGGGTCTGACCGGATCCTTAAGTGTTATAGCTCCCATCAGGGGCAAGAGGTATGTACGAGAGGTGGAGTAAACACTGACCCGCCGGCGTCCTGCTGCGCATCGTCGTCGTACTCGGCTGCGTCGTCGCGGCGCGCTATCGTAACGCTCTGTTCCGGTATCGTCACGCGGCTCGAACAGCTCAGCGCTGGTTCCCGCACGCATGCGCTGAAGAGAGACGTGTCCTGCAACGTTCATATTCGTTTGTAAAGACTTTGTTTAAAGCTAGCTAGCTAAACTAAGTACTTAAAAATTTAGATAGATGTTTTGCTACAGTCATATTTGAGTCTGACAATGTCTGTTACTCCAAAACGCGAAAAAGGTATTAGGAAAAGTAGTAACTTCTTTTCAAGGGATGAACCAGCTCATGAATATGAACAACTTTACCCATGGGTATGCCATGGCATAGGTCAAAATTTGCGAAGTAAGTTAGTACATTTTGTATGGAGAGGCTCGAAATTTTTTTCACTTTCGACCTATGTTCCTTAGGGAAAGTTATTCAGTGTCATGTGCTGGTTCCTTAAAATATTTGCAGCAAATTTTTCTACACTCTGTATACAATTCTAGTTCGATTAAAGATATTAGATATAGCACACCTTGTCAATATTGAGCGACTTGTCGAGCGCCTTGTCAATGCTGGGCGGCTGCTCGTCGTCGGGCGGCGTGTGGTCGGGCGGCAACAAACGCAGCGTCATGTCGTGCGTTGTGGGGTTGGTCACTTTGATCAGCAAGGCGGACGTCGCGCCAGGCTTCACTGGTTCGAACGAGATTATCTTCACTTCGGGCACGTGGTAGCTGAAATTGAAAGAAATTATATGTGACATGAAAATACAGGGGTAAAAACAACAAAAAACCTAGGTTTAGGTATGACAGTTAGTCAACACATTTTATGATTATACAGGGTGTAAGGGACAGCGAATACTGATAGGGTGCAAGCAGATCATGAAACTGAACAACTTTCCCCTAGGAACATAATATGTCAGGAAACATCAAAAAAGTTGTCAAGATTCGTGCTGATTATAGCTTGTCGATTTTCAGTCTAACAGTACTCACTAAGCCAGCAGCTCGATCTTGAACTTGATGGAGCCAGGGTTGTACTCGGGCTTGGTGAGGTTGTGGTCGCAGTGCCGGCACCGCTGGGAGCGCTTCACACTGAGCAGCTTGGCGAGCGGGTGCAGCCGCGCCGCGAGCGCTGGCTGCCACTCCGCCGACGCGAGCCGCTGCGACATACTCGTTACTGCGGGAATGAATAGTATAACCTTGGTGGTGGTAGAAAAGATTTTACATACAGAAGTACCATAGCATACAATTTGTTCAGTGAACGTACATTAAAGCCATACGCGCCGCATTGGCCGGAATACTAATGCTATGCTACCAGTACCAGCAAACAAAAAATTGTCGGCATGATGCTGCTTGATTCGATTGCCGGCGTGGCGCGATCTCATATTCCTAGATTCAAAAAAGTCGGCTGGGTGCGATAAGATGTATGAAACTTTTTAGGAGTCGTCAAAGTGCAGAAAGTCGGCATGCAGCGACTAAACCGTTACTTGATCGTGTGACCAAATTTTAGAAGTTTTTTTTTTCGAATTTGGCAAAAAAACCCCAAAATGATCAAACTTTAAACATGTAGCTTCCCTATGGTTGATCATCCGCAGTCTCAGTGTGAATCGACTCTAGGGGCATTATTATAACTAACTGATGAGCTATTTTATTTTTATTTGATTTATTTAGGAAAACCAACAGCTATCATAACATAATACATAATAATTCTAGAAACAAAAGGCAAATTATAGGTTATCTATCACTGTTAGAAAATAGAGTTAATAATGATGACTTAATAAAACCTACAACCTACCTAATCAAGTTTGTGGTCGCTGTTTGTGGTTTCATTTTATTTATACCGAACCCAAGGTTTTTACCTAAATCCGTAGGGCAAACAGTTCACACTTAAACGAAAAGTCAAGTCTGCGTTTTTGTAATTACTTACGTACGTAAAATACATAAACAACACTATTTATACGTTCATAGCTATTAGCATGGTTACACTACGTTTTTGTAATGACTCGCATACAATAGACAAAACAGCACTATTTATACGTACATACCTAACTATTAACATGGTTACATTACATTGGGGGGGATGTAGTAAGCCTTCTCGAAGAGCGATACCTGTGCTCGGGCCCTCCCCGTAAGTAGCGGCAGATGCCGTGAAACTAGTTACTACACCACGATGGCAAACACCAATGCTTCCCCTAGTCCAGCCCTAAAGCCAGCTTTGTGCGTAGTTTCGATCAACATCGAAGGTTTCTCACAGGCCAAGTCAGAAATCCTTTCTGAGCTCAGCCGCTCTACACACTGTGATATTATGTGTGTACAAGAAACCCATCGAGACGAAACACAAAGCCGGCCACACATTCCTGGACTCACGCTTATCGCCGAGACCTACCATCCGAAACACGGTAACGCAGTGTTTGCTGCTCCCGGCGTGAGCATAACATCTGCCGAATGTACGACCCAGAACGGCATTGAGATCATAACCGTCAACCTTGGTTACTGCACTGTCACCTCTATTTATAAACCTCCTGGTATCCCTTTCCAGTTTGAGGCTCCCGGAAATTTTGACGATCATCCGGTCAAAATAGTGACCGGCGACTTCAATAGTCACAGTACAAGTTGGGGATACAGCAACACGGATCCATGTGGTCAGGCTGTCGAGGCATGGGCTGAGGCCAATGAGTTAGGTCTGATTCATAATGCCAAACTACCGGCTTCTTTTAATAGTGGCCGGTGGAGACGCGGCTACAATCCAGACCTTATCTTCGTCAGCGAAACTATCAGTCCCCAGAGCGTGAAAACCGTATGTCCTCCTATACCTCGCACTCAACATAGACCGATCATGTGCACAGTCCAACCTGTAGTCCGCCCCGTAAGTGTACCATTGAAGCGCCGGTTCTACTATGAGAAGGCAAACTGGGAGCAGTTCTCGCAGACCATTGATCAGGCCCTGTTGAATGTTCCGCCAGTACCCGAAAACTATGAAAAGTTTGTTGACCTAGTTGCAACAACTTTGCGTAAATTCATACCGAGGAGCTGCCGGACCTCCTACATCCCAGGGCTGTCAAAGGAGTCTGCAGAGCTGCTGAAAGAGTACGAGTCCCATTATAGCCAAGATCCTTTCTCCGAGGATACCGCATTGGCTGGCGAGGAACTGCTGTCACAGATTGGCGTAACTCGACAGGAAGGGTGGATCAGCACTGTTACCAACATAGACATGACGCATAACAGTAAAAAGGCGTGGAACACCATTCGCAAACTCACTTCTGATCCACCTCCTTCTGCAACTCCCAGTAGAGTTACAGCTAATCAGATAGCCCACCAACTCCTCTTAAATGGCAAATCAGTAGGTCGCCTTGAGAGGGTTCCTAAAACAGACAAATCTGTGAGCACGAACCATCTGATTAGTCAGCCATTTAACCTACTTGACATCACTACTGCTATCCAGCATCTTAAATGCGGTAAAGCCTCTGGAGTGGACAATATTGATGTAGAGCAGCTAAAACAACTTGGCCCTGTTGCCGTGTCCTGGTTGCTGCAAATGTTTAACCACTGCCTGGAAACCGCTTCGATCCCCCGTGTCTGGAGGAAATCAAAGGTCATAGCCATTCCAAAGCCCGGAAAACCAACAGACAGTCCCAAAAACTTCAGGCCTATTTCACTCTTGTGCCACACTTATAAACTTTTTGAGAGACTGCTGTTGTCCCGCTTAACAGGCTTCATTGACCCCAAATTGATCCCAGAACAAGCGGGTTTTAGACCGGCCAAGTCTTGCAGCAGTCAGACACTGAAACTCACGCAACACATCGAGGATGGTTTTGAACTGAGGAAGGTGACCGGTGCTGTATTCGTAGATCTGTCCGCAGCCTACGATACAGTAAATCTTGAGCGGCTGTTGTGGAAGGTGGAGACGATGACAGGCGATCTTAAATTCGTCTCAATTCTTCGAGAACTTCTCCATAACCGCCGTTTTCGGGTGCATCTTCTTCAGGACAAAAGTCGTTGGAGGTCGCAAAAGAACGGACTGCCTCAAGGCAGCGTTCTTGCCCCGTTGCTCTTCAACATATACACTAACGACCAACCATCCTGTCCCAACACGTGCCGCTTTCTATACGCCGACGACCTTGCACTGACCCAGGCGACCAGTTTTGAGGAGGTTGAGGTGAACTTATCTGACGCTTTGAAGGACTTAAGCAAATACTATAGAGAAAATTCACTGAAACCCAACCCATCAAAAACTGAGTCCTGCGTTTTCCATCTCCGCAACAGTCAAGCAGATCGTAGGCTCAATATTGAGTGGCAAGGTGTGCCTGTAGCTCACAATAAACATCCGAGATATCTGGGCATTACTCTGGATAGGTCACTTACCTTCAGTAAGAACTGCCAAAATATAAAAATGAAGGTGTTCGCTCGGAATAACCTTTTACAGCGCCTTACTTCTACTGGATGGGGAGCAACACCTCATGTTCTGCGAACTACTGGGCTGGCGTTATCCTTTTCTGCAGGTGAGTACGCAAGCCCTGTGTGGAGTCGTTCAGCCCATGCAAAGCTAGTGGATACAGCCTTAAATGAGACTTGCCGGATCATAACTGGTTGCTTGAAACCGACCCCGGTTAGCCAGCTATACCCACTGGCAGGTATAGCGCCCCCAGCTGTTCGCAGGACTGTGGCTAGCTCCCTTGAAAGAGCAAAGATGGAGTCAGATGCACGGCACCCTTTACACGACCACATCCCAGTGCCACAACGGTTGAAAAGTCGCAATAATTTTGTAAAGTGCGTGTCTCCTCTTTGCATCGACCCCAAACAAGCGAGGTGCAAACTTTGGCAGGGAAAGGTAACCCTACCAGCTCCTTTCGTCCCTATCGCTGAAAGCTTGCCGCCTGGTCATGGATTACCTTGGCCAGTTTGGAAGTCCCTGAATAGACTTCGGACCCAAACTGGCCGGAGCAAGGAAAACATGGCCAAGTGGGGCTTCCTGGAGGGTGCCGACGTTAGCTGTTTGTGTGGTGCAGTCCAAACGATGCACCACCTAATATCGTGTCCGGCGTGCCCCAACACCTGCACAAAGGACGACCTTATGAGAGCGTCTGCCAGCGCTGTTAATCTGGCCAAGTTCTGGGCTACGACGGTGTAGTGTCTGCCATCGACACGCTAAGAAGATTACACCTTACCTCTCACCCATCCACACACTTATTACGTCATTTTCACACAAAGACACCCTCACAGATCAATAAGATACTAAGTACTACTGCACGTTTCTTTTACTTACCAATTTTCTTATAAAATTACGTAAAAATAAAACATAAAAAGTAAGTCATGTAATACGTTTTGCTACACTAGATCCTTATTGTAGTTAACAAATTTAGAAGATCGAGGTATTCCCGACTCAAGTGTCTATGACTACTTACTGGGAAGCCCCAACAACTATATTTGTAAGGATTTATAAATAAAGAAATTTTTTATTTTATTTATTTTATAACTCACTTCTCGGCCTCCCACAAGGTGGACAGATGATCTGGTGAAGATCGTAGGACACCAGTGGATGCAAGTTTCGCAAGATCGTTCACTTTGGAAATCTTTGGGGAGGCCTATGTTCAGCAGTGGACGTCTTCCGGCTGAAATGATGATGATGATGATGAAAACTTACTCTGCTTGAGGTTGACGTCCTTAGTGAAAATGTCGTCTGGCAGGCCGGGCACCTCGGCGGAGGCCTGGCTCGGTGTGAAGCCTGCTATGGCAGACGAGGAGCCCCCGTCTGAAGACGGCATACCCGCGATGTTCCGCGCCATAGCGCCGGTTAGACCTGTCTTGTCCTGGCAGACAGAGTAAGTTGTCAAGTAAAATGTACGCTCTAGAGAATGAGAAATCGTTTGAAGTAGTTAGTTTCAAAACCGCTCCCGTCGGTGTGCTAGGTAGACAGAGCGTGGCTATAAAACAACACCTCTGACAATTATCACATCACCATAGTGACAGATCGTCATCCCAAAGCCTGAAATTGCAATAGCCCTGGGGCCCGTTAGTCGCCTCATTCTACAACCTAATAATAATAGAAAAAACCATCTTTATAAAGTAATATTTTTGATCTGTATTGGTTTCGCGGAAAACCAGCGTTGTAACTAGTGAGTGCACTATAATAATAATAATATTTTTTTATCGCATATTTTTAACAAAGCGACTAATAAATCGAGGTAGTGGTAAAATATTTTGGCTTTAATTATATTTGATAAGCTACAAATGCAGGGCATCATAAAAATCTAAATAACGGCTGCGACTTCAAGGTAGTATTATATTTAAATAGGTAATTGAAATTATAGGCGGGGTATCAAAATTTATGGGTTGGCGAATCTGGGGGCACGGCAGTGCCCCCGCCAAGTCGAGCTAGAAAGCGGCACAGCCGTACCATCCTTTTCCCAGTCATTCAATTTATTGTAAACATTAAAATACATTGAAAATATTAATATATTCACTATAAAATAATGCTTATTAACTAATCACGTAATTAATTAAGATAGATCTCTTAAGTGGGGAATGAACAAATCGATAGCCGACTTGGTTTCAAATGGATCTCATACCTTTTTACGGTTGAACAGCTCAGTAGCGAGACTTGGATTTTTTAAAATATATTAATGTTTTTGAGGGGATAGCATTATTAGTGCGATAACAAATAAAATATTAAGGCTGTTGTAGGCTTCCATCTAAAAAAACCGATCGTCGGACGACCGATGTGGCGCAATGGTAGTGCGACTGCCTTTGAAGCAGAAGGTCCCGGGTTCGATTCTCGGTGGGTCACTCACAAAGTTGATATTTGTCACTTAGTGAATTTGTTCCCAGTCTGGTTAGGACATTGCGGGCTGAACCACCCGATTGTCCGTAAATAAGATGGTTCCGTGTTTCGGATGGCACGTTAAGCTGTAGGTCCTGGTTGCTGTCTATGATCACTTAGACTGCGGTCGTTACACAACCATGTCAGAAGCCTGCTACTTGTAGAAGGCGGTTGAAAAATTCTGACACTAGGGTGCATCGGGTCGTTGGACGACTCGGTGTCCTACACGAAAAGAAGAAGAAGATCTAAAAAAAAACTTTCTGGCTCCTATTTACGAGCAGCTGAAAATATTATAACGGATACTTTAAATAAGTAATAAGGAATATATTTTCTTTCTTTAATTCATTCTTTTATTAAAAAGCTCATTCAAAATTTTAATAAATTCTGTGTTGTTTAAGACACCGGGCTGCTTGCCGATGAGTTTTTAAACATGTATGTAATACATAAAAACATTCAAGAGAAAATTCTGTGTAGTAGATTTACTTTGTCAAGTGAAAAATTGTGTCTGAAGTTAGCATTGAAATAGGACGATTCTTCACTTTCTACCGACGCCAATGACAACTTTAGATGTCGGCTAGTGATGGGACAGTATCGATTATTGATTGCTTTTTTAGTATAGTATAATAATCTGAAATTGGTATGAAATAAAGTTTGTAACAGTACCTACTTAGTTAGTTAGTGTGTGTGTGTGTACGTGTGTTTTGTCAAGGTTAAATTATCTTTAAACCTTTTACATAATTATGCTTTTATGCGGTGTGGTGCGGCATGGTGAATAGCATCACCTCATATCTACGTGTGAGTGTCGTAAAAACCGAGCAAGGGATGAATCCAGGGAGTGGGCAGCAGCGTTCTCTGTGGATGCAATACCTTGCACTGCGCTCGCCAATCCGGTTTACAATTCAATAATATCAGGGTGGTTTTCATCCAACATGACAATTTACTTTTGTCTTGAAACAACGCACAAACACTAATTGGACTATAATATTAAGACGAACGATAAAAGCAGTAAAGTAATATTTACAACTGACCACATTGAACTCAAAAACGTTGGTTATTATTATTATCGACATACCCATATCGGCGTTGCAAATTTTTTTTTAAATTAATGTCATCCCTACGCCATTGGCGACTATAGTTGCCCGCTTATGACGTCATAAGCGAAGGTAATAAACAAATAGTGCGGGGAAAACGTGGGTTTTTTTACACAAAATACATATAATACCCCGTTTTTGTTTAATTAACATCCTCATTTGATGACGCCACGTACGAAATCTAAAAAACAGTTCGCCAAACAGTTTTGCCAAGCAGGTATGATTTTTTCTATGGAACATCCAAATTTTTTCTTGCGGATTCGCTGGTGGCCCAATAGTAAAAATAAGAAACACGCACACACACACACACATCACGCCTTTATCCCTTGCGGGGTAGGCAGAGCGTTAACGATCGTAAAATTACGGTCGTTATCGCCACGTCTGACAAGTATTGAGGGCCCCGTCAGATGATTCGTGTATCACTGTAGTGACAGGTTGTCAGCCTGTCGCCTAAAGTTGTAATGCACATTAGAAACGCCGATTTAATTTTCACACTGATTGAAATATAACACTGTGTTTAGTATTGAAAACATGTAATCACAGCTATGTGCCGTGTGATGCCGGCGTAGAGTGCCGCGTGATGCCGGCTTAGAATAGCATCACCCCACATCCTTCCCGTGGGTGTCGTAAGAGGCGACTAAGGGACTCGAGAGTATTGGTGTATTACAATTTTTAGGCGACAGGCTGACAACCTGTCACTATAGTGATACACATGTTTTCTCAAACATCCTTGGAAAACAATTCTCAAAAATGTCAGACGTGGCGATAGCGGCCGTATTCTTACGACTGTTAACTCTCTGCCTACTTCGCAAGGGATAAAGGCGTGATATATGTATGTATGTATGTATGTAATAAAAAAAGATATTTTAATCGATATTAATCACAACTCTAATATTTCTAAAAATGTAATTGATTGTGAATTTGTGACGCCGTAGACAACTAAAGTTGTCAAATAGTGTTGTGAACTCTACTTTGCAATTCCTTAACAACATTATGTTTTGTTTTCTTATTTGCCCTTAATAAGGGCCCCTTATGCTCTTTAACTTTCGAATAGAAAGTGGTGGAAATTGTTATAAAATTGTTTTATTTTTGTTTACTACATGATAATAATAGTTTTTTCCCTATAAATTCCAAAAAATAATAAATTTAATAATGGAGAATGTCACATCACTAGCGGAATGGGATACCCTCTCCACATTTTTCTATGCTTGGCGTCGGGGGTGTGGTGACGTCAAAAAACTCTGGCGTGCAAAAGGTTAAGTCACCCTAAACTAGAAAATTATAACGTTACTATTATTTGTACCTATTTTGACTGTTAAGCACACATAGTACACCGATTGGGAAGCCACATACATTTTTGTTTCATTTGCGGTAGAGGCAGTAGGACCCTGGTTCAAGGCTTTTGTGTCCCAGATTGGACAAAGTTTAAGAGAGAAAGGTGGAGACCCCCGTTCCGGGTCATTTCTTGTCCAACGAATGCCGTAATGCCGCTAGTCTGTTAGGTACTTTTGGACCGGGAATGATTCGGGCCGGAATTTTTGATTGACAAAAACTATGATGAATTTATTTACTTTATTTTGACTTGTTTTTATTTTAATTGTTTTATTAATGTTTTAATAAAAAAAATGTTTGACATTAAAAAAACCAATTGGTAAGTATGATTGTGACTTAACGAAAAGTATTATTTCCTTTCCTTTCCTTTCTAAGGGTTCCCAAACGATACTCACAGTGAGAGTGAGGTATTTTCCCCTGATGGAGAACTTCTTCCTCTCGCGTTCGAGTTTCTCCTGCTTCTCCTGGAGGGCGATGGCCTTGTAGTAGTCCAGCAGCTGGTTCACCCGGGAACCAGACGGGTTCGTCCTTTCCGGCCAACCCCCCGATGCTGCGGGGTAATAAACAGTTTTTATTTATTTATGACGACCGATGTGGCGCAGTGGTAGTGCGACTGCCTCTGACGCAGAAGGTTCCGGGTTCGATTCTTGGTGGGTCACTTACAAAGTTGATATTTATCACTTTGTGAATTTGTTCCCGGTCTGGTTAGGACATTGCGGGCTGAACCACCCGATTGTCCGTAAGTAAGATGGTTCCGTGTTTCGAATGGCACGTTAAGCAGTGGATCCCGGTTGCAGTCTATGATCACTTAGACGGCGGTCGTTACACAACCATGTCAGAAGCCTGCTACTTGTAGTAGGTACTAGGGTTCTTCGGGTTAGGGGTCATCGGGTCGTTTGACAACTCGGTGTCCCACACGAAAAGAGAAGAGATTTATTTATCAACATTTCAGTAGAAGGCAGTTTCAAAAATCTGACATCAGGGTTCATCGGGTCTACGTCAGCCACAAAATTTCCGCCTCGAGATAAACCGCAGCTGTTCGCTTCGCTTTAACATAACATAACATAACAAAATTCTTTATTGCACAAAAAAGTAACAACATGTAGAAAACACAAAAGAAACAGTACAATAAGGCGGCCTTAATGCTAGGTAGCATTCTCTACCAGGCAACCTTAGGGTAAAAGAGAGAGTGCGATTATGGAAGCGGGATAGTGCAAATATTACCTAATAGTAGATACTAAATAAATAACAATATAATACATAAACAATTTTACATAGCAATACTTAAAAAACTTAATATACTAATAAATACATTAAAATAAACTAATACATATCTAAGCTATGGATGATAGGATAATATGCAATACGAAGAAAGAAACAGATATTATAGATAATACAATATAGAGAAAAAAATAACAAATAAGAGAAAATTATACAATTTCAGATAAATAATGGTTTTTAACTCTTATCTTCCCGATGAGAAGGGAATATTTTCCCGCAATAAAAACAGCCTATGTGTAATTCCAGTTGTATGAAATTTCATCTGAATCGTCCAGCTGTTTGAGCGTGAAGAGGCTACCAACACAATGTCCTAACCAAACTAGGAGCAATCTCACTAAGACAAAAAAGTGCTCAGGGCTTCCTAATTCCAGACTCAGATCACTAGACCACCGAGGCTGTTATGTAAGTACCTATGTAATATAAATTTTCCCTTGTATGACATCACCTCAATAACCGCATTATTATATTACCTGTACATAATACCTACCAAGCATTATTACATTATCTATACATAATACTAATTCGCTCAGATAATGTCATGACCGGCGTAACCATCAGTGCGCGCCCGTACGTGCGTTTTACGAGCATAAAGCTCAAGTTACAATGGTCGCGACCCCATCTAAGCGAATGAATTATACTATTTAATTTAAAAACTATGTAGGTATAACATTAATATCACAAACACGGCCGAACCAAACCAAGCCAAAGTGAACTTTAGAATCATAGCTTTAAAGCTAGGATCAGGGACCGGACGAGCGGTTTAATTTTCAATACCCTTTGAAGGGGTTTCCCAATCATTAGGCTAGCGTAACATTTGGTAGCTGCGTTGGCATGCGAGCTAAACGTTTGGCTTTCCCTTTCCTTTTGGGAAATCTTAGCACATCGAAGCGGTTAGCGCTAACCAAAGCCTTTCAAGGGCTTACCCAGTATTTTTGCTATTTACACTTCATAAAAGGGTTTTATCGCTCGCGCTATTTCATGCTAAAACTATGTAAGTTAATTTGACACACTTGGCGGGTATCACATTCCGTTGCTGCCTTTTTTGTCGCATCCGTAACGCATGCGTTTGGAAAATGCGAATTTCAAAATAAGGTTATCTTCATACAAATATGATGTCGCATGCGTAATGGAATGGTGCGTTGATGAATGCGTAGTTTGACTATAGAGGCAAACATACAAAGAAAGGTGAACAGTGCATTGATTCTTTTTACTTATAGAAAGGGATTTGCGGGAAATGTATGGAGCATTGGCGTCTTTTTTTTAATGTCAATTATTGATGGTCAACGAACGCAACTCTGTTTGATGTGTCAAGTACTTCCATTCAAACAATAATTCGTATGACAGCTAGCTGTCAAGTGTAAACATTACGAGATATACGCTTCAAGACGTTACAACTGTTTTATATTAAAAACTTATTTGCTTATAACTGTCAACTAACGATTACCCATAAGACGTGTGGAGTACTTCCATACAAACAATATTTTGTATGACAGCTCAGCTGTCAAGTGTAACCATTACGTGTTATCGCTTCAAAACGTTACAACTAGATATGTATTTTATATGAAAAACTTATTTGCTTCTAACTATCAACTAACGCCAACGTTGTAACTTTTTAAAGCTTATCTCGAAATGGTAACACTTGACAGCTGAGCAGTCATCCAAATTATTGTTTGTATGGAAGTACTCTACACATTTATTAAGACGGCGTTCGTTGACAATTAAAAATATTTTCCAAATTTTTTTCATAGCTCTTTTGAGTTAATCGCCACTTGCGGGTAATAATCTCGTAAAACAACAAGTAAACAAATCGATGCGCCGGCGCGGCGCCCTGACCCCATCCCGCTCGCCCACCTTACCCCGCAGACATTCCCGACGGATTCGCGTCTTTTACTGAATGACATTAATTGCCATATTGGCGCGTCAATATGTCCAGTGAAACTATCCCCAAGCATCCCCAAGTGAATTTTACTCGTATTAACTACGCATACAGCACTAACTCGCATGAATTATCTTGCGAGAAGCGCTATCGAAGGGGTTTCCCTATTGGATTAGGACAGTCGATCATTAGGCTTTTTTGATCTGGTTTGCAACAATTTAACTTACACGTTGGGAAAGCCTTTCATTAGGTTTCCGTTTGAAGGGATAGTCAATAAAATATCAAGTAATATCATCGTAAGTTTTAATCAAATTAAAAAATTATCGTGCTTAAAAACCCCGCTTAAAACCCCTTAAAGGGAAAGCGCTTCCGGTCCCTGGCTAGGATTTACATTACTTTAAATAAACCGCAAACGGTTTTTGACTATCCTTATCGCTACATAGTATTAAGCAAAATTTCTTCCCGAGTTTGTCTGTATGTATGCTTAGACAAAGAATTATTCTCGTGGCTAAACGAACAGCAGCGGATGCAGGCCAATAGTTTACAATAACAACTAAACATGAGTGCATTCCGTTAAGAATATTTAACAAAACACGGGATAAAAGTATGAACATTAAAAGAGCGCGCGAGAGATATACAGGTTGTAAAACATTTTAAGGGGTGAATCAGCCCATGAAACTGAACAACTTTCCCCAAGAAACATAGGTCGAAATATGAAAAAAGAAATTAGGCCTCCCATACAATATTACCGACCAACCAAGTCAATTTGTATGGGAGGTCCAAAAAAATTTTCTCATATTTCGACCTATGTTTCTACAAAATATTGGATCGACTATGTTAAGAATGACGTAATTTGCTTAACAAGGTAAGTATGTTTAAAATCAGCATCAACATGGTTCAGTATCAGCTGAACCCCTCACAGAAAAAAGAAAAGCGAACTAACAAGTACTTAGCAATTTTTAATCGTTGCCTAGTTTAAGATGCACATTTTTAGCACCATTACTCCCTGTTCAGAAAACTCACCAAGTCGCGGATGAAACGGCGGGACGGAAACCTAGTTTATATTATTTTGAAATAACCCGCAAACTGATATTGATTATCCTTATTACGTCAATTTCCTTTTTTGTATGATTATAAATTAAACACATTGCGATTTTAGGATCAGTGTAAATCATGTAACTTAACTATTATGTTAATTAACTATTAACTATTATGTATCAAGTAAGTTCATAGTGCTTGAGTGACAACAAATAGTTCAGGTACGTTCGTACGTAGTTCAGAACGTAATAGGTTACGTTTTCCATTGACGTGCTTGAGTGACAACATTCTTGCAAACATCGTGAAAACATTTCTAAAGCTAAGCTGATAGATAAATTACTCGTGAAATATTAAATTTATTTGTGATGAACATGGATCACATGCTAGTAATAATCCTTGTGATAGTATGTTCATCGAAAATATATATCACCACCGCTACACATGAAGTCACTAGTGGGTCTAACAAGGAGGAAAATACAAGACGTGACCCATATGAAGGACATACCAGTGAAGAAAGTATAACAAAAAAGTGGGCGGAAATTATGGCTAACAGCAAAGAAATGTCTTCTAAATACAGAACATTAAAAAAAGAATATTTGAAGAATAAAGAAAAGCAGTATAACACATTGTTAAATGAGGAATATAAAAAAAAAAAACATACGAAAAACTTTTACGTATTGCCACTCTTTGGAATCGCACTACTAGCCGAATATGCAAGTGACTCTACATTAAAAGTTAATCTGGAAATTGTTGAAGATATTATTGAGCGAACTCATCAAGAATTAATAAAAGGTCATCAAGATCAAGTTATAAAACATGATTCTCCGTGGGGTGAAAATTGGTACGAGTGGTCAGTACCGTTTACTCGTATGATGGCTATGTACGAATATCTTGGTAGCAATGAAACCATCAAAGCGATTTCTCATCAAAGAATAACTGATATATTACCTGAAATTGGAAAAACTTTTGGTAGAGATGTAATGAACGGTCCAAATTTAGTTTATCTGTCTATTCCTAGACTGTTAACTAATCATTTAAACGATAAGAGAGCGTTTGATGAAGATATTAAAACAACTCAATTCGAAACACTAAATAAAACCTTAAATGTTGAGTTTAATCCTGGAGAAGAGGATCGAATAACGAACAAAGTGTACAGTGATTCTTCCTGCATCTTTCACGATAACGTTGCAACTTACGGCTATTTGATTACTCTAGGTGGTTTTTACACAAAAGCATTTCAAGCACTTGGATTTAAAGCCAATATGGAAGAATATGTAAGTGAAAATGTTCTGCGAAAATTATTACATCCAGATATGCCCTTTATTCCGTTCGGATTATTCGGTCGCGAAGGCACAACAGTTAGTACGCCATTCTTGAACACCTATTGGCCGCACTATGATTCAAAAACGTTTTCAGATTACGGTGTCCATATAATGCCGTTTATTGGACTTGGTATATTTAAATCTGACAAGTTCATGTTCTCACTTCGCGTTCAACGTCGAGGTATAGCAGCATATGAGAGCGACAAGGACAATGGAGAATTTCCCCTTGGTTGGATTCAAATGAGGAAAATGTATCTAACCGAAGTTTATAAGAAAAGCGATTCCATTTATGAGAAAACGATAGATTGGTTGAAAATTACAAAACAACCAGGCGTAATTTCACTTGAAAATAGTCAGGAACCTACATTACAGTGTGAAACTACAGCTTGTGTTCATCGGTATTTCACTAATGTAACCCGTTCTCATATAGGACAATTGCCACAGGGTAGACTTATGTTTTGGATAAATGAATACATCATAGATACTGAATTCAAACCATACAACGCCAACATTCTAGAAATAGGCGTATGTACTGACAATGGGGTGACAATGTATTACAGAATTGACAATCATGAAGACAAGAAATTAAAAATAAAAGTAGTTGATAATAATAATGTTAACATGAAATTTAGTTCTATACCCAAAGCTGATAAAGAAGGATTTGTTGATATCGCACCAAATAGCAATCATAATGAAATTCAGTGGCGAATGGTATTTCATGAAAAGGATGAGCCTCAAAGAATTGATTGGAATAATCAGGACAAAACTATGATTTTTAAATACAACAATCACAAATATCATGTCAAAGAAATCAACGAGGAATACTTTTCTATTAAAAATCTGAATAAAAAGGAAACATTTTTTGGTAGTTCTAAAAGTAACATGTTATGTGATTATTACGAATACAATAATAATATATACAAAAGAGATGCCAACTCTTCAATGTATATAAAGTCAGCATTAAGTACCGTAAAACCATGCAACAATGGGCCTAGCAAAAATGGTCCTAGCAACAATGGTCCTAGCCTTACAAATATGGTCCGCACAAACCTACTCATTAGTTTTTTGTTTTTGGTAATACAGCAAAGAGGTGAAGTTAAAAGCTACTAGTGAAATCTTTTACCCAGTAAAATCGCCTGGTAGCACTATTTTTCACCTACTGCAAATAAAAGTAGATTCTCAGTTTGACCTGTATGTCTGGATCTATGTTTTCCGCGAACATCTAGCATTTGGCTAAACCGATTTTGATGCGGTTCTTAGCAAAATATTTGTCAGACTTAGGAGAAGGTTTTAGGCATGTTATCTGCCAAAAAATATATGGCGGTTCCCGTATTTAAAAAAGTTATTTGTTATATACCTATCTACATTAAAACTTACAGGTTTTTTGGACTATAGTTGAAAGCTTGTATGATTTTACAGCACCTACATCAAAGCCAATCGTGGTTTACTTATAATTTCATATGTAACTAATATTGGGGTAAACTTTGCTCTTTTTTGAAATAATAATTAATAACAAAAGTAAAATCGGTGTTAAGGAGTTATCAAAAATATATACATATTAGCTGGGTCTCCATTGAACGAACAGCATCAGATGCTCACTGCCGCACGCAGCATACGGCTCAATGCGCGGTCGGTGTGGTCGTGTTTCGCCTGAGCAGCGCATGCTAAAATTATCATGCTCGGGCGAAAAACCGTCCACTCCGACCGCGCATTGCGCCGCATGCTGCGCGCGGCAGTGAGCATCTGAGGCTGCTGGTTCAATGGAGACCCAGCTATTTACTTTTAATTTTTCTGACAGTTTTCCTATGAGCACACTTTTTTTTCAATCTTATTAAAACATAATTATAAAAAAAAAAAAATATTTTAAAAATATCGATAAAATACGAAAAGACGTGCCATCCCTAGTCACGTCATTCTAATAGCTGTCGCAGGGATCATGCTAAGTTTTATAAACTATAACTCACCAACAGGCTGATCAGGAATGCCGACATCTCTAGAGGTCCATCTGCAGTTGAAGCAGGACAAATAGTACATCTTTTTCGGTTGCTTGTTCTCAACTTTGGCATCTCCACCTAGAAATATATTTTTTACTAAGCCAGTCAATATCTCACAACATTTCACAATTATTTGATACTATGATATTTTTCTGATTAAGTTAAGAGATCATTTTTTTGTTTTATTTTTCTTCTTTTAATATTGTATCTAATGTAAAATTTAAGCACTCTGAAACCAGAGATTTAATTTAAATTTAATTTTAATCTTAAGTTTTAATGTAATGTTTATGTTAATCTGTAATGTATTTTATCTATTGGAATGTGTAATAATAATAATATAATGAAATGAATGAATCATAGAATATAAAAAAATGCATGTATAAATTCAGAGAAATAAAGGCTATTTTTATTTTATTTTTATTTTTATAATATTGTATGTGTTTAGTATGTTGAATTCTTAGTGTGTTAAATTGTACCTACTTAATAAAATAAATACACCAATCCATTGATTTAAGTTCAAATGAGTTTCAGTTCTACACAGAAACCGAGGCAGTGCTTGTAGTTTTCATTTTGTCTGTATTCCTTGCTTGTGTTATTGATTTTAAGTGAGCCCCTTTAGTTTCAAGGAACTGAATTTAAGTTCAGCTGTTTACTTCACTCACTTACATACTGTCACAACCAGTGTAACTGTCAGTACCCGCCCGTTCAAGCATGTATGGAGCATTGAGGTCAAGTTACGCTGGTCTTGGCACTAACTAAATGAGTGAGCTATACTATCATCAGCATACACTGCTTATTTTTATTACAAATTAAAAGTTAATCTTTTCCCTTAAATGGGGAATATGTTGATGTGGTGCCGTGTGATGCCGGCTTAGAATAGCATGACCCCTCATACTTCCTGCAGGTGTCGTAAGAGGCGACTAGGGGACTCGAGCGTATTAGTGTATTACAATTTTTAGGCGACAGGCTGACAACCTGTCACTATAGTGATGCACATGTTTTCGGATACAACCTTGGAAAACAATCCTCAAAAATGATAGACTTGGCGATAGCAACCATATTCTTACAGCCTTTGACGCTCTGCCTACCCCGCAAGGGATAAAGGCGTGATATATGTATGTATGTACGTTGCTCATTGTACCCGCAGCAATGTCCTGTGGGTTCTGGCGAGGCTGCGCCAGGGTGGCTCTGGTGGATAGCGTATGGAAGCAGCTGGGGCAGTCAAAGCAACTGCTACAGCGATTTTTCTTCAGTCGGGCCTCTGATGATGGCATATTCTCCAGACAATTTGCACAGTAGTGAGAGTCCACCTGCAACAAGTAGTTTTTACAATAGGAACACCATATAGTAATTGTTAGCTGGTTATTTAAAAAGCTAACAATTTATAGGTGTTCAATAAACAAGAATTGTTTACTATGTAATCCAATTAAACATAATTTACTATCAAGTACTTTTGCACTGTAAACTAAATACTACTATAGATCAGATATCAGATAATCACAACTACTCAACACAACACAAAAGTGTACAGGTGTGCCTAGGAGTGCCCTATGACTATGATTAAGTAGAGGCCAAATTTTGGTCAGAGTATACTTTATTTTGAACAATTTCGAGTTTAATAATACTTTCTTACTACCACAAACATACTACTATAAAGATACAATTACAAAAAACAATTCAGTAACTAGAAAAATAACAAATATTTCAAAGTAAAGGGTACCTCATGACAAATGCAAAATCCACATCGAATTTTTAGACAATGACGACAAAAATACAAGCTAATTATAGGCTTCAGTTGTCCACAAGAGCACACATATTTCACGTAATCAGGCTGAGTTAAATAAGCCATGGTTGGAAAAATGCAAAAGTCTCAAAAGATTCTACGACCAAACGAATCCACCAATCCACCACACTATCTACTGTCAAAGTGACAGTCAGTGGTAGGAAATTATATGACGTCATCGAAAACACGATCAAAACATGAAAACGATGTCTGCTTGTTTTAATTTTTCTTTAATAGTTTTTCATAACATCACGATCATGTGCTAAATTTAAAATTTACATGGTATTTACTTATTTACTTCGATGATTTTTCAATTTTTGCGTAATAGAAAAGCATAAAATTGGACATATTCACCGTAATACAAAAAATATATCAATGTAAATTCAAAGGTGCTGAATGTACCAAGATGAAAGTATTGCCATATTTAAAAAATATTTCTTCTTCGTAGTTTCCTATTTTATTTATTGCACCCACTGACACTGATTTCACGAGGGAATCAATTTTAGAATGTTGAGTATACGATTCGGTTTTGCGGTAAAAAGAACTAGAGATCCGCCAGTTGCACAGAGTTGCCGGGCAACAAAGTTGCTTGTTCATTCCCATGGTTAGCGATAGCAATTCTAGCTGCTAGGTACCTAGGTTTCTTGGAAGAGATTGCCTATCAGCAAAGGCCTGCCTGGTTAGGACATTACGGGCCGAACCACTCGATTGTCCTTAAGTAAGATGGTTCCGCCACCGCCTTGTGGTACTGTTTGATTTGTTTGTGTTTTCTACATGTTGTTCCAACTTTGTGCAATAAAGAATTTTGTTATGCTATGTTTCGGATGGCACGTTAAACCGTAGGTCCCGGTTGCTGTCTATGATTACTTAGACGGCGATCTCTACACAACCATGTCAGAAGCCTGCAGCTATTTATAGAAGGCGGTTAAAACTGACACTAGGGTTCATCGGGTATTTGGACGACTCGGTGTGCCACACGAAAAGAGAGAGAAGGCAAAAAGGCCTCCTAAACACTTATATTCCTTAAGAGCCTCCACCTTGGGGGTTATTGCCATATTCACCACCCTCGGCAGACAGACGAATTGACGAACGCACTGTAGCTGATAGAAAAGGACTAACTTCCTTTCAAGGGATGAAACAAACAACCCATGAAACTGAACGAATTTCCCCAAGGATCATAGGTCGAAATGAAAAAGAAATCGGAAAATTACCAATCGACTAAGACAATTTGTATGGGAGATCCAAAAACTTTCTTATATTTTGACCTATATTTCTTGAAAGGTTGTTACTTATCTAACCGCTCTGTTGTTTGCAGAATAAACTTACTCCACATACCTCAACTGATTATCCCGTCTAGGTCTATAGCGAGAGGCCACTTGCCAATAGGCTATTTGACTGATTTTGGAAAACAGTTGTAAATAATTCTGTAAAGCATAATAAACACACTACATTTATATTTCCGTAGAACGTGCAGTATTTTCAACAAAAAATAATGTTAAAGTTTAAATTATGAAATTGGCGCTCAAAACGCTGTCTTTGTAATGGCGGACGCCATATGATTCGAGTGACGTCACATGCTAGTAAACAAGGCAACAACAAGGTGCAGAAGCTTCGATCTTTCGCGTTTTTCTTATTTATCTGTGAATTTATAGGACAAAATGTCTTATAAATGGTGTGTAGTACCACAATGTAAAACAATTCATTAAGAAATCCAGAAAAAGTGCTTGTGTCAGTTCCAATGAATGCTAAAAGACGAAATAAGTGATCCTACAAGTATTTCATCGCATACAAATGTGTTTATGTGTGAAGATTGTCTTGCAGATATGTAAAACAAAAGCAAGGACAGTGACTAAAAGAGATTTAGTACATCATTATTTATTCACAAGTGACCAAAGCAAGTGACAACATAACCTAAAATGCGATTTTGCAAAACTTGTACACAAATTGCTAAATGCTTTATAGTTCTGATTATATAATTTCTTAGGTACTTACACAGCTGTTTTAACGTTTTTTAGTTCTGGAGCATAATAATCTGCGTTATTTTTGAAGAATAATGCGACCATAAACGCATTTACTTCGGGAAGTTTCTGTTGTCGGCTTGCATAAAATGTTCGTCCATAATGAAGTTCAAAACTATTAATAATGTCACTGACTCAATAAAAAGATCTCAAATTAACTCGAGAATAAACAAATCAATGGTAAAACTAGGTAAATAGTAGTAAATACACACAACGTAACACAGGGTATGGCGGCGTTTACTAGCGTGTGACGTCACCAAAGTTAGAACCAATCACAGGGCGTTCCTGTCGTTTAGAAATACAGTGTAAACTCCATATAACGACACTGAAGGGACTGTACATTTTATAGTGTTATTGAGAGTTGGCGTTAAATAGAGAGAAGAAGAATCTGATAAAATTTCAGACTTAAAGTATATTACAGTTTAAACAACTAATAATATGATAACGTATAGACAATCTATGACTCCTACTTTTGTATTAGTCCTGGTCCAGAAGAAGTCTACACGTGCAAGCCCAATTTGTAAACAAAAGAACACATTTCTTTGAAAGTTCGGTATGCGTGATGCCGACAGTCGAGTTTATTGCAGGCTAGGATAATAAAGCGACAAAAGAACTTACACATCTGCGCTTTTTTTACTAATTTTAACTGAAAAGGTACTTTTTATTACTCAATTTTTGCCGTTATTGAGAGTGGGTGTAACGCTATGTAGAGTGTACCATTGTATGGAAGACTAGCGAAACCAACCAAATACAATTAATTTCGACGCTTTAGAGAGTTTGTCGTTAAATCGAGTGACGTTACATGGAGTTTACACTGTATTCAAAAATATTTAAATTTTTATGTGTAAAATATGAAAAAAATATGCATATTTTAGTACTAAATTCTGTTAAATACGCTTTATTACACTACAATTTACTAGGATGGCCACAATTCGTCGCATATTTTCATTAGTGTCAAATAGCCTATTGGCCAATGAAAAATGTCTCAATACGGTCAATAGGACGTCTACGATTTCGGTTGATTTGACTTGACAGTCACAGCGACTATCTTAAATTATGTGCTTGGATTCCTCACACGCGCACGCGCGGACAGCATGTATTAACAGTTAGGTTCTTTAAGGCATGCCAACAGGAACCTACGTGCGTGCTTTATTGCTTTCTAATGGCGTAACATATTGCGAAAGGGATCCACTTATGTCACTCGTATATTAATTGCCAGCTTCGATGTTGATTCAAGTTAATTTCGACTCGAGGAGAGAATGCCTAGAAGTAGGCCGAATCAAACTGGTTAATCGGAACGCCCTATGCTACGCTTTGAAAGTCTATGACGAAAGTTGATCGGAATGCGAATCCAGGAAACACTAAATTCCAAGTGCTAAATCGTACTTATTGGGTAGGTTCACCCGGAGCAGGAAATCTATGTGCAAACTGATCCACACGGTATAAAATTAAATTAACGTAATTATTAGGTATCTACCGCACACTAGTATCATCGGTTTATTTTAAACTTTCTTTATGTGGAGCTTATAATAAATAGCATTTGACTTCCCGGGTGCGATAATTATGCGGTATGCTTATTATGTTGTATAACGATGTACTACCTACTAAAAATACCACCTTTCGTATTGTCACGGGCCAATCAGGCATGCATAGATCTAGTATCATCATGGATACACTCAATCATATATACAGGGTGTTAGGGACAGCGTCCCGAATACTGATAGGGTACAAGCAGACCATGAAACTGAACAACTTTCCTCTAGGAACATATGTCAGGAAACGACAAAAAATTTTCGACCACCCATACAAACCAAAATTTTTTTGACGTTTCCTGATCGGTCCCTTAGCGATCGGAGTATTCAGGAATCTGTCGAATATTGTGTCCATTTTATTTATGTTTTGTCCTGTAAAATTTAATGTGTACACATAAACGGTAAATTATCTTATTTAGTTTGTTGCAGGAAGTTAATACCTAATATGTAAAGTAGGTAATCTATGTATGCTGATTAAGTATTTCAAATTACACTTACAAGATGAAAGAATGATTTTCTACGACAGACGACTAGAGTCAGTACTACAAGGGTCATACGAAAGGTTAATTGTCATTTTCCGCGAAAATGTGATGTAACAGAGGTAGGTGGTACGAATACATCGAATTCATAGATTGGTAGGTAGGTGTATCGCACACTTAACGCACGACAGAGCGCTAAAACATCGCAGCGGTCTGTCAGATGCATAGGTACTAGAAATTTCAATCCCCGTACTAAAACCGCTCAACCACAGTTGACGCAGCGCTATCGCAGTGTCATCCGTGGAGTGCGGTTTTAGTTATGGGGAGTGACGTTTCTGACAGACCGCTGCGATATTTTTGCGCTCCGTCGTGCGTCAAGTGTGCGATCCGCCGTAGATGGCGATGCGATGGTGAGTGACACATAAATGACATACAAAGAAAGGTCAAGCAAGAGAAAATGTCTTATTTGCTTGTATTTAGAGATTCACGCGTCTTTTGTTTGTTTGTTAGGCTCTTGACTTGACTAGATTCGACTTTCATTGCAAACGAAAATGTTTGTTTGAATGCACGTTTTGGTCAGTGATCAAGTGACACTTACAACCTCAAGCACCTACTTATCTCTTTCGTAACCATTTACAATAACCAGTGGGATACGAATATGTACTCACATACTCTTACTAAGTTGCTTTGAATAGTTTCTGTTCCTTTGTGTAAAAAGCGATAAAGTTATTTGTCATAATAGTGCTCCATAGACTGAACCTGCAAACGTAGGTTCTACAAATAGTTAAACAATAGGTAAACTAACAAAGGTAGGTAGAGTCCCTTAAGCTCAAAGTTCAATCAATTTTATGAACTCTGCAATATCTTACTCATCATATTAACTAAGTACCTACATAAAGTAAATAGTTTTTTTTTAACCAGTGATGGGCTTACTCTTGACCCCAATCTTACCCTAGAGTTACCTACTAAACTAGATTACCTACCAGGTATATACCCATATAGATAAAGTTACAGCAGGTATAATTTCCGTTACACATTAGTATATTACCCGTCATACACCGCATAAGCCTACTTGATTAATTTGTCCGGAACACACGATTTTCAACTTACATCCATAAAAAAAACTAGTTTCAAGACACACAAACAAGTAGTAATATGCCTATGTGAATTCGAAAAGTGGTTAGTTATGAAAATTAATTTAGCTTGTAATGCGAATTCTGATAGCAAAATGTTTAGCGTTGATTAGGTAGCCATAACATTATGTGCCATAACCATAATTTTAGAATAGGAAATATTCTGCAGGACGCATGGATAATATAAAGGGTAGAAATTATGCAATAGTCTGGCGCCAAGAAGCTTTCCTCTAGCTTAGGGATTGTAGAGCCAGGCCAATCTCATCACTACTTTTGTTTTTAACCGACTTCAAAAAAAAGGAGGTTCTCAGTTTGACTTGTATGTAGGTATGTATGTATACGTATGCATGTATGTTTGTCCACAATTATCTCACGTCCGGATGAGGCGATTTTGATGAGGTTTTCGGAAAAGTATTTGTCAGGCTTAGGAGAAGGTAAAACGGAGGTTCGCATTTTTTACGTCCGTTGAAGTCGGTTCTCTTTTTTAAAAAAGTTGGCCTGTCGTCAATCTCACACGGTTACACCCATGATGCCATCAATGACTCAAGACAGACGTTATTTAGAGGTCTCAGAGCGAAGTGAGTACCTTATGTCATATCCGGCACCACCAGCCGGCTCGTCGCCACTTCATTCAATGCTCTCAACATTTTATTTTGAATTCTCACATAAATTAATAAACTAACTTCTCTGGCTCAGTGACCCGAAATGAATCTTGGCCTTCGAAACGAGCTTCCTCCACTGATCGCTGTCCTGCGCCACCTAATTATTGACTTGGAGATGGCCCAGGTCAGCCTCCACCATATCTTTCCAGCGGTACCTGGGGCGCCCGACAGGCCGTCTACCAAAAATTTACTAGCTGATATTTGGTCGTTTTTTGTAATCGTTGAGAGAAACCGGTCATTTGTCTATATTTTGAGGAACCCCACCTTTTCCCCATCTTGACACTGACAGAATTGTCCCTGTAGCCATACCTTAAAAAACGACTTAGACGTAATCTACATGTATATAGTACTTGTATTTTAGGTTTTTAAAGGTCAGTAAGTAAATGTAAAAGCCTCAAGAGAAGGTGAGCTATCTGGCACAAATGCGTGACTTACAGGATAGCAACAGGTTGACAGGTAGTACACCCAACTGACAGGTGTCCTACTAGTCAAGATCCTAGTACACCGGTTTGCGAGGGGGCAGTCGGCAGCAGCAGCGGCTGCCCAGCGTCGTAAGGTCGGGGAGCACGTTTGAAGCCATTATTGTGCAATATGACACGCGCTGGCGCAGCGCTAAGGCGCGCATACTCTAACATTTTCCCGCCAAACACCGCGCGCGTACACCGTTTTGAATATTAACATTAGATTTTTTTATTGTGCCAGGATTAATGTTATAATCTTTTTGGTAGCAATTTTTATCATGAAATGAAACGTGATTAGAAACTCCTTTCTAACGGTTTTTCGGGTTTTTCCATGTGGTGAGGATAAGTGATGTTCTGGGGCGGGATGTGTCCATCATGTGGCGGACCCTGGGACTGATCCTGCTCCTCAATGAGGCCCTCGCCTTCAACATCAGTTTGGGAATTTTCACCGAAGGGGTAAGTGTTCAGTGCTACTGACCTTATATTTCAGAGCTTTTAATTTTCCGACTTTGTGGGAAATTTCAATATACCTTTATAATGTTATCTACCTAGTTACTCAACTTATCTACTTAGTCCTACACGAAAAAGAAGAAGTTACTTAATTTAATTTAATATTTGTATTATGCAATTTGACACCTTATAAGAAATACCTAGTTACTTACATTTTGTGCGTGCACTATCCATATTATTACGATATTTACGACAGTAAGGTAAGATAACATAATAGGTATCAAAAAAGTATTGAGAACTAGACAAATAGGCAAGAAATTATTCTGCATAACAGAAGAAACTTTAGAAATATATAATAAGTGTGATGTTAGCTTACACAATGTTTTTTGCGCGTTTCAAGACGAGGTTATCTCGACAATTCACTAATTAGCACATAACTTCTACTTGCGAGCTTTTTATGTCGAATTGTGCTATCACTAGGCAGGTAGGAGGTAGTTGCATGAAACGTGTGAACCGACACGATAAAATTTTACGTCGACGAAGAGCTTTGGTAAGGACGGTGGAGGAATAACCGAATAGAAAAAATAACACCAAAATACGAATAAAAATAGTCGAAATATCGAATCGTTGACGTTTGGTGTGGCGCAGTGGTGAGTCCTACAGCGCAAAGATCCCGGGTTCGATTCCCGGCCGTGACAGATATCTAATTCAAGAATCACGGTCTGGGTGTTTTTTGTATTATCTGTATGTTTCTATGAGTATGTATGAGTTGGATGATGAATCATACAGGGGGGGCTATCTGTGGAGTGATTTTGTTTATATTTTAATGTGTAATCGTTGAAGTGATTCAATCTTAAATCTTAAGAAAAAGCCTTTTAACCAAATTCGTAAGATTCTTCTAGTCCCCATTCTAATAAAGTATTGTCTCTCGCAACAAGTTCGTCTACTCGTCTACTACAATCATTGCCATAAAGAATAATGTCCATAATAGTGAGCATCATCTAATAGGACGTAGTACACATATTTCATGGTTGTCGCAACTTGTAACATGGTTATAGATGGCCATAAAGCAATATGGTTTACTTTGTTACCTCCTTTTTATTGTTATGTATTGACGTTAACCGTAACTCTAACCATTTATTTTCGTAGGATTCTGCTTGCCAAGTACCTAGTATTTCTTTTTTGGTCCAAGTTCTATATCGAAATACTAACAATATACCTAACATTTAATTATTCAGTGGTTATAACGTTTTGGCAGTACGATATAAGTATTCAAATCATAGATTCAAATATTATATCTTCGAATGAAACAACGAAATTATAATGAAATAAAGATCCTTTCTTCAAACAGCTTCCATAGAAAAGACATCAACGCACCCCAAAATTGCTACGATACGATTACGACAAAAGAATCTACCGTTCTTGGTAGTAGTAAAATGAGATTTAAAATAAAAATATATAAATAGCAAGCAATTTCTTCCAGAAGTATAAAACACGAAAATCTTTTTAGAAAAATTGCTATTATGTAATATCTCAAATTAGGATCTTTTTCTCAAATACCTGCTAACCACTTTTCTCACTTAGTGCTTTCTCGACTGAATACTCGTTAGCACAATTTATTGCAATTTTAACATTGATTTCAGCTCTATACTGGCCTTGAAAGTACATATCGTGTGAGTTAGAGCCGATTTAATGTTTTGAAATAACAACATATCAAGTTTTCGACTAATGTCTTTCTATGACCTTTCATTCTCGGAAACTTTCCAAAGAACGCATACGCAACGTTAAGATCCCAAATGTATTAGTTTCAATTTAAACTAAAAATTTAAAGATTGTATGTAATAAAATGTCTGACTATCCCGAAATGAATGACTGTCCCGCTGGCGTAGCGGATAGTATGCCTGCCTTCTACGCCGAGGGTCGTGGGTTCGATCCCCGCCGGACACAAATATTTGTTAAGTCAATTTTCAAATATTTGTGTTGAGTCTGGGTGTTTTCTATGTATAATATGTATTTATTTAAAGAAATTATTTATGTATTAGTATCAGCTATCTAGTTCCCATAGCTTTGCTTAGTTTGGGGCTAGATGGCGCTGTGTGAATTGTCCAGGATATTTATTATTATTATTTTATGTATGTTTGTGTAGGTCTGTACTCTGTACACAAAGTACTCGAACCATTTAAAGCATTTTTTATAATTACAAATTGATGATCTATCAATCAACAAAGGCATCCCCCCAACTCTTTTAAGGAATATTGTATTTAAACTCACAAGTTTTATTCTTTGGAACACAGTTTTAGACTTGTACCGGTACCATTGTACGGCAGATAGCACACTTAACGCACGTCAACAGCGGTTAAGCGGTTTTAGTATGGGGATTGACATTTCTAGTATGGATCTGACAGACCGCTGCGATATTTTAGCGCTCCGTCGTGCGTTAAGTGTGCGAACCGCCTACGATTCTACTTCATACATAAACTCAATGTCGGTAATGTTTCGGAGTGGAGCAAAAACTCCCGCTTAGTGCTGGTTCGTGAGCTGGAAAGTGCTATGGTTTATTCAGATAATAAACTAGGGTCAGTTTCATAATAGAAGCTCCTGAGTTCCTAGTAATTTTAGCAGGTCAGACTGCTGCTGATTTTAACATAACTACATAATAGATCCTCCGTTTATACTGTACAGAATATTTGAAATTGCAGTTTCCAATTCGTTAAGTTTACAGGCCAATTAACGTCAAAATCCCAATAATTACGAGTATATATATCACATTTCAGTACGTACCTACCAATTTACTCCGAAATTTATATATACACAGGCTATTTCACAAAATACTTATAAACCTATTTTTAAACCTTTTTTGGTCTAGGTAAATATTAAAGAAAATAACTAGCGGCGTCCGAACACAGAGGCGTCAGTCGGCCAAAAAACCGTTAAACCCTTGTTTATGCATCAAATATAGCAACAATATATACGTACTTATTTAAAAAAAAAACCATATAAATACTTTGAATTAAAAGTTGTTTGGAGTTTTCGCTTTGTTTTGTGGTGATATAATCGTTTTTGGCCCCGGGGCCATCAAAACTACGCCTGTGGAGTTTCCGCTTCGCATACATAGTGGACAAACATACACAAAACATATGACATACTTCGGGAAAGCGACATACTGTTATTATGTTTTGCATAATGCATGTACCTATGTTTTGTATGTTTTTGTAAATAAATATGTTCCCTTACTTGCATTTATTTATCTTATATGTAGATACATATATTTTTACCGTGACTTCACTTCGATTAATACGCTGAATTAGCTAAAGCAAGGGCTACAGTGTATCACAGAAAATCTTCTTCTTATATTTAAGAGCTCATTGCTCTTGTCGGTAGAGCATCCGCCGGCTGTTTCTATCACAGAAAATATAAAACAATTTTTTTTTTCAACACCTATGGTAGGTAAGTATCTCAAATGCTTCAGGGCCTTAATAATATATAATTTATCAGTTGATTAATTCTAGTTGCTAACATACGTTCGTAAAAACAATAATTAAACGAATATTAAACGTGAATTCCCATTATACACACATTAGCAAAATTAAATTTACACAAACAAGAAGACAAGTGTTATTAAAAATAACTAATTAAATACCTATTGTTGCAATGAACATACTAATAGGTTTACAAATTTGGACCAGTTAATTGGTTTGCCTACTGAAAGGATCGTGTTAGGTAGGACTAAGTTACTGGGTTATCGAGCTAACTTGTAACTAGCTGGGAATTACCAGCAGCGGTCGCCAAGCCGCTAACTAATATGGTCCAAGCAAAGTTGGAACTAGATCAAAGACCCACAAATATACTCGTTATTTGATATGGTATTTTATTTGTGTATCTAATTATTTACCTACCTACCTGGTTATGACCCACAGTTATCAAGAGATGGGTCTCTTATTTTATGTCCCTCAGCAACGCACCACCTTTACCTTGGGATAGTTTATTTTCTATTAATCGTTACTCTGATTTTCTTGTCAATCGAAGAGTAGTAGTAGCTGTAGATAAATAATATTGAATAGGATAGGCATAGGTAAATATAAATCCGACAGAATCCTTATCCCCAGATGGATTTGGATTCGTGAATCAAAAGCTTATTATTATAGGAAGATAAGAAATATTGAAGAGAATATACTTAATCGTAAACTCACCAGAATGAGGACTTTTTGGGCTGAAAGCAACACTTGTAAGACTCTGTTGACATTTTTGCAGATAGAGGGGTTATCTGTCAAGTTCAGTGACTCTATGGGAAATTGCTGCTGAGCTTTCTTTTCCATAATTTTCATTCCCGGCCTCCTACTAGGAACTAAACGAACAGATTAATAATTTTCCCATTCTTGGTGGATAGAATAACACCTCCTCGGTGGCGGTTAGCACGACCACAACCGGTGGCGGCCAGTAGAGGCATTTCGCCACTGCTGCATCCATATTCATTGCGTCTACGAAATACACGATTCCTAAACTATTAGAAGTGAACATTCATGAAAAGAAAACCGATGTGTGTGATATTTTTATCATATTTACTAAGAAAATAAATTGCTCGCTTAAAATTAAAATACCCAGAAAAAAAGGTAACTCTCACACTTCTGTCCTGCTCTATAGTAAATAAAGAAAGTTATTATAAATACTTACGTAGCTATGTCATATTAATAGCATCTTTTTTTACATAATTTTATAAGCTTTGATTGTTAAATTTTTCGTACACATATGGTTATATGTTATAGTTTTCTTCCCTTCTTGCTGCCATTTATTTCTATTTTAGTTACTTAACTCTTATTTTGTGGAAAAAATCTAAAAAACATCTTGAGAATCACTGGTCTATAGAAGTGGCTGCCTGTTTGGGAGATGTATATGTACTACTTACCCGGTTGTTACCACATCGAGGAGATAGGCTTATTATACAAACTTGTGGGATTTATCTTACACTCTTTGATCTTTTATATCATAAGCCTCACAAGAAATTGCACAATTTATTACTTGAATGCAGACACAGTTTGCAAATTGTTGTACAAATTCTCAAACAACATCTCTAATTTTGGAACATGACATTTCAAAAGTCTATAAACGGAAACCGATGTGGTTTTTCTACAATGCTTTTGGAAATCTATAGTCTCTGCGGACTTAATACTTATTAATAATTAGAATAGCATCACTAAATTTCTTTCCCGTGGGTGTCCTAGAAGCCGACTATGGGGTTTCATGTTCATTAAAAAGGCGACATGCTGACAACCTGTCACTATAGTGATACACGACTTAGCTGAAACGACCCTCAAACATTTGTCGAACGTAGAGGTAATGACCGTAATTTCACGGACGCTAACGCTCTACCTACCCCGCCAGGGATATATGCGTAATTTGTGCATGTGCATGTTCATAGCATCTCCTGTTACTTTAGTTAGATAGTTCCCTATATATACCGCGACTACCTTTAAATAAAGTAGTACTCACCTAATACTCATTTGACATATAACCTCAGTTAATAATATACCATTGGCACAGTTTAAATAGAAATATACCCAGCTCATTAACATTCGAGCTATTCATAGACGATAATTGTGTACTTTTTCTTTCATAAGTTCTAAGAGATCAAGTTCGTTCAAGATCATTTGCGAGAGATGAGGCAAACTGCGAAGTTCGTGAAGTAAGAATAACAGTGAATGGAGCAAATGGGGCTTTGTATGAAGATTTGAATTGGTGGAAGAGATTTAGATGCGATTTGAACTGCTATTAAGGGCATCTTGTAGATTGTAGGTAGTTAGTAAGAGAGTGAAGCTTCGCTGTGCAACTTTGGGCTACTCATTTATGAATTCATAGTTTCACTTTATTTTATACGTATATCTCCTTGAGTAAGTCGTTATCAAGTCATACAATTTTTTATTGTTTTCTTTCCTTATCTCCTTTTTCTACTTAGCTCTGGGACAAAAAGCTTCCGGAGAGTCGTTCTCACACAGCGCTAGCGCAGCGTTGTGCGTTGGACGTGCGTCAACAGCGGTTTTTGTATGCGGACTGACGTTTCTAGGATGGATCTGACATACGTTACCTGAGCGTTATTTTAGCGCTGCGTTGTCCGTTAAGTGTGAGAACCGCCATTTTCTGATACAAATTTAATAACCTATATTTGCTATACGTAGTTAGTCATCCGGACATTTTTACTTCTTCAACTTTAAATTTTCTAGTCTACTGCAGTATCTACACGGGCCTACTCCCCCTAATTGGGGAGGGATATTGCTATTCTCTGAAAGAATTTTTCCTCTTTTTAAGACACAGGAATTATCATCCACGGCATTTTTTTTTTACTTTGACATTTTTATTCTCTTGAAGGTATTGCATGCGATATGAGAAATATTTCATGTGCCAACCACAAGTAGGTTTCCCACAGATCCTATCGATCGTTACCTTCCAAAGTCCATTGTATTGTAGCTGTAAGTCCTGTGCAAAAATTCGTACACATGACGAAACCGTGAGACTTTCCCGTGAGAATCTAATAATAATACCTATCAATCAATATACCTATTACCTTCAAGATATTGGCATGCTGATAGGGCTTTTCGACCACCGTACACCACGCAATGTATCTACCTAAATTAAACACGATTTTTTACAGACGTAATTTGCAATTTAATTAATTAATTATGCATATACTAAGTCGCGGGTGACACCACGGTGCAGGCAGCTAGTTATACGGGGTGTAAGGGACAGCGTCCCAAATACAGGTAGGGTGCAAGCAGACCATGAAACTGAACAACTTTCCACTAGGAACATATCAGGAAACGTCAAAAATTTTTTGGTTTCCCATAGTAAATGCAGTCAGCTGATCGCGATTTTGTATGGGAGGTTGAAATTTTTTTGTCATCGAGTATCAGTATTCAGAACGCTGTCCCTAACACCCTATATATGAACACTTAAATCACACATACTTTAATATGTTATTATGGCGCTAAGTATCCTAAAATGCGTCGAGCATCATCAAATAATTATCAAATTATGATCCTGAAAGCTAACAAATTAGCTACTTCATACTTCAGTTCTTTCAAGCAATTAAACTTGACCAACATTTTTGTAACAACGTGTATAAAGCGCATTCGCACATTACATTGTAATTGTCTTGCCTCACTTCATTACGCGCTGGATGCGCATAATCATGCGCATTGGCATGCTGCGCGCGCGCATGCGTCGTGCGTGAGCGCGCATCACGGTGAACGCTATCAATGACATATATCGCTTTTGAATTTTGATGCAAATCGTCAATAAAAACTTGGATCTGGGACAAAAGCATCTAACTAAAAGTAGAGTTCAATATTGTCAGTCACATGGGCACCTTCCCCTGCTGCTGTTTTCCTGGCTTTGAACGATTTTTTTTATTTATAGTTAGCATAAAAATTTATGTACTATACCTGTTTATATAATTTAATTGACTTGTCTAATAAGATTCTTAGAATACCTATTCATAATCACGTAAAATCAGACAGGTTAGGTAACCGACCCCGACAGAGAACGGGATAAAGCAAGGAGAATATGAATGAATCACGTTAAAACCTACCTTATCTATTTTTAACATATTTAGTTAGGTATATTTTGACGAATAATTGGCCAACGACCACAATGCGCAATACAGTGTTCGTGTTCAATACTTAGAATGTATTTCAACCGTTTGATGTGAATAATTTGCCCATTAAAAATATTTATTTACCTACACGATCTCTTGCACTGTTTGCCAAATATGCGCGTCGTTCAACAAGGTCAAGTGTCCATTGCTGCTTGCTCTCACTGCCATGTCCGCGCGCCCGTAACGACCCCGCAATGAACGCGCAATCGCCCGCTCTGCGCCCGCGCTGCTGCCATGAATCTCAATAGGGTTATGTCATTGCAAGCGTGGGCACATTGTCATTCTGAGGATTCACGACGGTGTGCGGAAACTTTGGCCTATTTATGTGTCTGTAAATATAAATAAAATAGGCTTCTTACTTAAGACTGCTCTGATTAGAAAAAAAATACGAAAATGATCATAATTACTGAGTAATACATCAAAGGCCGTCTTTTTCTAAAAAAAAAAACACTTATTAAGTAGAACTTTTAGTTTAAATAAATAATAACTTTTGTACATTAAACCCAAAGTAACTAGTGGTTTGTTTTTGGGTCAAAATCATTTATTTGCACATTAAACTTTAACGCTACTATTTTATTTGCATAATTAGGCGGTAGGCCTATTGCATATTTCTAAACTCTAACATAATTCGTTTGCATATTTCACCTCTTAGTTAATTTAACGCGGTTTTATTAATTGCTGAAAATTTCTTATTAATTGTACACGTTAAATTATGTGGAAACAAAAACTTTAACCTTGAGTTTATTTAATTTATGTGTAGACGCTTAGGCGGATCGCGCAATTAACGCAGAACGCGACGCTAGCGCAGCGTCTTCCGTCAAGTGCGGTTTAAGTATAGGGAGTGACGTTTCTTGG
The DNA here is from genome assembly GCA_029255805.1 of Keiferia lycopersicella. Classification (NCBI taxonomy): domain Eukaryota; kingdom Metazoa; phylum Arthropoda; class Insecta; order Lepidoptera; family Gelechiidae; genus Keiferia; species Keiferia lycopersicella. The sequence continues at coordinate 10,826,117 of JARACZ010000007.1, forward strand.
AAGAGTCTGACAGACCGCTGCGATATTTCAGCGCTCCGTCGTGCGTTAAGTGTGTGATCCGCCATGCACCATGCTGCATGTCAAATTGCGTATTCCTATCCTTTGAATATGACATCATAGAAGTATATCGCGTCATAGCATTAGGTGTATCTCTCACGTCCTACTTTTCGTTCGATTTTACGATGGGAAAAATATCTATGTCATACATAACATAAGTAAGAACAAGGAGGTTTTTTCCAGTGTATACAAGTAATCCTATGGGTTTTCTAGACATACTTATTTTTACACCTTTGCGTAGTTAATAATGTTTTTAGAATATTTATTTATAAAAATATAGAGACAAATAAAATTGTACCTAGACTTGTCACCTACTAAGGCACCTACTGATACAGCCACAATAGTCCACTGCTGGACATCGCCCCCCCCGCCCCAATTGGGACGTATTGTCACACCTACCACGCTTGGTATGCGGATTGGCGAGCGCAGTGCAAGATTTTGTAGATACTGACATGAAACGCTGCTGCCCGTTCCCTGGATTCATTCCTTAGTAGCCTTTTACGACACCTACTGACAGAAATGGTATTCTAAGCCGGCACCACACGGCACACTTAGACATCTACTTATATTTTATTCTGAAATCTTACAATTTTATAATTAAGAAAAAACCGCACCTTACAAATGTTTGTGGTGTTTGTTTGGAAGGTTGCACACAAAGTAACTTAATAATAATTTACTGTGAAATATTTACGTCTTAAACTGAACAACTATAGAAATATGACGTGCGCAAACGCACATTAAGTATTTGCCAATTTTACGACTCGGCCTACGTTAACGTTATATAGAACTAATCTACATGTCACAGTCAAGTCTAAAACAAAATTAATAAATTGATAGCATAATTTTTTCCTGTTGTAGCTTAAAACAGACAAACAGACTTGACAAAATGATATAAGAATTTGTTTTTAGTAGACTACGAATCCCGAAAAAAACATTTATCTAGAGTTTTAACTTAAAACTACCTACTTTGCAGGCCGGTTTTACAATGATTGAATAAATGGAAAAAATGAAACTAATCCAAACCAAAAAGACATAACGTAGTACAAAATGACAAAACTAACTGAAAATTCCGACATGTCACAAAAGTTACGACTTACAAACACTTGATTTACCGTGAGTAAAAAACCTGTACCAAAATGTATGTAATAGTTTTACGACAAACAAAAGTTCTTTGAATATAACACGGCAATGCAAAATCGTAAAATGACGAATTTCTCCGCTCAAAAGTGACATACTTACTTACATTATGCAAAGCGAAGGTTCGGCAAAGGCAGAAATGCACTTGATTCTACGTGAGATGGAAACGTAATCTTTGTTTAAAATTTTATAAGCAGTAGTTATTTTACTTTAAAATAAACGTTAGCGACCTATGACTATGACCCATTTGCAAAGTGAAAGAGTTTACGACATAAGGTCGATATCGTCATAAAATATTACGGTAGGTATAACAGCGACATCTCGATATAGGTAAGCCTTTTATATCAACCTACCCATCTGGTTATTCGTGTAGGGCTAGGTAGGTACTTAGGTACATACATTACGAACGTATTTAGTATCTAACAGGCTACACGTTTTTCCAGATTTGGAGTCGCATGAGATCTGGCTTCGTTATCTTAGACCTTTTCTTAGGTAATAAGATCATAAGAGTTATTTGAGATCTAGTTTGAAGAGAACTACTTTGGATAGTAAAAAGACGGTAACGTGACGTAATGGAGATGATATGCCTAGTATTGAAAAATGTGTTTTTGGTACCGACTTCAAATAATTTTATATTTGGATAATTATGATCCTGATCTTTATGGGAAAGGGTATCGTATGGTTTGAAACAACTACTTTCTAAATCGTTCCAGGCACCTTTGAATAACAAAATCAATTAATATAGAGGGGCAAGAAAAGCCGTGTGATGCCGGCTTAGAATAGCATCACCCCACATCCTTCCCGCGGGTGTCGTAAGAGGCGACTAAGGGACTCGAGAGTATTGGTGTATTACAATTTTTAGGCGACAGGCTGACAACCTGTCACTATAGTGATACACATGTTTTCTGAAACTACCTTGGAAAACAATCCTCAACAATGTCAGACGTGGCTATAGCGACCGTATTCTTACGGCCGTTAACGCTCTGCCTAACCCGCAAGGGATAAAAGGCGTGATATATGTATGTATGTAAGAAAAGCTTAGAACCTCCTCCATCCTACTCTTTTAAGTCGGTTAAAAAACTCATGTTCACACATTATTTGCGTTGCATAAAGGATGAATTTCATTGTTAAAAAAAATGAAATGTCACCATGATCGTCGAGATGCAGGGTTATCAAAGATCACGTCGCTAATAGATTACGCACCGTCAAGAGAGAAAGTATCCTAAGTGAAGACAATGCGAGGTATAACCTATGTATGTCGGGTCAGTGGTGCCAGAATAGAATACCCTACCACAAATTACGCACGGCACTCTACCTACGTATACATACATAGTCAAAGTACAGAGAGTTCTAAAAGGCTATCAAAGGAAAAACTTTCCACGAATGTACCGCGCACAGATAAACACCAGTAGTACGCTAGTACCTACTAATATTTATTCTGTGCCTGTGCAAAACTATTTTTTTTAAATATTTCTTTGTTAAAATACCTTCTCATATCGAAAGTCGTAAAGGAGACCGACACGATAGCATATTTGCGTGCTTCATGCTTCCTAAAAGGTCATGAACAATTCTCAGCATACTGTCAGTAGACGTACCCGAGGTAGATGGTATTATTTTTCATAGTGAGTGCATAAAATCTAAAAAAATCTTACAAGGCCGCGGCGGTCCAGAAAGATCTTATTCGCTTAGAATTGCACTTTCCCCAGATCAAAATGTCTAATTTAGCACTTATACCAGACTAATGCAATTCGGCCTTGAAGTTTATTAATACTCGTGTCACGCACTATTATGTGTTGTAAACTTTTATCAGATTGGACCTGTGAGGTGACATGGGTACATGCTTGAACTTGTAAGTGTCAAATTAAAACTCACTTCGGCCTTTGGTCAGGAAATTTCGGATGTTTGAATGTGACATTAGATTTTTCGAAAAAGTTGTCATATCACGTACAATCTGAAGTTTTATGCCTGAACTGGTAACGTAGGCCAAAGCAACAGTGCAAAATCGTTGTAACAATGCTTTTTAACACGATACTTAACTACGATACTTATTTTGTGAGGCTTTCTTCTTTTTCATTTAGTTTTGCCTTAACAGATTCAGATACGATTCGGAAAGTCCTAGCGAGAAGACATTACCAGCTAACATTAACCAAAGAGCATATACCTATAGAAATATTGGTTTTAGTTAGATGTTTCAAGTGTCCATGGATTAATACCAGAATGCCTTTACCAATCTTACCTTCTTCTAACTGTACTTTTTATTACCTTGTTTTCTAGCTGTCCCTCCGTTACCCCCGGCGCAAGTCGCAGGTCCGCCGACAGCGCGCCATCCCAGCATCCACGCCGTTCTTCTGCCAGGACTTTGTGCCCTATGGTAGAAGCAAGCAGAGACCTACATCCGTTCACAGGTAATACTACATTAGACCTGTCATCTTGTTACCTAGAGCAAGTCGGAGATCTATCGACAGTGCGAGATCCCACCCTCCAACCTTTCTACTGCCAGGACTCTGTGCCCTACCGTCGTCGCGTCGTAGTGAGCAGCGTCGTACTTCGGTGCATCGGTAACCAACAGTCGGTACTTCACATGTGCACTGAACATAGACCACCCACAGGTTACCCATGCTAGGTATAAGACACACCTGTTAGCGTTTTCGCCATCCAGTCGCTACCAGTAGCCTTTAAAAGTTTACATACTGAAAAACCTATGCCAATATTTCCTGTTTTTTTTATCATTCATTCTCCTTGCCTTATCCCGATCTCGGTCGGGGTCGGCTACCTAACCTAGGGGATTTGACGTGGAACCAAGTTTTTACACAGGGCGACTGCCACCTGACCTCTGCAACCCGAAGGCTAACCTGGCCCGAATCCTAGGTTAAGTCACATTCAAATATCATCTGAATTCAAACTTTTACTTGAATGTGGGTTTCATCACGATGTTTTTCCTTCACCGTAAGAGCAGTCGGTAAATGTACGTGAGTAAAAACACATTGGTACATGGCGGGATTCGAACTCGGGTCTCACGATTGTAAGACCGGTGTCCTAACCATTTGGCCACCGTTTTTTTTATATTGCTACTAATTTTCCAGACTTCGACCAGGAGATATCGACGTGGTGGCAGCGATAGGGGATTCCCTGGTGGCTGGCAGCGGTGCTCTGGAGGAGTACGCTCTCGGAGCCTTCATTGAATACAGAGGCGTCTCTTGGTGTGCGGGTAAGTTCAGTTCCCAGAAGATTCCAAACTGGTGGCAGCAATAGGGAATCCATTGGTGGCTGGCAGGCTCGTTTTGAAGCAGTATGTCCTAATAGTGCTCATATTACATAGTTTTTCGTCTTTTTCATATTATAAAGCCTTGATGGCCAAAAAATATTTTCCGTTCCATGGAGCATGTTCAAGGATTTGATTTTATTAAGCGTCCTAAAAGCTAGGTACCGCGCGAATTGCATAAGACTAACTTTACATAAATATGCTTTTAATCCTTATTTTTAGGAGGTGACGCCACGTGGCGGGAGTTCCTGACTCTACCTAACATCTTGAAGGAGTTCAACCCGAACCTGAAGGGCTTCTCCACGGGCACCGGGGAGTGGCTGACCAGGAACGCCAGGCTGAACGTGGCCTTCCCCGTCGCTTCTGACCAGGATGCATTTAAGCAGGCTAAGGTGAGACCGTTAGAATATTGTCTAAATAGAAAAGCAACTCAAAAACTCTTTTTCCTTTTTAGAAATTAAAGAAGATACCGATGATGTACAACAACAATTAGATACAATAGAAAACAGTATCAGAAAAGCAAGTAACAAAATAAAACAAAAGAAAATAAAAAACAGTAAACTATCTAACGAGACCTTAAAACTTATTAATGACAGAGAAAACTTCAGAAACAACATAACAAAGGAAGATTTTAGAAATTTAGATAAGAAAGTCAAGCGTAACATAAGAACAGACCTAAGAAATCATAACCAAAAATTGATTCAAATAACACTGGAACAAAATAAGTCTCTTAGAGCAGCCAAGCAAGGGATAGGAAAAGGGAAAAGCTGGATAACTTGTCTAAAAGATAGTTCAGGAATTAAACAAGGAGATAGGAAAAAGATCTTAAATATTAGCACCACATTTTATAAGAATCTATACTCTGACCCTAACGCCAATTTAGATATCACACCATACCAATTTGACGACAGTATCCCCCTTATTTCATACGATGAGGTGTATCAAACACTCAAACGAATGAAATATTCCAAGAGCCCAGGAGCAGATGGAGTTACAGTAGATGCTTTGAAAGTCGGAAAACCTATTCTAATACCTTATATCACAAATTTATTTAACAGCATTTTAAAAACAGGAAAATTACCAAAAATGTTTTGCCACTCCAACATTGTTCTCTTACATAAAAAAGGAGACAAATCAGATATTAATAACTACCGTCCAATAAGCCTCATTTCACACTTGTATAAAACATTTATAAAAATAATAGAGCGTCGTATTTCAGGCAAGCTAGATAAACATCAACCTCCCGAGCAAGCCGGTTTTAGACCTGGCCTCTCCACGACAGACCACTTACACGCACTCAACCAAATTATAGAGAAACATCATGAGTATAACCTACCACTCTACCTAGCATTCGTAGACTATTCGAAGGCATTCGATAGTCTTCGCCACACATCGCTTTTCGAAGGTTTGAAAAACCAGGGTATTAATGAAACATATATTCAACTTTTAAAAAATATTTATACAAGTAGTTCTGCATCAATTAAATTAGAGACCATAGGTCCATCTTTTCAAATACAAAAAGGGGTCAAGCAGGGCGATCCGCTTTCCCCAAAACTGTTCAACAGTGCCCTCGAGGAAAATTTTTAGGAGGCTAGCGGATGACTGGGAAGGACGCGGCATTTCTATTGGCACAAGCAAACTCACTAACCTCCGCTTTGCCGACGACATCGTCCTGTTCGCTTCATCAGCTTCTGAGATACAGAATATGCTTCAAGACCTGAGCACTGCGAGTTTTGAGTCGGGACTGAAGATGAATATGTCAAAGACTATGCTCATGACAAATAGCCGCGAAACCAGGGTGACAGTGGATGGCGGAAGAATGACATATGTCCATGAATACATATATCTTGGCCAAATAGTCTCTTTCCAGGCACGACAAGACAAAGAAGTTGCGAGACGCACTGAAAATGCCTGGAGGAGCTATTGGTCAATGAAAAACTACATGAAAGGCGATTTACCAATATCCCTAAAGCGCAAAATCATGGACATGTGCATTCTTCCGATACTCACTTATGGGGCACAGTCATGGTCTTTGACAAAAGCTCAAAAGTCCCGACTCAAAGTTTGCCAGCGAGCAATGGAGCGCAGTATGCTAGGTCTGAAACTGGTAGACAGAGTCAGAAATACTATACTGCGTTCCAAGACTCAAATCGCTGATGTAGCCCATACAGCCGCAAAGCTTAAGTGGGATTGGGCCGGTCATGTCTGCCGCATGCCAAACAATTTATGGGCTTATTCCACCACCAACTGGAAGCCAAGAACCGACAGACGTCGTCGCGGGCGGCCCAGACGCAGATGGCGAGACGAACTGGACGGGTTTTCTACAAATTGGCATGAAGAGGCACAGGATCGAGATCAGTGGAAAAAAGGGAGGGAGGCCTTTGCCCAGCAGTGGGATCCCGATGGCTAGATAAGATAAGATAAGATAAGAAAAGCAACAATTTGCTACGATATAGAGAATCTGTGCTGCAATATACACTATGAGCACGCTATTCTACGTGTTGCAGGCGATTACAATATCGTCGTCGTCTCAGCCGATAGACGTCCACTGCAGGACATAGGCCTCCCCCAAGGATCTCCACGATGATCGGTCCAGCGCCACCCGCATCCAGCGGCTTCCCGCGACCTTCACCAGATCGTCGGTCCACCTTGTGGGAGGCCTACCTACGCTGCGTCTACCGGTCCGTGGCCGCCACTCGAGAACTTTCCGGCCCCAGCGGCCATCGGTCCTACGAGCAATATGCCCCGCCCACTGCCACTTAAGTTGCGCAATCCTTCGAGCTATGTCGGTGGCTTTGGTTCTTCTCCGGATTTCCTCATTTCTGGTTCGATCGCGGAGAGAAACTCCGAGCATAGCCCTTTCCATTGCCCTTTGAGTGACCTTGAGCCTTCTTATGAGGCCCATTGTTAGCGGCCACGTCTCAACTCCGTAAGTCATCACTGGCAACACGCACTGATCCCAGACTTTTGTCTTGAGGCACTGCGGTAGTTGTTGAGAAGAGAAGATGTTACGTAGCTTCCCGAACGCTGCCCAGCCGAGTTGGATTCGACGATTGACCTCTTTCTGAAAGTTGGACCTACCCAGCTGGACTATTTGTCCCAGGTAGACATACTCGTCGACAACTTCCAGAGTAGAGCCCCCAACTGTCAGAGTAATGGGTGCAACAAGAGAGTTTGACATAACCTTGGTCTTGTCCATGTTCATTTTTAGACCCACTTGTTGGGAGGCTCTATTGAGGTCATCGAGCATTGTACCGAGGTCCTCCAGGGTTTCCGCCATGACCACGATATCGTCGGCAAAACGAAGGTGAGTCAGATACTCGCCGTTGATGTTGATGCCAAGTCCTCTCCAGTCCAAAAGCTTGAAGACGTCTTCCAGTGCTGCTGTGAACAGTTTCGGTGATATTACATCTCCCTGTCTCACTCCTCGCTGCAACTGGATAGGTTTCGAGTCCTGGTCCTGAATTCGAACTGACATGGTGGCGCTTTCGTACAAGGACTTCAACACTTCGATATACCGATAGTCAGCTTGGCACCGCTGAAGAGACTGAAGTACGGCCCATGTTTCGATCGAATCGAAGGCTTTTTCGTAGTCCACAAACGCGAGGCAGAGTGGTTGGTTATACTCTTCAGTCTTCTGTATAACTTGCCTCAGCGTATGAATGTGATCCACGGTGCTAAAGCCTTTTCGGAAGCCGGCTTGTTCGGGAGGCTGGAAGTCGTCGAGCCTGCGTGCGAGACGATTCGTTATGACTCTTGAGAACAGCTTGTAGACATGGCTCAGAAGCGTGATGGGTCTGTAGTTCTTCAGCAAAGACTTATCGCCCTTTTTGAAGAACAGCATCACCACGCCCCTGTGCCATGCCTGTGGCGTTTTGCCCTCGAGTATGACAGAGTTAAACAATTTCTGCAGTGCTTTAAGTATCGGTTTACCACCGGCTTTCAGAAGCTCTGCCGTAACTCCATCATCACCCGGCGCCTTGCTGTTTTTTAGCTGTTTCAGAGCCATACTAATCTCGTACAAGCTGACGTCCGGGATGTCTTCTGTGTAGTGCCGGGTTAATCGAGCTCTTGGATCTGCGACCCGATTATTGACAGGTGTGCATGTTGTCGCGTATAACTGTCCGTAGAACTTCTCGACCTCTTCCAATAGCTCGGGCTTGGACGATACGATTCTGCCATCGTCGGTCTTTAGCTTCGCTAGTTGGCTCTGGCCTATCGACAGATCCCTAGCAAACACCTTGGAGCCTTTGTTGCGCTCAATTGCCTCTTTAATACGGTCAGTATTAAATTGGCGTATGTCGCGGGTCAAAGACTTAGAGATCTGCCTATTGAGCTGCCGATATTGGGAAGTATCCTCCGACGACTGCAGAATCATCTCGCGTCGTTCCTCCATGAGCCTCGAAGTATGGTCTGAGATTTTTTTGGTTCTGTTCGTACGATTGGGTTTGAAGAACTTAGAGCCAACCGTAAGGACAGTTTCCACGACCCTGTCGTTATAGTCGTCCACGTCGATACACTCACCCAGGCAATCGAAGCGGTTTTGCAGGTGGAGCTGAAAGCTCTCAGGGTTTTGGATTTGGGCAGGTGCTGGTCGGAGCGTAGACTTCATCAGACGTGATCTCTCGGCTTTTACATTAAGATTCAACGTGCCTCTTACCATTCGGTGATCGCTACCCGTTTTGAACGAATTGATCACAGAGACATCATTGAATATCCGTTTTTTGTCTGTCATGATGAAGTCTATCTCATTTTTGGTAACACCGTCGGGGCTCTTCCAGGTCCATTTTCGATGCGGCCGTTTCCTGAAGAACGAGTTCATCATAAAGAGTCCCTCCTTCTCCATGAAGTCGACCAGCATTTGACCTCGGCTGTTCCTCACCCCAATACCAAATGGCCCAACTCTCAGTTCGTCACCGCAACGATTGCCCAGCTTAGCGTTGAAATCCCCCATGACCACCGTGTAATGAGTCCTGGAGGTATGTATGGCTTTGGATATGTCCTCATACATTGCCTCCACGTCCTCGTCGGGGTACTTCGAAGTTGGGGCGTATGCCTGTATGACCTTCAGCGAATAACGTTTAGTTATTCTGAGTATAAGGAATGCCACCCTATTTGAAATACTCCCGACCTGTACTACGTTGTTCACGAGGGACTTGTGGACGATGAACCCGACACCACCTTGGGACAGATGGTCGCCCTCCCGGAAGTAGAGTAGGTTACCTGACTTCAGGGCTATCGTGTCCTCCCCCTCTCTTCGGACTTCGGACAGTCCCACTATGTCCCACCGTAACCTGCTCAGTTCTTCCTCGAGTTCCACTAACTTCTCTTCCGTCCGCAGTGTGCACGCGTTATATGTTGCCAGGGCCAAGGTCGTTCGGCGAGGGATCCACGCCGCCCGGGGATTCCTAGCACCCCTGGTCTCGGAGCCGGGTCGATTTTCGCCTGAATCTGCCCGGCCACCGGGGCCGCCGGGCACTTGGGGCCGATTTCTATTTGTAAAATCCATAAGGGGGGGTACGGGCCGTCACCCACCACGCTGGCCCAGTGCGGGTTGGTGGGGATTTGGTTGCCAGAGCCTCGTTAGTAGTCCAGCAGGGTGCACCGCGAGCAGGAGAGGTTGGCTTGGGGCCCGAGAGATGTAATTTGGGCCCCCTTACACCCCACATTACAATATACAAGCGGCAAAAGTTTTCGATAAATCATTTTTGTACCTACCTAAATACTTTACGCTTACTCTTGGTTCGACTTTCACTCAGAAATGTTAAGTTAAAGCAATAAGCAATTGAATCAAATATTTTTATTTTTATTTTCTGATTAAGTATACCTACTACTTTTTTCAATTGTTACTTAAATATAATTCTATTTCATACTTCACAACTTGCAAGGAATTTTGCAACATTGAACATATATTTAAATAAAATCCAGTAGTACCGGTATTAGTTTATCAATTGCACTTCATCTGTGCATTGATGCAGTTGATTAGATAATTAGCCATACTTAGTTACGTATTCTAATAATAAGTTCTATGAAAAGTTTACATGCATACGTGTTTCAGCTTCGCAATAGTAACGAGTATGCACCCACATATAATGTTTCTTCACTCTATTAACTTGCATTCCTGGGTCTACATTTGAGAACATGTTTTGATGTGCCTTTATGTAGCAACTGACGAGCGAACTCACTTTCAGCGAACAAGAGTTTTGTCCTGAATGAGCATTCGATTCAACAATTGGATCCGCGCCATACCCAAACGGCGTGACGAAAAGTCACGATCATAACAAATTTTCGGTATTCTTTGCAACATTGTACTATGTATGCAACACACGGTTTACACTGAATAAAAGTGAGAATGTGCAGTCTTTGTTTTTGTTAGGCCTTGAATACTTTATGTGCCTAGGTTCCTTTGAAATCAGCTTTTCTTTAACGAAGTTAGGTTTTGAGGACAGATTCATAGATGGCAATTCCAAAATGTAGAAGCCATAATTCAAAATGAAAAGCATGCATCATCAAGTCGAACTTGGTGAACAAGACAAGAAGAAGGATTCATCGAATGAAGAAATCTTACATTATTGAAGGTCCCGCGAGTCCTTCAATAATCTAAGGACAAAAATAACAAAAAATATAAGCCTACTTTACAAGCAATATTGCGAAAAATTTCGGCTACGACTGTTAAATCCTTTTGCAATTTATTTGACAAATGGCATGCCTATTGCCTATTGATATCTACTATACCTATTACATTACAAAATGTTCATCCGTGTTTTAAAAGTCTTAGAAAGGTTACTTTTGAAAGGTCATAAAGACGCCATCAGTGGACACCTATTGTCCAGAATTATCAAAAGTCAAAACTGGGTCATACGTCATTCTGATAGTTCTAACCATAACTTACACCTTAATAATAATGTATTACTGAATACGATGCTCTTATGTCAAGAACCATCAACGTTGTGTTCGAGCCGACGTTTTAATTAGATATTGTTTTATTTATAGCATCATGCACGTAACATTAATGGATAGGTATAGAATTAATTGAAGTCAAAATTTTTGACCTGGTTTAGAAGCAGTTCGGTCACATTCTGTCAATCCTGAGAAGATTCTTTCTAAGCAAATCATTAGTTTTATCCTCCGCTGGTAGTTTTTTTATCGGAAATAGCAATTTTTCCGCGGATAAAATTTATTTTTGTATTTCTGTTTACAATTAGAACAATACCATACAAAAAATTCAAACTCGTTGCCTAGTTTAAAAAGAACAAGCTGTTTCTAAATACCTAGACAGTGTTTACGATTCACAAGAGAAGCATATATCCCGACGATTTCCGCCGTAGGAGTTCTTGGCATCGGTCATATTAAATATAAAAGTATTTATTATTAAGTAGATAGAATTTGCAGTTTGGATAAATGCCCGCGTGCCGGCAACACAACGTATAGTACTATTTATTTCAAAACGGATTGGTTGTCTTTTTTTATCGTTTTGCCTTTTTTTGTCTAGTGTTGAAAAAAAACAGATCGCTTGATATTTTAAAACAGATCGCTTTGTGATTGCTTAATACATGAAGGTCAGTAAAGATATGACTAAACGGATATTACAAATCCAAAAAGGATGCCTTTCTCATTTCACAAAACATCACATTCGTATTCATAGCAATGTATCAATTTCCATTCTGTGATTCATAAGACCTTGGAATTGGTAAGCAGCTTGTAGTTTATTGAATAATTTTTAAGCAATGCTGATTATCGACAATATATCGCCCATTAAACATTTGATACAAGATATATTTTTTTTATCAAACAAAAATATGATTAAGAATAAATGGTTTCATATAAAAGACATCAACGAGTGCTGAATGCGTTTAAGTTTTTATGTATTCTTCTTTTCGTGTGGGATACCAAGTCGTTCAACGACCCGATGAACCCTAGTGTCAGAATTTTTCAACCGCCTTCTACAAGTAGCAGGCTTCTGACATGGTTGTGTAACGAGCGCCGTCTAAATGATCATAGACAGCAACCGGGACCTACGGCTTAACGTGCTATCCGAAACACGGAACCATCTTACTTACGGACAATCGGGTGGTTCAGCCCGCAATGTCCTAACCAGACTGGGAACAAATTCACAAAGTGACAAATATCAACTTTGTGAGTGACCCACCGAGAATCGAACCCGGGACCGTCTGCGTCAAAGGCAGTCGCACTACCACTGCGCCACATCGGTCGTCAATTATGTATTAGTATTTTAAGTTCACGAAGTCGTCAAAGTGTAGAAAGTCGCCATACCTACAGCGACTATGACGACTTACGTTGTTGTAGTTTTGGTAGGTGCCTCTACATTTAAGTTTTCCTGTGAAATCATGTTTTTTAAAAACTTTATTTTAAACTTCACTTCTCCAGATCCTGGTGGCCCGCATGCGTGCATCACCAGACGTCAACATGCTGCAAGACTGGAAGATGATCACTGTGTTCATCGGGGCCAACGACCTCTGCTCGGCCTCATGCCTCTCCCCAGTAGCCTGGTCACCCACGGCTCACGCCAGGAAGCTGGCCAGGGCGCTGGACTACTTCCACACGCATCTGCCCAGGACTATAGTCAACCTGGTTCCTGTATTGGGTCAGTACTTTGATCACAACGGGGCCAACGACCTCTGTTTGGCCTTCTACCTCTCCCCAGTAGCCTGGTCACCTACAGCTCACGCCAGGAAGCTGGCCAGGGCGCTAGACTACTTCCACACACATCTGCTCAGGACTATAGTCAACCTGGGTCCTGTATTGGGTCAGTACTTTGATCACATCGCGGCCATCGACCTCTGCTCAGCCTCAAGCCTCTCCCCAGTAGTCTGGTCACCCATGGCTTACACCAGCAAGATGCCAGGCCACACAACAGCATCAGAAATCAGTTTATCAACCCAAAAATCTTCACATTCCTAGGCGGGTGCCTAGGTTTTCTTATTTTCATCCGGAATAAGTAGATACTGCTACTAAATGTTGTCGGGGTTAGTACCCCGACGTGCTAGTAGTAGGACGTGGTAGTGCACTGGGTATAGATATAGCATCGATGCGAATTTATGGTACAGAGATAAATAACGAGCTATGTCAACCTGTCCTGTCCTTAAGTTCGTATCAGGGTCTAAAATTTACCTACTTTCTTTCTTGATTTTGCAGACGTGTCAGTGTCAGTGCGCGTGATGCGTCCGCTGATGTGCCGCATGATGCACCCGCTGTTCTGCACATGCTTCCATCGCGGAGGCGGAGAGCTGGAGGACCTGGTCCGCATGGGCAGGCTTTACCAGAAGGCGGAGCAGATGCTGGTAAGATGTGCCGCTTGTTCCGCATGATGTGCCGCATGATGCACGTGGAGAAAACATCGCTGTCTGGTGCATATGTTCCGCTGAAGACTTGTAATGATGCCTTGCCCGTTTCAGGTGGACAGCGGTCGCTACGACACCAAAGAGGACTTCACAGTGGTGATCCAGCCGTTCATGCGGTTGTTCAACGCGCCGATGCCGCCGCGGCAGCCGCTGCCGCTCGTCATACACCAGTCCTACATCACGCACGACTGCTTCCACTTCTCGCAGAAAGGACATGCTCTAGGTGAGGAACACCGGTTTGATCCGGGTTATGCACTTGTCCATTGGTAAGGAACACCGCTGTGATCCGGTTCCTGTGAGCTCGTCATACACCAGTTAGACTGCTTCTTCTTCTGGCAGAAGGGACATGCTCTAGGTGAGGAACACCGGTTTGATCTGGTACATGCGTTTGGTCAACGCGCCAATGCCGCGGCGGCAGCCACTGCCGCTCGTCACACACCAGTCCTACATCACGCAAGACTGCTTCCACTTCTCGCAGAAGGGACACGCTCTAGATTAGAAACACTAGACACGATCCGAGTCGGTTTATACTGAACACAAACCCGCTCAATGACTACTAAGACCAGAATAATTTCTGAAAGTAAGTACAATGATCGGTTTCGTCGGCGCCTTAGGAAATATAAATATTCTTTCCTAACTGTGGTTGCTCTTATATTTCTCACAGGCGTTTTCGTCAACCACATCTCGTATTTTTTTTCCAGCTGCCAACCTCCTTTGGAACAACCTCCTAGAACCTGTCGGGAACAAGACGGACAATGCTCCTCCAGTCCTGCTGCAGTCATTTAAATGTCCTTCGCGGGAGAACCCCTTCATCTTCACAGCAAGGAACACCAGGAATTACCTCGCTACTGGCCTGCAGGACGGCAACGGGTTATGACGTACAGGTTTCCCGGTAACGGACTTCCTGTAATCCTGTACTATTCCATTAAATGACAGAAATTTAGGCCGCCAAAGCCCCACTTGTTGTGATTTCTATGGGTAGGTAGCGCGCCAATTATATAACTTGACTAAAGGTACTGTATTTTGGTACAGGGCCTTTACCAAAATACATCGAAAATAAGGTCCTAAATCTGAAGATTAAACCATGACAAGAATAAAACAAATCTTTTCCTAATAAGTAGAAAATTTACTATCGACAGAAGTCGACAGAACACAAAATTACTCGTATTGCTATCATTATACAGTGAGTGTTGGCTAAATGGGTGTCTCCACATGCTGCGAATAGTATCTTCAAATAATTGCTGTATATTGTCATTTTATAAGTTTTTCTTTAGCTTGGCAAATTGTGATAAGTAAAATTATTGGTTGGTATGTATGATTTCTTAGTTATGTTACGATAATGAATACCTAATATTATAATTTATTATACGCATGCATTAGTTAGTATTAATAGTGCTGTAACGTTATGATGAATTACCAACTGAATTTATAAGTTCCGTATCGGGTCGTTCGTTGACAACAGTTTTCTTGTTAGGTTAATCTTCGTTGTAGTACAATAAACCAAAAATTGTAGATAAATTAAGATTTTATGCTTACGGGTTTTAAAGTTCTGAATATAAAAATGAGCTGTAAGAAGTTTGGTGGGGTGAAACAGCCATGACATTGAACATTTTTCCCTGAGAACGTAAAATCGCCTGTTCCACGTATCCCTACTGACCTATCCCCCCTAGGAGGGAAAAGCGGAATTTTATTCCTTTTTTCGCTACTAGGGCGGATACATCTTCCACATAGTTCCACTATAATAAGGTATAGTCCGAAAGAAAAGTATTCAGTAAGAAGAATTATGGAACTAGTTTATTGGAAGTTTATATCAGGGCGGATAGACTAGTAGGAATAGGGGAATATATGTGTCATGTCTCTTACTTACGAAATTTTGAAAAAGCTCCAGTTTCCTTTTTCATAAGTCGTAACTTATATTGCTTCGCTCAGGGAAAACTGTTTATTTTCATGAGCTATTTCACAACTTGAAATACTTTCTCATCAAACTTTTACAATGTTTAATCTCTAGGATTATCAAAAAGCTGGTAATTTTTTATTTGTCTACGTAAGCTAGAAATTATTTTGGTGTTACTTTTAGTGCCATTTGTAATATTAAAGTTACCTACCAAATGCTTTTTGTTAAACAAAAAGTTAATTTGTTAAGTTACGTTTTTAATAAAATAAAAATACTTACATATCATAAGATTATCATTTTTATCAGCTACCCTTTCGTTTTAGCTCTGACATACATAACATACAGTTCAGGAATATTATTTCTTTTTCTTTTAATATTTCAGGCAATTTATTAAGTGTAGCAATCTATGATCAAAACAAACAGGTACCTACAATATTATAGATAGAATGGGCAGTTTTGGAATATGACAACTCGCGAAGGAACTCTAATGTCATATTTAAACGTGATTAGACACTGAGGCAAATATTAGAAAGATAGACTGTTGTATAAACGAGTATGATTTGACTTTGATTTGAATGCCGTATGATGCCGGCTTAGAATAGTATCACCCCAATTCTTTCCGCGGGTGTTGTAAGAGACAACTAAGGGACTCGATGGTTTCATGTGTATCACAACTTTAGGCGACAGGCTGACAACCTGTCACTACAGCGATACATGAATCATCTGAAAGGGCCCTCAATACTTAATCATACGTGGTGATAACGACCGTAATTTTACGTTCGCTAACGCTCTGCCTACCCCGCGAGGGATAAAGGCGTGATTTGTGTATGTATGTATGATTTGACTTAGAGATTATTTCACAGATCGTTACCCAATCCAACCCAGCCCATTCCTTTACCATCACGGATGAATGAGTGCCCCACTGGCTGACGAAGATGTACCTTACCTTGTAAGATGAGCTATTTGAAGCTTACAAACAGCATTTCGTTCTTGCAGTTTTGCAGCGTGAACACTGCAGGTTAACAGGAAAAAGTAGTACCTACACTCAATACCCCGTTTATATATCTGGGTATAGTTACCCAGCTGGGCAGTTAGGATTAAATATAAAAATAGAGGTAAGTAAAGTAACACAATAAAATGAGTTATTCGGTAAGAGCTCATTAAAATTATACATACATACAAAAATTATAACTATGAATAAAGTAAAGTACGTAAGTATAGAAAGGATCACATGACGTTCATACAAATCTATGTATAGGGTAATATTAGATAGGTATGAATTCGACCTCGATTCGCAGATTGCTCCAATGAAAATCAATTGACTGCATTCGATTATTATTAAACTAGAGTTTAAAGTAACTATCATAGATAAGTACGAATTTCTGGTACCTAACTAGTGAGTGAATAAAAGAAAATCAAATTTCCCTTTCTCCACAGTCAATGTAAAATAAATTTGTTATGTAAATCCTACTAGTATTATAAATGCAAAAGTTTGTATGTTTGTTTGTTTGTTTGATACTTCGTCACGCAAAAACTACTGTTACGATTACCACGAGATTTGGCCCACAGATAGAGGGTAACTTGGTGATGGATGTTATCCCGAAAAAAGTTCCTGTAGGATACTACGGGGTTGAAACCGACTTCCACGTGGAAGGAGCCGTGGGCACCCACTAGAACAAATATGTTTCTAGGCAAAAGCTTCAGACGGTAGAAAGACATCCTAGACTCCATCAATCACAATGAATGACAAGTCCATGTACTATAGGTACCTGGGTGGATATGTAAAACAGTCAAAACAGAGCTCTAAGGTCAAGGGTATAGTCTCCCTCCCCTTCTTTTTCATTCATAGTTACTACATTTATAAGAATTCATATCATAAATAATCATGATCATAATTCATATCATAAAAACAAGTCTAAAAACTAAAACCCGACTACTGAGATTTCGCGCTCTAAAAAGTAAGAAACAAGAAACCTGAAATAATAATTACTCACGATTGAATGTGTTTTTCGTCTCCAAAATTCATACAAAGTAAACAGCTATTACAATTTATTTTCATGGCAGTTTAATATAAAGTTCATAGCGGTTTTCAGGTGATAGCTGTGGTCGTTTGCCACGTTGTCTTATTTATTTTATAAACTAGATAGTACTAGAACACGTGGCAAACGACCACAGCTATCACCTGAAAACCGCTATGAACTTTATATTAAACTGCCATGAAAATAAATTATAATAGCTGTTTACTTTGTATGAATTTTGGAGACGAAAAACACATTCAATCGTGAGTAATTATTATTTCAGGTTTCTTGTTTCTTACTTTTTAGAGCGCGAAATCTCAGTAGTCGGGTTTTAGTTTTTAGACTTGTTTTTATTTTAGTTATTTTGGGGTTGTAAACTTAAATTTTCACGATTGTTTGTTGGAAGATGTAGGTAGGTACGAGTTTAAACTGTATTATGATTTTGTTAGGTGTATATAAAATATGCTAGTAACCCCCCCCCCCCCTGTGTGATTTCATTACCAAAACAAATGTTTCAGTTTCTTTATTCTGTGAGGGGGGCAAGCCCCCCTCAACCCCCCGTGTCGATGCATGCTGTTGGTTTGTTACCAAAACAGGTTTTTCATTTTCTTTGTTCTGTGAGGGGGGGCAGGCCCCCTCAACCCCCCGTGTCGATGCTTGCACCTGGTTTCATCACCAAAAAAGATGTCTCCGTTTCTTTTTCTGCGAGGGGGGAAAGCCCCCCTCAACCCTCCGGGTCGATGCTTGCTGTTGGTTTCGTTACCAAAACAGATGTTTTCATTTATTATTTTAGCTACGTATAAAATTTAATATGAATATATGAAGCGTTAAAACTACAAGTTCTAAGAAAAACGCACAAATATCTGCTTTTAGAACATCTGCTTAACCCAGTCAAATCCAAATTCATGGTGATCGGTTCAAAAATGCAAATTAGCAAAATTTTACACCAGAATCCACTAGTGATTGTACAAAATCAGAGTATTGAAAGAGTGGATGAGGCAAGGAACTTGGGAATTACCTTTGACAGTCTCCTGCGATTTGAAACACATGTAGTAAACCTAGTCAGAAGTTGCATGTACCGCCTCAAGGTCTTGTACCAAATCCGAAATCTACTAAGCGAAAATTCCCGTATCATTTTATGCGAGTCTCTGGTTCTGTCTAGATTAACTTACGGTGATGTCGTATACGGTCCTAGACTGCTATCTAGGACGAAACGGCTTTTACAACGAGTCCAAAATGCATGCTGCAGGTTTTGTTTCACTGTCCCACCGCGAAGCCATATAACTCCTTTTTTAAATAATGCAGGCATGCTTAGCATGGACCACCGCAGAATTATGCACTTGGCTAGCTTAATGTTTGATGTTATGAAATTTGAACAGCCGGAATACTTGCGTGAAAAATTGAAATTGTCACAATTGCACGGTAGGTATGGAATCAGGAGTAATCGTGCTCCTCTTGAAGGCCATGTTCATCGGTCAGTGGCGTTTAGAGGCAGCTTCCGCTTCCTAGCAACAAAATGCTGGAACTCATTACCTCCCCCTATCAGAAATGTATCCACCAAATACACATTTAAAATAAAATTAAATGCTTACTTACTGGATTGTCAAAAAACAGGTAACCCCTCGCAACTTTTAGGTTAGCGGTTGCTGCCAAAAAAATGTTACTCAGTAACTTTGTTCATTTCAAAATTTTATTTCTATTTAGTATTTTATTTTTACACTCGATTCGCGAATAATTTACTTTTAACTTGATTTTACATATTATACACACACACAAACACAACACGATTTTATTTTACATAAAACTTCATTACTTTCACACACATGTTTTAGCAAACACTCGTAACGTTCACTCTGTGGTAATGGCTGAAAACCAGTGCTGCCCTCTTTTGGGCATTCTTTGCACTGAGCCTTGGCCCTTTGCATCGCTGCAGCACACATGTGCGTTCTATTACTGTGTTAGATTTTTCATTTTTCTTTGTTTGTGCGTCTTTCCACTTTGAATGTATATGTGTGTTGTTGATTATGCAATAAACGTTTAATCTATCTATCTATCTATCTAGTTGTAGAATATTTTATGTTCATACATACATGTACCTATCTATACATACATACATATAAACACATATCACTCCTTTATCCCGCTTTCGCTCTGCCTACCTATCTATGTACGCGTTAAATTAATTTAAATGTAATAATTCGCGGTACCTTCAACTTGGATCCCATTACATGAGATGAAAAATATGACAGTTCGTTTGATACCCAACACGATATAAACCTTATTCAAACATATTTTACATGCAGCAGCAGAACGTATTGTGACTTAAACGTCAATTTTGGTGCAGCTACTCAATTGAGTAAGTCAAAAGTCTCAGACAACAGATGTCGCTGTTAGTTTTCCTAAAACGCGAATTGGGTTAATAGTACTACCTTTTTCAAAAATTTTGGAACGTTCCCCTAAAAATAAGAAATTTAACCGCAGTAAAGAGCAGCCTATGTTTTATTCTAGACATTATTTCATCTTTGTACAAAGTATCATTTCCTAGCGCCAAGTCCTAACAAACACATATCCGCGTTTATAAATTATATAAGGAATTAGGAATTAGGATTAGGATTAGTAGGATTTCTTATGTACCTACCTATCTATGCGTTAAATTAATTTAAATGTGATAATTTTCGCGGTACTTTTCTACTTCGATCCCATGAAATATGATGAAAAATATGTGAGATCTGAGCCTAAGGAGCAGCTCTTTCTTACCATAGCTTATACACAGATATATAGCGTATGTAGTGCTATCACGTTTTGTCTGCCTTCCGTTTTCATCATCAGATCAGCTCCACGAGTATGGCACATACCGACACCACACCGATACCGATACCAATGTACCTGCAGCTTGTAGAAAGTGGTTGAAATTTTTTGACATAAGGGCTCATTGAGGACCAATGTGGCGCAGTGGTAGTGCGATTGCCTTTGACGCAGAAGGTTCCGGGTTCGATTCTCGGTGGGTCACTCACAAAGTTGATATTTATCACTTTGTGAATTTGTTCCCAGTCTGGTTAGGACATTGCAGGCTGAACCACCCATTGTCCGTAAGAAAGATGGTTCCGTGTTTCGGATGGCACGTTAAGCCGTTGGTCCAGGTTGTTGTCTATGATCACTTTAGACGGCGGTCGTTACACAACCATGTCAGAACCCTGCTACTTGCAGAAGGCGGTTGAAAAATTCTGACACTAGGGTTCATCGGATCGTTGGACGACTCGGTGTCCCACACGAAAAAAGAAATTGAATCGTTAGACGGCTCGGCGTCCTACACGAAAAGAGAGAAAGAGAAAAACCGATGTACCAATTTCATACTAAATTGACATTGCGTAAATGCAAGAAAGTTTCAAACTTTCACCTACATTATATATATTTTTGAAATGTGCTATTTAAGCCCTTTTGTTTGATACCCAACACGATACCTCTTGAAGAAAAAGAATTTTTTGTTCGTATCTTTATGCACGCTAGAGGGCGCCATGTTCACTTTATTGTGACATGACATAGCCTATAACCATCGGACTGTTCAGACGCATCTATTGACACCTCATTTGTCAAATTCTGATAAGTAGATTCGTAGCTAGGAGGGAACAAAGGAATTATTGCCACATACATACATACATACATACATACATACATACATACATTCCGGTCAAAATCATAACCCTCCTTTTTGCTTTGCTGTAGTCGGGTAATAATCTAACTGTTAATGTGTGATACAAACAGACAGATACACTTCATTACTAACATCAAAACATAACTGACATAACATAAGTGTGATGATAACTAATAAATCAAATACAGTAGTTAATAATAGTAATACCTACAAGAAAGGCAAATTATTTTAATATTAGGCTCTGTATTAGCTGCTAAAATTACCTAATTTAATCAAAATTTACGGCTCTCCAAACCACACTGAATTAGTCACAAACACTAGTTTGGTATTATTAACAAATTTAAAATAACTTAGCCTGAAAAAGTTAGTAATCGTCTGGACACACTAAAGTCTGCTGTGCTGATTCAGCAGGCTTATTCTGGACAGACGTTTAAAAGTTTACGCTAACAAAGTTCTCTAGGAGAACGATCGTCTCTACAATGGTGTACTATTTTCAGATTCTTTTGTAGCTAATTTCTTTTAGTTTGTTTTATTCCGCTGGGATAAACGTGTTTTCGCGTACGAAAATCTGTGGTAGGTATAAATTATACTTCATTTATATATATATGCAGGCAGATTATTTATATTCAAAGTATGGCTATTGATTGAACGTTAAGTTGTAAACAACAGGAGAAAAACGTAATAACGCAAGAAAATTCTGTAAAATTATGCATATGAGTTTGAAAAAACCAAGTTTATTCATATTTTCCTTTACAATGTTAAGTCTCAATAAATATACTATGTTGAACCAGAATAAGCCGTGCGCGGAACCCGTCTCTATATAAAAAGCTGCGGGTTCCGCGCGACGCACAGTCCGGCCCGGTGCGTTGCCTTACGAACCGCCCAGCCACTCTCGTGAGACTACGTCGCGTATTCAAACCCATACAACATGGTAAGTAACATAGTTTACAATAGCTTATTTGGTAATTACGTCCACCCCTATAATTTGACAATACGTTTCTGTTATAATTTGAAAACAAAAAAATTAAAACGTATTTTAATCCGACGGGAAAAGTTTTTTTTTTCAGCTAGTTTAGAACACCTATTTCTGAATAATGGATGATACAACATAACTTTAGTTTTATATTGATCTGCAATTTAATTGTGTGGGGATATTATAGTATATTATCAATGCAATTTTCTGGCTCTACTATAATTTGTTGTTGAAGGACAAAGTGCCGGAGCTAAATTTCAGCAAAGTAGGCAACTTTTCGTGCTACCAAGTTCTTGGTACGAAATAAGTACCTAATAAAGGATTTGTTTCAGCCGTTCCCGTAAAATATTAGAAACTTTTTCAGGTAGCATTTGTCTGCTCTCTTTGTTTTTCTTCCTTTGGATATTTGAATCGTTAGTTTAGGTATCAAAACCCTATTTATAAGTTAGATAAATCAGGTAGGTGTGTTACACACAACTCGAGAGTCCTAATCTTGAAAGTATAGGAATTCTTTGAATGTGCAATATGAACTCGTAACGAGATAGCGTTGCGTGAGATACAGTTACCGATACCCAATGATTAATGTTCATTCTCATAGAAAAATAGTAAACATAAAAACACAATCATAAATAAACTGGAATGTATGAAATTGATAACCAGGAAAGATACAATAGTGGAATTAGAACTATGTACTACTTTCCTCGATGGACTCATTTGACATGAAAATATCAAAACAAATTAAAAACCTATAGTATTTCCCTATTTTTTTTTGTAATTATGACAAAGCAATGATTTTGCAATAAAAACTTAAAAGACCCATTAGTTTACTCGGAACTTTATAAAGCACGTGTAAATCTAGTGGACAATATCATTACAATTAACCAATAAGTTTTTGAAATGGGATGTAAGGTAAACATTTATGTCCATTATTGTCCATCCATACATGACTAGGTATTCTTACATTCATGTTAAGACATTATTTTTTGGGAATAGACATACTGATTAATGAAATATGATGATCGATCATGAGGATTCTGACCACACGTATAGAATAAATCTACAAACGCAAGAAATGCAATGCACCTATCTAACTAGGGTTGTCCAGGTTGTCACTCGTGGTCACAGAATAAACAATAGCCCGTGGTACAGAATACTAAATATTAGCGCACGAACCCGAACCATGGAGCGATTTGCACGCAGACCCTGGGAAAGTGCCCGCCTGTGTGGTTCGTTGCAATTAAACTACTGTCACGTACCTACCTGGAATAATGCCCCATTATGCTATTACCGTCGAGTGGTTTTCAGCTAATGTATCTAATATAATAAATAAATAATAAATAATGTAATAAATATCTTTTTAACGTAGCCGCTTTTGGCTATTAATATATTTTTGTTTCATATTTAGAAATTTAGCTAGGGTAGCCTAGGGCCTGACAAATTGTATTTTTAGAATAGGAGCACTTCTGGGCAGGTTTCTGGGTGGTTTACTGTCCAGGGGGTCCGGCTAACCATACGCATGTAACACAACATTTTCTCTTGGCATGAACTCTATGTTATTTTATTTACCACCTAACGTTACATGTTGTTTGGTTAGCTTGGCCAGCCCCGAGGCAGTGCTTTAGGGGCTAGTTTTAAGTTTTTAGTCCACCTGAGCCGCGTTTACACTAGGTTCATAAAATTGTTATTGTTAAAATTGTTAATTCTTGACCATCAAAAAGCGAAATGTAAAATTTACTACTTTGAATAAATAATTTGATTTGATTTGATTTGATTTGAATGATGGGGTTAAAAGTTTTTCAATTAGTTTACTTCATTACTTGGTTTTGGGGTTTCGGAGAGGTTACGACCGTAACCCAGATTACCGTACTGTATCGACGAACGTAGGAACTGTGATAATATGTATCTTTTCAGTTAAGTATCCTAGTTTTTCTGGAATATTTTTGATCTTTACAACGCCTTCAAAAATTCTACGTTCCGCTGTTTGGTATAAACTCTTTGTTTCTATAAGAATTTATACAGGGTAATTTTTTAGTCAGTACACAAACTTCGTAGGGTATTTCTACTCATGATTCTGAACAACTTTTATTATGGGGCCACCACCAAAATCGCAAAAAAAAGAAAAAAAAATGGCAAAAATGTATGGGACGCCCAATATTTTTTTTTTTCGCCGGTCACCCCATAGTAAAAGTTGTTCAGAATCATGAGTAAAAACACCCTACAAAGTTTGTGTATGAAATGAAACGGAACCATACCTTCGTAAATCCGGCTCGCACTTGTCAATGTTTTATGTTCAACCATTAATATCGTTTCGGGAGTCCAGCTAGGTATTCCTTATCTCTATCACCCCTCTTGCTGTCACCAACATGACATGGACATGTCAAAATGAGCCTTACTATCTGATAACATCACTATTACAACAACTTTTATACCACATGGCTATTCCATACAACACGCTTTTATACCCCCTTTTTGTTATGAGTTGACTGATGAAAGATCGCCTTATTGTGCCGTGTTAAAAGATAACCAAGCGAGTATCGGTTAAATTAGGTTAGGTACAATAGAACTTATTGCACTTTGAAGTGGATTGGTTTTGGTATTGAAATTAGCTTTCTATACGTTTCGGTGTCACAATCATAACATGAACAGTTAGACCAGAGGAGGGGTGATAAAATGACAGTCATTAAATCTAATGAGCTGTTTTAGTACTCTGTACGTACACCTAAATAGGTATAGACATAGATACCTGACCAAAGTTTACTTGTAACTAAGTATTTTTTATCATGATTGAAACTTAAATATTAGGTACCTACCTCCACTAGTCTGAAAAATAAAATAAACTAATTGTGGAAACTGTGACAGATGAAGGCGACCGTGACAATTAAACTAACGGCTTTACTGAAGCAATTCCAAATTCATTTAGTTTTTCATTTTATTTGACGAACTTTAGTACCAATTCAATTTGACGAAACAGCAAACAGTTTAATAGAACCGGTTTATGATCATTCATGAATGGAGACTTTTTCATCAAAGAATATTACTAACTGTAAAACTTGGGAGAAGAAATATTAAGAACCAACATTATAGATAGGTACCTACTTGAATCTTGCCTATTTTCAACACCCAGATGGACCAAACACTTTAGCGTACGACGGAGCGCTAAAATATCTCAGCGGTCTGTCAGATCCGTACTATAAACGTTAGTCCCCATAATAAACGTTTCTTCCATACTGATCTGACAGACCGCTGCAATATTTTAGCGCTCCGTCGTGCGTTAAGTGTGCGATCCGCCTAAAGCCTGCGTTCTGACTATCGATTTGAGAGTGGTAATAAGTCAGCGCGCTCTCGACATTTCACTGCAATCACCGGATGCATAACTGCAGCAAAATTGCATCTTATATTTCCCCCGAGATCGGTTCTAAATGATAGACGCAAGGCGGCGGCCTGCGAATGCCCTACCTCGTGAGATTTCATAGAATAAGGTGAATCGCACACTTAACGCACGACCGACTGCTAAAATATCGCAGCGTTCTGTCAAATCCATACAAGAAATGTCAATCCTCATACTAAAACCGCTCAACCGCTGTTGACGCAGCGCTATCGCAGTGTCATCCGTCGAGTGCTGTTTTAGTATGGGGAGTGACGTTTCTAGTGTAGATCTGAGAGACCGCTGCGATATTTTAGCGGTCCGTCGTGTGTTAAGTGTGCGATGCGCCTTACAGTGCAGGTACCTCTGTCAATTTAGCATAGGACTGTACTTAAAAATATAGGCCCTTGATTTCATAGCTCTTTGCATAAAATAAATGTTAATAAACCTAATGTTATATGATTCAATCGAATACTTTTTCGAATATATAAAATGTGACAACTTGAGTAAAATTGTTGTCATATTCCATCTATTCAAAATTCCGCATAAAATGCCGATTGTGTCCAAGATCTGGCATAAAAGATTGAAAAATCAATTTTTGATCAAAGTCATCACGGCAGTTTAAAACATAGTTTAAAATGTTTTGTCCCATACAAGTCAAATCACCCAATGAATTAGATCTCGATAATGCAGACGATCTTTAAGGTTCTATTATAACGTCTTCCCGCGTGGGCTTCACTAATTGTTAATTGTAAAACACAGCTCTGCGGTTAAGGCCTAGAATAGCCGTAGTGGGTGGACCGATATTGTGCAGTACTATAACCAACCAGTTCGCCAATCTTCCCATCTGAGAGACCAAGCTCTACTGGTTTACTTAATAACAGTACGGATAACCAATAAATGTGGAACCGTTGAACGAGTAATATGTTGCTTACAGTGCCTAGCAATACCAACGACCCGCCGACAGGCACCGCTATCTGATTACATGATTCACCCGACACTTTCAAGGCATTGCTAAATTGAACTTTAAGGTTTCAGTTGGATTAAGACTGCAGTATTGTTTGTAAGGCTAAGCGGTTTCGTTTTATCTGGTGAAACTGAATTGCTGTATTGACGGCTTTAATTTGTTGTACCTAGACCTTTACTTTTATGTTGGACTCTAACAAAAGTCATCTGGTGTTTTGAACTCTAATACTCGTTCTTCTTCTTCAATGAGTCAATGTATAAGCAAAAAAAAAGGTAAATTTTGATAGACCACATACTTTGTTGTAAATTTTGACACACGATAATTTTACCAATCTGTTCTTATGATGTACTTCTTCGTATTTATTTTGTTGTGCAATAACGTGTATTTTGATTTGATTAATTTTGACAAAGAAGATACTAGCTGAAAGTTGCAAATAATAATAATTATTGTTACATGAAAATTGTTAATAGAGTTTTTATTTTAATTAATGTAGAGCAGCCGCACCTACTATGTGACAGCTCCCATGCGGGTGACTACACCACGAGTTCAAAACCCCTTTGTTTGAGGACACAACAAATGATTGAGAGTAATGAAAATAATAGTCCACTATTCCAATAAAAATCAAATATCTATCTATTAACTTTAAACGATCAAGAGTTGTATATTGTAATCTCGGAAACGGCACCGACGATTTTCATGAAAATTCGTATACTGGGGAGTTCAGGGCGATAAACCAATATATCCGTAGCTAGGTTTTATTTTCCAAATAGGTATCACTCTGGATGACAGAAAAAGCTGAGTAAGCTCGGTTAACCAGGTACTGAATTAACCAAAGGATAGGTAACTAAAACGGCGGAGCTTGAACAAAACATAAACCGTTCAAATTACGACTTTCACGAGTAAACAACCACGAAAAATTTAAAAGGAGACGTAATAAGTCTTTTTATTTTGCTCAGTCGGAGAAGACAGCTGCAGTTCAAAAGCAAGCTATCACTTTGGTTTGTTTGTCCGTAGCTCTATCGAAGCACGATTCTTCAAACTCTGATTCATCGTGCAAAAACACTTCAACATAAATAATGGGCATTAATATAGATATGTTGATATGTGCCTACATTATAGATACAGTAGACACCTTGGTAATTATATTTTAAAAAATTACAAGTTATTTTGGATGAAAAAATACAACAGTGATGATGATGAGAGGAGAGTAGATAGAGAAGTCAAACATTCTCTTTCTGAAGAGTCCAGACACATTTGCGTAGATTGAAGTAGTTAGTTCAGTCGTGAATTAAATAAGTTAGGTACCTACAACCTGAAATTTCGAGACTGCTATGACGCATGTATAGTTTCGGAAAATAATCAATTTTAAATCGACTCAAATTATATTTCCCAAACTTTACCTATCTATTTTGACTTTATTGCTTGAACCTAAATTACAAAGTGAGCTACATTGAACTTCACCTTCACGGTGCGCGAACACAGGTTTATTTCGGTAATTGGACGGCTAAGTTAGATCTTGATGATTTTTAACGTAACAATGCACAACTTGGTATGAAAGCTTTGCTTTGCTTAGAAAGATCTGGAGTAAAGTGACTCTACATTGGATTAATTAAAAAATGCAAAGTTAATTCAGCCAAACAAACAGAAACTAACATAAAATATGATTGTCTACGTGCCATATGTTACCAACGAAAAAATATGTCTGGGTAAATAGGTAAACATTAGTCCCCAGTAAATATTGTTGAAACACGTAATATCGAAGTACTCAACAGACAGAATTGTCCTGAAACTCGATGCTCATCACGCGAGCTTTCAGACGTTGACTCATCCGGTGGGAAGGGGGAGGGAGCGCCTATGACGTCACGGGCCCTCCCTACATCTGTCCCTGGATGGTAACACGATACCCATACTATATGAGTACTTATATCTAGGTAAGCACGCATTATGGCTAGGGTGAGGTCGAGGTTATTACGTAGGCGTACTTGGTAATAAAAATACGGTAGGTATACTACATTTTGATCACCACTTTTATAACGAGTTCAAGCTAAGTTTTCTATTATACACTGATTAATCTTATAATGGCAAAATGCTGTAGTTCAAAAGATAAGATGATTCAGTTCGAAGTATTCAGCTGCCCATCACTGTTCAAGCCTTTCTCCTTTCTCTAGCATTCCAGGTCATTACTTTGATCTAATATTAACGTTTTGAACGTTTCAAATCGCATTAGATGGTGAAGTTCGGTAGCATGAGCCCCCGCTGTGCAGTCTATCAAATGAAATCATTGTCAGAATGTTGCCAGACCTCGGCCATGACTCGGCGAGAGGCTGAATGCACTGCGCTCTTTGCCTTTTGAAGAGATTCCTAGCGAAACTTGCGCCACCATCAGTTCAAAATCCACTATTCGAATAATATTCTAGATGACTGGCAGATCAAATGAGTTACTTTTGTATGAAATTGAATGATGGCGTCATATTTCGCTATTATGGAAGCCGTCAATCGTTCATTTTATTCAAACTTTGAATATTTAGAAAAACTATATGAAGTCTGTTGTAGTATTTTTGGATAATAGTTTTAAACTTTTCTAGTTTATTGATGACCCAGTCATCAAGCCAGCGAATTCGCTAAAAGTGCTAAGTTGAAGGCCCATCCATCAACATGACTATCAAGTACTCACACTTTGCACGAGAGTTTACTGCCGAAATTGGCTACAAGGACCATCTATGGATGCATCAGCAGTGCCGACTTGTTTAGGAGTCAAAATGGTCGCTGTTGTAGGCGAAATCTGTCGGAGAGATCATACTTCAATCTGACCAAAACGCGATATATTCTGAGTGATAAGGCGCCAGGTATCGTCAGGGATCCTCTTAACTTTTTTATTTTAGTTTTTGTGGTGCTGCAAGATGATAAAGGAAATTAAATCGGGTTCGTTGAACTCACGCGCGTGGATATACTACACACAATAATTGACTAATTGACTCTATCGAAAGAGTGTTAGATTTAATATTACGATAAGTTTCAAGCTATTGTATAACAATTAGGCCCTTTTTTTAAAAAGGGCAATTTGAATACTATTCGAAATTACGTAGTATTATAGATTCATCCCACAAATATATTTTTTTGGATTTAAAGGTTCAGTAACTGAAACTTGGCTAAAACAATGTCTCAGACTGAAATTCAGATTATGGTGCAACTAGAAAGTGGAAATGAAACTATTCTGTCTGTCAAGAATTCTTACTCTTTTAACACAGGTCCAGAATTTCGTGATAAATATTTCCGAGACAAGATTTTGATTTGAATGACTCATAAAATGAATCTACTTAAGTAATTAAGTAGGTATAGTAGATAAAAAATCTATTAAATCTGTGTCGCGCATTGAAAATACGTTTGCTGATTTAAAAGTAAATACTTTTCATTAAGTTCTACCCTAAATTCTGAGTCAAGATCTAAACCTTAGTTAATCAAGTCCTAGATTTCTAATGAATAGTAGGTAGACCGCTTCATAACCTACTTAGTGCTACAATCGGACCCTATCCCGAACACTAGACCACTTCCGGGTCCGGACAACTAGGGCGCACGCAGGAAACAAGGGTCGGAAGTAAAGACTAATTACCTAGTAAGTATTCTGGGAAATATTCGGGGTGTAAGGTACAAGACAGCACTCCCAGTACTGATAGGGCGTATTTAGACCATGAAACTAAACAACTTTTCATAGGAATATACATATTTCAGATTCAGAGATCAGGGATTTTTTTGACGTCTGACGACTCGGACTCGGACACGAAGAGAAAGAAAGCTGATCGTGATTTGATATGGAAGGTCCTTTTTCTTATCACATATTCCTACGGGAAAGTTGTTCAAACATGTTGTTGGAAAATATTCGGAGGGCTGTCCCTACCACTAACACCCAGTATAAGCAAAGGCCATGGAACAATAAGTTACGCCACACTACATTGTGAAATTATAAAAAAAAAACTTAAGGACTTCTTGTTGTCATGAAATAGCAAATTCAGCATCAAAAATTATTATAAGTTGGTTTACTTGGATTACAGTAACCTACCTATAATTTACTTCGTCAAAAATAACGTATCATCATACTCATCTACGAAGTAAGGATGTTTTGCAATTTAACTAATATTAATAATGATGTCTAAAGTTAATGATGATACGGTTTTAATTACAGTGGTAGACTGGGGTCGGCTAATTATATGTAATTACAAAGTAACAAGCCGATGACAGGTACGCAAGACCATGACTAATTCGTATTTAAAGTGTATAAAATATGTTGTAGGGGTTTTTGAAGCAAGTTTTGGGTTCTTTACAGGATCGGTAAAGTCGTAGGTACGTTAATTGAACCTCCGAAGCATAATATTTGTTATGGACTTCGATTCTAGCTTGCATAAATTCTGTTGCTTTTTTAATCTTTTATATTATACTACAACATTAACTTTGTAAATACAAAACTTAAATTAAATATAAAAATTACCAACTTTCTCTCTTTTCGTGTGGGACAGCGAGTCGTCTAACGACTCAGTGAACCCTAGCGTCAGAATTTTTCAACTTACTAAATTACCTAACCAATTACTAAAAATACTTTCTAGTTAATTCTCACTTCATATTTCATGACAAAGCAGATCAATTAAGCCGGAAGACATGATTCTGTGGATATGACTTACAAAATGAAGCCTATAGCAACTGAAAATCGTAAACAGATATTCATACATTGATAGCCAAATAAACTAAATGCTTGAATGACAAAGATCCAGTCTTGCCTAACCCATCATTGTCTGAGTCCCCTGATGCGTGACATCTTACTAACCGTTTGTCTACATCTAAGTACAACACCAATCCGCCGTTTGTCTACTGTGGTTTCTAAAGTTTTCTGGACTAGAAATAAATAATAATAGTTATCGTAAAAAAGCGCTGGATTTTAATTCCGCTTCGCGTTCAAAAAGCGTCTCAGTTGTGTCATTTCGATGATTTTCGGTCGTTTCGCATCCCGCTAAAAGTTTGAGTCATAATAATTTGACAATAGAAAACAGCATTTAAACTCACAGGTAGTAGAATTATCATTTTTTTATTTTTTATTTATTTGTCTACTCAGTAGACTAGCCACACTCATTGGTGCAGGGAAGCATCTTTGGACAAGACTATTACTTGTTACAAGTCACAACATCCATCCACAATTTGTCTCACGAGGTTAATTCCTTGTGTAATTTGAAACGAAACAACTGCTCAATTGTCCCGTCAGTTAAATTTAAACTTATGTCGTGGGCGGTTAAGGCGAGGAACACACTTGACGCACGACGGAGCGCAAAAATATCGCAGCGCTCTGTCAGATCCATACTATTAAAAATGACAATCCCCATACTCAAACCGCTCAACCGCTATTGACGCAGCGCTATCGTAGTGTCATCCGTCGAGTGCGGTTTTAGTATGGTGAGTGACGTTTCTAGTATGGATCTGACAGACCGCTGCGATGTTTTTGCGCCCCGTCGTCGTGCGTCAAGTGTGTTCCTTGCCTAAGGATTCCATTACAAATACTTACGCCTACAGTTACTTCCTACTGGTTTAAATTGAAACCGTATTGGGTAAGAATTTATGGTGGTATTGCGGTTATAAATGGATCAATTTGTTTGATAATTGGTGCAATAAAACGGACTGATCGGGTAAGACTTATTTGGACTTGGTGATTCACGAACAAATTACTGTTGAATGTAATTTAATGTAACATGTACAGCTGAAACGAGTACGAGTTGAAATATAAGGTGTAAATATATTAGCTGCAAATATTTTAATGAGTCAACCAGCCCATGAAACTGAACAACTTTCTCCAAGAAACATAGGTCGAAATATGAGAAAAATTTTTGAACTTCCCATACAAATTGACTCGGTCGGTTGATAATTTTGTACCGGAGGTTCAAATTCTTTTTTCATATTGCGACCGATGTTCCTTGAGGAAAGTTTCAGTTTCATGGGCTGGTTCACCCCTTAAAATATTTGCAGCTAACTTTTTTATACTCTGTATACTCGCTCATGGCAACAAAATTATCAGTAGGTACAATATTAATTTGTGAATACGATACAGTATTTTTTCAGGTTAAAAAGGTGCCGCCGAAATCAAAAGCTAACCGGGTCTCGTAAATTCTCACGTCAGCTCCATAGAAAGCTCATTAATTTTCCGTCGAAGCCTTTATCTGTGTAAAGGCTGATTAATGGGACCATGAACCATAGGAATGGTACCTATGGGCGCTGGTACGTGCCGGTACCGTAGTTTTTATCCGTAGATGTACGCGATATCACCGAAAGATTATTAGAAACCTATCAGCTTGCCAAATACTATCGTCTTACCATCTTCGCATGAGATACATACGTTAGGTAATGTTTTAGATTTGACCGTGAATGTTATTATTAATGCAGTAAAGTAAAATTTATTTCTCTACAATAATAGCATCTAACTTCGTTCTTGGAGGTAAAATACCTACCTATACATTTAACAGAGTTATACTAATTTTATCAATTTTAAAGGAATCAAACCATACATTATATATTAATTCAATTTCATCGAACAAAGGGTGCATATTAAAGTAACAATTACACTTATTTTTACCGCCACCGTTCAAAACTTAAATAGTCTTCGATATATGTAATTACTAATTACTTTATCTAACATGAATTGGAAAACATATCTAGTTTTGCTTAAAAGACTTGTTCCATTTTTTTTTAACGTACCGTCTGTATTATATAAAAGACTATTGGAACGTATACGAGTAGCGCACGCAGGTTCACTGCATGGTAGAATTCAAACGACATGAACCCTGCAATTGGACGTCATGCGAAACCCTCTCCCCATATCCGGGATTATCCCCACACCCTCGGTTTACGATGGGGATCTACCGTGTAAGCCACGTATCGACATACCCGTAAAACCACAACATGTAAAAAATGTACAGAACATTCTCCATAAAAATGTATAGAGCGTGTCTACACATAATACTTACGTAAAAGAGCAATCAGTCTGATCTCTTTTCGTGTGGGACACCAAGTCGTCCAACGACTTGATGAACCCTAGTGTCAAATTTTTAAACCACTTTCTACAAGTAGCAGGCTTCTGACATGGTTGTGTAACGACCGCCGTCTAAGTGATTATAGACAGCAACCGGGACCTACGGCCTAATGTGCCATCCGAAACACAGAACCATCTGACTTACGGACAATATGGTGGTTCAGCCCGCAATGTCGTAACCAGACTGGGAACAAATTCACAAAGTGATAAATATCAACTTTGTGAGTGACCCACCGAGAATCGAACCCGGTACCTTTCCGTGGCAGGCAGTAGCACTACCTCTGCGTCACATCGGTCGTCGGTACCTACTTACTTACGTGGAAGAGCGATTTGTTTGATGATATCAATTTGATTCAATTTGGATATTGAATGCGATATATCCTTTCAAGAAAGCATTTTCAACCACGAAAATATACAAATTTACTTAACCATCATAGGTAAGGTAATATACCGTGCGTTGTTCCGATCTATGCATACGATCGTAACAGTTTTCTATGAGAGGCTATAGAACCCTCATTAGAATACGGCCGCTGCCCCCTGCCCTATGCCCTAATTTCACGGTAAAAAAAAGTTACTTTATCGCACGCAACTGAACTGAAAATATTGTCGTAAGTTGGAAATGTAAGCGGAAACAAATAGGCGAAAATAAGTCTACGCAATACAACGGAAGCGTACCAAAACTAGTCTACACCTTATACAATAAGCTCAGTGTTTAGGTATAGGCATTCTCTATCAGAGAAATGTAGGGTACTTTCCTTAGTTAGGACAAAGAATGCTAACTAGACTTACTCTCTGTTAGGGTCGGGTCGGTGGGTCGGACCATACCCGCGGAGATTATCTAATACCTAACGGATAATATGTTAGATTGAATGACATTGGTACTCGTACCATTTACGTCAAAAATGTTTGATGTCGTATTCGGTTGATCCAAATTTGCGCATTGATTGAAAAAAACAACTGAACGATCGTTAATCGAATCATTAAGCAAGTAGTTTAAATTTCTCGCTTATTCTTATTACTTGATCCACACGATAATAAACTATCTGACCGACTATGAAAACACAAAGAAAACACTCCATAGAGGGAAATATTAGCCACTGTAAATGTCGAGTCATAAATTCCTTTTGAGAAAGACCATAAATCATTCAACACCGGAAATTAGGACAGGAGAATTATTTTATGCTGACTAAAGAAAGCAAATGCTGTTACTCTTTGAACAAATAGGCTCGTAAACAAATGTAGGTGTTGTGCATTGTAGTTGTAACATAAAGTCAACAAAAAAAGTCTTTTTTGGCTTCGGGGCCACCGCTATGTTAGTATTATGTTCCTTGGGCCTGACGCCTGATGGCTTGGTGGGAAGCGACAGCTCACCCGGAAATAATAATCAAACAAAAAAATCCTTATTTATACATCCTTACAAACACAATTGTCGCGGCTTCCCAATAAGTAAACCACTTGAGACGGGAAACAACCAGCCCAATCACGCCCTTGGCTTAGGAGTTGTTTTGGAAAGCACGGATAGGACTGATAGCTGACTCAGTGACTCTCCCATCACAGGAATATCTTACAACAATGTTTGAACGTCATCTACGTTTTGTTTCAGAGGGAATGCATCTCCGTCCACATCGGCCAGGCCGGCGTACAGATCGGCAACGCCTGTTGGGAGCTGTACTGCCTCGAGCATGGCATCCAGCCCGACGGCCAGATGCCCTCGGACAAGACCCTGGGCGGAGGAGATGACTCGTTCAACACCTTCTTCAGCGAGACCGGCGCGGGCAAGCATGTGCCAAGAGCTGTATTTGTCGACCTGGAGCCCACTGTTGTTGGTAAGAGACCAATTTAGTCTACATCAGTGGTAAATAACAGTGCCGGGGTACCACTTGACAAAATTTTACATAGGCCACCCAGTATGTTCATTGATATGGAGGTAAACACGCATTGGCGAAGCGAGCTCGACTTTTCCCGTTAAAAAGCAAGAAGAGCCACACCGCTACAGGGACCACCGGTTAAGAACTACTTTACATAGAACCCGGGGCATAGTAAATTCAGCAGTTAGATTCCTTAAGACAAGACTCTGGGCGGAGGAGCAGAATCTACAGACAGCATCATCCAGCGCGATGACACCAGTACTTATATTAAATACCCATCGTGCTTTGAACTTCAATTTGCAGCGGAAAAAGGTATGAACTATAAATCCCATGATAACTATCTACTCGTCAATCTTTTCAAGATTTTAGAGTCCGATAAAAAAAAAGAAATAAAATTCAGCGAAGGTACCGACCGTACACCTACAATTGCCTAAAAAACAGTTACACAGAATTTATAGTCCTAATCTGTTCACTACTTCTCTATCTTCAATCTGTAGCACGACAAACATCTACCCCGGTTATAAATGGCACACTACACTTCACCGAAGCAGATCTAAATTACTTCCTTCTACTTTACTTATCCACCTAGGCACCTACAAATAGTAGCGCTTACAAAGCAGTCCTAACTTTAGTGCCTAGGGTTCTTAAATAAATAAACCGAACAATGTTTCAAGCTGTAGCCGTTCCAAGTTAGCTACTGATTTAACCACGAAGGCTAACTGAGGGTATTGAACCCAGTGTCCGTTACTGGCCGGTCTAACATGTCATTATCATCCGAGTGGCTTTTCGGCACTGCACTTAGTATAAAATAGAGGATAGAATGGCCGTCAAAATTGACGATTGTACTTACATATAAAACGTTCCTAAATGCAGACGATTACAACCGTAAATTACAGTCAAAAACAATACTGAGAGAGAATTTACTTTATTCTCTCCAGTAAAATGCGTTTACGGCAGATATCCGCTCTAACCTTTTATTTAAATCATTTACCTTGAGCAGCAGGCAGTGGATTATTTATTTTTGAAAAAAAAAATCTCAAAACGGAAACGAGTTTGCGGTTAGAATTACTTAGATTATTACCTCTCTACCTACCGAGAAATCTAGTCTGGCTCATCTGGCTGGAGCTAAACACTAAAGAAAGTCACGCTCAGGCAATTTGCAATCTTTTTTATAACGATGACAAGACGAGAGTTGCTACGAAACGGAAGACGTTTCGCGTGGTTGGCTGGCCGGTCAAAACGTTACACTTGAACAAACATAATACAGACATAATATTGCAGCTTTTTCTTCGAATCATTGAATTCTATGTGTCCCTATCGTCTTCAATTTTCTCCCGTCGCCAAATATCACTGTAGCGAAATGTCCCGGTGTCGTTAAAAGTCCCTGTAGCTGAATGCCCATGTAGCTGAATGTCACCCTATCGCTTTATCTCGACAGTAGGTACCTGAGTACGTTTCGTCATGCTTAAGTTTTACACAAGATCTACAGTAGGCTAGTCTACACCGACCACTTCGCATGGATGAAACTGAACTTTGTCATAATATTCCTAACTACCTATTTGATTCTAGACTTATTTTAACACCCCGTAGAGTATAGATTTGAGTTATTTGTTTACGTGTATTTCTGGCTACTGATTAGTCTGAAAGCGTAAAACGGGAGCGACATCGGCTATCAATTCACTATAGATGTGCGGCACTGTTTACCACATTTTTGCATGTATTTGTGTTACTAAGTAGAGCAATGGACATGGTCGTTAAGTCATTGACTAATTGCTTACAAG
Source organism: Keiferia lycopersicella (assembly GCA_029255805.1). Classification (NCBI taxonomy): domain Eukaryota; kingdom Metazoa; phylum Arthropoda; class Insecta; order Lepidoptera; family Gelechiidae; genus Keiferia; species Keiferia lycopersicella. The sequence goes on from JARACZ010000007.1 coordinate 10,863,515, forward strand.
TGCATAAGAACAGAATGATAAAGTCTTCGCATGTGCGATGAACGCAGTGAAGCGAATGATGCTCATCGCATTGTCCATAATATTCACTTATCTACTACCAAAAGAACAGCAATATCTATACGGGGTGTAAGGGACAGCGTCCCGAATACTGATAGGATGCAAGCAGACCATGAAACTGAACAACTTTCCCCTAGGAACATAGGAAACGTCCAAAAATTGTTGGTTTCCCATAGTAAATGCAGTCAGCTGATCGCAATTTTGTATGGGAGGTCGAAATTTTTTTGTCGTTTCCTGACATATGTTCCTAGGGAAAAGTTATTCAGTTTCATGGTCTGCGTGCACCCTGTCAGTATTTGGGACGCTGTCCCTGACACCCTGTACTATACGTATCCTTATTCAGCACAGATCGCGTAACAGATCATCATCAAACTTTTCGTGTAAATCAAAATCGAAAATGATACCTTGATAATAATCTACCTAATATAATCTAATAGTATCTACTTACTATCTTACTGTTGCCTGCCAATGAACAAAAAATAAAGCCTAGGTAGAAAATAGTGGTTCAGCAATACAAAACAAGACCACCGCGCCGCCAGAAAAAGTTCTTTGAACCTAGAGCAACGATTTTATAAATGCCACACCATTACTCATACTTTCGTGCTGATGAAAAAACTTTCAAAACACGATCTTGATCAGCTTCTAGCAGTGGCTAGGTAACACTATAAGGCTTTTATAAGTCGGCTTTAGTCTCCATCAGGTTATTTTTTGTGGGTAATGTGGCGTAGGTACATTATGATCAAGTGGCTAGGAATACAAAAGAGTAGCATTTCTATTATGCTCTCGATTTGAGTTTAATTCATAGAACATTTTATTATCATGCAATATATTCGAGGCGGTAAATTAGATTGCTATTAAGAGAATGCGTAAACCTTAATTTCAGTGCCTTTTCTAATTATACTTCAGTACTTTCTACCTTACTATATCTATTTATAGCATTCGTACTTCTCAACAGCCCTTTACGAGTTATTCCTGTAGCTCTGCAGTAATAAGAGCAGTTAATCTCATACAGCTGCTGGCATAATCGAGGTTTAAGTACTTTAAATCTTAATTTCCGACCTTTTGCGAATGTAAGCGAGGATTATTTAGTACTTGAGCAATTTAGATCTAAGTACTTGACTTGGATTACGCTTTACGAAGCTTTCGAGTTATGTTTAAAATTTTAAAACGTAGAGTAGCAATATTTGAATTTAAAAAGGTAAATAATGATTCAGCAAAGTCACTTTAAGTTAGCATTAAATATACTACTGAAATAAACGGAGTTGGCTGTCTGCCACACGACTTTTGTCCTTAGTTTGTGAATTTAGGCAGTGTTCCGGAAAAAATATTCAATTATAGAGGCAAAACGGAAAAAAACTGTTCTCGTAACTTTGAACGTCAGTAAAAAATATGGAGAAGTTTATTCAATTTATGAAATGGAGATTACAACTCTAATCTAGAACGAAGCATTTTCATGCCATTTGCTTTTTTTTAATACGCCAGCAAAGTAAAACACTCTAAACGTCTTTCACAGATGAAGTCCGCACTGGGACGTACCGTCAGCTCTTTCATCCAGAACAGCTTATCACCGGCAAAGAAGACGCAGCCAACAACTACGCCAGGGGACACTACACCATCGGCAAAGAGATCGTCGACGTAGTGCTCGACCGACTAAGGAAACTCGCCGACCAATGTACCGGCCTTCAGGTAAATAAGCTTGTAATTGAATATGCTATTTAAGTACGCTCGACCGACTAAGGAAACTCTCCGACCAATGTACCGGCCTTCAGGTAAATAAGCTTGTAATTGAATATGATATTTAAGTACGACAAAGAAGACCCAGCCAACAACTACGCCAGGGGACACTACACCATCGGCAAAGAGATCGTCGACGTAGTGCTCGACAGACTGAGAAAACTCGCCGACCAATGTACCGGCCTTCAGGTAAATAAGCTTGTAATTGAATATGCTATTTAAGTACGGCAAAGAAGACGCAGCCAACAACTACGCCAGGGGACACTACACCATCGGCAAAGAGATCGTCGACGTAGTGCTCGATAGACTGAGGAAACTCGCCGACCCTTCGGCCCGTTTTTGTTGAGATGATGCCGCTCCCGCATTGGCTTATTTTGTTATAGCCACAAAAAATCTTGCCTCAGACACTGATTAAATCATCTGTCACAGAGGTATCAGGCCAATGATGACAGACGATGAACTCTCTATTTATTGATCTAAGTATTACATTCGTCTTGTTTGATAGCGCGTGCAGTAAAAAAGAAACGATATACTTAACTTTTCGTTTCCATGTAAGTAACTGGAATCGAAACAAGTCAACTAATGTAAGTAATGAAGTAATGTACCAACCATGCTTGATGTAGCTATAGATAGCGCACTATAAGATCTAAAAATACGTTTACCTTTATTTTGTTTCAAGTTGCCGATATCCTCTTTACATAGCAGTTTCTTTAGGTTTCTAAAATAAGCATTGTTTTCCAGGGTTTCCTGGTGTTCCACTCGTTCGGTGGTGGTACCGGCTCTGGCTTCACGTCGCTGCTAATGGAGCGACTCTCCGTCGACTACGGGAAGAAGTCCAAGCTTGAGTTCTCCATCTACCCTGCTCCTCAGGTATGCCTACAATCCAGGGTCTAGTTGCACAGTGTTTCGTTTTGTTGAAGCGAATGCATTTAGATAATTGCCCAAGTAATTTAAAAATCTGAGCTCTTGCGTAAGAAAATATTAGAAGAAGGCAAGATTTAGAAGAATCCCCTTATTTCCAGGTGTCAACGGCAGTAGTAGAGCCCTACAACTCGATCCTGACCACTCACACAACCCTGGAGCACTCTGACTGCGCGTTCATGGTCGACAATGAAGCCATCTACGACATCTGCCGCCGCAACCTCGACATCGAGCGACCCACCTACACCAACCTCAACAGGCTTATTGGACAGGTACCTACATAAAAAGGCAGAGAGAAGAATACATTTCAACCAAATTGTGTCTCCAGAAGAACAAAGAACAAAGTTTTAATGAAAATTCTGTTCTCTTCTAGATCGTATCTTCAATCACTGCATCTCTGCGTTTCGACGGCGCCCTCAACGTGGACCTGACGGAGTTCCAGACCAACTTGGTACCCTACCCGCGTATCCATTTCCCGCTGGCCACCTACGCCCCAGTCATCTCCGCAGAGAAGGCCTACCACGAACAGCTGACCGTCGCCGACATCACCAACGCCTGCTTCGAACCGGCAAACCAGATGGTCAAATGCGATCCGCGACACGGGAAATACATGGCCTGCTGCATGCTGTACCGAGGCGACGTGGTGCCTAAGGACGTGAACGCAGCTATTGCTACTATCAAGACGAAGAGATCGATTCAGTTCGTGGACTGGTGCCCGACCGGGTTCAAAGTGGGCATCAACTACCAGCCGCCGACGGTGGTTCCTGGTGGAGACTTGGCTAAGGTTCAGCGCGCGGTGTGCATGTTGTCCAACACGACGGCGATCGCGGAGGCGTGGGCGCGTCTCGACCACAAGTTCGACCTGATGTACGCCAAGAGGGCCTTCGTGCACTGGTACGTGGGAGAGGGTATGGAGGAGGGAGAGTTCTCGGAGGCTCGGGAGGACTTGGCCGCTCTTGAGAAGGACTACGAGGAGGTCGGCGTCGACTCCACTGAGGGAGAATTAGACGAGGAGAATGAGTACTAAGGAAACTATTCATGTGGCATGAGAAAGAAGATTGCCAGCTACAAGCAAAACGTTTTGAGAGCGAACAAAATTAACAGATGTCGGTATGGTTGTGTTTCAAGTTACAAATATGTACTTACGTCTAACTTTGATGATGGATGATCTTCCTAAACACATACCTAAATTCTTGTATGGATCGATAATTTTACCTAATATAAGTTAAACATAAGATAGCGAGCTTGAATGAAAGTAAGGTTGCTAACAGTACAAACTTTTTGAAAATAGTTTTCAGAAATTGAAATGAAAGTTTGGATCTCTGTATTTGATTGAGTTGCGATTTTAATGCATTTAATAATTTATAATAAAAAGTGATAATATACCTAATTATAATGATTCTTGATATCGAATTTTAGGCTATCTTTTATATTCTCTAACTTATTAAGAAACTTGTTTCGATTACTTAAAGCTTTTGAAGAAAATTAATTTTCTATATTGAATAATTAAATTTATATGTGCACAATAAAACTTTTACACTAAAGTAACGATGTTTATTCTTTAATTACGACAAAAACTTTTCATTTGGGAGCAAAAGGAAAAAATATCAAATTGAATGAACCCTTTTATTTGTACAAAATTGAAAATACAATGCGTGTAACATTCCTAACAAAAATTAATATTCATGGCTGATAGGGTGATAACAATAATGGCCTCAGTTCTAGTGAAAACTTCTTGAATCCTAAAAAAGGATTTTGGAAGTCTCACACTGCCACTTTTTACACCGAATACAGAATGAAAAAGTATTTTTAAGTGATAAACTAGTCCATGAAACTGAACAAGTTTCCCCAGGGAACAAAGGTCAAAATAGGTCATACAAAAAGTAGCAACCGCTCCAGTGAACTTGTAGGAGAGAAGGTCTAAAATTTTCTTTCATATTTCGACCTATATTCCATGAGGAAGTTGTTCAGTTTCATGGCCTTATTTACCCCTAAACATTCGCAGTTATTTTTTTACACCTTTTGTCTGTTTAACCCTTGTCGAAGTATACTTACTTAGAGCTATCTTTTCAATAATACTTGTCTTCTACTTTACAAAGTTTTAAGTACATACACATATATATAAATAGGTCGTCTTCTAACTCACAATAGTGATAGACATTATACTTACAGATACGATAGGTATGTATGTTATTGAGATCGACTCTATAAATATAGTAAGTCAAAGATATCTGAAAATCCTATATCATGTACAGTTATTTTATTTACCTGTATATTTAAATTTGCATTTCAAATTATTTTTGAAAATAATACACTGTATGTCCAAAAGTTATTTTTATTTGTATGTTGTAAACCAGTAGGTAAGGTATGTACTTAATAAATTAAATAATTTTAAAAATAATTATCTAACCCTCATTATATTATAGTTATGGAATAAACACGATATCACTGTACTTGTCAGTATCTCACTCTTTTCTTAAAATGTAAAAAAATCAATAAAAATAAGATAAAATTTCATAAAATAAAAATAATAGGAGTTTTTAAACACAAGTTAATTAAATTCATATTAACTGCACCCTACGAATATAATTATAATACAACACTAATTATCATACAATTTGTTAGAGAAACAGTTATTCAATTCAATCCTTCTTATAGTATAGATGAAACAACAACTTTGTTCTAACACTTGTAGAAAATAAAAATAAATGTATTGAATATGCGACACAATTCGCCCCTATCCCGAGGGCTTACGCAATTTTTTAATAACACTATTTTGTGCATGGCACGCCTTTCGTCTCACTTCGATACACCTTATAATTTCATGCGTAATATTATACTTATATCTACAATAAATAGGTACCTATTTATTATCAAGTTTATTGATAGTACAGTGCTTCCTACACACATGCCAGACTTTCTAAGAAATGGGGCCTTATTAACATTGTTTTCGAATTTCAATTGTATAAATGTAAAAAGAATCTCGTCCCGACATTAGTTGTGGCCAGTGAGGCATTTAAAACTGTGATATCAGGAATAATAAGCGTATTTTGAACTTGCAATCCATTCTTCGCCTTCTTAGACCAAACTTTGGTACTTTTGGCGGCAGAGAAGGCCAAGAATAGATGGAAATGCCAGCCAGTGATATCATTATTACGGCACTCAAATTTTCGGTTGCTAAATTCCTAAACATTTGGGCACATTCAGACCGCCCAGAAAGGCCAAAGGGGAAGTGTGGTCGGTACATGGCTAGCCCATTGAGTTTAGAATGGAAGATTACAGCCCAAAATTTATGAATCAATACATCTGTTGTTACCAAAATAATGGAAATACCATTACCTACCAACATGTCCTTGTGTTTTTTCCTGCATATTTTTGTTGTGTAATAAACTACCTATATTTGATTTGATATGGAAAAAGCTGATCTTTATCTCGTAAAACTGATTTCTACTGACCTTGCTCAAAAGGCTGACTTTAACAGATTTAACTCGGCAGTTTCGACCCCTCAGACCAGCCTGACGTTGTACGGGAGCAGGAGTTGCTAGTCCGGCTTGTGTTTATGCAGCTCGTCCGTGGGCACGGCGGCGTCGCGCGGGAACCAGCCGCGCGGCCCGCGGGCCTCGCCCGACCCCGACCCCGACCCGCCGCTTGGCGACACCTTCTCGCCGAACAACCAGTGTCTGCAACAACATATAGTAAAATAATAAATACATACATACACATATCACGCCTTTATCGCGGGGTAGGCAGAGCCTTAATGGTCATAAAAATACAGTCGCTATCGCCACGTATGACAGATATTGAGGCCCCTTTCAGATGATTCGTGTAAATCTATAGTTCATTTACAGAAATGGTTAGACCTCCGCTGCAAAACCGGACCTAAAAGTGGCGGGAGAGATAGTGAGTGAACAACTTTCTCTTTAACATATAACTGACATGTTTTTATATGTGTAGGTATTTTAGTAGCTCAGTGCTTACGAGAGATATCATGATCGATAATGACAAAAAAAAAAACAAATTTCATCAGTCATATACATCTATATTTATCCCGCAAGGGATAAAGGCGTGATATATGTATGTATGTATACATCTATATTTATATATATATATAAATATGAAAGGTTGGAATTGTAAATTATAGGCGGAAATGCGTGTCAGTGCTACTTATGATAATTTAAGGGTTAAGTACTGTTAAATACCAGGAATATAATGTTAATTGTCTAATTAAACAAAGGGCGTGACAAAGAGAATGAAATGACCATTAGTTAAACACTTTTTGTATTATTTCCAATGGTCAGCGAAGTATAGAATGAGCAGGTATAATCAAGGTGTTCCCAGAATTTCTATTGTTACAAATTAATGAGCTTCAGGTAGATGTTTGACTTTATGGAATATAAAACCACCTTCGCATATCACCACGTACAGTCTAGTCTACTTTACGAAGAGCTACCGAACGGACGTCTCCAGAGAAAAACGGTACAAAAATGTGTTCCAAAAGCAAGGTGATCGAAGCCTCGCGTATAATAGCCGAAGAATTTATAGACGCTATGATGTGCGGCGTCTGTATGCCGGCCAGTCTACTTCTGTGGGAGATCATGAAAGAACACCAAGTGAACTGCGCTATCAAGCTCGGAGAACTACGCTGCGGCAGTTGCAGCCTCCTCCTTGTTTGGACCGAATACGACGGACAGGTATTCGACCCTACCAAACAAATATACACGCACTTTCGACCGGGGACGTACAACTTCGAATATACTGAAGAAGCGAACCCCAAAATAACTCATGAAAACAGCCCTATGGACATGACGATCATACTTCAATATGTAAGGATAACGAGAACAGGAGACGCGTCGCAGTACTGGCAGGCGGCGCCGCCTAATTTACAGCGGATCCGCAACAGGGTGCTGAGACGAGCAACGCAAGCACTACGTGAGATGGAAGCTATCGTGTAAACACAGCAAGATTCCAGTTACCGGTATAACTTATATTTTATAAGAAAAAGTAATTGGCGAAGAAAAACCGATTGTAACAACTTTTGTGTTATTTAAGATTAGTTTTAAGAGCTGAAGTGAGTTGTACCTATCACAGAATTACAGAAATATGTTCACTTGGCTAGAAGATGTGTAAATATCTATCTGTAAAAAATCATTTTATAAAAATACTGATTTGATTTCATATCGATTTGTACATAACTTTTAACAATATACATGCTTTTGTAACAACTACTATTGTATTTTTATTTTCTTTATTACTCCACGAAATTTTAAACTATCGCGGTTGTTTAGACTATTCATAGTTAAGATTTTAACGGGTTCTTACCGACGAATTTATTTTGTTTTGAGTTTACTATATTTCTTTATTCGCCAAACTAAGTAATCATCCACACACGAATTAATTTTTTAATATTCCTGCGTGAAAAATGATCAATAAACATTCTACTACCTCTAGTGTACCACTACACCCATAAGAGTAGTGGTACACTAGAGGTTGGTTAGGTTAAAAGTCATGGGGAGGGTGTATACACAGGGGGTCGCGATGTATACAGACCTGCGCTGCCTGGTGGCGCGCAGCAGCTCGCCGGGGCGCAGGGGCAGGCGCGGCTCGTCGCTGCAGGGGGCTGCGATGGCGGGGGGGGCTGCTGGGGGGGCATACAGACCTGCGCTGCCTGGTGGCGCGCAGCAGCTCGCCGGGGCGCAGGGGCAGGCGCGGCTCGTCGCTGCAGGGGGCTGCGATGGCGGGGGGGGCTGCTGGGGGGGCATACAGACCTGCGCTGCCTGGTGGCGCGCAGCAGCTCGCCGGGGCGCAGGGGCAGGCGCGGCTCGTCGCTGCAGGGGGCTGCGATGGCGGGGGGGGCTGCTGGGGGGGCATACAGACCTGCGCTGCCTGGTGGCGCGCAGCAGCTCGCCGGGGCGCAGGGGCAGGCGCGGCTCGTCGCTGCAGGGGGCTGCGATGGCGGGGGGGGCTGCTGGGGGGGCATACAGACCTGCGCTGCCTGGTGGCGCGCAGCAGCTCGCCGGGGCGCAGGGGCAGGCGCGGCTCGTCGCTGCAGGGGGCTGCGATGGCGGGGGGGGCTGCTGGGGGGGCATACAGACCTGCGCTGCCTGGTGGCGCGCAGCAGCTCGCCGGGGCGCAGGGGCAGGCGCGGCTCGTCGCTGCAGGGGGCTGCGATGGCGGGGGGGGCTGCTGGGGGGGCATACAGACCTGCGCTGCCTGGTGGCGCGCAGCAGCTCGCCGGGGCGCAGGGGCAGGCGCGGCTCGTCGCTGCAGGGGGCTGCGATGGCGGGGGGGGCTGCTGGGGGGGCATACAGACCTGCGCTGCCTGGTGGCGCGCAGCAGCTCGCCGGGGCGCAGGGGCAGGCGCGGCTCGTCGCTGCAGGGGGCTGCGATGGCGGGGGGGGCTGCTGGGGGGGCATACAGACCTGCGCTGCCTGGTGGCGCGCAGCAGCTCGCCGGGGCGCAGGGGCAGGCGCGGCTCGTCGCTGCAGGGGGCTGCGATGGCGGCCCGGGGGCGCGACAGCAGCGGCACCCAGCGCCCGTCGTATGAGGCCGTCGCGGTGTACAGCCGTGACCGCATGCGCTTGTCAGTCTTCTGGGCTAGTTGCTCCCGCTGAAACATTGAAATGATTATCATTAAAAACATGCAACACTTTATGGACGTAAACACTTTTTTAAAGGGTCAATCAGCTCAGAAACTATGCTACAAATGCTACAAAATTATGGGGCCCAAAACACGATTTAATAAAGTTGCCTCGATAGAAAACAACCGCAAAGTTATTTTAATTTCGCGTTTTCGGCCGATTTAAGGCTAAAAACCTGAACGATTTGTTGTTCTTCAATGTTTCACTTTTTATTTTGTACCCTTTCCTTCCTCATTAAACGTATAACGAATATACATACATATATCACGCCTTTATCCCTTGCGGGGTAAGCAGAGCGTTAACGGCCGTAACAATACGGTCGCTATAGCCACGTCTGACATTTTTGAGGATTGTTTTTTAAGGTTGTTTCAGAAAACATGGGTATCACTATTGTGACAGGTTGTCAGCCTGTCGCCTAAAAACGACGAATAACGAATATATGAGGTTACTATTTCAATATTAAAGGAAATGTTCGGATTTCATGAAGTGAACCGTCATCGTCTGTTTCTCTCTAACGCACTAAAAAGGAAAAAGATTTACTTTTTGGAGCTGGTGTCACCTTAAATATTGTAGTGCGTGAATATCAAGACTCATCAGTACACGTACCGTCAAGTCATACTCTCCACAGCCGTCCACCACGGGCCACTTGAGCCCGTCGTGGTGCGAGCCGAACACGACGAGCCTGAAGTTCTTCCTCCAGCCCAGGTTGTACGGGAACCGGAACGGAGGCAGCCCGTGTTCCTCACGACGCCCGACCGCCTTCTCTACTATCCAGTCTTCTATCGTTGTTTGGTTGCGGAGGATCCCGCGAATCTGAGACAAGATTATCGGGTTTAATTTTTTATAATTGTAATTAGCCACCTATTGCCACAATAAATCTGCAAAGGTCGCAGTGGCTGTTGCTCTTCTCAGGACAGGAGAAACCCCTGTTCTATCAAATAATAAGGTAGTGAGTAAGTAGTTTTGAAAATATTATAATGTATTGTTATTCCCCATTTTTTGTTAGAATGATAATAAAGACGTTTTTTATTATGCAGAAAATATTCTAGGTAACCCGTGCTTTTCGCGCCGGCCAATAGCCTTATCCACTATCCAGTCTTCTATCGTTGTTTGGTTGCGGAGGATCCCGCGAATCTGGGACAAGATTATCGGGTTTCAATTTTCGTATGCAGAAAAAATATGCATAACTAGTGGTCGTCAGCGTGGAAGTCAGTTTTAATCCCGTAGTATCCCACAGGAACATTCTTTCGGGATATTAACTGTCCTATGTTTTATCCAAGTTACCCTCTAGGTATCTGTGTGCCAAATTTCATGAATATCGGTTCAGTAGTTTTAGCGTGCAGGAGCAACAAATAAACAAACATAACAACTTTCGCATTTATAATATTAGTAGGATTTTATGGGGACACAATACTTTTATTACTTTTTGAAACTAAACAATATTCCCTAACGAAACATTCTAGTTTATTGGCACCTTCCTACTGTTTCTAACTCACGTTTAATAAATGCGTAGGCAATTAGGCACTTCACCAAAGAAAACATATAATTAAAATACATTGGTTTGCTTTTGGTACTAATTCAATGTCAGACAGTATTTATCACAGTGTAGATAAAAATGTTTAATTATTGGATATAGTAGGACTGCTGAGGGATAAAAAAGCACGAAGAGCTCTTTTTTATGGTCTCTATGTTTTCGGCCCCGGGGCCATCAAAACTACTCCTGTCGCGGCTGTCGGCTTGGTGGGGAGCAAGTGCTTCTCCGGAAATAATTATTATGGTTGTTCAGACTACCAGCCCAATCACGCCCTTGGGGCGAGGCTGGGCTTAGGAGCTGTACTGGGTAAAACGGATCTGACTGAATCTAACCGGTAAATGCCGGTAATTGCCAAAATTAGGGATCTTAGAAAAGAAAAGGGACCTTTGAAGAGCTCTACATGTAGCAGAGGACGTCTTCGTTGCCGCCACCATCTAGCAAACATAAATAAGTTGTTTTCTTTTTTCTTCTTTTCGTGTCACCGAGTCGTCCAACGATCCAATGAAACCCTTTTTCATATAACCTGCAAGTACAGCAGAGCAGTGACAGCCAGCACGACGCCCACAGCCATGCCGACCGCCAGTAGCGTCAGCAGCAGCGTCAGTACACACGCGGTACCGACAGCAGCACTAACCTGCAAGTACAGCAGAGCAGTGACAGCCAGCACGACGCCCACAGCCATGCCGACCGCCAGTAGCGTCAGCAGCAGCGTCGTCAGCGTCAGGTACACCATCGGCTCGCGGCCCGTGCCGTGGTGCAAGTACCACACGCGGTTCAGCGCGTGGTACACGCATATTGTCAGCACCTGAAAATGGGTTGATTGTCAACTAAAAGTATAATTTAGAATAGAATAGAAATACGCACACAAATCACGCCTTTATCCCTCGCGGGGTAGGCAGAGCGCTAACGATCGTAAAATTACAGTCGTTATCGATACGACAAAGGTAGAATAGGATAGAAATGTTTATTTTTTTGAATATTTTCTTCCATTTGCTCATAAAAGTATTATTCATTCTGTGGTATCAGGTGTCATTATTCCAAAATAAGAATATGTATGTGGACTCATTCAAGGCGTCAGGTTGGCAGAGGCACGCAGATACGATATAAATTAAATTCCATACAACAATACGATCCTTGTCCGAAAAGGTTCAGAAATATATTCACACATATTTTAAGCCCATAAAATTTAATATGACTAAAAGCATTCCCTATTTTTACTCTATATTCATTATATTTGTCTTTTCTTTAGTCTGTAATCAATCGGTATACCTCTTTGATATGTAGCTGTCCCCCGCAAGACTAGCTGATGCCATTTCTATGGTATATCCATGGTACATATAAATCTACACTTAGTGTTAGCACAAAATAGCTCATTAAATGTGCGTCAAGTGTTTTTATGGTAAAGCTCGCAACATTTACTTACAATGGAGGCTTGAAGGCATCCTAAAACTGCAGAACTAAGGAAGAGGATAAAATATCCATGGTTGTTGTGTCCAACACAACAGTTTATCCAAGGGCAGTGGTGATCCATCTTCTTGACACATTGTCCACCTGCCAATATATCATTTGTGGTTATTATCTTATCAGACTGAGAAATTAATATGAAAATAGACTAATTAACTTTTCAACTGTGACGCCATCTTGGTTTGAAAAGCCTATACTGTGCGTCCGAAATTAGACACTCTCACAGACAGGGGTAAATGCGCGCTTGGGTTCAGAATTTCTTTGATTTCTCTTATTCTAGTTGGAAAGCTTGATAAATCTTACTTGAATTGCAATCTTACTTTATTTATCTAAGTATTTCTGCAAAATAATCCAACTAGACTATTGTATATCCTACTACTTCCTACTACTATTATAAAGGCGAAAGTTTGTAAGTATGGATGTTTGTTACTCTTTCACGTAAAAACTACTGAATGGATTTGAATGAAACTTTACCACAATATAGCTTATACATCAGAATAACACATAGGCTATAGCTTATACATCAGAATAACACATAGGCTACAATTTTTGAGGTTTTTAATGTGAGGTCGTAAAAAAAAAAAAAAATTTTTGCGCTTACATTGCAAACGCTGACTGAATCCTACAAGATAGATCAAAACAATTTACTACAGTATTGTACAACTTAAAAAGATCTACAAAAAAGTCCGTGATGGTATATGTTTATCTCATAGGAATAACCCACAATAACCATTTTTTATCCTTTACTTTGTACGAGAAATAATGGCTTATTTACGAAGCGATTTTAAGCAATACAGTATTAATCCTTATTCAATTAAGTATCTTAAATATATTGTGCATTTAATAAAGATCAATATGGCTTTTTACAGCATGTAAATTAAATAAATATTTTCGAAGATATCACAGATTTAAAATGCAATTTCGGCGATAAATACCGGCAGCGGCGCCAGGCGAACGGGGCGTGGGGGGAGCGGGGTAGGTGCGGTGGGGAAGAAGTGGCTCACCGCTGAATGCGGACTATAGGCCTATGATTAGGGCTCTGCCTGCAGTGCTTAGTTACCGTATTTCTTACTTATTACTAGAAGACGGGACGAACCTGAAGTCCACGCGAACGAAGTCGCGGGCAAAAGCTAGTTTAACAATATTTAACAGTTGTAGTAGTACATACTAAGGGTATGCAAAATCAACCAATTTTTTCCAAAATGTGATGTGAATTAATAGTAGATTACGTACTGAGGTATGTAAGCTGTCAATAACAACCGAGGTTTTTAAAGCCCGAGCGGAGCGAGGGCGGTACCTTTCCGAGGTTGTTATTGATGTTACATCCGTCGTACGTATACTGCTTTACATATCGAATGAAAAAAGAGTAAAATAAAGCGATAAATACAAGAAAACGATCCATAAATGATGATTGTATCGTCTGCTATTCAAATTGCACCACTAAACTTTTTTTTCTATGATTGAAAAATATTGTATTAATATGAACGAAAAGTATCCTAACATAAAGTAGACATTTTTCTGATCGTAGGGATATTAGTAATTTTTACTTTTGTCATTGTAATATCGAGTAATAATTCGACAAACTCATTTATTGAGGTTATAAAAATACAGATTAAAAATATACTTCCTGCGTTCAAGCTACACAATTCGTAGCGGCCAGTTCGAAATTTAAAATCGTATACAACTAATTGGATGCAACTCCTATTAAAAATAAGAAGTCAGGGTCAGTTTCAATTTTTTTTCACTATAGAATGCCATATTATCCCTGCCTGAGTAACAAAGACTATTATTAACTGCAGGAAATTTCCTGATTTCCATTATTTGGAACTTAAAACAGAAATGGGAATTGAAGATTTAACAAAAAAATGTTGACTGAGACGTACATTTCAAAAATTCCAGAGTACTCTTACAAGTAATTTCTTTGTTAGAACTTTTAGTAGGAATTAGAAGATTGTAATGCTCTGGGAATTTAAATAAAAGGCATACTCACATTTCTTACAGTGATGTGATCTAGGTGCCTTGTATCCTCCACAAATTGTACAAAACTGCAAATACTGGGTATCCTCTTCATTTGGCTGAAAAAACAGAAATTAATAAAAGCATAAGACACATATTATAAGCACTAACATTTAAAAAGCATAGTTAAGAAATGGCAATAGAAATTAATGTGTTCAAAGTTTAGAACACTCTGAAGGAGGCAATTTCACTGATATATTTTTAATACATAATCACACACATTTTGCATCTTCTTGATCTGAAAACCCTTGTATAAGCGAATGGGCATTGGGGTGGCTTTTAGATAGTAGTATTTAATTACTAATGGGGTATGTAGGCAAGTAAATATCAAGCAAACTATCTATAATACAAACTGGTTTCCATCCAAGCGGTACAAATCCGGGTCCTTCAAGCATGGACTGCAGGAAATAGTAGAGCGTGGTGGCGGCGAGGACCAGGAAGATAATTGAGTGAATCGCGGCACCGATAGACTCGTGTGGCGGCCACCACATGCCCAACACATGAACCATCGACCACGTTATCAACTTTATTATACCTGAAAATTTAACAGACCTCCGTGACTATTTAAGCCGGAAAATACACGAGCAAACAAAGGACCCAAGAGTCTAGAAGTGTTATAAATACAACGAAATTCTAATGAGTAGGAAACTCACAAAGAACAGAAATAGGCCCCCAATGTAGTATCCTTCTAAATGGGCTCTTAGCCATGTTTGTCACTGAGTCTACCGCTTGGGCCCTTGGTATGAATGATCACTATCAACAATACACTTTCATTCCATGATTTATTTGGGTTTTATCTCAAAAAATTGCCTACCAACCGCCCAACCAGACAGAAAAAACATCTACTTTGATCTTGACATTGACAATTTCGTTCGAAAATAAGGCGCTTAAGATGAAACTACACTACGACTGCACTACAACCACACTGCAGTAAATTAATAGGGAACAAAATGTTTCTCCATGAGGGAAAGGCGTCACCATCGAGAGAATTTCTCCAATGACATTGTGAATGTTTTTTTTTGTTCGTTTAGTTCATAGTCGATGGCGCTTATACGGTGCAATTTCCCATAGGTGATAGGGGTAGCTGTTCCACTGCAGTGGCAGTCCACTCATAGTGCAGTTCTTTTTATCTTAACACATTGGTCTGTGCCTTAAGTGTGTATCCGAATTTTCTATTTGTATAAATATTGCCAGGCATCAAAATTTCTACTTCTATGGTAAATTTTATTACAGATAATTGGTTTCGGTTTTTTTTAGTTCTGATGGCAGTCTTGCTCAAAAGAAAAAAAGGGTATGTTTCTCGAGAGTATAAACAAACAGCCTTACTTCTAATCAAACAACTGTGTATCATAAAATACCTTTTGAAAGAAAGAAAGAAAAAATATATATTTTTTACCAAATACAGCGATACATAGTGTGAAGTTTTTAACCGACTTAAAAAAGAGGTTTTCAGTTTGACCTGTATGTATGTACGTACGATTATCTCGCGTTTGGATGAACCGATTTTGATGTGGTTTTCAGAAAAGAATTCGTCAGACTTAGGAGATGGTTTTAGGCTTATTAACTGATAAAATATGTAGGTTCACACTTTTTACGGTCGTTGAAGTTGGTTGTCTTTTAAAAAAGTTATAGAACCCTTTTTCGGGTCTAGGACCAAAAAGTTGTAAGGATTTTCATTTTAGTCGTGTCTGCGCGCCTCTGCCAATTCCATTTGAGTATTCTTTTTTTGAAATAGTGACGCCTTTTTTTACGAGCAAATGGAACAAAAATGTTTTTAGAATAAATAATAATAATAAATAAATATCCTGGACAATTCACACAGCGCCATCTAGCCCCAAACTAAGCAAAGCTTGTACTATGGGAACTAGATAGCTGATACTAATACATATATACGAAATTTCTTACTTAAAATGGTGGATTTTAATTGTTTGAAAAAATTGTTTTCTTACCCAATTGCATCAGAAGGAGGGTTATGTTTTTGAGAATGTGTGCTTTATATATCCATATTCAAACTTGCAAAGTTTAAGGTTCTCTAGATTTTATGCTTCGTTTTATGTTACAAAACAATGTTAAGCATCCTTACAAAATAAGTAGGTTTCTGAACAGTCGACTGAATTTGGCCCTTATTTAGATACCTACATAAACTTATGTCGATTGAACACTGACCTTCCTCTTTTTTGAAGTCAGTAAATGGAAGTCGTCATATCGTTTTACTAATTTGTTTGAAGTGTCATATCATACATATGAAATCGGGACTGGAAAATATTTTCATAATGCCGGCTATTTTTGGTAGGTTTTTGTAGGAGTTTTTTTTTCTAGTATACGGTATCCCCAGCTACCACGTCACGCAGTTGTCACATCGCGATATTTTTGTGGCTCTTTTTAGGGTGTGTGCATTCTTTATTTGTGTTGTGCTACTTATGTGGATTATTAGGTGATATTTTTCTTTTTTACTGGGTAAGTTTCACCTAATTTATGAATTTCACATTTGAAAAATAAGTTTAAATTTCCACTGGTACTGCCCTGAATTCCTACCAAGGTTTCTACTCACATTTAACCGCCCGCCGGCGACTTTAGGTTTATTATACTGATTTGAAGGCTACAATTTATTAATCAAATGCACAATAGTACGTAGAAAACTACTTGTATCGAAAGTTTGATGCATGTATCGCTCATGGTTTAGGAATTAGTATGGATATGTCACGCGGCTGTGTACCTACTTGTCAATTCTACTTGCTAACGCTGGAATTTCCATGGCTCCTTTTCTCTCATACGTATCTCTGTCCGCAGATAGTGATCCCAAGCCGATAAGATGCCGAAATCGGTAAGTTTCAAGTTTTTGTTTATGTTTTTGGTCGGTTATAGAGGTTACGAAGTAACTGCCTACTGTAGGGTAGACCAAGGGAGACTCAATGCCTACCGTCAGTCTACTGCTCATTGTTACCGATTCTACAACTTTGGGCAGGTGTTCTTTCAAATGGACAAGGAGTCAATTTGTTGACCCTGCTTTTAGAACCCATGCCATCAGTTATATTAGCTCTTCTTTAGGTAGGTACTTCCCAGCACTTCACTTTACGTAAGGTCCTTGTATAAGAATGCAGTTATAAATGCTATTATATTTAAAAAAATCTTTCTATCATTTCCTTGGTCAAGATAAGGAAAGAGATAAATCATAACAGATTTCATATCTGTTACTCCCTTCTTATTAATTTTATTTGCTGTAACAGGAACACTTCTCATGTCACAAAAATTAGGCTTTCCCCCTGATGCTGTACATCTACATGTATATCTACATTAAATAATTATACATGTCATACATCATTTTCCATGGTCATGTAAATTACACTAATTCGTTTGATCTGTTAACTGTGACTCATGATTAGAGTCAACTAATGTAAGTTTATACAAGGTGTAACTTTGAATGTGCATAACCTCAGACACCCTGAATCAGCCCATGAAACTGAACAACTTTTCCTTAGGACCAAAGTTTGAAATATGAAAAAAGAGTTTATACTTGCCACACAAAATTCCCAACGGACCAAGTCAATTTGTATAGGGAGGTAGAAATATTTTTCTCACATTTCAACCAATGTTTCTTGGGGAAAGTTGTTCAGTTTCATGGGCTGATTGAGCGTGTCTGAGGTTTTGCTCATTTAAAGTTACACCTTGTATAAGAAGTGGATCAAACTGGTACCAAAATTATCCTAATTGTTATTTCAATAGCCGTTAATGTCCCAATAGTAATGATGATATTGAAGATTTCATTTATATCAGTTAATTCTAAGAGCTTCAGATAATCATATCTATCTATTAGCATGTGTTAGCATTGTGATTAAATAACAGAATTTTTATGAGTAGATCCTCTGATAACACACACACACATCACACCTTTATCCCTTGCGAGCAGAGCATTAGCGGCTGTAAAAATATGGTCACTATTACCATGTCTGAAAAATATTGCCTGTCTGTTTCAGACAATTCATGTATCACTGTAGTGAGAGGTTGTCTGTCTGTTTCCTGTAATTTGTAATACATTGAAAGCCTCCTCAGTTGAGTTCCTCAGTTGCCTCTTATCTTTTGACACCCACAGGCATTTTCTTTTTTTTTCATCATACTGGTAAATCTGTGATATAAGCGGTAAATAATATCACAACAAATGGTATACTTTACTATACTGTATGACATTTCGCCATAGAATTTTCTTTTCAGTACAAAATATTATTTAAATATCACACTCTTTCTCTTTGATGTTAACATTATTTTAGTATCCTCAATCAATATGCTGATTTTGGTAACAATGCATGCAAATTTTGATTCCCTTTGCATTTATGTTTATCGACTCAATTATTCCTATATTAACCAAGTATTGAAGAATAATTTGGTCCTTTGTGAATATGAATTTAAAACAATTCCACATTTTTTCAGCTTTGGCAATTCTTCTATTATTTTATTCTTGTTCTTCTCCTATATTTACGTTTATTATTAAATTATTTTGTTTTTTAGCTTACATACCTACATTCTGCATTTCAGATTCTCGGCTATATTAGCAACGCACTTGATCTAAATGGGAGTGAGAGTGCTCTGGTTAGTTGACCTGAGTAATGCTGTGTTGAAGAATTTAGTTTTTGTTTTCTAGTTTTGCTCAGAAACTTTGCATGAAGTAGCCATGTTTTACAATAGTAGATTTGCTTGATTTTAGAATGGTATGGTATAGAATTTTGCTTGATACTTGTCAGAAACAAACCTTTCCAAATTCCAACCTAAACAGATGTGAGGAGCTGAGACTAGAAGCACTTGAATTGATCAACAAATCACTAAACTAACTACAATTCAGTTAGATTGTGATTGTTTGGTCTGATTTGGCTTCCTCAGAGTAAAGTACAACCCCTAAAGTAGTCACATCAGTCCCAAGCATGTGCTAGTTAAAAAATCATCAGTTGAGTAGAGTAGGCTAAGAGACATTTATGTTGTTGGCTCTTAGTGACTTGCTAATGAGCAAAGTATAGATTTATCAGCAGTTTCATTGATATAATGACCTACTTGTGAGTTAATATGTTCTAAGAAATCTACATAAACCTACATCAACCTACTTTAATGATGTATAAGGATTAATGGCAAACATACACCTGACCTACATGTCAAATCAATTGTATAAATTTTTATTTAAAAACATTTTATTACACTCAAAATTATTGTGTTAAACATGCTCTTTACCTTGGTTAAAATTCTTAAAATTAGCATTTGTTACCCTGATATGATTTATTACTAGCTGGTGCCCGCGACGACGTTCGCGGTTGCAAACAATCGGAAAAGTCTAATTACGATCAACTTTGTCAGTAACAATAGTTCATAAAACCATATGAAGGAATACAAATTCCATAGAATCATTCATAATCTTATGTCATATTTAGCATTTACAACAAGAATCTAATAGCAAAGATTCAAAATAGCCTTTCCAGTTTTCCCATTGATTGACAAACAGCTATCTGAGCTATTGAGGGAGCCATTTTATTACATTGGACTGAGGCTGAGTGCAACAAGTGCAGTGACTAATGATAACTTACTGCTTACTGCACCATTGTTGGCATGTACTACTTGAATTGAGAGTTGTTTTTCTTGTTTTCTTTTGATTGAATCTGCACTGCGATTGCGCTACTTTTCATCCAGATACGCATAACAAAAGTAGGTAGGTTTTTTTTGTGATTGCGTGTGTATGTTAAATGTTTGATTTTGTTATAAGTGGTCACGTACGTGATTTGTACAAACAGGTTAAAAAGTAACATTTTGTCATTATCACTATGATTGCTGTAAATGGCCAGTTGGTTGTGTAACGCTAAGTAAACGGCATTCTTTGTAATGTCCATATGTGTCAGAGGAAGGAAGTGGGAAAGTAGGACACGCTTTATCTAGTTAGTGGACAGTGCACCCTGCGCTGTGCATAGCATAGATTGTTTCCAATCGAATCTGGGTTACCAAGTTTACATGCTGAGCTATGGTCTTGATGACAAGTAAATGTAGGTAACAGCATTGTGATAAAATCCTTAAATAAAGACTTTTCTATTGTTTACGCTGAATAGGAAAAAACTGTATCGTTTGTTTAATTTTAATTCAAAAGTAAACTTCATCGAACAGCTAGACAAAAAAGAAAAAGTCAATTAAACCAGTTCTTGATTCACGATTACGTCGTGTATACGACGATAATGACACCACGGTTTGCATGTGCAGTAATGTGCATTACCATCAGCGTGTACAACACAATGAATCCTTCCTATACGCAATACGCGTCCATACGCAAATGCACTATCAGGCATGGCATGCAAGCCCCGCGGCAGTGCTGATTGAGTCACGATCCGTTTTAGATGCGAGACCGAAAAAAAATAGTGAATCCATACCCGTAGGCGATTATGCTATACGACCCTACCATATCAGACTAGTAAATAAATAAAAACATGATCGTCAAATATAGTTTTCTTGTCATCGAAGGTGATACTGATGATGGTTCTGATGGTTGTTTTCAGATTCAGACATTTAATCACATATCTTTTACAAGCATTGTGACAGTCTTGTTTGAATCCCATCATATAAGAATTAGAACGATTTGCTGATTTATGGTCCAACTTGACAAAGAGTTCGATTCAACTACCGGTATCAGAAACCTCTTGATATTTCTCGATCGTACCACCGTCCGGCACCACCTCGCACAATTCATTGATAACTCATCATAACATAACCAACAGTCGAGTTCACCTGACCGTAGCGCGGCGTGTGTACCTCTGAATCGGAGGCTCTGTCTGTGAGAAGGTGAGCGCGCGCACCGGCGTCAGGCGGCTCCGCGTGGCCTTGGTCGCAGGGCTGCGCTGGCGCATCCCCGCGCACGACCGTTCAGTTTGAACCTCACCGCCGCGTCCGGCAGACGCGGCTACAGTGCCGCCTATAACCACCCCATACCTACTACCCATATTAAACAGTGCTTGTGCTGTGGCATTATCCTTGTGCGAGTGAACAGAGCAATCCGCCATCATGGTTGCCGGAGGAAAACAGGTACGGTTCGGCTCTTCGGTTACATAATCAAGGCTTCGCCGGTCGAAGTTCAACACTCGGTTTGGTTCCGTTTGGATGTTTTGTACAGTTTTCGCTTTCTATTCTAATGTAACTGACTTCTACTTAGTTGGTTTCAAGGGCACAGATGAAACCGAAACCCTCATTGTTGTTCTAGAAGAAATCTGAAAACCGCCTAAAACCCTACTTACATTTATTTTGGCATAATCAACGATATCGTCTTCGTTATCGTGCTGACTTCGTTCAATTCGCATTCCAAAATTATCATTATCATTTTCAGATAGGTAGTTTACAATCAATAGGCCACTTAGCGACATACTCCAATATAAAATTAGCTCTAAAAGCACGGTGTTGACTCAAATCATAAGTCAAGGTGATGTCATCGCTATACACCGAACATCCAACATGGGGTCGGAGACGGTCTCACTTTTATTATTTATTTTGCTTCGCGCAAAACGGTTGTAACCGTCTTTTTCTCTATCCCTGTCTTCCTGGGCCTCAAGAAAGAGACAGGAACCTTCCTGTTTTGCCAATGCCCCACGCTCAAATATAATTTTAGTTTTGCCTTGTATGTGCCTGGTAGGTATGGGAAAATTTATGCCCTACTATTTCTTTTATCATGGTAGCATTTTTATTACTTGCACCGAGTAGTTCTTAAAACAAGTTTGGAAATAATATTATGCACGACAATTTTCTACTATAAAACAGCGTACCATAATCTGAACATAAAACTTTATCTAATCTTGCAACACAGCATGTAGTCTAGCATTAATCGAATCAGCATTGACTTTTGTAATATTCGTTACAAGATCATTAGAATTAATATCAATGAAATATTAATCAGATAAAACTGTGTGTTTATTTGCTTGGCACAAATGGCTCCTAGTAATATGGCGACCTCTAGGTACGACATTGACTTATGCACATGCATCGTGCTCGGAATCATTACGAGCTGTAACTGAGATGACGGCTGTAATTTTTGCCTCGTCTCCGTCGTTGGTCATGTGTATTTTGTGTAACTTCAAGGTTTTTCCTCGTTTGAAAGCTAGTTTTGCGGCAAAAAAGTGCTAATCATTCGTCGTGTACAACAGCTGAGATGTTCCATCAGTTACGTAACTACGTAATCTTGACACCAACAATTTATAGTGGTTTCCTTTTTAATATCTGAGAATGAAATCATTCATTCAAAGAGAAAATTTTATTGAGAGGATACCTGGGTGCCACCTACAAGCAGTCATGTAATAATAGAAATGTGAAGTGATCGCGTGACCAGCCTCGCTGTGTGCTGTGTCATCGACTCATCAAACTCCGACATTACGTTGGTCATCCATCAAACATGCACTTGAATTCAGTTTGACTGTATGACGATCGATATGCTCCGTGGCCATGTAGCGCCGTTTCACTTCGTTTCACCAGCAAAACTGGTGCGATTTCTACAAAACTTAGCGCATTTCTTTCTCTACCTTTACGAGCTTCTGTGAACATTTCCGTCGAATCTTGATTTATGGAACCCGTTCAGATTGTATCTACGTCTAGCGTTTTCTAACACGCGCCGCATAGCCTTCCCTTACTCGCAGGATATATCAGTTTTTTTTGTCTTTCCGTTATCGGAGTCGAAGGTGCATCTGCCACGTGCGCCACCTGTCTGGCCACCTGTCCTCCACCCGCCCTCGCGACCCTCGTCACCCTATTACCCGCCAAAACACCACTGGATTGAAATTTGAGTCTTATTTCAACATATGGTTACTTCGAAATGTTTTGATACGAGTACCTACATCTGCGCGGTAAACCCGGCTTATTGTTGTAATCCTGTTACACTGAAATTCGGGACTTGCAGGACAATGGAGGAATGTTCGGCGTATAAGCGCATTAACCTAGTCCTAATGTCTGGTGGTACCACCGACTGAGCGACCTGTTTTGCCAAACCATAACTAGGTATTGAATGCGCTTGGTCTCGTGATTATTAAGAACGCTGTGTTTCTCACGAATCCAGTTAATTCTGCTAATTAACGATCAATTAAATTACATTTTAGCGGTTTTGTTGACATTAAATTTAATTTTTCATTAGACAAACTCGGCATTAATACATCGCATTGTTCTCCATCCACCACAAATAGCAGTTAATAATGATAATAATTTTATTTTATAATAATCACCGAGATGGCGCCCTCGAAGAGGCATTTAAACCAAAGCCGGTTCTTATTTTTGCTTGCAACCATGACAATTACAGGTCGAAGTTCAACTATTACACAGCACAGCCACTCATAAGAAATGGTCTTTATAATTATTCCTCACCTTGGAGATCACACGCCGACACTTCCTACTGTTGTTCAAATACTATGTTGTACTGAAAACGCACAATGTTTTGCATCATAAATAGATAATCACTATGTTCTCTGTTACTGTTTGAATGGCTAGAAATCCCACGGTCAAATGACATATTCGACCAACCAAGTTATACTTAGTAGTTTCAAGACAAACTAGCTTACCTGAAGCGAATCTTCACAAGGACGCATTTATCATTGGGTTTTAACATTGAATATAACATGTTTGCTTACGTATAATGATATTCATCTTTAACAATAGGCAGATACTCGTTTTTCCCATTATTTGTTGTTCCACGTTCAGAAAATGATTCAAATAAATTTATATCAAGTTGACGACGAATACAGATGAAAATAAAAATACGAAAACACATAACCGAAGTCAAGATACATCATAACGTCACGTGCTGGCTGTTGATGGAATAACTACAATAGAAGTTAATGTTGATTCGTATTGTACCTACATTGATTACTACTACTGTAACTAAGGCAAGACTGCAAGTACTGCAACGGAGCATCGACTAATTTCACAAAATAAGCGTTATTACCATTCAGTGGTTTCGGTTCCGTCACGTTTTAAATCGCCAGAATCCGTTTACTATAGAGGATCTTTCGATACTAAAAAACCAATCCACAAACATTATTCATTTCTGAAATCAGTTTTAAAATATGTATGACTTAATATCCTGAGGCAAAGATCCAGCAATTTCCATTGAGATAATGATTACATGTTGGCCATGTCCAGAGATTTATGCATGAACAAAAAATCAACCAATTTCGGCTGACGCCCACCCGTAGTTTTTAGCCTGACCTGAAAGTACAGTATGAAGATCACCGCAGAATATATCATACTATAGTAAACAGATGATGTCACCTTATCAAGACTGACTGAACCATTGCCTCACTCATTCTGTTTGTTTAAAAAAAATACATCTTATTTGCCAGACTAACCCAAGAAATCACATTTGTGCCTTAACTCAAGCGTAAAAAAGCCATACCATCACCAATAAACAATCATATCGGTGCTGCCTTGCGCAACATTTTATCTTGCACTAAGAAAAATACAAACGAAAATTCACTGCATTGCACTGATATCATCCTTACAGTTAAATTCATGTTTTATTGACCTCTACATGATTAGGGTGATATCCGAGCCTTTTGAATAATATTAAGTCCTTAAAGCTTTTTGTCCCTTTCCCTTTAACCGCCTAGAACCACAGAGTTATTCGAGACCATATATTTGATTCATGCTTATTAAACGTTTTCCTTTTCCTCTTATTTGAAAAGGCAAGTGGAAATACTAGCCCGTAGGTGGCAACTAGCCGCTGTAAATCGTCGGTTTGCACAAACATCCGCCGCTTACTTACCGATAACAGCGTCGCCAGATCCCCTTATCTCGGCTGTTTCTCAATGCATGCTATGAATCATCGAGACCAATAATGTACTCTCTACAAGTATAATATCGAAATCTTTATCCTGTGGTATGATTTGATACGGTTTTGCATCTGGCAGTGTTTGAAACTCAAATTTAATACTGGCTGGTTTTGCCTTTGATCGATAAATGACGACCTGATGACCAATGTTCAACTGCAGGTCAAAATGTCGCAAATGGAAGCAGACGAATCATCCAGATCGATGTTGCCCACACGCTATATTTCTGTCTGTAATCTAATTTTAAATTCGCACCAGACCATTGCCTTCCAAATTCGAAATAAATTGTCTGCAAATGGCTTTATTATTTCATCAGCTATATAGATAGATACTGTTTATCTTTTACAAATTCTATTCAACAAACGTATCTTTTATTTGTATGCCTATTGTAGTTTGTCTTTTTTTGATGTAGGATATCATTTTGAAAAAAAGTGCGTTCATAATATTAACTTTTACAAGTAATTCTCTTGTACCTAATTTTGAAATCGAGTTCAATTGACCGATCCAAAAGTTACATGACGACTACTACAAGTTACAACAGCCACAACAGTCCACTGCTGGACATGGGTTTCACGGGGGTATTTGCCATATTCACTTCGTTTGGCAGGTGGACTAGTACACTTAGTGCAAGATTTTGTAGATATTCACAGGGACCGCTGCTGCTCATTCCCTGAATTAATAACTTGTCGGCTTTTATGTATGGACCTGTTATACAAACTTTTAAATATTCTATTTTCCTTTAATATGGCTGTGTATATTGTTCCAATATTCAAAATGTATTCATACTACCTTGTTGATACTGCGCCAATTCGCTTTATTTACGTTGCCATTTAAATATATTTTCAACAAGAAGTTTGCTACATTTACCTTCTTCTTCATTTGTCCGATATCATTGTTTATTTCATTATTTACGATTACACCCCGTTGCATCGGCAAAGTGAAAAGTTTGTCAATGGAAAATTAAATCACATCTATTCGCATAGTTTTTAGTTAATTAATTAATAGTTTCTGATGGGGGTCGTATTGATAAATTGTGCATTACAGGGGAAAATGTAAGACCTACCTAGACGACCTCGTCTGCTATGAATGAATGCATCAGTGCAACCGATGTATACAATCCTTCACATAATAACATCCTAGTCTCCTTGTAATGAAGCAGTAAAACACCCAACTTGTGATGTTCACTGTACGCTATTGTTGCAGCATCCACTGATACGAATCTCGTACATACTATTGTTAATTTCACAGTCATCGTCAGCGGTTGTTGTAATGACAATGACTATGCCTTGTGTATTAATGGAACTAAAAGCTTCCTTATCATTAGTAGCAGGTTATTTCAACAATAGGACAAGTAATTTAGTTATTAGGTACAACATCTTTGACGACATGTACTTAGAGGGATCGTGATAAGATCACTGCGAATTGCGACACAATAAAGTTTTGTTTGCTATCTGTTGGTACGTTTGGGAAGGATTCGCGTCAGATCTTCGACACAATAGTCCACATAGTGGTAGGTACAATGCCGGATGTAGTCCTCCTCCAGGTAGGGCACGTCATAGTTCTTCCGTTTTTGCCATCCTGTCACTACCAGTCGCATTTTGGTTCTGACTCCTGAAGAATCGTATTTGGTTAGAACCCTATAGAGACACGGTCTCGCATTAAAATCTATAGTAATGATTTACTGTAGCATTTCCGTGTTTATTTTGCGAACAAATCTTAAGCGATTGAACGAAGTTCATGGAATCATCCATGTAAACAGTGGCACTGACATAACGGCCCGGAAGATCGCATCCGCTTGGCTCGCGATCAACTTCTCGTAGCTATAATTAACTTTGGACGGTTGCACTCGTCTATTTACGAATTGACACTTTTATTTTTGTCTTTAGGCTTTCTATAAAGAGCATTAATTGCCTAAGGAGTCGTTGTCGTCTCCCTATTTGCAGCTGTCGTTACTTATTATTTTCTGTCTGTTATGAGGACATGGAAACGTATTATGACGGTGCTTAAAGATGCTTTGAAGTTATAATTCGAAATTATCTGATGCTGTGATGTGATGGGCCATGGACATCTCTTATTTTTGAACTTCATTATGAATGTATACCTTCTAGTTGATGACCGTCAACATGTTTACTGTTTAAACGAACTGTTGAAACACGATAGCATCAACGAAATGCGGGCACAAAGGTCACACGACTGGTTCTGGCCTTAGCATGTGCACTTTCCTGCACATGTACTTTCCTCGTACATAGACCTTGATCTACTGATTTCATCTGTTTGATGTACCTACCAAGGTAAATGTTGTCGATAGCAAGAACATCACTCGCGTAATTTGTGTTTTCCATGTTGTAATATGGTGACTTATACCTGTCTACAATCTTTGAGTTTTATCCTATTGTTTCTTTATTTATTCAATTAAGCGACCTTCCCTATAGTTTCTTCGCCATATAAGACCTGACATATGAGGTCGAGGTACCTTTGCGGTTGATTGCAAGGGCGCATGCAGGTATCTGTTCGATTTAATGAACAATCTACCTGCCAAGATAGGTTTTATCTTATACCTATTGGTAGTCGGGTGCCTCTCAATTATTGTAGTGGTACATTGACCAAAAGAGGATCTTGACCCCCAGGAGTCGTCAACTGACGTACAAGTGTAAAATAAATAAATAAATAAATAAATATCCTGGACAATTCACACAGCGCCATCTAGCCCCAAACTAAGCAAAGCTTGTACTATGGGAACTAGATAGCTGATACTAATACATATATACTTTTTTTTTTTTTTGTAAATAAATACATATTATACATAGAAAACACCCAGACTCAACACAAATATTTGAAAATTGACTTAACTAATATTTGTGTCCGGTGGGGATCGAACCCACGACCCTCGGCGTAGAAGGCAGGCATACTATCCGCTACGCCATCGGGACAGTCATGTGTATGTATGTCTAGCGTCAGAAGTCTACTAGGCAACTTCTTTTGGTTCCGTTAGTGCTCTACCTACTTTCCTAAACTTATTGATACTCAATCATTTTCATGAAAGTTTATTAGTCGTTGTCATGATAATGCGTAGTAAGTACCTACATCGTTGTCGAGGCTGGGAAAATAAGGGTTTGAGGCAAGGACTTCAATTATTATGCATTTAACGTTAAGTAAAGTGAATCATATCCTTTAAGATGACTGAGCGAATTATTTAGTACTACTTAGTAGCTACTTAGTAGCTCTGGCAACCAAATCCCCACCAACCCGCACTGGGCCAGCGTGGTGGGTGACGGCCCGTACCCCCTTATGGATTCTACAAACAGAAATCGGCCCCAAGTGCCCGGCGGCCCCGGTGGCCGGGCAGATTCAGGCGAAAATCGACCCGGCTCCGAGACCAGGGGTGCTAAGAATCCCCGGGCGGCGTGGATCCCTCGCCGAACGACCTTGGCCCTGGCAACATATAACGCGTGCACACTGCGGACGGAAGAGAAGTTAGTGGAACTCGAGGAAGAACTGAGCAGGTTACGGTGGGACATAGTGGGACTGTCCGAAGTCCGAAGAGAGGGGGAGGACACGATAGCCCTGAAGTCAGGTAACCTGCTCTACTTCCGGGAGGGCGACCATCTGTCCCAAGGTGGTGTCGGGTTCATCGTCCACAAGTCCCTCGTGAACAACGTAGTACAGGTCGGGAGTATTTCAAATAGGGTGGCATTCCTTATACTCAGAATAACTAAACGTTATTCGCTGAAGGTCATACAGGCATACGCCCCAACTTCGAAGTACCCCGACGAGGACGTGGAGGCAATGTATGAGGACATATCCAAAGCCATACATACCTCCAGGACTCATTACACGGTGGTCATGGGGGATTTCAACGCTAAGCTGGGCAATCGTTGCGGTGACGAACTGAGAGTTGGGCCATTTGGTATTGGGGTGAGGAACAGCCGAGGTCAAATGCTGGTCGACTTCATGGAGAAGGAGGGACTCTTTATGATGAACTCGTTCTTCAGGAAACGGCCGCATCGAAAATGGACCTGGAAGAGCCCCGACGGTGTTACCAAAAATGAGATAGACTTCATCATGACAGACAAAAAACGGATATTCAACGATGTCTCTGTGATCAATTCGTTCAAAACGGGTAGCGATCACCGAATGGTAAGAGGCACGTTGAATCTTAATGTAAAAGCCGAGAGATCACGTCTGATGAAGTCTACGCTCCGACCAGCACCTGCCCAAATCCAAAACCCTGAGAGCTTTCAGCTCCACCTGCAAAACCGCTTCGATTGCCTGGGTGAGTGTATCGACGTGGACGACTATAACGACAGGGTCGTGGAAACTGTCCTTACGGTTGGCTCTAAGTTCTTCAAACCCAATCGTACGAACAGAACCAAAAAAATCTCAGACCTTACTTCGAGGCTCATGGAGGAACGACGCGAGATGATTCTGCAGTCGTCGGAGGATACTTCCCAATATCGGCAGCTCAATAGGCAGATCTCTAAGTCTTTGACCCGCGACATACGCCAATTTAATACTGACCGTATTAAAGAGGCAATTGAGCGCAACAAAGGCTCCAAGGTGTTTGCTAGAGATCTGTCGATAGGCCAGAGCCAACTAGCGAAGCTAAAGACCGACGATGGCAGAATCGTATCGTCCAAGCCCGAGCTATTGGAAGAGGTCGAGAAGTTCTACGGACAGTTATACGCGACAACATGCACACCTGTCAATAATCGGGTCGCAGATCCAAGAGCTCAATTAACCCGGCACTACACAGAAGATATCCCGGACGTCAGCTTGTACGAGATTAGTATGGCTCTGAAACAGCTAAAAAACAGCAAGGCGCCGGGTGATGATGGAGTTACGGCAGAGCTTCTGAAAGCCGGTGGTAAACCGATACTTAAAGCACTGCAGAAATTGTTTAACTCTGTCATACTCGAGGGCAAAACGCCACAGGCGTGGCACAGAGGCGTGGTGATGCTGTTCTTCAAAAAGGGCGATAAGTCTTTGCTGAAGAACTACAGACCCATCACGCTTCTGAGCCATGTCTACAAGCTGTTCTCAAGAGTCATAACGAATCGTCTCGCACGCAGGCTCGACGACTTCCAGCCTCCCGAACAAGCCGGCTTCCGAAAAGGCTTTAGCACCGTGGATCACATTCATACGCTGAGGCAAGTTATACAGAAGACTGAAGAGTATAACCAACCACTCTGCCTCGCGTTTGTGGACTACGAAAAAGCCTTCGATTCGATCGAAACATGGGCCGTACTTCAGTCTCTTCAGCGGTGCCAAGCTGACTATCGGTATATCGAAGTGTTGAAGTCCTTGTACGAAAGCGCCACCATGTCAGTTCGACTTCAGGACCAGGACTCGAAACCTATCCAGTTGCAGCGAGGAGTGAGACAGGGAGATGTAATATCACCGAAACTGTTCACAGCAGCACTGGAAGACGTCTTCAAGCTCTTGGACTGGAGAGGACTTGGCATCAACATCAACGGCGAGTATCTGACTCACCTTCGTTTTGCCGACGATATCGTGGTCATGGCGGAAACCCTGGAGGACCTCGGTACAATGCTCGATGACCTCAATAGAGCCTCCCAACAAGTGGGTCTAAAAATGAACATGGACAAGACCAAGGTTATGTCAAACTCTCTTGTTGCACCCATTACTCTGACAGTTGGGGGCTCTACTCTGGAAGTTGTCGACGAGTATGTCTACCTGGGACAAATAGTCCAGCTGGGTAGGTCCAACTTTCAGAAAGAGGTCAATCGTCGAATCCAACTCGGCTGGGCAGCGTTCGGGAAGCTACGTAACATCTTCTCTTCTCAACAACTACCGCAGTGCCTCAAGACAAAAGTCTGGGATCAGTGCGTGTTGCCAGTGATGACTTACGGAGTTGAGACGTGGCCGCTAACAATGGGCCTCATAAGAAGGCTCAAGGTCACTCAAAGGGCAATGGAAAGGGCTATGCTCGGAGTTTCTCTCCGCGATCGAATCAGAAATGAGGAAATCCGGAGAAGAACCAAAGTCACCGACATAGCTCGAAGGATTGCGCAACTTAAGTGGCAGTGGGCGGGGCATATTGCTCGTAGGACCGATGGCCGCTGGGGCCGGAAAGTTCTCGAGTGGCGGCCACGGACCGGTAGACGCAGCGTAGGTAGGCCTCCCACAAGGTGGACCGACGATCTGGTGAAGGTCGCGGGAAGCCGCTGGATGCGGGTGGCGCTGGACCGATCATCGTGGAGATCCTTGGGGGAGGCCTATGTCCTGCAGTGGACGTCTATCGGCTGAGACGACGACGACTTAGTAGCTAGTACCTTAACGACTCGTCCAACGACCAGATGAACTAGTAATTATCTCATGCTAAAATATTATGTTTCCTTAGATGAACGTCCGCGTGACGACGATGGACGCGGAGCTGGAGTTCGCGATCCAGCAAACGACCACCGGGAAGCAGCTCTTCGACCAGGTGGTGAAGACCATCGGCCTGCGAGAGGTCTGGTTCTTCGGCCTCCAGTACACCGACTCCAAGGGAGACCTTACCTGGATCAAGCTCTATAAGAAGGTAAGGACATTTGGAGATATTATCATAGCATAGCTTAATCCAGTATATTTTTTTGTAATTTTTGAAACAGCGTCGAAGTAATCGCATAGACCAGCAACTGAACGAACCGGCCAATTCTGTAGCGATACAGTCCATTTGCAATAATAAAGTCTAAAATAGTATTGCTCAGTCTGATATGAAAATAATCTGACGATGTGTTACTCTTTGTACACTTAGTCCTGGCTTTCTAGTGCGTACATACCTTCATATTATTGGACTCACAAGAAATAGCCGATATATTTCAATTGCTAACCAGTCCACCTACTACTAATCCATATTTGACAAACTTTCTAACAAAATTTACGATGTTCGAGGGCGTGTATACAAATACGTACGTAGGTAGGTAAATTATTTAGCAGCCGTACCATTCAGCCTTTCAACGAGGTTATCAACAGCTCTCAACAGTGTGTGTTTACATTCGGACACGTGGACACTTCCTCCCGCTTTCACATGCATTGTGTTTAACTGTTTATGTGGACGATATTGTTGTCACTTCCATTTCCTCTGATGTTGAGGAAATAGGTACTCCCAACTAGGTATGTAAATTTTACCAAATCATAGATGTAATAAAAACTTTAAAAAATGTCTTATACATACACACATCACGCCTTTATCCCTAAAATAATTTTACCCAATTTGCAAACGATCTCGATATATTGACTTTTTGATAAAGATCTTTGATATATCGATAATTTTGGCCGTCGATATACCGATATTAATCGAGCTTCGATGATTCGTTGTATCCCTACTCCTTACTTGCTTTACGTCCACAAGTCATGCGACATAATATGTCGACATATTATGAAGGTGCGGTTATCAACAAGAACTTCTTTTTTTCTATACGTGAACGAATAAAACAGACCTATTGCTTGTAAATTATCTTGAAGTAGGTAAAGGTGAAAAGAATTTACCAATTACATCAGTTCACGTCCATACCTGCCATTCAACAACACCAAAAATATCGCATGCAATTACTATGTTATGTAAAATGTAATTGTAATGGTGTGGCTGTAGTATTGACTTGTTTCTTTAGTAAATAATCTTATCTCCGAAATGTTAATAGGTGCTCAACGATAAAGATAAGTGACACTCCTAAATCCGGTTATAATAGGCCTAGATCTCGAACGCCCAATAAACTACGAGCTCTACAAGTTTTTTTGCTGATGTCATATATCAAAGCATGAAAGACCAAAAATCAGTAACTTTACCAATTTTCTTAAGAAGTGTCTGTTAGGAGTTCGGGACACGCAATTTTTTTTTTCGAGCTTCCTTTCTATAGAAGAAAGTTAGTTAGCTGATCTGGGAATGTTGTGTGGGACGATGGAAGGCGTAATTTTTTTTTTCGGTATATCGTCCCTAACACTCCGTATATCAATCACATGGTTTCCGTTTAACATAGTTGATCAAAGCTACAACAAAACAGCTAAGTAAACCTGAATGTTCTCAGAAAAACGATTAAACTTTTTTTACTGGTGGTTAGCAATTTAACATGAGCAAATAATAAAGATGCGCGAAAACGGAGGTCAACAGGACACTCGGTTAGATCAGCCGAAGGTTGTGACTGCGATAAACGCAGATACCTACAAATATACAACCAAAGTTATTGGCAGGCTGGGTAGCGACAGACGTAAAAGAATGTTTGAATCAACTTTGAACAATGATGCCTTAAAGGTCCCATCGCGTCAGAGGCGCTTACTTGCGTCATACTCTAAGGCACGACAAATAAATACTGTGTATTGTTCTTGAGTACGATTATATAAATAGAAGGAACTTGGTGAACAACAGGTAGTTATTTATACTGATGAAAATATACGATACGATGCTTTAGTCAGCGCATAGAGAAAAAGTACCATTCGCGTCGTAGGCGCTGCGCGCGCATGACATCTCTACGTTAGTCTCTGGGTCCGAACTTGGAACTTCTGACCAAGCATGTTATGATGTGCACAGTAGAGAGACTTATCTCGCGCGCGAGTAGACTTAAGACGTGTCAAATGGTATGGATTTTATCAAAACAACTAAAGAATTCTGAGAAAATCGAAGTTGTGGTGCACATCATACTGGGCAAGTGTAGTCATAGCACAAGTTTAAAATTCGTGATCATGACAAGGATAGACCGATCACAAGTCTGACTAACCTACACTTACATCCTCTCTGAATATTCATCGCCGAAGTTGAACGTGATGTAAACGAGTAGTTGTCCTCAGTATGTAGGAGGGCTGAACTAATTGAGCACAGAATTTGGCATTCGCTGACATTGCTTTACCGGGTCAGTGTCGAGCAACAGGGAAAACAATTTCACGCGTACCTACACGACAGCTTATACAGAGTGTAGACGAACCTTGTTTTACTTTGTTTTTTTATCTCGCCGGAAACTCATGCGATCATGATTCACCACTTATTCAGGTTATACTTTTACACCTTATAGAATTTTAGTTGACTTTTTGAAGTCTCTCAGTCAAGTGGTATTTAATGAACTCGCAATCTACTTTTTCTGTCATACAATAAAAATAATTAAGAAAGAGTTACCTAGATAAAACTTTATTACAAATTAATTATTACTCGTACCTACAGGTGAACTTAACATCGATATTTATAACTTCATACCGTTAGTATGTGAGGGCTTTGCTTTACTGAATAAAACATGTGATAACAAGAATTTCTGATTGCAATATAATTGACACCCGTTAATACCCGATAAGTCGAGACAAATCGACGGAAACTGTCAAACCAAGAATGGAATTCTTCCA
Organism: Keiferia lycopersicella; assembly: GCA_029255805.1. NCBI lineage: Eukaryota > Metazoa > Arthropoda > Insecta > Lepidoptera > Gelechiidae > Keiferia > Keiferia lycopersicella. Next base: position 10,898,020 of record JARACZ010000007.1, read on the forward strand.
AGGTACCTGTCAATATGTTATGTTACTAAAAATTCTTACTAATGTTAGGTTCCTCAAACCTATTTTAATATTGTAATTGTTATATTACATCTATCAAAACATTATTATGTAGTGTTTGAACAACTGGTTAAATTTACATTAAAACATCGGAGATTTAAATCTAATAAGAAGGCGCGGTTAAATAAAGTATAGAATTTGTTTGTAACACACGTTATTGTGTAACAAAAAGTGTGTTTAGTTTGAGATCATAAAAGGCAGAATATTCACGTTTGCTTTAAACACGTCATCAGTTCTAGATAAAGATGTAGTGCGGAAAAAATAAATAGAAAGGAGAAAATTAATGTCAAAGATACTATAATATTTTGCTACGTGATCAGGAGTACAAGAGCCGCGTTAGAACAGGTTGTAGAGGCGTTGCCAGTACAGATGGTGAAAATCTTTGGTTCAAATCCAGCCTGCGGTAAAAAAAATATGTTTTTAGGAATAGAGAAGGAAAAGCGAACAAAGACAGAACTGGCTACCATAATATCGTTGGTAAAGTAGTGCAGTGTCGTAAACTGAAGTGCAAGGCTCGTAAAGCAGCAAATTGGCCGGCGTAACAAACAAACTTGAACTTGCAGCGCATCGGTTCCGCTAAAAATAATCGTTACGCTCTCGTCCGCCCGCACTCGCGCATCTACGCACGAATACTTACCAACTACCGACAATCGACGACTACATTTACGTGATACCTGATGATAATTATGATGACAAATTCTCCATAGTATATCTATGGCCATGAAGAAGGCGTTGAATGCTTTCAAAGCTGATCCTACATTCAAAGCAGTGAAAACATCCACAGTTTGATTGTGAAAAAAATACTCGTAAAGAAATAAATGATCTTCGGTGAGTTTTGGAAACTACTGTCTGATTACTAAGAATGCAATAGCATTACTTAATAATACAGCATCGTGAACTAGCATTCATGGAAAACTAATGTAGCAAGATGCTCGTAGTTACAGTATTCACTTCTCTCTGCTCAGGGCGCACGTAGAGATAGCAAACGTCAGCGAAAGTGTAAGATTAGATATAATTGACGATGACGAGATATTATCGGACGTGGAAACATGCAAAATATTGACGATATACTTACTTGAGAATACGATAAATATAGCTACTCGCTATTACATAGTATCGGCTGAAATAAATAAAAAATAAATGTTTGATTCAATTAAGCGCTGTTTCAATACTAGAGCATGAAGTAATTTGTTTGCTGCAGCTAAGTATCTAGTAAAAAAAAAAAACAATCACTTGATGCGTTCGTAAAACAAGGGCTTCATACATTCTTTTTTCTCAGTGAATGTCTCCCACCTGTGGACTCACGCCCATTGAAAACTGATCGGTCAGCTGTTTCAGTCAGCTATTTTGTTATGTTTTTCTTTGCATAGTTATTACATTAGGGAGGGCTAATGGGAAGTAAAATTTTCTAATTCTTTGATATTCGGTTCTTAGAAAAAAACATTTGCCAACAGTGACGGAACACAATGAATGCAGGTATTAAACATAATTTACAAAGTTGGCACGTGTATTGATGACACAATAGCCAGTTACAAGTATTACTATTTGTTACTAACTGCGGTCCAGTTCTGAGTAGGTGGCGTGCTGTGAAAATATTATACACTTAAATACCTAGGTTGTGCACAGACTATTAAAGAAAATAAGTACTTGGCACAGTTTATAATGAAAGTAGCGGCCCGCCCAGCGGTTGCACCCGCTGTAACTCATTTTCCCGTCGGAATAAGTTCTTTTCCGGCAGGTATTTGTCTATACAAATCAAGAGCAAGAGCATCACTCTATGGATAAAAGCTTTAGGTTTACTATGTCGATAATTTTTCTGACGCAAGCGTAAGGATTTCATTTCTTCAACGCATAAAACATTAGTTAAAACATGTCTGAAATTAACGTTCCACCACAATTCCCCGGCCAAATTGATAAACAACAAGTGTGGTAGCAGAATGGGCAACGATCGTGTTGAACTTGATAGCCAGTATGAAGGTCGTGACAATGACAGGAACATGATGAGTCATATCGGGTAGCTGCTGCTGACATCCTAGTGGCATCCGTTATCTCTGCACATGTCAGTAGCTGACGGATGGTTAGTGTGGTGATGATGTAATTGTAACGACCAGGCGACTCTGTTTTGCTGTCTCTACTAGATTTCGAGAGTACATTTATCATTTTATTCTCCTTCTTTTTGTGTGGAGAACCGAGTCTTCCAACTACTAGATTAATCCTGGTGTCAAGAGTTTTTCAACAGACTACTACATTTTTAAGGGCTGCCCTTTCGGCTTTCTCTGTCTTCTCGTAATAAGGCACTGTAAGAAATTCTCTGCCTGCACAGACTACGCTTTTATAAAGGTTTAACTATAATTACGTCGTCCATAACCTCTCATATCTAGTATTTATTATTTATAGTCTTGGAACACAAGTGTTCGTCAACAGTTGACGCCACAGGACCTTTACACCTTACAATAGCTCATTACATCATTATATCACACTTGTTTCTCACCGCTGTTAATTGTAATTTAATATTAACACTTGTAGTTGATGTGTTCAATTCCCTTTATCAAACGAATGAGATCCCGACCGTTAACGGTCACATTTTAATTATTGTAGAGAAACAGCCGTTACAATAATGAATCACGATTTTTAGATATCTGCGTTTTGTGTAAGTAATGTTTAGTAACTCGGTACTGATTTTACTTGTTTTTTGGTAAGTTGTAGAAATGTCTAAATAAAATATAAATAATAATTGTGAAATTATCAGATTTGCGGATTGGCTAAAAACATGACTTTTTTTAGATATTGTAGTCTCTAGCTGTACAACAGTGGTTGTCCTTGAGTACGAGCGATGAATGAGTGAGGTTTATGTTCAATTTAATAGCAATTTGAATAACATACCTACCTGCTTATTATTTTATCCGTTGTATAATTTCATCCGTTAGATTTATATACTAAGGTTTGCTATCGACAACATTTTGTTTAAAAGTATTATCTCCTGCAAATCCTGCAATGCGGAAGTCTAAAAAGATTTTACGTAATCTCGTAGTAAAACGCCTATTGACATATCTAGTAGGTAGTAGTAGTAGGTTCAGTTGGTTGAATTGGATTACTATTATTATTGATCTCTCCTATCGTGTGTACGTACATACCTACTGACCAGTGAAACATGATTGTTAGTACTATTACCTATTGTGATTCTATATTACTATACCTTGTTTCTGAGTATGAGAACTTGCCTTGGAACAGGAGATTCTAGTCCGTACGAAGGCAGTGTCCTTGTTGGTTCTAGTTTTGTAACAGCACCCTGGTCAATGTTTGTACAGCCAACTCGGCTTGCCCTCTCTAAACGAATTCTCGTTAGAAAACTCGTGACCAGTTGAACTTGTTAACACCTCGCTGAGGTACATGGCGTACTCTCACATATCCGAGGTAGTCGCTAAGCTGCGGCTGCTATATATAGAAACAGTAAAAAGGTTTGACCTCTGATTACATCTTCTTTAATATATCATAGCGTTGCAATTCTATTGCCATAATATAGTCCCGCATGTAGGGTGTAAGGAAAGGCGCTGCGATGATCCTAAGTGACAGGACGAATAAAAAAATGTCGCCCCATACAATACAATTTTTGAGTCATTTGTTTGTTGTTTTGTCGTTTTCACATTTTGATCTAGGTATCAGCAATATTGTATAGCACTGTTTGATTCTATTTGTAGTATGTATTGTATGTAGTACGGAAAGTAAGTCGCCTACCTTACGTAACAACGGCCTCGACACATGCATGATAATCGCGCTGTAGCAATGCAATGCTTTCCATAGCTTTTCCTACTACTATCGCCCTTAAGTATCTACGTTTTTACATCGTTTGCCATTTGAATAGCTCTTTAAGGTTTATGTTTATGATAACCTTCATGAGATAAATTCTGAATTACCTACACTTGTTACTACTTCATCTATCTTCACGGTCCTAAATTTCTTACTATTATGAATAACTTTTTTATTACAATGTTGATTCATCTAATGTTATCAGAAACCGGTGTGAGTAATGAGGTGACGTTCATGATAAGTAGCATGATGTGAACCGGTAGTTTTAATTATCCTTATCAAATTTTCCCGGAGGCTGACTCAATTTTATTAAATTGTGCTGTTTTTCGATAAAGATGTAAAACAGTTTAACTTATACCTACGAAAACGTCCAAACATGACATGAAATTCTTGCTGAAGCCGAGGTATTTCAATGCATCTGCAGTAAAAGTGAAGTATCACCAATACAATCTATCTCATACATGTGTATAGCATCTGCACGTACAGTGGATAGCTTCGTCAGTTGCGCATTAGCGAAATCGATGAGCGCCACCGGTCGAAGACTCGGCCGCGAAAGTTGGGTGCGCGAGTCCGACCGGCCAGCGCTGCTGCATGGCATGACCACTATAGCTAGCCTGCTATCGATACTCACACATTGTCGATAATATCTCGCTGTAGGTTTTCCATCCAACGACTATAACACGACAATGTATTCGTAACTTTGGTGGTTAGAGATAATATTCGATTGGCACGGCAGAGGTGAGACGAAAATGGGATTTCGCGGAATTTGATTTCTTTCTTTTACTTTTTATCGATATCCTTGCAGATAACCAAGATTAGTTAGAAATGTGGCTATCAATGCTAACGATAGTTGACATCACTAGTACGTTAAGTACTAACTGCCCATGATCGTGTGATTTCTCCTCACCGATGTAATGTCACGCGCATTACAGTTTGACTTGCGTCTGCGCCTCACAGTTCTATCAATCACATTATCATAGATATTTTGTAACACGTACATGTTATGTGATCGTAGGAGGCACATCGAGGTTGTTTGAAATTTATTTGCATTGTGTCTGCGTGATCTTATTTTAGTACCTAGCATATTCAAATTATTCAATAGTAAAAACCTACTATCCTCCAGCCGTTTAAAGTTTGCAATTTTAGAATCTTGTGCACAAAAATGCTTATCATCGTTCGCTTTACAGTTGTCATAGCAATGATCATTACTCAAAATACTCAAATCCTTATCTTTTAATTAGCTACTCTAGTATGCCGTGTGATGCCGGCTTAGAATAGCATCACCCCACATCCTTCCCGTGGGTGTCGCAAGAGGCGACTAAGGGACTCGAGAGTATTGGTGTATTACAATTTTTAGGCGACAGGCTGACAACCTGTCACTATAGTGATACACATGTTTTCCGAAACAACCTTAGAAAACAATACTCAAAAATGTCAGACGTGGCGATAGCGACCGTATTCTTACGGCTGTTAACGCTCTGCCTACCCCGCAAGGGATAAAGGCGTGATATATGTATGTATGTATTTGAAACATTATCTCGCAATGAAATGACTAATCAAAATAACCTCTGATAACTTAAATTTCCTAATAATTTTCAACACAAACATAGCTATTTAGTTAGTCATCGCCACATTCGTAATGATGGCCCAGAATAATTGTTTAATGATTCGCCATAATGCTAGTTGTTAGCTGTAGGAATTCGTGAAGTGAATAGGAATCCGGTTGTCATTTACAAATTCATTCAAGAACGCCCTTAGGTAACAACATAGAAACTCATGTTCACAAATGCCACGGCCAAATTCTTAGCTGAAATTGGGTATAGTATCTATAGAATTTGAGGGTACCTACAGCAAATCATACAAGGGAAGAAACTGCTATCCTTTCTGTAAGATAATAACTGTGATTATTTTGGCCAGCAAATAGATACCTATAGATGCCTAGTTTTAATCACAAATTGATCCCCCGAATGAAACTCTTAATACACATACATACATACACAAATCACGCATATATCCCTTGCGGGGTAGGCAGAGCGTTAACGATCGTAAAATTACTGTCGCTATCGCCAAGTCTGGCCCCTTCCGATAATTTGTGTATCCCTGTAGTGACAGGTTGTCAGCTTGAAACTCTTAATAAAACGACGATACTGTGACTGCATAGTTATTTGCAATAATTCTGAAAAGTTTTAAACTACAATGGTTTTCCGTATTTCCACTTAGTTTCACAAATAGACGTTCGTGTTTATTTTCGCACTTAGCGATGATGTCGCACGATCGTGCATGTAATATGACGGCAGTTACTTGTGACTAACTTGTCATGCCATATGTGGATGATATCATGCCGCAAAAACCTCCGCCTGTAAAACATTGTTCTGAATTCCCATGGAACTTAGTCATAAGATTGTAACCAAAATGCACAGTTTAAGCAATTAAAATTCATTGTTATCATTAGTTACGTTGGTGTCTTGATTAACTTTCTCAAAATTATATTAATAAATAGTCTGTCAACGTTAAACTGCAGAACTTTCTAGATTTTTTTTTTTTAATATTTAATAGGCCCGCATTTGTCTGCCATCAAGATGAGTTGATGCCTAGAAACAAGCTTTACATATGAATGTTGTCACAGTTAGTAATCTCTCTCGACAATGTTGTTACGTGAGGAACGTAATCGAAAGCTTTGGTCGGATCCCACATCATATGCGATGTTTTCCATTCATCGCAACCAGACCTATCATCTGCACAAGATTTACGGTCAATTATGGATTCAACAGCGTCTATGCTATGATTGTAAATAGCACTAAATACCCCGTGCATGTAGGGCTGCCGCGAACACTAACTATCAGAAATGGAGAAACTAAGGACAATCGGATCATCCGGCTTAACTTGTTCTATCCTAGCAAGTACTTTCTCTAATCATGTTAAATAAACATTGCCAAGATACTGAGCAAACTTGCCTTTCGAAGGAAAGAAGCGAATGAGCAGTGTGTTCTTAGCTAAGATGAACATTGAACGCTATTTCGGTGCCCATAGTTACACGTCTTATCTAGATGATGTCATTATGTTACGGCTAGGTTTTACTGTAGTATAGCTTCTCGTCAGCCCTGGCCGGCGCGGCACGCGATCTCGTTCCCCGCGGCAGGCGCGCGCGCGGCTTGGCGTTGCGGACGCGAGCGCAGCGCGGGCGGCGCGGCGCAGGCGCAGCGGCCGGAATGCTGCTTTTTGCAAGATAATTACGATTATCGTACAGAGCACGGCCCCGATACACGCGGTGACGCCGACGAGTTGCGTCACGGATCGACTGCCGATATCTTTCTCCACACACTTACCGCCGATACGACTGATTATCCATTCAAACAAGAATGTTTCCTAAGAACTCACTCTTATCTGGGCCGCACTTTTATCGTATTTTCTTCTACTTGTTTACTATAATGTTACACCGAGGCGGACAACCGTGAGCTCTTATAAAACGTGTCACCAACGCGAAGCCCTTAAAGTTACGCACTGCCCTTCGTACTTACCCAAAGTTAATGAACCTAAACCTTTGAGTGAAACCACTTTCAGTTGACAGTTGGTATTAGCGCTATCTGTGTTGCATGATAAACCAGCTTAGTTATTTAGGGAACGTCCATCCCACCTGTGGGATTTATGATACAAGTTACATAAAAACAACTAAAAAAACTAAATTGCTTGGCATTTTAAATGAGTAATTTTGATTCACACAGAACGACACTACTTTGAACGCCATTTTGATCCCAAAATGGAACTTGCGATCAAACGACGATTCTACTTGCGATTATTTGTAGAAAATTCTGAACTTGCAAAATATGCCAAAGAGTGTTACTCTCTAACATTTGAGAGGGCCCGTATCAGCAAGCCTCTAGCAGGCAGCGAAGCGCGACGGGGCTTTGGTGCGGCCGCATGACCCCGTTCCCACGCCGGATGCGCCCGCGCCGCCTCCGGCCAGGTGCGCACTCCGCGCGACCTCCGACCGGAACAATGCGTGTCCTTGACTCTGCCAAAACAGGTGCCCACTATGGCCACTATTCATACCCATAAGTTGACACCACTAGATGAATCGGAAATCAGAAACTTCTCGGCTGTCGTGACGTCAATACGACGCTATAAAATCTTTTAGCAACGCAAATCACGTGATTTATTGTTTGGTCTATGTCAGTAACTTGTAATAAAAATGCAGAGAATATCACTAGGATCCCCAGGCCGAATCTGTTCATGTGCAAATGTTACTGCGTTTTGCAGACTTGAAAATTATTAGGTAATTCACGGTACAACACAAAACATTCTCAATGAAAGCACTACACGAAACGCAAGCTGTTTTTAACTGACTGTTGAGTTAGTGGGTCAACACGCGAGGAACAGAAATGCCGTAACATGGTAGAGCCGTGCAGTGAGCCACAGACTGGAGAAAGTGGCGTAGCGGCCGCTTGGTGACGACCTTGTCTGTCTCCACATTCTGCTTACATCTACTTGCCCTCCAAACTCCAATCGACATCTCAATTCTATGAAACGAGAAGAACAGGTTCTTGATCAACCCCAACGATTGATTCACGGTTCTACAAGGAAAATTATCCATAAAACTGCATCCGTTCGCGTTGCCGATTTGCTCGAAGCGGATTTATTTCAGCGTTTCTCGGTAATGAGTGTAATCGTGTCAAAGCGACTTGAGAGAAGGGTCGAGCGTGGAGGCACGCGGACGGCGGCCTACAAGTGGGCTAACGACACGCGACGCCCAGGTACGGTCATCTCTGTCGCTCCAAGCGTGCCAGCCACGAAGCCCGACGCCCATGCGTGTGGCGAAATATCTCAACATCATAACTATTTGCAAATTTCACATCAAATATATTCCATTGAATGAACCAATCCTAGTGTGTTTGAGCGGAACGTAATATTTTCTTCAGAAACATGTTCAGAGTCTTTAGCTAATAAACATAAAATACTCTAGACAGAGGAATCATCGCCGAAGAGGAAGGTAAATTTCAAATTTTTAGGTTATTCACTAATATCTCAAAAAGGCGCGCTATAACGAGAATCTTCTAAAGACATAGAATTATCTACTTCCAAAACTTCTTAGGTAGTCTAAACTAGACACTCTTACTCCATCCATGTGCTTATAGTACTTACTTACCACATACATATGCACGCGTAGACTGTTGTTAAGCTGATCTAGCTGTACTTGAGCTAGACGTCAGCATTAATATCTCGATCATTCCGGATTCCATTCCCAAGTCCATTGAAATGTCACTCGGTTATGTGCGAATTTTCAATCTTGATCGGTACAGTGCATTATGTTGGCATGCGCGCATAAGAACAGCTGATTGTGCACCGATCGCGGCCGCGGGTTCAACGACCGTACTTTCGCCGCTCCCACGGCTGGTTGCTGCATTGCTCAATCCTCGGCGGGGGCCTAAGACTCCGCTACAGACTGCTCAGATGAAGACGTGTGTAGCCGCTTCTATATTGCCTCTATGTTAAGACGTTGGGCATTTTAGCGCTCTTCATGTTTAACACCTACACGAGCCCACCTGCGTGGAGCACACCTGTGCCACTGATTCATTCAAACATCCACTACATTCCTTTTGACGAAAGAGGATTTTAAGACGGTAAAACATTCTTAAACAAACAAGTTCATCTTAATTCTGTGTATCAATCAGCATCAATTTACCGAATCTGTGTTGTTTATTTATCAGGCGAAGTCGTCTAATGAAGATTCATGCGATGTTAACAGACAATTTTGACATGATTTACCGATTTGAGAGTCATTCATTAACAAAATTGATTCACTCTCAATTGAGCACAAAGATATATATAATTTTCTTGATGTTCGTAATTCTTCCAAGCCGGATTCGATAGTGGAGAAAACGGCGCGATGTGTCACAACCGCCTTCAAGAAGCTTGTGGCTCCACCAGAGGAAGACGATGAAGAAGCGGCTTACGATAGGGGTGACGACCTGGTAAGACCAGGACCTCAAGTTCCCGATTTAGAACACGCTAGAACCAAGTTGAAGCAAAACGAAAAATGACGCGGAGTTCCAGCACATAGCAGTTTTTCACAACACGTAGATGGCGCGCTAGAAATTGTAGAGCTAATTATTATTATTATTATTATTTATTATTTTGAGCCAGACATTAATTATTTAATTTTAATGTCTAGTCGTGTTATATGATAATTTATTCAAAAATAATGTACGGCATCAATTTTGAATTCCGTATGCTGGACTGCTTAATTGAAAACTCGCCTCCCCTCTATTTTAAAAGTTTGATTCGCCAACCCAGCTATGTAAGTATTTTATTCGAAATGAGTTATCAATTCAAGGTAAACTTGTAACTTACTGGTTTTTCTTTCAATATACGTTATCTATGAGGCAAACTGGCATTTTCCTCCACCTGCATGATGAGTAGAGGTGGTGAGGTCATCTTAAGTACATTTTATGTGTAAATGATGATTGCAACGACTACGCTTCAAAGGTATTTAGCTAAGTTATTTGTTGGACAAGTCGTTTCGGCACGTTCGAATGGTAGTTCGCCTTCGGCATACATTCTATTTTGTACCTACATCTGTAAAGTGGTCCTCTGTAGGCTATCGCAAGTTATTTGAAGGCAGGGTATTAGATAATTCACTGTAAGGGCTGGTTATTAACTGGACTTATCCTGTAATCGTCTTTCGTGGGTTGATTTTAATGTAGTGATTATGGGCCACATAGTCAAATCTGAAGCTTGCATATGAAAATAATGTTCAGCACAAATTACAGTGGTACTTACTTACAAACCGTCAGTAAGCAATGAAGTAAAGTCGGTAAAGTACACGCAACCACACAGCTATATTTCAAGTTTCAGCCAAGGGTAGATCTGAACAAACATGTGGTATATCATGCGGGAATCGCTGTACATACAGGCTTCATAGTCGTGCGTAATGTACTGAGATTATGATAAGATTAGCCTTGACGACGATACTCGCGATAGTGAATATGTGCAACGTGTAATAATTATCGAACTGAACACTGGAAATTGAGCAAGCTGTAAAGATAAATGGGGCGAAGTCCGCCGTTCTGTTCTGTACAACTCCATACTTTTTCATACTTAGGATGACTTCCCGGTTCTGCTAGGAAAGAAATTGATAAAAGACAGTACTTGTTACTGACTGACTAATGTTAGAAAATTTATGGTTTTGTATCTTTAGCGTAAAAAATAACTGTCGCCATACCATTTGGTTGCAAGTTTTGTGAAATCCTCCAATACACTTGCACGAGTTTTTTTTTACTTTTTGTGTAACTCAATTTCTGTCCAGGCTAAAGTCCTGTTACTCAGATGAGAAAAATTAAAAGGATGCACTGCAGATTGCCTCGTAAGCTTAATAGGGTTAAGTCGACTAATGTCGTTTTACTGTTTAGCTAATAGGCGCGCTGATGAGAGGTCATTGACTCCGATAGTCAGCATAACGTATTAGTAGCATACGTACATACAGATTACATAATGAGAGTAGTACTGCGTATTGAAAAATCACTTAGGATATCTCGATAAATGTGTCCACAGAATGAGAATGTACCGATTTGAAACATAGAAATTAAGTAATGCTAGATAAATTGAATTTATTTATTTATTTATTATTTAACTGTTTATTGCACACAAGAGAAAATACAGGACAATCACATTTAGATAAAAAAACACAACAGCAATCTCATTATTATCTCAGGAAAAAAAATATCTTTTAAATTATCCTGAATTTTTTTGAGTAAAAACCGTAACTAATTGATTAATTGGCTATAACTAAGAATAAGCCTAATTGTAGTGAGGATGACTACTGTGCAAATATTAATTTCACGAATACTAAATTATCATTGCTGTAGCATTTAAATATAAGGAAATACTGCTAATTTTTTAATGGGTGAATTAGTCTGACACAGATGACATTCAACAACTTTCCCTTAGAACACAGATTGACATCAAAAAATTTGGATATTCATACAAATTAACTGTGTCGGCCCGCAGGTAAATTTTATATGGCAGGTCCAATTTTTTTTTTCTTTTTTTTTCATGGACTAGTGTGTTTTTTACGGCCTGTGTACTAAGCTATAAGCTACAATATAAAGCTAATCTATGTCGCTATGGTAAATCTATCTCAGCTCTGGTATGCGTTTGTAATTTCGCTATACTCGAAGGTTTTTTGTATATGTAGTAGCATTCTTAAGAGCAAATTCGTAGAGAAATTAACAAAACAAAAAAGTATATATGTAATTTCTGATATAATATTATTATTTTGAAATCGTCGGCGCTGAATTGTAATTAATTGTTGCCTTTTTAACGCTTACCCTGGACACTTGGGCATACAACGAAGTCAGGGTCGCTCCCGTTCTCCAGATGGGTAAGGATTACACTATAGTGTGTGTGGTTTTGTGTGTCACCCTTTATTATTTCTAGGTGTTCTTTTATGCGTATAAGAGCAAATATGAAAACTGGGATGATATAGACCCTACCAGCAAATTGCCGAAACGAAAAATCATATTACATAATTCTTATTTGCTCTGAAACGTTTGAATGATTTTTATTTTATGTATTATACAACTTTTTTGATCAAAAGAAAATAACAAATTACACTGCTTTGATCAGAGAGAGATCCAGCTTGAATTTTTTTTTTACCAAATATGTTGTTGTTCTAGTAAATGTGTATATTATGTAGAAGAACATTGTTATAAAGAAGTATTGTTTCTTTGCTTGCAGGTTATGCAACAGGACGTGAAGAAAGAGAATCCTCTGCAGTTCAAATTCCGCGCCAAATTCTACCCTGAAGACGTCGCCGACGAGCTGATCCAAGAGATTACCCTCAAACTCTTCTACCTTCAAGTAAGACTTATTCTAATTTTGTGCTTGATAACGCAACAAATATCCATATAGTATTTCCATTGATCCGACATGTGGATTTTTAAGCTGTAGTTCAAAGATAATTCTTCCTTTCAAATCTAGAAGAGCTGAAGCTTAAGAAGCTCTAAAAAGACCTTTATTTATATATTATATAGCTTAAGAGCCCAGCAAACTCAGGCCTCTTCGAAATTATATATCTAAACATGTATTATTTTATTCCGATCAACAGGTGAAGAATGCCATCCTCTCCGACGAAATCTACTGTCCGCCCGAGACGTCAGTGCTACTCGCGTCGTACGCGGTGCAAGCGCGGCATGGCGACCACAACCCCGCGCTGCACGGGCCCGGCTTCCTCGCCAACGACCGCCTGCTGCCGCAGCGCGTCACCGACCAGCACAAGGTGAGTCTAGTACCTAGCACCTAGTACCTACTACTGAGTACTTCGATTCTACAACCCATAGTCATAAGCGAGTGATGGGAAAACTCAGCAGCAATTTCCACTAGATACTTACGTCGACGACTCAAAGCGAGTCTTGGTCTCCGATAAGAGATTTCGCCACTTGTTTCGGTCTTGCGTGGTTTCTCGCTAATCGCTTGCCAGAAGTTCGCAAATATCCGCTTCCACCACATTACACCAGCGGTACAGAGGAAGACAAACTCCTTAAAGGGTAATAAATGAAAATAACATTGAATAGTTGGCTTTTTTGTGCACTGAACTTGACAGATGATTCCTCAATCTGAAGTAGCACGATCTAGTTCGTACTAGTCTTGTGATCATCCCTAAAATTACTCATTCCAGATGTCCCGCGAGGAGTGGGAGCAGAGCATCACGAACTGGTGGCAGGAGCACCGCGGCATGCTGCGCGAGGACGCCATGATGGAGTACCTCAAGATCGCCCAGGACCTGGAGATGTACGGCGTCAACTACTTCGAGATCCGCAACAAGAAGAACACAGAGCTCTGGCTGGGAGTAGACGCGCTCGGACTCAATATCTACGAAAAGGATGACAAGTTAGTATACGCAGGCAAAAACACACACACACACACATACGCACGCACACACACACACACACACACACACACACACACACACACACACACACACACACACACACACACAGACACAGATATGAAATGCAGCTAGATATGTAATACTTCCAAAGTAATATATTTCTTGTGTTGAAGAAGGCGTGATCGAGGGCAGAAAACTATGCGAAGGGTTACCTAAGGTTATAGTATTTTTTATCTCACGAGTCCGCGTTAGCCACACTTGTGTGTGTTATCTCTCTCTCTCTCCCCTTTCGTTGGACAACTCGGTATCTAAAACGAAAAGAGAGAGATAACAGACACAAGTGTGGCTAACGCGCACTCGTGAGATAAAAGGTCTATACCTAATGCGCCCGTTTGCCCCTTTCAAAGAAAGAATTTATCCACCGTTTAGGTAACCTAGATTCACGTGTCTAGGAGTCTAGATTGTTTTTGATATTCAACTCTCATTTCTCTAACGATTATTAAGATAAGTGTAAATATTTTATTATTTTAATCGTCACATATTATCACGCCTCTTTCCCGGAAGAGTAGACAGAGACTACATCCTTCCACTTGCTACGATTAAAAAATTAATGAATCGATCTTGTATGTATGTAATCGATTGCTTTTCCCCGCAGACTGACCCCAAAGATCGGGTTCCCGTGGTCGGAAATCCGCAACATCTCGTTCAACGACCGCAAGTTCATCATCAAGCCGATCGACAAGAAGGCGCCGGACTTCGTGTTCTTCGCGCCGCGCGTGCGCGTCAACAAGCGCATCCTCGCGCTGTGCATGGGCAACCACGAGCTGTACATGCGCAGGCGCAAGCCCGACACCATTGATGTGCAGCAGATGAAGGCGCAGGCGAGGGAGGAGAAGCTCGCCAAACAGGCGCAGAGGTGAGATAATCTTATTTGAACAATCCCTAAAAAATATTTTGCGCCGACCCCAAACAAATTGGGATAAGGGCAGGCAGATGATCACAGGGTGTTAGGAAAAGTACTAACTTCCTTACTAGGGATGAACTAACCCATGAAACTGAACAAGTTTCCCCAAGGAACATAGGTCAAAATATAAAAAATAATTTTGAATCTCACGTACAAATCAATACAGTCGGCTGGTACATTTAGCATGAGAGATTCGATTTTTTTTTCTTCATATTTTGGCCTGTTTCTTGGGAACAATTGTTCAGTTTCATGGGATCATTGAAAGGATCTTCGTATTTCTCCTAACAACTTGTAATCTAGGAATTAAAAAAAGCAGTAAAAACATTGTAATAACATTATTTATTGATTTTTTAACATAATTTATTTACAAAGAGACAACAAGAAAATCATCTCTGATGCTTTTATTGTAATAACTGTCTTGTCACGCTCTGAAGGACGCAACGTGTCTGAATGCGACGATTTTTTTCATAGAATTGTAGTTCGTGGGTTACTCTGAAAATTCCTTAGTGTTTCTATCTGTCTGGTTTACTCACTAGTTATTTTACCCTCAGAGAGAAACTCCAGCTGGAGATAGCGGCCCGCGAGCGCGCCGAGAAGAAGCAGCAGGAGTATGAAGACCGCCTGCGCCAGATGCAGGAGGAGATGGAGCGCTCGCAGGTACAATCACGCTTCTATACCAGGGCCCCAAGTCTACCATTTCTGTCATTGTAACGCCATCGAATCTCAACTGTCATTTGCCACTGTGATCTTCTACACTTCAAACTGTTAGCAGATTTCGAAATGACCGAAATCATCCAACTGAGATCCAATCTATATCCAACTGAAACGATTTCCTTTAGCGGACTTAGGGCCCGGGTGTAAGGAACGACGGCATATCGGAAACTTTGTAGGCATGATCAGACCATGATACTGAACAACTTTGCCTTTTTTTTGTTTTTCTGATAAGTGTACGTTCACCTTTAGCCGGTTCTTGCGATACGGTCCAAAAGGTTCAGCTGTCCCTAACGTTCAGAAAGCTAACACTAGTTTCCTTCCCTCAGGCAAACCTGATGGAAGCCCAGGACATGATCCGGCGGTTGGAAGAACAGCTGAAGCAGCTGCAGGCTGCTAAGGAGGAGCTGGAGCGTCGCCAGAACGAGCTCACCGCCATGATGACCCGCCTCGAGGAAACCAAGGTATAGGGAACTCTCTTTTCGTGTAGGACACTGAGTCATCCAACGACCCAATGAACCCTAATGTCAGAATTTGAGGGTACCTGAGATACTTGTGCTGAAGACAAGGTTGAATCCTGCAACCTTTGCTGTCCTTCAGGAAGTGCCCTAATCCTCCGAATTCATGTCTGAATTAGAGTGGTGACTGGTGAGGCTACCACCTTAGATTCATACAAGTGTAATTTTGTTTGTTTTGCGTAGCATTGCTCAAATCGGATTCATATATCTATCGAAATGTAGTTGAAGTCATATTAGACTCGAGACGTAGGCTTGTATTTATAAACCGCACTCAACTCTGAGACCGATCTTGAGTGCGACTTTGAGAAGCTGATAGTATTGACTGTCATTTGTCAAAATAGCTCTTGAGATCGATCTCAGAGTTGAGTACGATTTAAGAATACAGATCGTAAACGATAGTGAATTTTGCATTTGAATCTTAACAGAAACCCCTGTCTTTTACTGTAATTATTGCTACTTTCCGAATTACAATAACATAAACATTTTCTGCAGAACATGGAAGCGGCTGAGAGACAAAAGCTGGAGGACGAGATCCGCACCAAGCAAGAGGAGGTGTTCCGCATCCAAGAGGAGGTGTCGGCCAAGGACGCCGAGACGCGCCGCCTGCAGGACGAGGTCGAGGAGGCGCGCCGCAAACAGGTACCACTCACACAGATATAACACTCCACTGCTGAACATAGCCCCCTAAGTTTTATTATTTGGACTGACCTTGGACACTGCTGGACAAGCCTCCCCTCTTTTCGCCAGACTTCCCGATATGCTGATGATAGGCATGATGACCGGCAGGTCAAATGAGCTACTTTTGCATGAAAATACGAATAGATGACGTCATGTCTCTCTAGTTTCGATGGCGTCAAAACACTTACTTTAATATTATTTTTCTGTTTATATTCAAATTTTAAATATTTCCTCCTTCTTCTTCGTGTCAATGGCCGAACATATCTTTTCCTGCCAATACTTGGCGACGGCAATGGCATCATCAATCGCCAAGTTCAGCTCTTCTTTACTACTGAATATTTTGAAAAACAATAAATAGAGCATGTAGTACTTTTGGACAACAGTTTTAAGCGTACGATTTTTTTATTTTATTAATGATATCATCTAGCGAATTGGGGCCAGTTAGAAATTATCCAAGTTTAATTTGTAAATATGGTTAATGTTTATAGGACGAGGCGGCGGCGGCTCTAGCGGCAGCGACCACCCCGCAGCACCACCACGTGTCCGAAGGCAACGACACCGGCAACGGCGGCTCCGGCGACGGCGACGGCGGCTCCGACGGCGGCTCCGAGTCCGGCGGCGGCGAGCTGGGCGGCGCGCCCGACGACCTCGTCGACCCCGTCAACGAGCGCCGCACGCTCGCCGAGCGCAACGAGCGGCTGCACAACCAGCTCAAGGTAATCCATTTCCATCCGAAAATTCCATTGATATTTCTTCCAAAAATGAGGTTCAATTAATGTATCTCTGCAACGGTCAGTATATTTCTGTGATAGCTACTGGATTTTTCTAAGAGTATGATTACTCCTATGGCGACTCGAAGTCTGGCGGCGTACACCAGCTCATAGTAAATCCATTTCCATCGGAAAACTCTTTTGATATTTTTTCCAGAAATGAGGTTTAATTGAAGGATGAGTTATATTTCTAGCAACGGTTAGTATATTTCTGTAATATCTGGAGGATTTCTCTCTAAAAGACGATGACTACTTCGATGACGACGGCTGCACAACCAGCTCAAGATAGGTTGCAAATGCAGCGGTTTTAAATCCATCCGAAAGTTGCGTCGATATCTTTTCCAGAAGTGAGGTTTACTAGATTAGACGGACAGGTCATGTGTATATTTCGATAAAGAATTATCGGTTTTTCAATAAAATATTGTTTTGAACCATCACGACTTACATCGTTGATCTTGTGGAAGCGTGTATCACAATAGCGACAGGAAGCAAGCGATATAACTTGATTTTTTAAAGAAACGACCCCGAAAGGGCATTACTGTTGCCATCCCGCTCATTATGTGTCATATTTTATAGAGATTTTTTTGTAAGGTTTTCTAGCTTGGATACTAGTCCTTTTGGCTTTGATAGAGAGAAACAATAATGTTGCCAATTCGGGATCGTTTCTTTAAAAATCAAGATATACCTCGTTACTGAGCTGATATTTTCCCACAGGCGCTGAAGCAGGACCTGGCGCAGTCACGGGACGAGACGAAGGAGACGGCCATGGACAAGATCCACCGCGAGAACGTGCGCCAGGGACGCGACAAGTACAAGACTCTGCGCGAGATCCGCAAGGGGAACACCAAGCGCCGCGTCGACCAGTTCGAGAACATGTAGACAACTCGCCTTGTCACACGCGCGACACCAGGGGGCCACAGTATTGCACACACAGTATTCAGGTTGAAGTTTGCCAGCGATCGATACGGGAAAGATACGGAGAAACTTGCCCCTAGATAGATCAGGGGCGCGTTCGGAAAGGAAATTTTATAGAGCCTTTATGGCCCTTTTATCAAATGACAGTTCTTATAAACCCGTTCGAGTGTGACAAATTGAGAAATTTTCTATAGTAGATAAAAAATGAGCGCGCCGCTTTCTTCGCGATCTGTCAAATCTGACAGATAACGCTTAACTATGGCAACAATTCTTCATACAATTTTTTTAGTTCCATTTTATTTATTTCTACTCTTTTTGGCCAAGCTATACTTGTCACTCGAACGGGGGTTTAAGAACTGTCAATTGAGAAAAATTATAATTTATGTAGCATTCACGAACGCACTCCTGCTAATTTGTGTTCAGATATGTCAATTCATACTTTCTATGGGAAAGTTTTTCCTTGGTGTGTGCAGTATCGGTCACTAGGAAAACTTCAACATTGACGATATTCTAGTCATCGGTGAAAACAAGTGACTACTAATCTAAATAGAAGTGACTACTTTTTCACCGATGTTCGTAAAACATCGTCTCGCTAGGAACATTTTACATAAAAGAATGCATATAATTGACAGAGATTTACAGTAAGAAACTTACGCCTCCCGCGTGCTCGAATGTTTGAATCGGCGAGTGAAACCCCCCAAGGACTTCGACAGTCTAAAACGTTATTCGAGACAATGTAAGCTTTAGATAAGTGTACAATTACAGTCTTTACTACAACGGCGGAGAGGTTATAGTTGCGTCGCGCGACACCGGTCTGGCGCTCTACAAGCATTTAAGTACCAGAAATGCGTTTGAAAATATTTGCGTTGCTTTTATAAAACTTATTCCATACCGTATGCAATTTGACATAATGCATCGGACCTCGGTGTCGGCGAGGCAATAAGTTACATTGTGTGTTTGTGAGCAGACCGTCCAGCTATCTATATACTATATATGGTGGATTGTCTCGTGTGTATGTATAAGTAGTCGGTGCTGACGTGCGCTTCACGAACGGTCGGACTCGTCGCGTCGTAGTCGGGATTTTAAAATGTAAATATTGATTATTACTTAATAGTAATTTTATTTTAGACCATAATGTGCTATAACCGAATATGTATACTTGCAAGAATCATGCCCTACGGTAACGCGTTTTAACATTTACAAAAATCAGATCACAAGGCACACAGACATGTTTTTATTGTTATTTTAAGCGATTCGGATTAATAACTATAACGTTATTGGGAGTGACACGCGAGTCATAAGCTGTGTGCTTCGAGCGATGCAGACATTTTATTCGTGGTAGATGTTATATTATAGTTTGCCTGTTGATTATTTAGTGATACGTGTTGTATGTATCGGTCGGTACAGTCGGTAGTGTCGGTACAGTCAGTACAGTCGGCGACACGAGGAGCACTTCGATGCCAGCGAGACTGACTTACATTCAGTAAATATCGTGTGAAACACCAATATTTTTGATGATACTTAAATTTTGCGAGTGTTGCTCAAAAAACAGTAAATATAAATAATGTCCGAAGTGTCTGAGCGAGCAGCGGGGTGAAAGGGAGGGGTTCCGCCCCTTATTTATTTTTATAATCATTTATATTTTAGATATAGGAGTTTAGAGCTTCAAGTGTAATTATCACATTCGGATCAGTCTCTTCGTTGTTTAAATACTTGATGTTCTGTAAATTTATGCTGATATTATGTTATATATATTATTATACCTATGTATGTGTAGTCGGTACTTTAGTTATCTAGTTACAACTCTCACCGTGTCGGCCTGTCAAACCTGTTCCAACTTCGGTCTTGAACAAAATTCGAAATAGCTGCTAAAATATTTAATTGTATGCTTATAAGTGTATAATTTTTATTTTTAAGTGAATAAAAGGCATTCCATAAGTTACAATGCGGTGGCGTTTGGTTTTGATAAAAAATATAATAACAAAGTTGCAATATTGTGTTGTATTGTGTCAACATTGTGCCATCCGTCGCACGGTCGGGCGCTCGCGCGCTCGGGCCGAGGCCGAGGCACGAGGCACGAGGCGCGAGGCGCGAGGCGCGAGGCCCACTCCAGTATTCACCTATTTAATTTATCTTGTCATTATTTTCTAAAATTATACAATACCATGTTGCCTTTCAATCTAGGATGAATTTTTTTCCAATAAAACGTTTAAGTAAATTAAAATTGTGTTTTATTTTGTTATACACATATGCAACTCTTTTTTAAACTTCATTTACTAGATTATAGATATTTCATTTTTGTATAAGATGATTATCATAAGATTTTAATTCATAATCATATCATGGATTTTAATAAAAATACTACATACATACAAAAATTAAATATCCTCGCCGTCAGCAAGCAAGACTTTCAACGGGCGATTAAATTATGCATTCGAAAAGGCCGTATTTGACAGCTGTCAAACCCGTACTAAAGGTCATGTCAACAAAGACAAATAGATCATATGTGATGTATTTTATGCATGCTATGATTTTTGACAGCTGTCAAATATGGCATATTCGAACGGCCATACTTTAAACCATTATTTATATACGAACGCTTGCTCTATGCGTGTAGAAGTGTAGAACAAAGCCCCTGTTCGTGTAAATTGCGGCGTAATACAAATTCCTTCTTCAATACAAATTCGATTACAATATAAGTTATTTCTACCCTCCAGTATCTGAACTCGACACTGCTGGTACAACTAACTCACTTTCTATGAACACTGTATCCGTTTGAGGCAGAGTACTAATTTCTATAGTTTCAAGTGCAGATCCTTTCTGAGTATAAACTTCATCTATTTGGGTGATTGGCGGTATCTCCCTAACCATTTCTTTAGTTCCAAGCTCAGATTCTTGCTCAGTATGAACTTTGTTTATTTCCGGTATTGATGGTGGTATCCCCTTAATCATTTCTATAGTGCCAGGTCCAGATTCCTTCTGAGAATGAACCTCATTTATTTTTGGGATTAATTGTTTGCCGCGTCTGTTGACGTTGGTGTATAATTTCTGGTGTCCCTGCGTGCGCTCGTGTCGACGCAGAGAACTCTGGTCCGCGAAAGTTCGATCGCACTCGTCGCAAGAGTACTGGGTATTTGTGTGACTGACTAGGTGCCGGCTTAGACCTGTGGGAGACGGACATTGTTCAAATAAAGTGTTGAAATTGTTAAATTAAAAATACACAAATGACTAAAGAGGCGAGGATTTAGCTGGTAACATTTGTCTCACGAGATTTTGTCGCGTTAACTCGGGAAATTGATACGTAATGGAAGGAGCAAATGTTTAGCTCAGTTAAGGATTATGCATGAAAGTTTGTACCTAAACAACTTTTCACAAGGTCCATAGTCCGACCGAGTGAAAGTGTGTTGTGGCAGGACCGAAAGGTACATCTGGATAGGGTTAGAAGTTGTATCATATGTATACAACAATGTTGTGCGGTGAACACTTCGATACCGCGTTTCAGGCCCATTGTTCTGTTACGTAGCGCCATCTAGCGGCTATGTTGAAAACTTCTGTTGCGTCTTGCGTGTTCCCAGAGGGCGCCACATAACCAACCTGACGCGTAGAGGAACACCTTGCTGCACTGCGGGCACTGGTGCAGCGTGAGGGAGCGGTCCTGCGGCGGCCGGTGCAGACGCGAGTGCGTCTCTAAAGAACTGCGCTGCGTGAAGCTTTTAGGGCATTTATCGCATTGGAATGGGCGTTTTTCTGGAAATTGTAATTTATATTGATGTCAATATTCTATACTCTAATTTGTGTACTGAAGAAAGAGAGAAAATCATATTCATTAATTCGTTAGGGAATTTCATCATTTGCATCTTTGCACCTAAAGCTTTATTCGTAATGTAAGGCGAAAAACGATGCTTTAAAACGTACATAAGTATAAGTTAATAATAATAGGACGTCATAACGCTAAAAACAGATACAGATTTCTCATCTCTTTTCTGTATGGAGCTACGAATTATCTAACGAAACAAAGTCAAGACGTTGGTCAAGAGTCTAGACCTACATATTCATGCGAACAGTGAGTCATTATGGGCCTTAAGTCCATCGAACCCTAAGTACTAAGTGGTATTTACCCTGATGCACCAGCAGGTGGCGCTGCAGGACCTC
Organism: Keiferia lycopersicella; assembly: GCA_029255805.1. Lineage (NCBI taxonomy): Eukaryota > Metazoa > Arthropoda > Insecta > Lepidoptera > Gelechiidae > Keiferia > Keiferia lycopersicella. The sequence goes on from JARACZ010000007.1 coordinate 10,920,478, forward strand.
CTTCTGCGCGAACTTCTTGCCGCACGACGAGCACGCGTGCGGCATGAGCCGCTTGTGCACGTTGCGGTCGTGCCGCCGCAGCACGCCGCGGTTTGCGAATATCTTGCCGCACTCCATGCACTTGACGCCCCTCCGCCAGTTGCTAGCTTTGTGCCTGCGGAAAATTATAGTTGATTGAGGAACTTTATACATAGATAGGTTATATTCGTAATTTGTTCTATTAACATTCTTTCTTTAAAGTTATTCAAAACTTTAGGTAATTTCGTAGTCTAGGTATATTTTGCACATTTTGTCGATATCACTGTAATTGTTGTAAAATTATTGTATAGCTAAAAAAATCTTGGAAAAAAAATTCATGGAATTGGTTGGAGTGATGAAAGTATGACTTAGTTTTATTTAATGAAAACACTACTTACTTAGACAATGAGCCATTACAAAGTAGGTAGTTTACTTTTCAGGAGGTAAGTAAGAGACAGCCTAGAAAAAAATTGTTCAGTTTCGTAGCCTGCCACTGCTGACCAACCTGCACTTTCAATCATTATCAAGCTACGATTATCAAGTATGAAATAAAATAGAGGAATCGCTTACGTGCTTACGACCTCCACTTCTTCACCCACCATCCTATTTTCTATTACGCATTCCGTGCCATCAATTCCCTAGAGATAAGAGTATTTATTTCAGTATACAGTATTTATTTCAATCACTTTATACAGGGTGACCAGCATTGATAGTTCCATTTTTTTTTCTTCTAATATTTTAAAACAATCAAGTTCCAGATTGGCGACTAAAAGTGTCCAGAATCTAAGAGAGACAATTTTATTACTCACAATGAATCTAAATTTATGAATTTTCTTGACAAATTCTACAATATCCTCACCAATTCATCACTCTCCAGAACCAGTTCGAAAGTGATATTATTTCCATCTTTAGTCTCAAGTTCCAAATTCCTAATAGTTTTTGGGCCTAATTCAATCAGCCCATCTCCGTGCCTGGTTAGTATTCCTAGCTCACTAAGCATGCTGGATAAGAAATCAGATAATTCTGGATCAGAAAGGTTGTTTTCTTCAGGTATAATATTTCCTTTCAGCAGTAGTGGTAATGCTGCATGAGATTGGTTAGGTGCTTCTTGGGTATCTGGATGAACCTGTAAATTAAAAAATTTCGGGATAAGAACTGTCCTATCTGTTTATCCGAATTACCTTCTATCTGTGTATGAAATTTCATGAAAATCAGTTCAGTATATTTAGTGTCAAGGAGTAACAAACAAATATACAAACTTTCACATCTATAATACTAGTATGATGAAATTTTATTTTCCTTTAGTAAATTTACTCATAGCACTACTATTTTCATTTACCAATTTATAATTAATAGGATTAAATCATTTTTTGTCACTTTCTAAAATAAAAGAGATCTAAAATAAGTTGAGATAGGCAGCTTACAGCCATCATTTGTTTTCTCAGTCTTTTATTTACTACATACATACATACATATATCACGCTTTTATCCCTTGCGGGGTAGGCAGAGCGTTAACGGCCGTAAGAATACAGCCACTATCGCCATGTCTGACATTTTTGAGAATTGTTTTGCTAAGGTTGTTTCAGAAAACATGTGTATCACTATAGTGACAGGTTGTCAGCCTGTCGCCTAGAAATTGTAATACACCCATACTCTCGAGTTCCTTAGTCATCTCTTACGACATCCGCGGGAAGGATGTGGGGTGATGTTATTCTAAGCCGGCATCAGACGGCACTTTATTACATGCTATTGTTTTTGCATTACAAACTCACATCATCTGGCAGTGGGTTGGAATCTATGGTGCTTACTTCTGAGGCGACAATTTCAAGTTTTCCTTGATATATAGTAGGTACAGTAGGTACAGTTTCTAAATTTATTGATTTCACTTCATTCTCAGGCATCTTTGTTAATGTTACCAAAGGCTGATCCTAAAAATATTATAATTTAGTTTAGTGCAGTATTAAATGAAATTGTAAAAACCATAGTAGAATTTTTTTAACAATGCTATGCATGAGTAATGAAAATATAAGAACAACTTTTATGCCAATGTTGTCTTTTCCTTCTTAAGTAAGTAATAACTCTTTATGTAATAGAACAATAAATATACCAAAAAATTTGTAACATATATCATTTTTAAGCTTGATTATAAAAGACTTTGTCAGACTTACACCAGCCAACAAATTACTATTTAATACAATTGATCCATTTGAATTTATTGTGAACATGGCATTCTCTTTGCCTTGCTTTGCCTTCACTGCCTGGATATGTGCATTCAGTCTTAGGTATGACCGAGCACATTTTTTCCTGAACAGATAAAACTTTTCTATATCACTGTGACATTGTGCACAGATTTTGTTAGGTAAGAGCTCATCATTGGCCATCTGAAAATAATATTTTATACAATTAAAACAGCTTCATCAGTATGTTTAAGCAAGTCTCATCTCCTACATTGGTCAGTATTAATGATAACTGCACAGTAGAAAATATTTGCATGGACAGTCACTCCAAATACCTGTTGCAAGTTATTGGGTAGACAAAGTCCTATTAGTCCATAAGTGACGCAAAGAATAAGAACAAGTACAAAAATACAGTTTTCACGAATTAGAGAACATTTTGTGTTTTAGGTAAATTACCTCTAAGCCCAAACAGACGAAAATACGAAGAGCTAGGGCAGATGATATCCTTGTTTCTTTGTCTGAATATATTGGTACAAATTCATCAGGCTTTTCAAGGCACAACCTGCATATCTCCGAAACGTTATTAAGTTCCGTTTGTTCAATTCGTTTCCGTGAATAAGTACGCATGTTTGTAATTCCAATACAAAAATCATCGGCTTATAATTTGTGGATCAGAGGATCCAGGTTTATTCACTTCACTTATATATGTAACATTATCCACTATGAAATCATTTTATAACATGTTGAGTATTATTTCAGCAACGAATTACAGTAGCTCACTGCAGTAAGTAGCTCGAATTTACATGGAATATTTAAATAAATTCAATCAAACATACGGCTAAACTGGTAGGTAGGATGAAGGATTTGATGAGTCTGACAGCTGCAGTATTGCCAGGACACTATAGGGCAGAAGCCCATTTTTTTATTACGTAGCCTGTTCGATGTCTCACTGCAGGGCATATCATTAGATAAAAAATTAATAACTAAAAAATACAACTCATTTCACATCGAGATGAGCATCAAAACAAAATTATTGTCAGATCAGACGACGCAAAGGATATGAGCTTGCTGTGTGTAGTGTAACGTAGTAACGTGCACTGACTCTATATTATCATGTGCTATGCATGCACACACATTTCACTTACATGAGTGTTAGTTTATAATATAAGTATTTGTTAGTAATTCAATAGAATTATCTGGTAACATTGTTTTTTTGTTTGTGGATGTTTAAAAAAAACAAGCTTGTCTGTGATTACTTGCCGGCCGACATGACCGTGTATTTTATGTAAACCGTAGATCGCCTAAAATGGAATAAATACGAGTGCTGTTAAGTTAAACCTGGTTGTTTCCATTAGAAAGTCCTAACAGTATTCTATATGAAAAAATAACCCAGCAATAGCAAAAGTCAAGGAATAAAATTAAAACCATACTCTGTTTTTTATTGAGATAGAGAGTAAATTAACATTTTGGGTTGCCATTTTGCCATGATTTGGTGATGTGTAGGTAGGTACTGGTTTCTAGAGAAAATTGAATCCACTTAAGTTTTTTATTGAGAGAGGCTAAATTGTCATTACTCGGCAGCCAGTTTTTTATGAATCTTAAAAAGTTATTATTAAAATTGGAATTTTCAAATCTGATTCTTTTAATTTCAATCAGATAGCACTCGCGCGAGTGATAATGTAAAAGCTTAGCAGTGACTTTCCACAGATCGGGGTACTTGACAAATGATTGACACGTCACTACTTAACGTTTGCAAAAAATGGGCAACCTAAAATGACAATCCCCAAAAACAAGTGTATATTTTGTACATAAATCCAAAATTTGCAAAAGTGCTGTAATTGCTCCTTTTTTACGATCTGGCAATTTTGTTCAGCTTTCTTTTTTTCCCACTTTGTGTTGTGATAAGGTAGGTAAGGTCTAGGTAGGACTATACCGCTTCTTTATATATTTTTCCACTTTTATTTCAATTTCTTTATAAAAATTGCTCTAGGTTAAAACGTTCTTGATTAACAAAAAAATATATTAAATCAGCATGGTTTCGATCACTAATTGAGCAGCAAAGAGTAAAACAAATAGCACTGAAGAGTTGAAATGGTGACGAAGCGGCTTGAGCACCAGCCACAGCCTTAAGACAAAGACTTCGCAAACTAAAAAAATAAATAAAGTCAATGTCATTCTTTTACGTGTGTTTATCGTACTCGACCACACGTGTATTATCAAATTATAAAAGAAAATCAGTACAAGAAACGGTATAAAGGGGTAAAATATCCCGTTAAAATGGAGTATATATCACCAGAAAGCATTAACACTCCAAATGGGACTCGTGTGTAAGTTAAAATGAGGTTATAAGTTCTTCGTGCTATTGGAGTATGGTTTTTCGCAAACATGTAATTGTAATAATTTGTCGATTTCTACAGTTTGTGCTGCCAATGTGCAATCCCTATAGAAGCCAACCCTTCGAACATGTGCGTGGCTTGCCTGAGAGGTCAAGTGGACATCAGCGAAGGCATCCCAAAACAAGCTACTCTGTTCTTCTGTAGAGGATGTGAGAGGTAACTTTTTGTTTGTATTGTATCGTGTATTTTTAGTTAGTGTAGTCTAGGATGAGATCAATTACGAAAAATATACTCTGACCTTAATTTCAAGCATCAATTTACACTGTGCACCAAGAAACTATTTCTTAAACTAAAAAATAAATTACTACACAAGTTAAGGGAAGGACTGTACAATATTAGCCCACGAATTAAGTGTTTTTGATTGACATATGAATTGATTTCAGGTATCTCCAGCCCCCATCAGAATGGTTGGTGTGTGCTCTGGAGTCCCGAGAACTCCTGGCGCTCTGCTTGAAGCGACTCAAAGGATTGAACAGAGTGAAATTGATTGACGCTGGCTTCGCTTGGACTGAGCCTCATTCTAAAAGGATAAAGGTTAGTGTTCCTGAATATAATGTAGTGTGGGACAGTGTTGATTTTTTAAATAATATTGTGTAACTGTAACGCAATATTTTTTGCCACGATCTGCAAAGGTCACAGTGGCTGTTGGTCTTCACAGGGCCAACCTCTGGTCTATCAAGTAATAATATCCTTTAAATTAAAATTAGAACAAACAAAATAAATTAACATCTGCAAATTTCAGTATATCCTCATGTGAGAGTCCTGATAACACATTAAACGAAGGCAATCTAGCTAGTAACTGATGATTACAACTCAAATACATACACAAATCACCCTGTTACAGGAAACCCAAAATGTATTACTATATGATTTTTCCTTTTTTTTAGGTAAAACTTACAATACAAGGTGAAGTGATGGGAGGAGCGGTGCTGCAACAGACCTTCATTGTAGAGTTCAACATCCAGCATCAGATGTGTGACGCTTGCCATCGCTCAGAGGCGCAGGACTACTGGCGTGCCTTGGTGCAGGTGCGGCAGAGAGCTAACAATAGGAAGACTTTCTACTACCTCGAGCAGCTCATCTTGAAGCACAAAGCGCATGAAAACACACTCGGAATTAAACCTAAACATGGTAGGTAAATAAATTGTGAAGTAGTTACATCAAAATTATTACCTACCTGTGAGCAAAGCATTAGTGAAAAATATCGAACATCCAAAAGACACTCAAATCCAACAAAGTGAAAAATGTCTGACCCTACCTGAACTTAACTGACACTATTAGAAGAATTACTTTCATAACTAATTTGGCAAAATAATACTCCAAGTACATATGTAAATAATCTTATCCAATTCTTTATAAAATGTAGTTGCACACAGCAGTTTATTAGAAGTGATAATTTAATTCTATTTACATTTCAGATGGGCTAGACTTCTTCTATGTATCTGAAAGCCATGCCAGAAAAATGGTGGACTTCATGCAATCTGTACTACCAGTAAAATGCTCGCATTCCAAGAAGCTGATTTCACATGACATCCACAGCAACGTCTACAATTACAAGTTTACCTTTAGTGTGGAGATTGTGCCGCTATCTAAAGACAGTCTGGTGTGTCTGCCCAAGAAACTGACCCAGCAGATGGGTGGCATTTCACCAATTTGCTTGGTGCAGGGTGTTACAAGCACTGTGCATTTGATTGATGCTAACTCAGGACAAGGTATGCAAATACCATATTTTTAAACACTTTAATAAGTAATATAATAATTTTAATAAAACTTTCAATGAGGTAGGAAACTAAGGAACTAATGGCGCCACTCTCGACTGTGTTTCTTTCTGTGATTAGGCAAAAATATGTCAATGTCAAGTTACTTCTTATTGGGGTCTGTTCAGTTAACTTCTTATTGGTGCATTTAGGCACTGTCGCGCCTGCTGACATCTGCAATAAGCTTTGGGTTTTCCTCCCCATTACGGCATCAAAACACAAATTCTAAATTCGCCACTGGTTCTAAAAATGTATGTCATTATTTTGTAAACATTCTCTATTAACTTGGATATGTTTTAAAATTGGGTATCTTAATTAAGTACGTACCTAATATTATGTCTCCTTGTTTTCCAGTGTGTGATTTGTCATCTACAGTGTACTGGAGGAATCCATTTACACCAATCTGCAATCCAAAACAACTGGTGGAATTTATTGTCATGGATATTGATATTTTGAAGGAACATGTAAGTAATATGTAAACTTGCATTTTTATTCGCGTCATATAATGGTCCACTAATTTGGTAAATCTATTCTTACCTTTACTTTCGTATTGTAGCAGCGCCTACTTCAAATTACCAGGGTTCATCGGGTTGTAAGGCAACTCAGTGTCTCACACAAAAAGAGAAAGACTACATCACAAAGCATCACATAGTTCTGCTCATCCAATATGCTTAAAAACTCACCATTCTTGTAATTTCTTAGTCTAACACCTGAGGCTTTTAGAGCGTAATAATGGGATATTACGTCACCAATACTAGGCATGATGGATGGCAGTGGCACGTCAAAACACCCTACTTTTATATTATTTCTGTGTTTAACAATTCAAAATCTGAATATTTCGAAAAACTATAAATAGAGTCTAGTATTTTTTAACAATAGGCATACAACTTTTGAATTTTACTAATGACCCAGTCTTCTAGCGAATGTTAAACGTTTCTTTTTCCCTTACTACAGGAGAAGAAAACATTCCCCGGTCAAGGCATGGTATCCAACAAACACGTGGTAGCGGACGTGTGGGTGGTGAAGGCGAGTGAACTAGGACTCGATGTGAGCCCCGTGCACGCCAGGACTCACCTCGGTCACATACTGAAGCCCGGCGATACTGTACTGGGGTAAGCAAGCTCTAGAGTGGATACAAGGCATGGTGTCCAACAAGCACGTGGTAGCGGACGTGTGGGTGGTAAAGGCGAGTGAGCTCGGACTGGACGTGAGCCCCGTACACGTCAGGACTCACCTCGGTCACATACTGAAGCCCGGCGATACTGTACTGGGGTAAGCAAGCTCTAGAGTGGATACAAGGCATGGTATCCAACAAGCACGTGGTAGCGGACGTGTGGGTGGTAAAGGCGAGTGAGCTCGCACTGGACGTGAGCCCCGTACACGTCAGGACTCACCTCGGTCACATACTGAAGCCCGGCGATAATGTACTGGGGTAAGCAAGCTCTAGAGTGGATACAAGCGCGTGAGCCCCGTACACGCCAGGACTCACCTCGGTCACATACTGAAGCCCGGCGATACAGTACTGGGATAAGCAAGCTCTAGAGTGGATACAAGCGCGTGAGCCCCGTACACGCCAGGACTCACCTCGGTCACATACCGAAGCCCGGCGATAATGTACTGGGGTAAGCAAGCTCTAGAGTGGATACAAGCGCGTGAGCCCCGTACACGCCAGGACTCACCTCGGTCACATACTGAAGCCCGGCGATAATGTACTGGGGTAAGCAAGCTCTAGAGTGGATACAAGCGCGTGAGCCCCGTACACGCCAGGACTCACCTCGGTCACATACTGAAGCCCGGCGATACAGTACTGGGATAAGCAAGCTCTAGAGTGGATACAAGCGCGTGAGCCCCGTACACGCCAGGACTCACCTCGGTCACATACCGAAGCCTGGAGATACCGTACTGGGGTAAGCAAGCTCTAGAGTGGATACAAGGTATGGTGTCCAACAGTGGTAGCAGATGTGTGGGTGGTGAAGGCGAGCGAACTAGGACTCGACGTGAGCCCCGTACACGCCAGGACTCACCTCGGTCACTTATTGAAGCTCGGCGACACTGTACTGGGGTAAGCAAAACGCAAAAGCTAAAGTCTGTTTTTTATTTAAATTTGAGAGAGAGTGAAGTAAATCCCACCAAAAACATAAATGTGAAAGTTAATAGCCAAATAGCCAAGTTTAATACGTATATCCGTCGACAAAACAATTGATATATAACTGGGTGCCAAGTTCGGAAAACAATCCTAAATTTTATTTATTCGTAACATCGTTTAACATTATTTGGTAAAATAATGCAAACATCCTAAAAACTACAGAATCTTAAAGTATGTCTTGGTTACTAACGAATTTCGATATTGACGTACAATTTCCTCCCACAGCTACAACCTAATGGACTCCAACGCGAACGACTCAAACCTGGACAAACTGGACCGCAGCGTGATACCGGACGTGTTCCTCGTGAAGAAGCACTACGGGGAGCGGTCGGCGAGGCGCCGCGCGAGGAACTGGAAGCTGAAACACATGGCTGAAGAGCTGCATGAGGGGCTCAGCTCTACTAACGAGTAAGTATTACTGCAGCGACCTCTGGTGGCTACAACACAGAGCTTACTCAAGTGGTTCGCAAGCTAGCAAGACGCAACAGGAGTTCTTAACGCATCCGAGAGATGGCGCCACGTGACAGAACAATGGGCCTGAAACGCGGTAATGAAGTGTTCACCGCGCAACGCAAATACTTCTTCCAATCCGATCCAGGTGGACCCGTCGGTCCCCTAGCCACAACACACGTCCAGGCGGGTAGCTACCCTTTTCCCGACACCACTTGGATTCCCTCCTGTCACTCGCCATAATGTAATGGCGAACGATGTGGAGACCTGGACAAACTGGACCGCAGCGTGATACCGGACGTGTTCCTCGTGAAGAAGCACTATGGGGAGCGGTCGGCGAGGCGCCGCGCGAGGAACTGGAAGCTGAAACACATGGCTGAGGAGCTGCATGAGGGGCTCAGCTCTACTAACGAGTAAGCATTATTGTAGCGACCTCTAGTGGCTACAACACAAAGCTTACTCAAGTGGTTCACAGCATGTCCGAGAGATGGCGCCACGTGACGGAACAATGGGCCTGAAACGCGGTAATGAAGTGTTCACCGCACAACGCATATATACAACTTCGAAACGGATCCGGATTGACCCGTCGGTCCCCTAGCCTAAACACGCGGCCAGGTAGTTAGCTACCCTTTTCCCGACACCACCTGGATTCCAAGGACTCAAACCTGGACAAACTGGACCGCAGCGTGATACTAGACGTGTTCCTCGTGAAGAAGCACTACGGGGAGCGGTCGGCGAGGCGCCGCGCGAGGAACTGGAAGCTGAAACACATGGCTGAAGAGCTGCATGAGGGGCTCAGCTCTACTAACGAGTGAGTATATTATGGACAATTCATAATTCATACAGCGCCATCTAGCCCCAAACTAAGCAACGCTTGTACTATGGGAACTAGTTAGCTAACACATCACCCAGACTCGACACAAATATTTGTAAATTGACTTTATATGTGGGGGGGGATGGTGGAGATTGAACCTAGGACATTACGACAACTAACACACGGACCTAATCTGACGACGGATCTGATGTCTTGCCAGAAAGTATTCGTCTTTAGTGTGCCGTCTAGTAATAGCGACTGAATGGCGAAAACGGGAGATAATGCCTTATGGCTTCGGCAGTGATCTTTTATAACAAGGACGCACAGACTTATTGGGACTGCAGGCCGCTCGCGCTTATTACGAACTGATGGCGGGCCACTACAACTCTTAATAAGAAACACAAAATCAACTAGTAGACTGCGTTCTTGCATATTAAACAAACGTCTATATAGTGAGACAAAACGAAAAAATATTTTTTATATCTCCTGTAAGTTCATCTTACAAGCGAGGTTTTGAAACGAAGCCGCTCGCTCCGCTTGGGCGTTAAAAAACCTCGTTGCTTTGCTATTGATAGGTTACATACCTAGGTACGTAATCTACTATGACCTTTCTTGAAACTGGCGTTTCTCTTCTGTAACATGACGATATGTTCTACATGTCGCAAGCATAAACTCCGCGGACCGCATGCGGTCTGTGCATCGCTGTGCTTATAAGCTCATTTGTACCATCTACTAGCTCTCTGTGTGATCGTCGGCATATTATTGTCGATTATTTAGATTCCATGTGTTCCATTAAGGGTGCAGAAATGTGAATTTAGCGGCTGTTCGAGTAAGAGTGACTAGCGAATCTAGCGGCCATAAAAAATCTGCGCAAGATTAACTTTGATCTCTCTTCCAGGGACTACAACGACTTCTTAGACGACCTAGAAGAGGACCCCACATTCCGTCAGAACATCAATATCTTCCGCGACCCCAGCAAGCAGGTGCCGGTGTCTGTGGACGACATCGACCCCTCGCTGCCGAGGATTACGCTGGCTGAGATGCTGGATGACCTGGTCATAGAAGACGTCGATATGACCGAAGTGTGATACAAGAATAACCGTTTATGTATCAGATTATTATTTTATTTAATAAAGTTGCAGTTTACTTCAAAAGAGTTTAGTTTCTTGCGTCGCTGAATTATACCTTTATCCTTAATTTATTATTATCTATGAAACTTTAATCCGTAAGAATTATAAAAATGTTACCACACGTTCATTGCAATATAAACAACTGATTAGGTGATTTTAATTTATGTTATGAATTTAGATAAAAATTAACAAATTGGCTTAGGTGTATAATCGGCTACAAAATTTTCTATGTCACTTGGAACAATACCTAAATACGTCCAGATTTTCACACAGGAGATAATATATGTCACTTTCTCGTTTTAGATATCATCATTGTAATAAAATAACGGCTATGTATTTTAAGGGGTGAAACAGTCTATGAAAGTGAATTTAACTGCCCTAGAAACATGAATCGAAATAAGTATAATATAAGTAAATTGCAATTAATTTATATTTGCAAGTAAATTGTTGATACCATAATACACACTCCGCCGCCGCCGACTTTTATAGATAAGTACGTGCATATTACCATTTTCTATGGAAGTTCATATTTCGATCCTTTGTTCCTTGGAGAAAGTTTTTCAGTTTCATACGCACACCTTCGAAATATTGCCTAATTTTTGAATAAGTAGGTTAGGCTACCTTATTAATACCTACTTAAAAGAAGAGATCTTTAGATCTTAGATTTATCCTGAGGAGTGTACAATTGTAATCATAAGATTACCGTCGTGATCGGAGCGTGTTTTGAATTTGTGGCGAACCTACTTACTCGCCACTATTACTACTTGGACCAGCCCCTAATGCAACTTGGACCAGCCCCTTACATTTTGGTACTTGTGGAGTTACCCGCTCCGCTTATGCACCTTGTACCATACGCATAACGGGCGATCTAATACTTCGGCTGCGCCCGCTCGCTCTCGGGCCTCGTCGTGAATCTACGCTGCTATGACGCGCTACCGGGCATCCGCCCGCACCGCTTAGGCACCCCGCCGTCGCCTATGGTCGCCGACGCAGCTACGATCAACACCGAACCATTCGGACTCCTGACTCGCTACCGAACTACTGTGCGCGCTTTTGCCTTTGTGTCGAGTCACGAATCTTAAACCTAAAATTGTAATTGCTTTGCTTTCCACTAATATACGCTTATACTGAGCTTAAATAATATTATTCATTTCGATTCGCTGAATTCTCTTCACCTATCACCTTCACTCTTCATCGCTAGACGCCCGACTAAGTGCCTACCTAGATTCAGAGCCTACTTAATGTGCGGCTAAGGTGATCCCAGCTACCTAGCCCACATATTGGTGACACCCGGAAGAAGCATTTTGCTGGATTGGACATCGCTGGAGAATTTGCAACGGAAATTTTTGCAAGTCATTTTGAACAAAGGATTTTTGGTCGGTGGTCCAAGTGACAAAATGTGAGTGGTGAGCGATTTTGATTTTTATAATGGCTACTGAAGGTGGACCAATTGGTGGACCCACTGGTGGACCCACAGGTGGTGGTACAGATGAACCAGTACAGCCTAAGGAAGAAGTATGTAGAGTTGGTGTACGTATTCCTCCATTCTGGCCAGAGGATCCCGAACTGTGGTTTTGTCAGATTGAAGCCCAGTTTGCTTTATCAAATATAAAGGCTGACGATACCAAATTCTATTTCGCTACTGCTAATTTGGATTCACAGTACGTCAAAGAAGTTCGTGACATAATTTGCAAACCACCAGAGACGGGCAAATACGACAAGTTCAAGTCTGAACTTATTAAACGCTTGACTGCGTCTAAGGAGAAGCGCGTAAAGCAACTTTTAATGCACGAAGAACTAGGTGATCGCAAGCCTTCCCAATTTTTGCGCTATTTACAGAATTTAGCTGGCGAAGGCGTCCCTGATGATTTTCTTCTCACCATCTGGACTAGTCGCCTGCCGAACAATGTGCAGACGGCTCTCGCTACGCAGATTGGTGCATCGAATGAAAAGCTCAGCGAGTTAGCAGACGTCGTCTATGATCTGGCACCTTCTACTCCTCAAGTCGCCTCTGCTTCATTGGCCAATTCTGACATGGCAAGGCAGATCAGCGAACTTACCAGGCAGGTATCTTTACTTACCCAACAAGTTGGCAAAAGGGATTCTCGCTCGCACTCTAGGCCGAGAAGAGGCCTTAACCGCTCACGCTCGCATAGTCGCTCTGGATCTAGACCAAGAGGGCACAGGCAACCGCCTCAAGGTCACCCACACTGCTTCTACCACTTCAACTTTGGTAAGGATGCCACCAAATGTAAGAAGCGTTGCACCTTCAAGTCGGAAAACTCCCAGGGCGGTCACTAGTAGCGGCCATCGACTGCCCTTCAAAACCAGGCCGTCTATTTATTACTGACCGGGTTACTAAAATGCAGTTCCTCGTGGACACTGGTTCAGACCTGTGTGTTTACCCTCGGTCAGCTGTCAAGACGCCCTGCACTCGTTCGAAGTACTTCCTCATCGCTGCCAACGACTCCGTCATCCATACTTATGGACCTGTGACACTTCACTTGAACTTTGGTCTTCGAAGAGACTTCGCGTGGAAATTCACCGTGGCCGATGTCGCTAAACCCATCATCGGTGTGGACTTCTTGTTCCATTACAACCTTCTTGTGGATTGTAGGAACCAGCGCATCATCGACAACATCACTTTGTTGACAACACCAGCTACTTCCTTTGGCATCTCGCCGGACTTCGCTTCCGTCAAAGCTGTTACTGGTGATACCGAGTTCCACGAGCTTCTGCGCGAGTTTCCAGAGATCACGAGACCTGCTGGTACGTTATCTACACCTAAGCACAGTACTCAGCACTTCATAAGGACTACCTCTGGACCTCCAGTCTCCTGCAAACCCCGTCGTTTGGACCCGATACGAATGCAAGCTGCTAAGAAGGAGTTTGAAGACATGCTTGCCAGTGGAGTTGCCAGGCGTTCTGAAAGCGCGTGGTCTTCTGCTCTGCACATGGTGAGGAAGAAGGACGATGGATGGAGACCATGTGGCGATTACCGTGCACTCAACGCGAGAACCATTCCAGACCGGTATCCTATCCGCCACATCCACGATTTCTCTCATCAGCTCTCCGGATGCTCTGTCTTTTCAACTATAGACTTAGTGAAAGCCTATAACCAGATCGCGGTGAATCCTGATGACATTCCCAAGACTGCCATAACTACACCCTTCGGATTGTACGAGTTTCCCTTCATGACCTTTGGCCTCAGGAATGCTGCACAGACCTTCCAAAGGTTCATTGATGAGGTACTGCTAGGTCTCGACTTTTGTTATGGCTACATTGACGACATCCTGGTTTTCTCATCGTCTGTGGAGGAACACGTGGAGCACCTTCGTCAACTTTTCTACCGTCTGAAGGACTACGGCATTTTGGTGAACACAGCCAAATGTAATTTGGGTCAGTCAAAGGTAACTTTCCTTGGCTACGAGGTGTCTGCTGCTGGCACGAAGCCCATGTCCACTAAAGTCCAGGCTATCCAAGAGTACACAGTACCCAAGACAGTGAGGGAGCTCCGTCGTTTTCTGGGTATGATTAACTTCTACCGTCGCTTCGTACCCAACGCTGCCCAGCTACAGGCTCCACTGAATGCCATTCTTGCAGGACCCAAGGTGAAAGGCTCACATCCTGTGAACATGACTCCGGAGTTGCTCCAGGCTTTCGAGGAATGCAAGACTTCGCTTTCTCAAGCAACCATGCTATCACACCCGGATGCGCTAGTACAAACCGGACTACAGTACAGACAGGGGACTGTCTGTGCTGTAGTCGGGTTGGAACATTAAATTATGCTACAAAGGCGACTACAACACAGACATCATCGATGCCAAGTTAACGATTGTAATTGTTATTAAACGATTACCTAATGATGTTTTAATGATAAATTAAAGTTTAATGATATTATAATTATGAATAACCAATCATAATGAACAGTTAATGAAATGATTAATGATAATTTTAATGATTAATCACACTTAAGTGATTAATGAAATTTTAATGAGAAATGATGTTTTTAATGATTAATGAAATTTTAATTATAAATTCAAAAGCCACTCAAGCTCAAACATAGGTTTGTTAGGTAAAACCTATCCTAACCTGGCGTCGTCGCCAGGTTAGGTTAGGTTAGGTTAGAACTGCGTCCACAACGCACGAGCCGAGCGAGCGGAGCGAGCGTGCCCCGGCAGGGGCCGGCGATGTGCCAGAACCGACACAGGGCATTTCAAAACTAATGTAATTGCGAAGAGGCTGGTATGAGTGCTCTGTGTTGTAGTCGGGTTTGTACGTCCGAACTCTGTACCAACCAGACTACAACACAGAGTATGGATGTCTGTGTTGTAGTCGGGTTTGTATTTACGCAGAGTTCGGACGTACAAACCGGACTACAACACAGAGCACTCATACCAGCCTTTTCGCAATTACATTAGTTTTGAAATGCCCTGTGTCGGTTCTGGCACATCGCCGGCCCCTACCGGGGCACGCTCGCTCCGCTCGCTCGGCTCGTGCGTTGTGGACGCAGTTCTAACCTAACCTAACCTAACCTGGCGTTGACGCCAGGTTAGGATAGGTTGTACCTAACAAACCTATGTTTGAGCTTGAGTGGCTTTTGTATTTATCATTAAAATTTCATTAATCATTAAAAATATCATTTATCATTAAAATACCGCTAATCATTAAAGTGTGATTAATCATTAAATTATCATTAATCATTTCATTAATTATTCATTATGATTGGTTACTCATCATTAAAATATCATTAAACTATAATTTATCATTAAAACATTTCATTAGGTAATCGTTAAAATAATAACAATCACAATCGTTAACTTGGCATTTATCATTGATGATGTCTGTGTTGTAGTCGCCTTTGTAGCATAATTTAATGTTCCAACCCGACTACAGCACAGACAGTCCCCTGTCTATGCTGTAGTCTGGTTTGTACTAACGCCACCCGGATCCATCAGCAGAGCTTGCTATCGTCACTGATGCATCTGACGTAGCCATTGGAGCAGTATTGCAGCAGAAAAAGGATAATCATTGGCAACCGTTGGCTTTCTTCTCACACAAGCTGAACAACGCGCAGAAAAAGTATAGTCCCTATGACCGTGAGTTACTCGCCGTGTACGAAGCCATCAAGTATTTCAGGCACATGGTTGAAGCTAAAGCGTTTACGGTGTTCACAGACCACAAGCCTCTGACGTTCGCATTTACTCAGAATAGGGATAAGAGCTCTCCAAGGCAGTTTAGGTATCTGGATTTTATCTCCCAGTTTACTACAAATCTGAGGTACATACCCGGCGCAGACAACGTTGTCGCTGACGCCCTTTCTCGCGTAGAAGAGGTCAGTTCTGCTATTAACTTTGAAGAGCTTGCACGTACTCAGGCAAATGATCCGGAGCTGCAAGATCTTCTCCGCAACGGGACTGCTCTTAAACTTGCGAAGGTTACTCCTAGCTGCAGCCCAGTCTCCATCTACTGCGACATCTCTGTAGAGCCACCTCGTCCGTACGTCACTCCAAATCTGCGTAAGCCAGTCTTTGATTCTCTGCACAATCTACATCATCCTGGGACTACAGCTACAGTGCGACTGGTAACACACAGATTTGTCTGGCCAGGGATTCGTAAGGACTGTAGAGAGTGGACAAGGCAGTGCTTGCAATGCCAAAAATGCAAGGTTATCCGCCATACAATTTCCCCCCTTTCCACATTCCTTACTCCTTCCTCGAGGTTCTCTCACATACACCTCGACATTGTAGGGCCCCTAACTCTGTCTTCAAATTACAGATATTGTCTCACCGTCATCTATCGATTCACACGATGGCCTGAGGCAATACCTCTCACGGAGATCACCGCTGAAGCCTGTGCAGCTGCTCTTGTATCTGGTTGGATAGCCAGGTTCGGTTGTCCCGCCAGGATCACTACAGACCGTGGTCGGCAGTTTGAGAGCCATCTCTTCAAAGCTCTCACTTCTCTGGTCGGTGCGCGCCACTTCCGCACCACCGCCTACCACCCAGCTGCGAACGGGATCGTCGAGCGCATGCATCGGCAGCTGAAGGCAGCCATCATGTGCCACTCTTCTACTCCGTGGACTGAAGCTCTTCCTCTAGTCCTCATGGGTATGCGAAGTTCCTGGAAAGATGACGTCCAAGCTTCGCCAGCGGAGCTCGTGTATGGCGAGCCTCTCCAGTTACCAGGCCAGTTCCTGTCGCCCAAAGATGACTACACTGTGGGTGACGTCACAGAGTACGCTACTCGACTACGAGCGCACATGGCCAAGTTGACCCCGAGACCTACTTCGTGGCACTCTAACTCGCCGTTCTACATTCCTCGGGACCTGCATTCGACTTCCCATGTTTTCCTGCGCCATGGACATGTTCGAGCCTCACTAGAGCCACCCTATGCCGGACCGTTCAAGGTCATTGAGAGGCAGCCGAAGTTTTTCACAATTGACGTTCGTGGCAAACCGGTTAACGTCACCGTCGATCGACTGAAACCAGCCTACATGTCAAGAGAAGTCGTCGTCCCAGAGCAGCCCGTGGCACCCATTCAACCGCAGCCAAGCACCAACATCACTACCACAAGAAGCGGGAGAGTGGTCAAAATACCGGACTTTTATCGACCGTAGTCACGGTCTGGCCGGGGAGTGATGTGGCGAACCTACTTACTCGCCACTATTACTACTTGGACCAGCCCCTAATGCAACTTGGACCAGCCCCTTACATTTTGGTACTTGTGGAGTTACCCGCTCCGCTTATGCACCTTGTACCATACGCATAACGGGCGATCTAATACTTCGGCTGCGCCCGCTCGCTCTCGGGCCTCGTCGTGAATCTACGCTGCTATGACGCGCTACCGGGCATCCGCCCGCACCGCTTAGGCACCCCGCCGTCGCCTATGGTCGCCGACGCAGCTACGATCAACACCGAACCATTCGGACTCCTGACTCGCTACCGAACTACTGTGCGCGCTTTTGCCTTTGTGTCGAGTCACGAATCTTAAACCTAAAATTGTAATTGCTTTGCTTTCCACTAATATACGCTTATACTGAGCTTAAATAATATTATTCATTTCGATTCGCTGAATTCTCTTCACCTATCACCTTCACTCTTCATCGCTAGACGCCGCCCGACTAAGTGCCTACCTAGATTCAGAGCCTACTTAATGTGCGGCTAAGGTGATCCCAGCTACCTAGCCCACAAATTCAGTAGCCGCTAGTATCATCAACACTAGTGGAATACTTAGGATAGTCGCTGAATACCTGAGCGACTTTCTACTCTTTTAGTTTCACTTATATCCTTGTTTCTGCAGTATAGACGCAGTGTGTGAACTTGTGCATACGTATGGCGGTATTTTATCCCTTCAAGGAACGATGTATTAACGCCCGCATATAAGATAGGATTATTTGAAAAATTCTAAGCACTCGAGATAAAAAGCGGACGAGCAACCGTTTATCTATCATTGCCAAACCCAAGCCGATATCATGAAGGTGTTAATATTTGTGTTTTTAATATTTAATTCGTGTTTTGCAACACGGCTTATATCTACAGGTAAGTTTATCTACCTATTTATATATTTTATGTACTTAGGGCCTTCAGTAAAAAAACCGGGTTCATTGGGTCGTTGGACGACTCGGTCTCCCATACGAAAAGAGAGAGAGAGTAAAAAACAGAGGAAAACTTCGAGACGAGCATCAAGAGATTTTCAGGCTCTGTGGCAGAACAGTGGGGTGGGACGGTTTAACCGTAACGTAACGGTATAACCACTCGAGTTCGATTCCCGGCTGATGCTTGATATTATTTCAATTTCTTATTCATTTACAGAGGAAAGTTCAATAGAAATTTTATTATGATTTCTATTGACCTACCTATTGCTGATTACGTCGCTATTCTTCATATGGTTTCAGGGGAAATCGAGGCTCTGTTCAAGAGGGTTTTCAACAATGAGTTGACTGACGAAGACACCAAAACCTTGTACGATGTGGCTGAAATACTGCACAGACCGGAATACGTCTCTATTAGGGGAGCACCGCAAGTTTCTTCAGGGACAAGATTGGTTAGTCAGTTATACCTACAGCTTTTACGGACTGCAAAACTGACGGTGGGGTCGATTCTGACTTCTGCATTCCTTGCTAATGTTAAGAGAAACGCAACGCAAGATCTGGGCCCCAAGTCTACTAGAATAGAAACCATCGAAACCAAACTCAACTCTGTCATTCCATTGCCCCTGTGATTTTCTATTCTTCAAACTGTTGGCAGACTACGAAAGGACCGAAATCATTGAAGTGTGAGCACAGTGAGATCCAATCGACATCCAACTGAAATGATTTTCATTTAGCACACTTAGGGCCCTGAAACTTTTGAATGTAGATAGCACACAAAATAATCTTCGCCACTATATTGGTAACCGAACGGAGTCTCCGTAGTATTTAATATTTATTAATTGTCCGTCTTTTTCAGACCCTCGACTGCATCTTATGCCGTAGCGCAATCGGAGCATTATTTGAAGTCATACAGAACGGCCAAGAGGATGCGCAAGCGGTGGACAGTATCGACTTCTTGTGCGTCATCCTCGGTATCCAGAGCCCCGAAGTGTGTCGCGGGGCTATCGAGTTGAATCTGGTAATAATCCCTACTTTATCCCTCAACAGTAACGATTGATGTGGAGTAGTGCGACTGCCTGCGACACTAAGGTTCCGGGTTCAACTCACACAGTTGATTTTTGTTATGATTATTTATCATCACTTTCTAGACTGGTTCGGAGTTTCGGACATTGCAGGCTGAAGCGCCTGATTGTCCGAAAGGAAGATGGTTCCGTGTTTCGGGGGGCACGTTAAGACGGAGATCCCGGTTACTGCCTATGAAAACTAAGACGATTGTCATTTATTATTTATTTATTTATTTAATCATTAACAATTTTTACATTGTGTTCGATATTATACACTACTCTGACTTAATTATAATTAAATATTACATGACAATATTACATGATTGCATAAAAACATAACAACTCTACATCTGACATAAAAAATTATTATCATACAATTTATAATGTCTTATAAGGAATGATATTAATAAAGTAAAAAAATACATTTAAAAAATACAATTCTTAGCATAAAATTAACAATCTATACATATAATAAAGCTCAAGAGGACCGAAAGTCTGTACATACAAGATATCCAAAAAAAAATTGTTTCGTGATACTTAATATTGATAACAAAACACGTTTCTGCAATTTTTTTAATTTTTGTCTGTTTGGATGTTTAGATGTTTAGATGTTTGTGTGTTTGTTTGTGGATATGCGGAAGCATCACGCGAAAACGACCGAGCGGATTTTGATGCAATTTGTACCAAAATGTCAAGTAAATCACCGACCAGGTTATAGGCTAAAAAAAAACATACCCCTAAAAGGGGGGTTGGCTGCTACGCATAAAATAAGTTTGTAGATCACGTAAATTTCATAGTGCCGCGTAGTAAAAAGATGTGTATGGGCTTATTGGACCCGAGATTGATTTCAAATTTCGAACTGGCCAGCACGAACTGTGTCACTTTGAATAAGCGCGCGGAAAGAAAAATAACAAGAGGCCGTTTATTATTTTTAGTCTATATTTTTATAACCTCAATAAATGAGAAAAGTAAAATCTACGAATATGTCTACGACTACAAAAATATCTCTTTAATATTGGAATAATTTTAACTTTTAATAATTCAATATTTTTTACACTCGAAAACAAAAGTTCCGTGGTACAATACGTGTAAGTTGCGTACCAGACGATACAATCCTTATTTATGGATCGTTTTCTTGGTGCGTAATCTACTATTTACCGCGGGAAAATTGCAATAGCTACAAAGCAAAAGTTTGTGTGAAGGGATACCTATCATATAGGGATAGGATAGGATTTGTAGTGGGATTACTTGGTTTTTAATAAGCTTATGTTTTATTTATTCACACTCATGAACTCGGTCTTTATTCATCCATCACAATGTTAAGAAATGTGGCATCAGTCTACTTCACGGAATTGATACCTTTGGAAGTAAACGCACGATTAAAAAAAAAATGCTAAAATGAACTGGAAAGCGAGGATTTGGAACAGGGAGTGACTAATCTGTAACCTGATTCAGCAAATTCAACCTACAGGAATCCAAAAGACCAAACATATATAAAAGAATCACCGTTTTCTTACTCTTTTTTGCATGTGGAAATTGTAAATTTAGGATTTAGCAGTTTTTTTAAATTACATATAAAGTGTAAAAAAATTAGCTGCAAATATTTTGAGGGGTGAATCAGCCCATGAATCTGAACAACTTTCCCCAAGGAATACATAGGTCGAAATATGAAAAAAACATTTGGGCCTCCCATACAGTTGACTTGCTCGGCTGCTACATTTTGTACGGGAGGTCCAAAATTTTTTTCCATATTTCGACCTATGTTGCTTGGGGAAAGTTGTACAGTTTCATGGACTGATTCACCCATTTAAATATTTGCAGCTAATATTTTTACACACTGTATAGTCGGCGAAACCAAGTTTTTGGGTACCTATCTACCAACAATTTAATATAAGCTTATAATATATTATTTTATGGTTCTTAGAGTCTATGGGGGAGGCCCATGTTTATCAGTGAGCTTCCTTTATATAGCTTATATGATGGATGATATATGGCGAAACGAAGTTCGCGGGCACCAGCTAGTGTCAAATATGAATAATGTCAATTAAAAATAGAGGTGACAGCATAAAATTCACAATGTCAAAGTTGAAAGGATAATTCAATTTAAAGATGTCACATTAAACTGTTATTACTAATACAATATTATCATTATTATCATTATATTGTCATCTCAATTTGTCCTTATGAAATTCATCTACTGTGTAGTAACACTTCTTCAAAAGATATGCTTTAAGTTCTACTTTAAATACATTACTCAACCATGTCCGAGGCCTGCCACTAGAAGTAGGCCTTTGAAAAAACTATCGTCAACGTTGTCTCACACGAAAAGAAGACTGTAACGATCGACGTTTTCAAGAACGTTTTATAAGACACTTGGTAGAAACACAATAGAAGTACCACTTTAGGTTGAGCGGGCAGCCCAACCAAAGTCGTGATCCTTGATCACGTGCTTGGGGGAGGCGTAGATGAATCGCATCGCATCTGTGGCTGAGGATGGATGATGAAATGACTAACCAGATTCTACGAAAATATTAAATGTCCTGTCACGCAAGGCAGTAGAAACAAGCCTGAAATTGGTAAAAAATAATAGTTTAAAATCGTGTTTTTCAGCCAATCATCACGTACATAATCAGGAACACCCCGGAAGCGACGCCGGCCGCGTTCTGTGGTCTTGTGCTGCAGCAGGCCAGGGACCCCAGCGTGTGTCCGTTCAATGACCCCAGGTTCGAGTGGACAGTGGAGTTGCCGCCTCCAGCTGTAACAGTAAGTTTTAAAGACTAGTATTCTGCAGTCTAGAAGGTACTACGGCAGGTCAACAAACCCAGCGTGTGCCAAGATTTGAGTGGACAGTAAAGTTGCCAGCGAAGAGACGCTGCGGTCTAGCAGTTCAGCAGGTCAACGACACCAGCGTGTGCCCGTTCAATGACCCCAGGTTCGAGTGGACGGTGGAGTTGTCACCTCCAGCTGAAATTGTAAGTGACAAAATCTGAGGAGTTGTGCGGTCTACCACTACAGCCTGGTCAACGACCCAGCGTGTGACCGTTCAATGACCCGAGTCTCGAGTGGACAGTAAGTTATCACCTCCAGCTACAACTGAGAGGAACTGAACTATGCAATACCTATACCGTCTCGACGGAAATTATACTTAGATAAAAAAGCCAGGATCATATATAAAAAAATCGTATATAAAAAAAACAGAGTAGGTATACCATGTTCGATAAAGTAGATATGAAAATCATCAAAACAGATAAGCAGATGCTTACCTAAACTTACACGAGATACCAACATAATTTCCTAAGCATCAGTTTTATGTATTAGAAACTTTACCTTTTATTAAAGCTTCTTTTTCCCCGATAGCATTTGAAATGAAAGTTGCGCTCTATTCATTAGAGTGAAAAAAGGACCTAAAACTGATGTAAACATTAATTAACAGGTGCCCAGAAACGATACCGTAGACCAGCCTCTGACAATCGCACTAGTAACAGATGGCCACATAGACCCTCTTTACGAAGCCAACGGCGTAGCGAACTGCGACGCACCCACTTGCTGCCGTAAGGGCCAGAGACCTGCACAAAACTTCATCTACAAAACCAATGTTGATGAATCGGTCATTGCCGAAAGCATCGTCAAAGACAATGGCGAAATAAAGCTAGATCTGGATGTGGCCCCAAAGATCAAGCAGATGAAAAGCGCGTCTAGAACGGTGCACCCACCAGCCAGGAACGCTCCGCCAGCAGGCTATTGGGGCGACTACAGGAACTGTGATACACCTATCTGGGCTTTCGATGACGTCATCGATAGGATAGCTGAAACACATAAGGTATGAGGATCTATTGATAGTATATACACATGACTATTTCAACTATATTTAGGCTATGGTAGGCCCCATCTGTGTTCCTTGGGGAATGATGTTCAGTCTATGAGATTTATCCCTTGAAATTGTATGCAGCATTTTTTTTATGTGGCAGTAGGCTGGTCATGTCTGTCGTAGAACCGATGGCCGGTGGAGTAAGCGGATTCTCGAGTGGAGACCACGCCACGGCAAGCGTACCCTGGGGAGGCTTATCTCCAGCAGTGGACTCCTATAGGCTGATGTGATGGTGTGATGTTTTTTTTTATTGTAGAACGTAGACGTGGTGTACTACATCGGCGACACCATCGACCATGGCGTGTGGGAGACGACCTACGAGCTGATCGACGATATGAACCGCCACGCCATTAACAAGATTCGCTCCGCCTTTGGGGATAATGTGCCGGTCGTGATGGCGATAGGGAACCATGAGGCTCAGCCCACGAACCAGTGAGTTTGCGTTCGTGTTTTTATAAGGTGTGCTCTTGAATTAAGTCGGGTATATAATGAAATGAGTAAATGATTCCTTGATGTCCTCACGAGGACGGGCGGAATATAGCATGTTGTTTGGTGCCGTGACTACTATCTTTAAGCCGATCTATTTAACAGACAGACAGATCTGAAGGTCAATCCCATACCGCTCCGATTTCTAGGCTGGATTTACCGACATTATTAGTTAAAAGAAATTGTGCAAATTTTATCCGGACTGATCTATCTGTTTGACAATGTCTTCATGCCATTTACAGATTCGCTCCTTCTACTATAACTGGTGAAGGCTTAAACACGACTTGGCTGTACGAAGCACTCGCCAAAAAATGGGACCCCTACCTTACCGATGAAGCTAAAGAAACACTTAGAAAAAGTGGCGATTTTTCTATTCTAGTTAGACCTGGACTCAGAGCTATATCTTTGAACAATAATGCCCCTTACAAATGGAATTGGCGAGTGGCCCCTTGACCAAAGTTTCAGGCTCTTGACATATTTCGCAAGTAAGTCAAAAGGGCCTTATTGCCATCGTGTCGTACACTCAGGTCGTGTTTGAACCTATACCAGTCTTACCAGACATAATAGCCAAACTTTCCGTGTGTTCCTGGGTGACCCTGTCTCCGATGACTCGGGCAAGGTTTGGCGGGGTAGGGCAAGGTGCGGCATAGTAAGACATTGTCCCACTCTTTGCCATAACTTACCCCACTCTCTCCGCGACGCGGTCACCGGGGACCACAGGAACTTGTAACAAAACTACTTAATTCCTCCTCTTTTGACCAGATTCGCACCTTCGACGATAACTGGGGAAGGTTTGAACACGACCTGGCTGTACAAAGCGCTGGCCAACAAATGGGACCCATACCTCACCGAGGAAGCAAAGGCATCGATCCTAGAACGTGGGGGTTACTCTACACTGGTCAGACCTGGGCTTAGGGCGATATCTTTGAACAATAACGTCGCTTATAGAGACAACTGGTAAGAGACAGCTATTTCGTATACCTACATATACCTGGTATATTTTCAGGCATGCTCAGACCATGAAACTGAAATTTTACTATGGAGCAGAATATTCGAAAATGTTTTTTTTTTGGAATATCCATAGAATCTCTGCCAGCTAATCGGCAATTTGTATTTCGGGAACATAGCCGCCATAGATTTCTCATAACTCGACGAAAGTTCCTTGGCGTAAGTTGTTCGTTCAGCTTTATGGATTAGCAACAATTTTTTTACACCCTGCATAATTTTCCCAGGTGGCTAGTACACGACCCTACTGACTCTAAGAAGCACTTGGACTGGTTGGTACAAGAGTTATACAAGGCAGAGCAAGTTGGCGAAAAAGTGCACCTTCTGATGCACATTCCGCCCGGAGTCCACGACCTCATACAGACCTGGACCAGGGAGTACAACAGGATTATCAACAGGTAAGATGGAGCCGCGAGTGATTCATTTACGACAAATAATGGATCAAACAATAAGATAATCTCGGCGTTCCGTCTAACTAGCTGAGTAGGTACCTAAGATTCGTTCGATTTGGTTTACATTTAAACGATTAAATCATGCAAAGCAAACCTGAGATCTTGACATCACACCCCGATCACACCACTCCAACAATCTTTGAAGCCGTCAATTTATATATCGTAGGCGTATCGTTAGATTAGCCATATCGTGATACGCCGGCACATCGTGATCTGGCCATCCAAAACAAACGAGATATGTATCTATAGATAGCAGCACCATCTAGTAATTATTTATTATCAATGTTTGACCGACTTCTGTTTACTCTGAAAGCGATATGTCAGTCCATTACCTCGGTCTCTCTTTTTCTATTCTTCTTTTCGTGTGATACAATACAACGAATCGTCCAACGAACCTTCGTGTCGAAGTTTCGAAGTTTTTCAACCTTTATCTAAGTAATCATAGAATAGACAGTAATTGAGGCTGATGGCTTTACGTGCCTTCTGAAGCACGGAACCTACAACCTGCAACGTCCTAGCCACACTGGGAACATATTTACAAAGTGATCAATATTGTGAATAACCTACCGAGAATAAAACTCGGAACCTTTGCGGGGCAGTTGTACTACCATTACGCCACATTGGTCGCCAGATTGTGTGCTTCTATTCTCTTTTCGTGTGAGACATCGCGAGTCATCTAACAAACCAGTGAGCCCCAGTGTCAGAATTTTTCAACCGCCTTCCACAAGTAGCAGGCTTCTGACAAGTTGTGGTTTTATTGAAAAAAAGAGTCAAACACTAAATCTTTTCTGTCTACCATACAGATTTTCATCGACAATCGCGGCGGAATTTAATGGACACACGCACTCAGACGAGTTCAAGATATTCTACAACGCGGAGGGAGAACCCATAACCGTGGCGTGGGGAGCCGGCAGCACCACCGCATACACCAATTACAACCTCAACTACAAGATCGCTACCTTCCACACTGATACATTCGTAAGTTTCACTTTAGTTACCTTAAGATAAAAAAGACTAATAATAAAATAGAAACAGGCAAGATACATATAGACAAATAGGCACTCTGCCGTACGAAGGCAACACAAGTTACCAAAAGAAAATAGAAGACAATTTCTAACTTCATTGTAGTTTAAATAAAGTTTTAGTGGAAACATCCTCTAAGGACAAAATATCACAATTATTTACCAAAACGTAAATATTTACTACGTAATTACTACTATATTTTGTTACAGTAACTTGCGTTATGTCTGTGGTTAAATTAGAATTTAGGTGTTAACCCAAGCCAAAATATATAGCCTCATCATAAATTATACTACTGAACTACTAATATAAGTTAAGTACAGTATAAAATTAAGTTGTTGTTCTTTACAGGAGCCCACCAGCATTCAAAACTACGTGTACAACCTGACAGAAGCGAATCTGACGCCCCACCGCCGCCCGCACTGGTTCCAGTTGTACGACATGAAGAATACTTTCGGCCTTCCAGACTTAAGCCCAGCCTCCTTAGACAACCTTGTCCGACGGATGGTCACCACAGACAAACATTTACTAGATATTTACTCCGCTTTCTTCTCGAAGCTCAGTGATACGAGATGGCCGTCTTGCAATGAAGCCTGCAAACTAAATGTTGTATGTCAGACCGTCGTGACTGTGTTATGGGAACGCGAAAGATGTACCGAACTCGAAAACTTGTATCGTAATTAAGTGTAATAAAATTCGGTTTTGTAACTGATCTATCTCACTTTACTCTGTACAATACATTACTAAAATATTACGAAATTAAACTTTACAAATATACAAATAAATAAACCTAATGTTCTAGTATGCTTAACCAGGTGATGTCAGGTTTCTGTTGAAGTTTCTCACTCGGGATTTTGTCCAGTTGTGCGACCTGAAAGCAGAGATTAATTGTAAAGGACATTCTGTATTAACTTGGAAGTATACAATTTGAATTTCTTGCATATTCATCCAGCCAGTTATGACAAAGACCTGTGTTATTGCAGACCAGCCATCTAACAGTGACAGAAAACAAAGTTGAAGCTTTAAGTATACCATTACAAACTAAATGATTGGGTTTTATAAATAGAATTCTAACAATACAAAGTCGTACCTGGTGCCTTATAAAATGTATGATGGTGGCAATACTTTCGGGGTTAGTATCAGGATCTAATGAGAAGAATCGCCTCCAGATAGCAGATGCCAATATTTTGTCATCGCTAAGACCTTCATCGTAAGCTACTAGAGCTGCTTGGAACTGCTCCGAGAGCTCTGATACTTGTTTCCTGGCTATGGCTGGATTTGCTCCCTGGAAAACGTATAACAAGATAGTGAATACCTATTTGAATCTTTATAATTTCAAAGGTGTTATGTATACTTAAGAAAAATGAACATAAATAATCATGTGAGAACCACAACTTGGATTATAGATGAAACCATCAAAAATAATCAGAATTATGAAATTCAGGTTATTCAGGCCTGGACAGAATGCCCAAGTAGAATTTGATACACAATAGTATTCTCAAACATAACTTAAACTTACTTCTAACAACTTTATCCTGTTAGCAACATCAGCCCACAGCGCCTCTATGACACAATTCCTGACAAAATGTCCATCTCCTTTAACATATTTGGTTTTGTCACTAGTAGCTAAAGAGCAATCTTCAGCCATGTACCGAACTAAGAGCAACCAAACATGTAATTCCGTAACAATGAACCAGGAGGCAAATGTGTCCGGTAACTCTAGTTTACGAAACCACTCATGGTACTGTACTTTGTCAGGGACACATTCATATAAAAAGTATCCTGTGAGTTTTAGACGCTGAAAACAAATTTAAGGAATAAGATAATAATACACTTATTGCTCAGAAAAAAGCAGTCATATAAACAGGCTTGTAAAACTCCAGTTACCTACAGTAGGTACCTATTAAATTTTTTCTCAGTAAATAATCTATAGCAGTAAAACTTTTCATTAGCAATATACTCTGGTGTCTAGTTTAGTTGAAAATCAGTTCTTTCTTCAATGTGTTAAAGCCAATTTAAAAGTTGCAATTCTTATGTTTATATTTAAACTTATTATATGTAGTAACTACTATGGTATGTTCTGTCGTGTAACAAATAATGTAAGTACTAAATTATGAGCACAACATGTTCGTTATAAAAGACTTTTAAGGCTTACAGTACGATTGTGGTCCATCCATCCAACAGCTTTCATGAACTTCTTCACGTAACTGTCCTCAATGGCCACTGTGCCCTGATCTCGCGCGTTCAGAAGCCTTACACAAGTGATAGCACATGGCTTCGAGTAATCTGTCCTCAAGATCTTCCTTTGATTCCACAAGACCTGGAAAAATGGAAACGAAGAAATCCTAATCATAACCTTTACAATATTTCCTCCAGACCATGTTAAACACGTTCCATAAATACATTTCAATATAGGGACAAGAAGAAGAAAACATACTCTAGATAAACAACGACTTCGATACATTTTTTATTATTTGTAACTATTTTCGAGCCATGAAATCTGCACATGAAATTCATGAACAGCTGATCTTTGACAGAGTGACATAAGTGAGGTCGCCATGTTTTTTCTAATGTCATTGGAATACCAATAGACAAAAATATTTTTCTTTTTTTTCTTATCTTCCACAGATTGATAAAAGTTAAACACGAAATACTGATGTGTATGCAATGTTGGTACAATACAGCGCCAACCGTAAAAACTGATAGATGCCTGCTTAGAATACCATCACCCCATTTCTTCCCGCGGCTGTCGTAAAAGGCAACAAAGGGACTCGAGGGTTTAATGTGTATGAACACTTAAGGCGACAGGCTGACAACCTGTCACTACCGTGATACGTGAATGATCTAAATGTGGGCGTTTAGTCAGGATTCGCCGTATTTTGTGGGGATTTTTTTAGGAAAACGACGGAATTGTTCAATTATGATCTTGTATTGTCTCCTTTAAACAGTTAGGATTATCACACTGTTTCCACATTATTTCACCTTATTCGACTCAATACATTTCACCAAGACGCTACCACTTTGACAGTTCTTACAAATCTAATTTCATTTGTTTTTCGTATGGGACAGGCAAAGGTAGTATGGCCGCCATACTGCCAAGGAGTTAGGCGCCTCACACACTGGGAACGCGCCCCGACGCGTAGCGCGGAGCGGCAGATCTCGCGCGCGGCGACGGAGGAGCAGATCTGCTTCATCGCGCGGCTTGCTCCGCGTCTCCGCGCGGAGGGGCGTTGTACGACGGCCCCGCGCCAAACAAAGACTTCACTCCACTATCGATCGGCGTGGTTCGAGCGTGGTTCCGCGCCGATAAGCAGAATCTGCGCGCGCGACGCGCTACCGCGCGTTGACGCTTTGTCGGTGTGTTGTCCTAGGCGGTTTTTCGATACGTACTGATGTACTTACATACAACTTTAAAATCTGCGCTCCCGCGCTACGCGACGGAGTGCGGTGCAGTGGGAAAGCCACCTTACAATTCAGCCAGTGGTCTTTGCCGACATAAATATATGTCAGACGCGGCAATAGCGGCCGTATTTTGACGACCGTTAACGCTCTGTCTACCCGGCAAGGGCTAAAGGCGTTATATGTGGATATCACGTAACCCAAGGCTCGTACAATCAACTTTGTTGCACGGTGGCAACACTTGGATCTACACTTTTCAAGTCTGTAGGTTAATAAAGGAGTTGGTTTCTGTCACGAATTATGCTCCAATGCTTTTTTCATCATCTTTTCATGCAAAAATATTCATGTTAAAACAAAGTTACAGCTATCTCTCTCTAGATGACGCTACAAACCTCGCTATCGCGTGAGTCTCGTCTCTTTTGTCACTGTAGCTCTAGATGACAACATTGTCTTTGGTTTTTCTCCTACGTTCCTCGGGGTCGGTCGATTTGGTGTGGTGTGGTTAGGTTATTACATAATTATAAGGGCCACTGTGATTTACCTCCCAAGTGCTCCAGTAGATCAAAAATGTTCGGAGCCGTAAGTAAAGTCGGCAGCGGATTCCTCGCTGCCAAGTGCGTGGCGGAGAAGGCCCTCACAGAATGTGGAAAGATCACCGCCGTCTCGGCCGGCAACAGGAGGGATTACGCAGCCAAAGCCGCGGCCGCTGGAGTAGCCAACGGTAAGGTGGTTGCCGTCATCGGTGCCGTCGTCGATGTACAGTTCGAAGACAACCTGCCGCCCATCCTAAATGCGCTCGAGGTACACAACCGCACCCCGAGGCTGGTGCTCGAAGTGGCGCAGCACTTGGGAGAGAACACCGTCCGCACCATCGCCATGGACGGTACCGAGGGTCTGGTGCGCGGCCAGCCCGTGCAGGACATGGGCTCGCCCATCAGGATCCCCGTGGGCGCCGAGACCCTCGGCCGCATCATCAACGTGATCGGAGAGCCCATCGACGAGCGCGGCCCCATTCCCACTGACAAGAGAGCCGCCATCCACGCTGAAGCGCCCGAGTTCGTCGACATGAGTGTAGAACAAGAGATCTTGGTCACCGGTATCAAGGTCGTCGACCTGCTGGCCCCCTACGCGAAGGGTGGTAAGATCGGTCTGTTCGGCGGCGCCGGTGTCGGCAAGACCGTACTTATCATGGAGCTGATCAACAACGTCGCCAAGGCTCACGGTGGTTACTCCGTGTTCGCCGGTGTCGGCGAGCGTACCCGTGAGGGTAACGATCTGTACCAGGAAATGATTGAGTCCGGTGTCATCTCCCTCAAGGACAAGACCTCCAAGGTATCGCTTGTGTACGGTCAGATGAACGAGCCCCCCGGCGCGCGTGCCCGTGTCGCCCTGACTGGATTGACTGTAGCTGAGTACTTCCGTGACCAAGAAGGACAAGATGTGCTGCTCTTCATTGACAACATTTTCCGTTTCACCCAGGCCGGTTCCGAGGTGTCTGCCCTGCTGGGTCGTATCCCCTCTGCTGTAGGTTACCAGCCCACTCTGGCCACTGACATGGGTACCATGCAGGAGCGTATTACCACCACCAAGAAGGGCTCCATCACCTCAGTGCAGGCTATCTACGTGCCCGCTGACGATTTGACTGACCCTGCCCCAGCCACCACCTTCGCTCACTTGGACGCCACCACTGTACTGTCCCGTGCTATTGCTGAGCTGGGTATCTACCCCGCTGTGGACCCTCTCGACTCCACCTCGCGTATCATGGACCCCAACATCATCGGCGCTGAGCACTACAACGTCGCTCGTGGCGTGCAGAAGATCCTACAGGACTACAAGTCCCTGCAGGACATCATTGCCATCCTGGGTATGGACGAGTTGTCTGAGGAGGACAAGCTGACCGTCGCCCGCGCGCGCAAGATCCAGCGTTTCTTGTCCCAGCCCTTCCAGGTCGCCGAGGTGTTCACTGGCCACGCCGGAAAGCTGGTGCCCCTGGAAGAAACCATCAAGGGATTCTCTGCCATCCTTAACGGCGAATACGACCACCTTCCCGAAATTGCCTTCTACATGGTTGGACCCATTGAAGAGGTTGTCGAAAAAGCTAAAACTCTAGCCCAGAACGCGTAAATAGCTGGTTGTTTGTATCGAACGAACGAATGAGGAGATAGGAATGTAATCAATTTCGTAAATAAATCTAGTTTTACCTCTAAAAAAGTTGTTTTAATTATATTGTCTGTCCTGCAATATTTTTCCCCAATTCCAGCAACATCCTGCATTAAGTTGGAGCCTGTGGATGGAGCAGAGTATAACGCGTACTTGTGATGCGTATGCGCATCGCGCGTCACACAGCGCTAATCTTGTGCCATACCAAATTAGCCACGCACGCAATACACGTGACATGACAATGATTGCTGAAAAAACTGATACCGGCTGCCGTAGGTGCAAAATGTCATAATGGTGCAAATGTCAAATTCATAAATATTTACCCTTTTGTAAAAATGTGCAGCTTAATTTCGAGTACGGTGTTTTAATTCAAACACTAAGATATTGATATTTCATTCTACCACCAATGGGATTTGAACCCAAGTCAAAAGACTTGGGCGATGGGGTGATTCTTTTTTTCGCTTGTTTCGTTATATTAACTTTCTAACAAAAGTTAATGTTAAACTCATAATATAAAGCATAATATTCCGAGATAAGTTTGGCAATGCTTTGCATACGCATGGCATATTATTGCACCTATGGCTGGTTTCAGAGCGGCGCGTCTCAGCAGCGCTGCTCGGGCGCGCGTCTGGGCAGCGAGCGCGTTCGCTGTGAAACGACATTCAGACGCGCGCGCTTCGTTGTGGTGTACGGTCGAGTGCGGAGAATCATTATGCCAGCAAACGTAATCACTATATTAGCTATATACGTTACATGGAAGAGTGCAACAACGACGTCTAAAAAGATTGCAAGTCGACGCTACTGGCAATCGAAGGAGATCCGACCGCGGCGCGGCCGAGACGCGGCCCAAGACGCGTCACTATGAAACGCTACATACAATCTAGTGTAATGCGAGGCGCGCGCGGCTGGGCAGCGCTGCCGAGACGCGTCGCTCTGAAACCAGCCTAAACAGTTAAAAACAAGCTTACAGTTTCAGAAGAATCCACGAGTCAGTAATTTTTTAGACTGGAAAAGAAAAACTTTTATATTGGTAATGCAATTCTTTATTCACATAATCATTACGGTAGCAATTACCTACAAAAAATGTACATCATTTGTAAAATTTAAACAAAATTAGAACTAAACAACTTTCTTGAAACAGAAAATAAAATAACCCTGAAAGTACAGTTCATTTGATGCACATTCGATTTATCACACTATAGTTTTGAAATGCAACATATAACTAGGTAGGTACTTAATACTTTCGGTCAGCAGAAGGTAACTTAACTAAAATACTTATTTACAAAATATAACGCATACAGGCCTAATTGGGGCAGGCCCATGTCCAGCAGTGGACTGTTGAAGAAGAACACATACAAATTAATAAATTCTGCACATAGCTGTTGCTAAACTTAGTGGGTTGTAGAGTTACACCTAGTCTAATGGTTTGCTTCTATGTTGCTGCTGCTACTTCAGATTTAGAATTCTCTACGTCATTTTCAGGCTCTGCATCTACATATTCACAAACAGGCTCCATCTCTGAAATATCACCTTTGTCTTGTACAACTTTATCTTGTACCGTTGAGTCTTGTTGCACTGTCTTATTTTCTTCACTAACATTATTCACAGCGTTTTCTTCGAGATTCCTTTCTGTTGCTTCACTAGCGCTAACATCGTTAATGTTACCGAGGGGATCCACGGAATCCACTTCAGTGACCGTGGTAGTGGGAACTTTAGGAACTTTCACAACCATCGTAGGGGCGCCTTCACTAGACGATCCTTTACTCTCTCTTAATTTTATTGTCTGGAATTTAAGTGGAGCGTTGGCCTGGCGCGATCCGTCCTTATTTCGATGAATAGGCTTTATGACTAGTATTTTAGTTTTCATTCCCGCTTTGCTAAAATCGGTGATGTTTTTGCTGATGGCGGGGTGGTTCGTGAGGTCTAAGCTCTGTTGTCTGAATTTGAGGGGAACTACGGCAGGGATAGTTTGTTTGAGAGTAGTCACCTTCTCTACCACGACCGTGTCCAGACCGTTTCGTTCGGCGGGCTTAGGCACTGCGTCTCCGTTTCTCGTAGGAGCGGAACCGTCTTTAGTGTTGTTGCTCACACCGATGTTGGATTTCGGTAGACTTATCAATTTCGCCTCTCGACTTTTGTTTTCGATCAAACTTTCAAAATCTTTTCGTAAATTTTTCAAACTGACGGTTTCGGCGATTTTGCAAAGCCTAGTCGTTTCACTGTTGTCTTTGATTTCATCGAGATCTTTTCTTGGGGAGGATTTGTCGCCGCGTGCGAGGATCCTGGGTATGGTGGGTCGCGCGAACACGTTGGACCGGTGTTCCTTAGCGGAGTAGACGGGGAAGTTGAGGTTTTTCATCTGCGCGGCGGCCAGCTCCACGGCCTGCTTGGAGAGCGCGAGCATGGCGCCGATGCAGTCCTGGTTGAGGGACTCGATGCTGCTGGAACCATCCGACTGACTTTTCTTTTTGGTTAGCGTTTTGGTGTAAGTGACGACGGAGGGTTTGGGCGCGGGCGCGGGGGCGGGCGGGGCTCTCGCGGGGGCGGGAGCGGTGGTTGTAGTGGGTTGTGAACTGGAGTCTCTGTACCCTTGGGCTTCCATTTTGAGCAAATTGGAGAGATCGTATTCAAAGTCCGCGTTTTTCACTTTGGTCCTCTTCCTGACGGGTCTGCGGGACGGTTGAGCCAGGGGATCCTCGAGAGGGTCTGGCCGTTTGTTGGCTTTGTCGTCGAGCTCGTCCATGTCTGAGGAGTTTTCTTCGAAGGGCTTGATGCTGGGTGAGGTTTTGGCCTCGCTCATAAGCACCTTTTTCCGCCACGACACTTTGTCCCTCGGTTCTTCTTGGTCTTCTTCATCTGTAAAAAAAAAGATGTAACTTTGATTAAAGCGAGGAGAGAAAACGTTAGAACCGACAGTTTTTCCGTTCCTATTACTATAAATCTGAGTGTGTAAGAGAGAGAGATGAAAGTATATAGAAGAAGAAACAGTGGAAGTAGAAAGGCATATAAGGAAAACGAAACGTGGGAAAGGGAAATTACTCACCGCCGTCCTTCTTCTTCTTAGCGGAAGAGCTTCGTCTGTTCTGGACCATCTTTCGCTTCTTGCCAGAACCTTCCTTCACAGTATTGCTGGAGGAGCTATCATCAGACAAACGACTGGAATCGCTGGAGCACCTGCTAGGCCTCCTGGACTCTGGACCTTCATTTTGTTCTGCATCACCTTCGCTGGACTCCGACATGCAAGTGCTCATCATCATGGCCTCCTTCCCGTCGATGGCTTTCACCGTAGTGTAATAGAAGTCGGAATCGCCTTTCAGCTTGTGGACTAATTTGACGTGTTCTGGCAGCTTGTCGAAGCTGTAGTGTTTGAAGTTGCAGAGTTTGCAGGCGTACCGCATCCACTTGTAGTGGTCGGCCATGTGTTCGTGTAGTTCTAGAGCGGTGTTGAGTTTCGCTTCGCATTTCTTGCACTGAAGAGTCGCGATGTCTATTTCTGGAGCGATTCTTTGCTTGAAGGCCGCTAGGTTGCTCTTTTCTGCTTGTGAGTTATATGGCAGTCTGATGACAGGTTTGACGGTGTCTTGAGGTTTGGGGTCGGTTTTTTCTGGCGATTCGCTGGTGGTGGACTTTTGGTCGTCGTCTTCGATGTCCATGGGGTCTTCGTCCATGTCTCTGTCGTCGTCATCCTTTTCTACTTCTTGTGGTTTGGGTTTTGGTTCCGTTTCTTCGGCGACTGGTTTGTTGTCTGAAAAATTACTTTGATTAGTTTACGTTCCTAAATAAGCTGGAATTAAATGAATATAGAAATAAGTTTGTATGCGAGTTTTTTCTGAAATCTTGGAGGCAGGTTAAAACCGGTTACAAATTACAAGCAGTCTACCTAATATCGCAGTTTCTGATGGCCTCTGGTCTCCACCTATTATAATACCATATGATCATTCTAGGCATCGGGCTGGCAGGTATGAGCGTCACTCACCACTAGCTGCCGGTTTGAGCAGAGACAACCCAGGTTGCGGTACAGCCTTGTTGTAGTCTTTACGGATCTGTATCTCGATCTTCTTGGCATCGGGGCGGGGGGCGGATCGTGCCAGCGCGCGGCTGCGGGGCTGGCAGGTGTGTGTGTGTGCGGCGAGCGCGGCGCGGCGCTCGAACGTGCGCCCGCAGCCGCCGCAGCGCGGGACTTCCCCGTCGCCCTCCATGTTGTCCATCCATGCCTAAGGAAATGAGTGACTTTTAATATCAAAGCCTCGTGAGTATGTTGCGATTGATCACGAACGGTGTGACCCCGAATTTTTCATTAAACATCACTATCTAAGTACTAAATTGCAATGTCTTTATTTTTTATCCCGCCAGCGACATGTTATGCTGCTAACGCAAAATTGTCAAAGACACTTTTTATAAAAACTAATCCACTTCTGTTTTTGGAATTTGGTATCTGGAGCGAATACAATTTGATCACCAAGAAAATTTTGAACTGAACGAACATTCATTGCTAACTTAGCAAGTAGAAAAATAATAAAGAATCTAGTCTTAGTACTGTTTTATCACATAACTTCCACAAATGCGGTTCTCCTGGTCGCGGCGCCCTCAGTAAAGGTCTACGGAGCGGCAGGCTTCATATTCTTGCGCTTCTCATATAACGCTGGTGGATTGTGTATCTTGAACGCCTTGGATCTTGCCCCGGCGCAAAGTCAAGTTACGCTGGACGTTGAGACGTCAGCTCAACGACCAACCCTAAGCTGAACCTGCCACCGTACCTGGTTTTCCTGGTCGCGTCGCTCCTCCTCAGTGATGGTCGGCGGCGCGGCGGTCTTCACATTCTTGCGCTTCTCGTAGAAAGCCGGCGGATTGTTCATTTTGAAAGCCTTGGATTGTATCGACTCTCGCAGTCGCCTGATCTGTGCTGCTGTTTTTCTGTAAGATAAAAGCTTGAAATGATTAAGGAACTAACCGCAGCACGCCAACATTAATTATAATAACTCAGACGATTCAATCCTTGGTCGCATGATTTTGTGTTTGCCGTAAAATATCTACGTGGTAATAGGCGTCCATGCATGGAGTCAAAGTGAATTATTCTTGGATAATTAGAAGCGACATTAACAAAGCCGTATTACCTGTGGACCTTGAACAGGTGTCGGTAGACGCTCCAGGAGGTGCTGAATATCTCGAGGCAGTCGGGGCACGGGTACACCAGCCGCGACTCCAGGTGTTTGTACTTCATGTGGAACTTCAGGGTCTTCATCGTGGAGAACTGCAGGTCACCTGGAAGATACCCACACCCATTTCAGACCCAATGAACCCGGGACCGACGGATCTTCTCTCTTTTCGTGTGGGACACCGAGTCATCCAACGACCCGATGAACCGCCTTCTACGAGTAGCAGGCTTCTGACATGGTTGTGTGCCGTCTAAGTGATCATAGACAGCAACCGGGACCTACGGCTTAACGTGCCATCCGAAACACGGAACCATCTTACTTACGGACAACCGGGTGGTTCAGCCCGCAATGACCGACGGCTTAACGTGCCCTATTAAAGACGGAACCATCTTGTCATCTTGAACCAGGTGGTTCCCCCTCTAATGTCTCAACCAGATTGCGAAATTCACCACTTCTTTTGGTGTGGAAGACAGAGTCGTCCAACGACCCGACACCTATAGGAGAGAAATGGGGTGACGCTAGTCTAACCCAGCATCACACAGCTTGTTCGGTCGTGTCGTGTCACGAATTATTAGTATT
Organism: Keiferia lycopersicella; assembly: GCA_029255805.1. Taxonomy (NCBI): domain Eukaryota; kingdom Metazoa; phylum Arthropoda; class Insecta; order Lepidoptera; family Gelechiidae; genus Keiferia; species Keiferia lycopersicella. The sequence continues at coordinate 10,958,149 of JARACZ010000007.1, forward strand.
CTACGAATATTATACGACAGACTTACAAATCTTGCACTTGAGTTCCTGCCCATCATCATTGTCGTCGTCATCGCTGATCTGTATGACATTTTCCTCTTGTTTGTCAGAAGTGTCAGGCGTGTCAGACAGGTCAGGCCGGTCGGCTTTTGGAGGCACGTTTTCGTTCTCGATCGTGAACTTGCCATCGACTTGCAGCACGGCGCGCTTGCGGGACAGGATCTGGTCTAGTTCTTGCACCTATAATATGCACAAAAGAATTACATCACAAGCTAATCATCATATAGCAGTCCACTGCTGGAAATAGGTGCCAGGCTGCGCCACAAGGCACGATCTGCCCTTTCTTGTCGCTATGCAATCTCTACTGAATATGAAATTATTTATGACAGCAAAAATATAGAAAAATTATGCGAAGTAGCTATAAAAATAATAACTTGAATAAAAAAATAGTGAAACATTACTAACAACACTTAAAATATACAAGCAAGACTTATTTAGCTATCTTCTTACTTAGACTAAGTCACAATAACAGCAATGATAACTTGCCTGAGCTTTCATACTGTCCGAAGTCTTATCTTCAGAGCCCAGGTTTTGAAAAACAGCAACGCTGCTACTTGGAATCTTCTTCAGAACTACTTGTGGATTGTCTTCCGAAGTAGACTCCCTGGCATATTTTAATTTCTCGTATACGGCAGTAATGTCCTTAGTGAGAGGTATACGGTCATCCTTTTCTTCATTTCCATCGCAGCTTGTAGGAGTCACCTTTAATGTTTTCTGGTAGGCCTCCTCCAAACGTTTGATCCTAAGGAATTCTTGTTGCTGGAGAAAGTTAAGGGTATCATATAATTTTTATCATAATAAATGTGAATTATGAAATGAAATGCTACCGTAACATGTTGCAATTGCAATATTGCAATTAAATATATTTCATTGCTTGCTTTTCTTTTCTCCTTTTTTATAAGCTTTTATCATTACAATTTTGATACTTACTGTAGTAGAATTATTGACAAAATGACTATGTACGGTGGTAGAAAACTTTTCCTTGCAATAAACCCGTTTATGAGATATGAAATTGGCCAAACTTCTAAAGATGTTTCTGCAGACTTTGCATTCATACATCAAGTCACATTCATTTGCCAGCAGGTCTTTGAGCTGGAAATAAATAAATAAATAGGTCAAAGTGTGATCTATGTAAAGGAAGAACAAAAAACATGCACAGTTGAAACTACGAAACAATTTACACAAAAAGTAATAATAAGATCATCCTTGAATGGGACATGTGGTATTTTTAGTAGGGCACACAGAAATATGTTACCTACTCAAAGTACATAGGTATATATACATAGATGATATCCATCTGCTGAAGTAAATGTAATACCTACTTACCTATCTATGTTCTATTTCAGGGTCATTGATTCATACCTACCTACCAAGGGTGCTGTTATGTATAGGGTTCATTAATTTCATCTAGGTGGCTATGTTATAAGTACCTACTGTACTAAGTAGGTAGACAATACTAGAGGAATCTGAGTAAACTTACTTCTTCTGTAGCCAAATCAAATATTTTCCTTGCTTGAGCAAAACCAGTCACACTAGTAGGTATTGGTTTCCTTAGAACAGCAAAGTCAATCGCCTCGTCATCTTCGTTAGATTGCGTTACGCCTTTGGTGACCTTGCTTCTATCTTCCTTCGCCTTCGTCTTCGCATTCGCTTTATTACCAGCCATATTTAAGTATATCTGCCCCAAAACACACGCAAATCGTTAAAAATAAAACAAGACGAAGTCCAAAAACACTTCCGGTTTTGCCTTCATACAAATTCTGTATGGTTCATTTTCGCATAACATAGACCAACCAACATGACAATGAGGTAACCGATGGATTGTTGTTATCATATCACATGGTTTACGTGAAATACAGTTGAAGCAACTATTGTATTGTACTAGATACACACAAAAATCGACGAGGACGCAATGTAAAATACACTGTGGAAAAAAAGCACTACAGAATCGCGAGCTATATTCGTTGAGCAGTACAAGTCTCTCCCTCAAATTTTATCTAGAGCGTAGGATCTCGTGGTGTGTAAATATCAATGATAGGCATTACAAATAATTTCCAAAACGTTGATAATATTTGCACTATTTTACTTACATGGAAATCTTCACAACCGCAATGTTGAAAATCCTCGTTTTCCGAAATCAGTATCCATCACGCCGCCACCATTTTCAACAAATGAAGTTGATATAGGATGTAGCCAATACAGCCAGTGCTAACCAGTACTGTAACTATAGGGTGTAACTGGCTGGATATGCCATTCAGATTGAAACCTTGAAAATTTTGTTGCCGATTTGGCCAAAATATTGTAGATAATTTAACATTTTTGGCAATTTTAAACTCTAGAAATTGGTTTTAATTTTTCTGGGAGATAATAAAAACAGTATTTATAATTTAAAATAAATAAGTGCTGAACGAAAATGTCAATAACTTGCAATTAATGAACGAAAACGTCGTTTGAGCAGTGTTTTTGTAGCTTTATATGGATGATTATTATACGCTGTCTTTGTCTAACCTATGCGATTTTAACTTGCACATCTCTTTCTGCGTTGACTGTAGCCTACCAAACATCAGTGCTAGTAGAACACACTCTGATTTTTCCAAGCTTTTTCGTTGAGCTCCTTGCTTGGTTTTTACAGATTTCCACAGGGTTTTTCTGTGTTTTTGTTAGTTTTTAGCGTAAGTATTTTTATATTTTGTTAATTGGAGGTGAATATTACTCTAAATATTTGGAAATTAGTACCTATATCTCACGTTTTATTTTAGAAATTTTCGCACTGATGCCGGCGTCTGCAAAAAACATGATTGTTTGGTTTAATTCATTATGGTTTGCGCTTTTTCAGTATGTCGGCCACGGGAGAATCTCAGGTGTCTGAGTACCAGCAAAGAAGATGGCTGAATATTCGGAAGCTGCTCGAAAGATCAGGTCCTTTCTGCCACCCTGATTTTGAAGCTTCAGCAGAGATCTTGGACTTTATCATGAACTCCTGCAAGGTTCTCGTGGTCGGTGCTGGGGGTCTCGGCTGTGAGCTGCTCAAAGACTTGGCTCTCATGGGATTCAAGAAGATCCACATAGTGGATATGGATACTATTGAACTTTCCAATTTGAACAGACAATTTTTATTCAGAAAAAGCGATATAGGATCATCCAAAGCCAAGTGTGCCGTGGAGTTTGTAAACAAAAGGTAAGAGAATAGAATAGAAGTCTCAAACTATTTCATAAATTTGTATTCATAACTGTTACATTAACATTTATTTTATTTCCAAAACCTACCTTATCTAGATCACAGATTATTATGAAGTTAGATCTATATCTATAAAACTACTTTGTGCATCATAACTTGGTTTAGAAGAGTTAAGGGCTCTACCCCTCTGCCATAGGTGGGTTAGAAAGCGACTTTGTGCGCGCATATGTGACATGAAACGTCGCATTCTTTGTTGCTAAGTTTTCACCAAAACTTTTAAATATATTTGTATATTCCAGAGTGCCTGGCTGTGAGGCAGTAGCGCACCACTGCTCTATCCAGGATCTGGATGAGGGCTTCTACCGGCAGTTCCATATTGTGGTCTGTGGCCTAGATTCCATTGTGGCTAGACGTTGGCTCAATGGCATGCTAATGTCGCTGCTGCAATACAATGATGATGGTAAGATTTTTTAGGAATATTGTGTGCCAGAATTGCTGCAAATAGAAGGATATAGACTCTACCTACCCCTTTGGGAAAGGGGTATGATTTTATGTGTGTGAATTTCTTTTTATTTTCTATCTCTCTTTATTTTCTAGTCTTAATATTTCATCATGAAGTCACTGAAAATTTCAAAAGGCCTTACTAATTTCTTGATTTTTTCAAACCTTCCTGCCTGCAAGGCAAAATTTGCAATAGTTTATGTATGTATGTGTTTCTGTTTATAACTTGGGTATATCAGAATAAATGGTTGGCTATTTCATTGTACTTTACCCATACTTATAAATATTTTGTCATACATTTTTCAAATTTCAGGGAGCTTAGACCAAAGCAGTGTGATACCTTTGGTGGACGGCGGTACTGAGGGTTTCAAGGGGAATGCTAGGGTCATCCTGCCCGGCATGAGTGCTTGTATTGAATGTACTCTAGACCTGTATCCACCACAGAAGACATTCCCCCTATGCACCATTGCTAACACTCCTAGGTAAAAAATTACAGGTTTTTTTGCTAGTTTTATTGTTTGATTTTTTGGAACTAAGTCTTGTGTAAAATTATCTTTCTTAAATTACATACATACATACATACATACATACATACATATAGCACGCCTTTATCCCTTGCGAAGTAGGCAGAGCGTTAACGACCGGAAAAATACGGTCGCTATCGCCACGTCTGACAAATATTGAGGGCCGGTTGAGATAATTTGTGTATCACTACAGTGACAGGTTGTCAGCCTGTCGCCTAAAACTTGTAATACACATGAAGGCCTTGAGTCCCTTAGTCACCTTTTACGACACCCACGAGGAAGAAATGGGGTGATGCTATTCGAAACCGGCATCACACGGCTACCATAAATAGAGGGTAACTTGGATTAACATGTAGGATAGTTGCTGGCGCAAAAAAATGTTCCTGTGGAATGCATATTACACATACATAAAAAAGTGTTTTAAAAATTTGGTATTCAGCTAGAATCTTTTCACATGAATTTCTTACAAGTTGTCCATTTCACATCCAGGTTACCAGAACACTGCATCGAGTATGTGAAAGTCCTGCAGTGGTCTAAGGAGAATCCTTGGGGTGGCACCACGCCCATAGACGGCGACGACCCTCAACACGTCGCCTGGGTCATGGAGAAGGCTCAGGAACGCGCTTCCAAGCACGGCATCACGGGCATCACATACAGACTGACACAGGGAGTGCTGAAGAATATCATTCCTGCTGTTGCTAGTACCAATGCAGCTATAGCCGCTGCTTGTGCTACAGAGGTAAGTATAGGGATCAAATTAGATATGTTCTTTAATCAGAAAAGGATACAATAGTTGGGAAGACAGTCATGTGATGCCAGTTTAAAATAGCATCACCCATGGCTACCGTAAGAGGCAACTAAGGGACTGTATACAAAGAAACTTATTTGGTGTTCAAAGATCGTGTTTTTGTTTACTTTGTGTGTAGTGAATTGCATAATATTTTCATCAGGTATTCAAGCTAGCGTCATCCTGCTGCGCCTCAATGAACAACTACATGGTGCTGAATATGGCGGAAGGCGTGTACACTTACACGTTCAATGCGGAGCGGCGCGCGGAATGCGTCGCGTGCAGCAATACCAAGCGAACCATGGACGTGGAACCATTGGCCACACTGCAAACTATCTACGACCAGCTGCGCGAGAATCCGGCGTATATGATGAAGACTCCTGGTTAGATTTTTTCACTATAGTCATCATTATGTGTGACAGGAACATACAACGAGAGCAGTCGACTGCCGAACATGGGCCGCCGTTTCGCCTCGCCTAGCGGGGGGGAATTTGCTATCTTTACGCTTCGTAGACAGATTGGCGAGCGCAGTGCAAGGTGTTGTATCTACAGGAAATGCTTCTGCCCATTCCCTGGATTCATCCCTTTGTCGACTTTTACTACACTTTATTCATACAGGTAGACATATTCTAAGCTGCCTAAAATGGCATAACATGAGGGGGGATAAAATTACTCATAATTTTATTATAGCTCCATACTCCAGTTACTTTTTTCTACTGAAACAAGACAGCACCAAAAACACTTTAAGATTTTATCTCCACAACAAAGCCATTTATTACTGTCAAGATTAGATTACTGATTTTTATTTCATAATAAACTTGAATTTTGAATCTAATAACGGGATACAGTGAACGGGATACAGGCGTTATCAGTTGTTTCAACTGCCTGCCTGTTTAATAAATAATAATAATAATAAATAAAATTGTTTTACCAGGTATAACAACAATCATCAACGGGCGAAACAAGACCTTGTACATGCCTTCCATCAAGAGCTTAGAAGAGAGGACGAGAGACAACTTGAAGAAGAGAATCATAGACCTTGGATTATTCAATGGAGCGGATATTCTAGTTGCCGACGTCACTACGCCTAACACAATCCAAATAAAATTAAAATTCACTGAGAATATGGATGTTGAACTGCCTGTTCGCGTTTAGTTAGGCTATAGCTTATTGAAATTAGGAGTAACTCAATATATTTATTTCTGTCATAACAAACCAATAAATGCTTTTGATAATTATTTTAGTTATCACTTCTATGAACAGTTTCATCATGGTAATAGTATTACCTAAAAGTGGCTTAAAAACAATTAAGTACTTTCCAAAAAAAATATTAACAAAATTAATGCTAGAAGAGAGAATGTCATTTATTTGTTAAAATTAAATAATTACATCCATAGGGCCAAACAGAACTCTTCCACACAACTTTGGCATTAACACAGATCTTCCGTTCACTCCCGATGCACCAAAACATAGATTGCGAGGCAGGCTAATACAGCAAACTGCAACAAGAAAAAGTTTTATTGTTTTAAGATCTTAGACAGCAGATGAAAGGAAGAAAATATTAATTCGAACAGTGGAAGTTGATTCAAATTAGGAAATTTACATTACACTTATTGATAATCAGTAATGCACAACCAATCATTGATTCACAAATATACTTTTTTTAAAAGAGAAGTAAGACACAATTTTCTCTTTTTTACTCTACTTTCTTTCCTTGTTTAAATCAAATGAACAGATAAGATATTATTATTATCCAAAATGTGTTTTGGCTTATACTGATGAGAACTTTGTTTCACAAGCACAATTTTTCAGCACATAAAACCATGAATGCTTAAACATACTACAATAAATCAGTTCTTATAATTCAACTCACCTTAAACTTAGGATACTCGTTCATGTATATTGTGACCATACCAACATATGGTAGAAAACCTCTTGCGCGACCAACCACATCTTTTTTAGTGAGCCACAGCTGTCCCTGTGCATATAAGCCTCGGTCATCCACACTATTGTTATCTCCTTTGGTCAGGAATTTTACAGTGCCGTTGCTCCTGAAAGTAAGTTGACAATGCATAAATATCATATTTTACATAATTTTAAACATTGTAATGAAACCCACATTCAAATAAAATTTAAATTCAGATGGTATTTGAAAGTGACTTAACCTTTCAGACAGGTTAGCTTTCAGGTTGCAGAGGTCAGATGGCAGGCTCTCTGTGTAAAAACTTGGTTCCATATCAAATGCCCTAGGTTACATAGCCGACCCCAACAGAGAACAGGATAAGGCAAGGAGAATGATGACATAATTTTCAAATATTATAAGCATTTGTTATTGATGACTATGATGAAGAAGATAAGAAACATTACAAAGTATAAAACAAAGAAACTTCAAGTGTCTGTTTGTCAGTGTGCATGCCTAGATCTCTCAAACAACAGAGTTAATTTTGATACAGGTTAGACAGATAGTTAGTTATAAGTAGGGAAGGATAATATACACCTGGACAAGGTTTTGTTCTTATGGCCAGGGTGCTAGAATAATAACACTTTGTTGATATTAATAATAGGTAAGTACCCAACATAAGATACTAAAAATATAAAAGAAATACATATCATACAGTTTAGACTTGTTGATTCAAAACAAGTAGGTGGGAGTTATAGGGCAATAACTGGTGAAGATTGTCACAACTTAGTGCATAGTCAGTTTACTTACTTTTCATGTAATTTCAGAACTCTGTGTACAATAGGGATATCTCGTCCCTCAACCTTGAACACGACAATTTCTCCTACTCGCACGGGCTCCTCAGGGTAGTTGGTCAGGAAGAGCAGATCTCCTCTGTGGAACGCAGGCTCCATACTCCCCGACAGAACTACTACAATGGGACTCTCGCTGCCGGTCACTACCATCAGACCTTTCCATATCATCAGCGCCGACGACACTATCATACCAAAGCTCAAAACTTGGTAGATAAACTAGAAATAAAACAGGTATCATCAGAAAACCACCGGCACACTCCATTCAACGTCATCTCTCGTAGATCCCACATATCGTTACCTGCCGCTTGTTCATGCGCTTCACATCGTCAAATAAACTGTCCAACATCTTTATTGTTTTCTAAATTTACTTGTTCTAAAAGATATCTTCGGTTTTTGGTTATTTTTCGTGTTGTTGAAAAAATCGGTCGAACACCACGTCAGACGAGCGTCATAGACAAACGCCATCTACACGTTCTGTTCTGCGTTTCAATATTTTAACTTTTTCGTTTTTTACTAAGAAAAATTATTCGAGAAATACTTTTATTTCATGTTTTAATTGAGTTTTCACTTTATTTAGATGTTTTAATATTTTATGTTCATTATTATAAAAGTAAATATTTTGCCTGAAATAGAACGTATATAGGGTGCCACGCGGCGTTATGACAGTTAAGCAAGTATGCCAACATAACAGCTTTACCAGTTCGAGGCGAGTCGATTTCCGTTTCCTTGTCTGAAACTCCTTCAAAGCAAAAAGGATTCAATATTCTGAAATTATAAAAATAAATTTACATTTCTTGCGGCACGGAATCTGGTTTTGGTATTTCTGGTTTAGATAAATGTTTAATAGAATAGATTTAATAATTACCGTCATGGGAAATTTTCTTTTAAGGGTTTTCATTTTTCATTTCAGTGCATTTCCGGTTCTTAACTTTTAGTGAATGTCATCGGACAAGGTGGAAATCTTTAGGGGAGCCTATGTTCAACAGTAGACGGCTTGTGGCTGAAATGGTGATGATGATGATAATGATGAACCTGCACCGAATGGTAAAGCAGCTTCTTTCTTTCTTTTTGGGATCAACAAACGGGTTTGCTTTGTATTGCAATTATATTATAAAAGACACCTCACACATACATACGTACATACACATATAACGCCTTTATCCCTTGCGGGGTAGGCAGAATCTTTTTAAAATCATTACTTACACGCACTAAACCCGCTTTGGAGAAATAATATTTGTACCATCACTAATGAATTTGAAGACTACCATACAATGAATAGGTACACATAGCTACAAATTACATACACAATCTCACGCCTTTATCCCTCGCGGGGTAGGCAGAGCCATAATACGGCAACTGTTGCAATGTCTGACGACGGCCTATATGACGCAGTCAAGTGATAATGCGACTGCCTGTGACCTGTGACGCAGAAGGTTCCGAGTTCGATTCTCGGTGGGTCACTCACTTTTCTAATATTAAAAAAAAATCTTTGAGGTTTATTTGTTTTTCAAATGAAATAGGTATCGTACTATTGCCTACCAGTTCTGTCTGTTGCAAGCAAAGCAAGGAATAACTTTTATAGTTGTACGCAGGTACAACTTTTCGGCTTCGACGTAACACCATGAAAAACTATCCGTGTTTTGGTGCTGTTGAAGCAGTTTAAAGTTTTTACAGCTTTTTTATCTGCTGAGTTATCTTCCCGCCAGCATGGAGGTAAGCGATTAAAACTTTTCCGCGAGTTTGTTTAGTTTTAAAACGGATTCTTTTGTGGCACAACGAAATAAGTTGTCAGATATTACCCGCTATTTTTTGGTTTGAGTAGGCAGGTAGGTACTTAAATAACCAATAATCATCTTGTGTATAGGACAGATAGCCCACAGGCTTACCTGCAGTTAAAGGAGTAATCTAGAAAGAAAAAGAAAAAAAAAAACTATATCTCTACATTTTTCATTACCTACCTACTTATTTAATTAGTTCTCAAAATGTTTTCAGGGTTGAGTACCTACCTGCTTACCTGCCTTTAATGTTATCAGAAGTAAACTTACTTGCCCACAATGTGAACGGAGTTTAATGTAAAAATTTCCTGCTATGGCCATCTACGGGCGCATCAGCGCCGACTTGATTAGGAGTCCAACGAAGTGGTCGCCATGGCGGAGGTCAGTTTGAGAGATCATTATTACTTTAGTAGTTATACTAATTACAAAAAAGATAGTCATTCAAAGTGCAGCACAGAACACAATCATTTACAGAAAGTTCCTAAAGAAAATGCTCATTCAACTTACGGTAATTTCATTCAAGCCAAATGGTGGAGTCGTTAATTTATTATTCATGTACAAAGAACATGTGATGATGTGACTATTCTATATTGAAGTAGATACGCCACAATGTAAAATTACAATGCTGGAACGATCGTTAGGTAAATGTATATCCCATTTCTGACGAATAGATTATTTATTTATGCTGTAATAATACAGGAAGTAGGTACATTTGTTTAGTAAAAGACCATCTTCTTTGAATTTACCCTTTAATGTATCCACGTATACGTACGTAGGTCCGTATCACTTTGGCTAGGATTATTTATACGTTTTTACATATTGCACAGAAATGTTTAGGCATACGGACATTGCAGTAGGTCACTATGGTGTTTTTGGTAGAGTTTTATTAGACATTTAAATACAAAGTAATAATAACTATAATGTCAAATTGGTTTGTAATGATAGAGCAGTAAAATACTACACACTTAATACAGACGATTATTTTCTTGACAAAATTTATTGGACAGGCCAAAAAGTTATGAGTTTTAGAAATATGACATACCTATTTGTACATACATACTTCTTCAAGTATGTCTCTACAGTTAGTTACCCAAATGATGTGTACATCAGTCTGTGGGACGTTTGGCTTTGTGCAGAATTTTGCTGGCCAGATTAGATTTACCTTACCGTTAAATTACAGTGGGTAAACTCTGTTACGTTCTCAGAATTCTGAGAGTGGCTGGCAGATGTCAATATTGGCCGAAACCACCATTAATCTAAACCGTGAATAATTTATAATCGGCGGCTCCCCTCACTTATAGAGAATATTTAATATCATACCAAACCTATCATTCAAAGGAATTTGGCAGAAGGGCGAGTGAGGCTTATCAATATTAGAATGTAAAAAGTGCGAGTCAGCCGGTGCATTACTTATAAGAAATTGATACCTAAGTAAACATACTCTAGGAAAAGCGATTATGATTTTTCGCTTACGGTTTACTTGATTAAATTTGTATTGAAAATCCTACATGGAATTTTTAAAACGAATAAGAAAATCTAGATAGGTACAACATAGTTATGGTTTGAGGCAAGTAAATCTGGAGGTTCAAAAAGTTCATTGACCCCTGTTTACTGCTGTTCGATGAAACATGAAACGTCTGTCACATAATGATTAGCGACAATTTGTGATAATTTGTGTGACAAGCGATGAACTTTTATCAATGTCAATGAACTTTTATCCAGATCGTTTTGATGCAAACTCTTACATTTTGAAACTATAGTAATAAAATCCATAAAGTCGTGTCAGTGGTAGAGCTTGCCAAAAGCCAGCGATACACCGGGGGATGCAGTCAGGCCAGCCCACTGCTACAAGCCCACCGGCGGTCCATAAATACCACAGAACTTGCCGAACCATTGCCGAACGCTTGTTTACGAGGCCCCTGCCTGGGGAAAAACAACTGGCGAACCGAACACTCTTTATATTTGACCTGGTCATATTTTCAACCAATAATAATATAGTAACAGTGGTTCTGTTTGCCAAAAGCTTGTGTGTAGGTAAGCTGCTTGCTGTAACTGTAAAAGGAAGTGGTAACCTTTTACAGTTACAGCAAGAGTGGAGTTACTGGCTGAAAATCTACTATAACTTCCTTAGTGATGAATGTAAATTTTGAGCTCAGTATTCATCGTGCATATCATTAGTCTAAAGCGCTGGATACGGGCCTCCTCCTCCAGACGTATCGATAGATTAAAATTTTGGGCCGATTGTATCCAACGGCCGCTTGGGCTGATAATGTACCAACGTCGTTGGGCCATATCCTAACTATTGGCTATAACATGGCCTAGTAGTAATATATTATCTGTGGCTATACATACAGGGCAATTTTTTTGTCAGTACACACACTTCGTAGGGTATTTCTACTGATTATTTTGAACAATTTTTATTATGGGACCACCTGCGAAATTGCAAAAAATTTTGGGTGTTACATAGAAAAATTCATACCTACTCGGCAAAAATGTATGGAACATCCAATTTGCGATTTCGCAGCTGGCCCCGTAATAAAATTTGTTCAGAATCATGAGTAAACACACTACAAAGTGTTTGTACTGACTAAAAAATAACCCTGTATGTATAGCTCAGTGAAAACAACGCAAAAAAAAAACCCATTGTAGGAAGACGCATAGTCGCTAAATGTATCGCATAGAGTTACTACCTAATATAGGGTAATTCCGTCAGTATATTCTGTTCAAAGCAGAAAATTAATAAAGACCAGCCACTAGCAAAACTTCATACAAAACATCCAAGTCCCTAGGATTCGTAATCCCAAACTGGTGTTTTGTAAAACAGAGTACGCCCGGCGCGGTTGGTCAAGAAACAAATTCACAGCAAGCCCGTATATTTCCCCAGCGGCCTTTTACAAAGTTAACAAGGTGTAACTTGGGAAATAAATAACAGAAGACAGCTATTAATATTACAAGTTTGCGCGCTTTATATTTTTCACGCGGTGATAAGTTGCAAAGCGTCCTTTTCGGAGTGTTTTAACTCTCTTAGCAATGGCACTTAGCTTTGTTTGTAAGTGTTTTTAAACTGCTGTCCATTTGCTCTTGCAAAAAGCAACAAGGGCCTTAGTACAAAAAAGTTAAACCCGAGTCAAACGCGTGTTTAAAAGAATATCTTAATTCACACGTTGAACGCGTGTCTTACTATATTGTGTATCCTATGGATAAGTAAGACCTCATGTAAGTAAACACACTTTATGACGAATACCAACACATAAAAGAAAACTTAAACTAATGTTGTAACAACAAGCATCGCATGATTTTGCGATAGATACCGTATCAGTTTTTTGATTTGGTACGTCCACGTGCGGTTGTCATACGCTGCGACGTTTTTGTGTTTAGCCAATCATCTGGATACAAGCAATAAACATGGATTTTTGACGTGACAATGTCTTTTAATTCGATGGAACCGGCTGCACGCACCAAAAAACATGACTCATATGCGTTACCGAGCGACAAAGGGGCACAATCGGTCTCCGATGTCGCCAATTTTCCTATTACGTTGTCACGTTCAACTATTGTCAGTTAACCTTTACAGGCAACCGTTTTTTTTATGAAAAATTTGGTACAAATTAATTTGATAATCACTGTGAAAGCGCCCAGCCTGAAAGTTTTGTAAGGCTGCATTCACATGTACCGCAGTTTGACGGTGGCTGCTATAGATATCCAATCCAATTTCATCGACAGTGCATACATACATACATACATATATCACGCCTTTATCCCTTGCGGGGTAGGCAGAGCGTTAACGGCCGTAAGAATACGGCCACTATCGCCACGTCTGACATTTTTGAGGATTGTTTTCTAAGGTTGTTTCAGAAAACATGTGTATCACTATAGTGACAGGTTGTCAGCCTGTCGACAGTGCACGATGTTGAAAGGCACTTACAATTTGTATTATTTTTCCCTCCTTAAGTATATTCCTCTAACGAGGTAGACAAATGAACAGTCGTGTCTATTGTTAATACATTAACAGAGAATAAACACGGGTATTACCGGGCCCATTTTTCTACTCGTGCGGAGCGAACTTCCCCGAACCATTACTTTTACTCGTTCACACCGATGGTTTACATTAATTGACTGCTTATCAAAAATACTGCAAAGGAACGTAGGCAACTTAAACCGACGAGCATGTATGAAGAGGCTGATGAATGTCGAGGAAGCGAAAGAGGTATGTCAGGATCGTAGCAAGTGGAAGGATGTAGTCTCTGCCTCCGGGAAAGGGGCGTGATTTATACATATGTTGGTAGAGTACAATACATACATCACGCCTTTATCCCTTGCGGGGCAGACAGAGCGTTAACGACCGCAATAAACGGTCGCTATCGCCACGACTGACAAATATTGAAGACCGGTTGAGATAATTTGTGTATCACTATAGTGACAGGTTGTCAGCCTGTCGCCTAAAACTTGTAATACACATGAAAGCCTCGAGTTCCTTAATCGCCTCTTACGACACCCACGGGAAAGAAATAGGCTGATGCTATTCGAAGCCGGCATCACCCGGCACATATTTTTACATATTAGCACTTTTAACATGCGCAGTCCTGTACTGGTTGCACAGTCCTTGCCCACGTAATCAGCCACAAACCTTGCTTAAATTAAAGAGTATATTTAGTTTCTGCCTATTTTTTTTTTACATATCAGCACTTTTACCATCCTGCGTAGTCCTGCAATGGTTACACAGTCTGTGCCCACGTAATGAGCCACAAACGTTGCTCCGGTGTGGAACCACTTACACACAAACGCCTTAATTGGGGGTAACTACTTTTCACCGCTCGCCTCGTCCTGTTTCGTTACAACGTACTTTCTACCAAATTAAGCAGGCAACACGTTTTTGTAGGATAGGCTTGAGCTTGTAAGTAATTTTTGGTTTAGTTTAAATTATGTTTACTTATTTTATTTTAGTTTCCTTCGTTCTAGATCTTGCACTGCGCTCGCCTATCCACCTGCCGAACGCAGTGAGACCCTACACGTCTACAATGTATGGAAGAGCAACTTTTTTTGTAATTTTGGCCCCCATAAGGTTTAAAAAAAGTTTTTGCAAAAGTTTTTTAAATCATACGCAGAATGAATCACCCTATTAAAAATTACTCAGTTTCTGTTTATGTGGTTTGGTACCTACTTTTAATAGTAGGTGCCTAGTATCCATCTTCCATTAAAAAAATATATTCACAAAAAACACTACATCTGACTCTTTTTTCTTTTTTTCGTATGGTAATAGACGAGATGGTTTTATACCGGAATCTTGTTCAATATCGCTCATCATATTCGGGGTCCCGTGAAATGTGAGATTCGCCTAATAGGCGGATTCGCACACCTTTCCGCACGACGGAGCGCTAAAATATCACAGTGGTCTGTCAGATCCATACTTGAAACATCACTCCCCATACTAAAACCGCTCTCGACGGACGACGCAGCGATAGCGCAGCGTCAAAAGGGATTGAAATTTCTTGTATGGATTTGACATACTGCTGCGATATTTTAGCGGTTCTTCGTGCGTTAAGTGAAAGAAGGTACTCCGATCTCACGGACTATTTTTCTTAATTACCTACGTGTCGAGAAGCATAGCAATGAATCTTTATCCGTATATATTAGTTCGCTTCCCAGATTCATCCTCATCCTGCTAAATTAGTCAATGATTCACAAAATATTCAGAGATTAGCCCACATATTAGCTAAGGTGTTTGTTTATATTACTACATACTGGGTGTAAGAGACAATACTATACCAAAAACTTAAACACTGGGTATAATAAGTGATATATTGGAACGAAAACTTCACAAGCGTGATTGATCGTGCAACCGGACAACTTTCTCTATGGAGTCAATAGAGGTTTTTTTATTCAATCAAAATCACTATTTCCACTCATAATTAAAGGTCAGCTGAATGTCTTTGTATCCGATTTATTAGTAGTTTCCCGACATACCTGCACTCTCTGGGGAAAGTTATTCAGTTTCATGATCTGTTTACTCATGATTTTGTTTAACCTTTATCTACTTAATTAGGAAGGTAAGATTTTTTGTATGTGAAATATATATGAGTTACCTAAACAATCTCATACCAAATCCAAATTGTTTATTAACATAAACTTCACCCGAATAAAATACTTTTGTATTATGAAAAGAAAATCACAACCTTCATCATTAAAACAAAACCAGCCTCATTATTTTTCAATAAGCATAATAATACCTACTTTCGTCCACAATCATAGTATCCGATCGTAATCACGGTTCAAAAGTGGAACTGGAAAGCCCGTGGCGTGACCAAATATGACTCGTCAACCTAATATTATGCGAAATGAGAAAGTCCAAATGAGTTTCCTAATACGGGGTTTATTTTCTGGGAATAGCGTTATTAGATCCGGTTTTTCTGCTGACGCAAAACTGATATTTTCGTCAATGAATATAAACATACATTACTGGTTAAAACCTCACTCTAACAATCCTTATAGAAGAAAAGCAGTAGTGGATACGCAAACAGTGACAGAGTGGAGATTGGATAAACGTGTACCTTGCGACAGTATTTCGCTCACTGGCACTGCTTTTGCACGGTAATTTTGTATTACAGCCATTAACTTTCCGTATTATCTTTTTATTTTTACAGGGAGCTATTTTGGTAATGTTATTTATTATGAGAGATGTTTTAAAATAACTTTATGAAAACAGCATTGTTTAGGATGTAAGAAGACAGGAAGTTTATAATTAGATACTTACGTACTCGGTGGTTTTACGAACGCTATCTAATTTTGCTAATGGTGAAAAATTTTGGTAACGAGATATTAGACAGACAATCTTAACATCTCTATCAGAATTTGACCTTAATAAGTAAGTTAAAAATCTTGAGTACCTACCTACTTTTTGACTGCAATTTTACCTCACTCGCGATGTAAGTGCACTTTGTTTGTCAAGGGGCCATTGAGTCTCACTACATTATAGATTTCACTATCCCCTGCTATCAATTTAAAAAGACTTTTTGAGCACATGCCACTGCTTTCAAAGTGTAGTATCCAAAACACACTTATGAGCACACCACATCACACTTCACTCTTTAAAACTTCCTCTATCATCGACTTGAATTTATTGTATACTTCAGACCTATATCAGATAATATCTGGTATCAAACGACCCCGCCATAGGTGGTAACAAAGTTTACCCAGCGGAGGAGTTAGGTGTGCCAAAATGTTCACGGAAATTACTCCATACTTGCATTTTATTTATGCGACGTTGCTTTTCAAAAGTCTTTACCGGCGCATAAGGCAAATAACAAACTACTTTTTACCATGTAACTCTTATCATATATATGTTTACCTTGGAAGTGTAAAGTTTTTCACAAAAAAAAAAGTTTAGTTTTGATGTTGTGTCAAAACCAGGTTTAAGAACTTTGAATAGTGCCGCGGGGCACTATATTTTCAGAATTTTTTTGATACAGGGATATGACAACTCTCACTAATATTTTGACGTCATACATAGACAGACAATCCAAAATTCCGTCATTTGACGTCAAAGCCCGACGTGAAACATTTTTTGGCCCTTGCTTTTTGCTCCACTCCTTTTTTCGTTAACAGTAAATATTCTTTAATCTCTCAAGCAGTGCCACTTGTGAAAATGAAGTGGCATTAGGAACATTATCGTAATAATCAGTTTCAGTACTTTCAGAGGCGAAGTGTGACGCGGTCTCTGAGACGAGTGCGCTCCTGGTGAGAAGCTCTCAAGTCTGCCTTTGATCTTGCGACCCACGATGCTGCCTTTTCACAGCCACCTATTAAAAATTTCTTTATCACTAATTTTGTATAATTTTCTCGTGTTCAGGCGAATCGGGATTTTATTGAACTAAATAAGGATCGAGCGATATTTGAAGCGAACTGTTTTGATAATCAACAGTAAGTAGTGTCTGGGGCAGGCAAGTAAAAGTTCAAAACATCAAATGCATCAAATCGCATCAAAATAATTATTGTTTTTGACAATCTATCTATCCTTGTTATACCTAAGTAAATTTCGTATTTCCATCTTAACTGCTCTCTGATGGCATCAGAGCACCACACGTCAATTGTCGCTAAATATTTACTGGATTTTGTTTAGTTGGTCTTTTTCAGTTGAATTTTTTGACGCGTAATGCCTGCTTTAACGATCTGTCCTTTTCTTCCTTTGGGGAGGCTGAAGTACTTAACTTGTTACATTTTTTTTTCCGCAATATAATGTAGGTCAATCATTCGATGGCGAATTAGCTTATGCAAATGACTTTAGACTATTTAAATTTGAGCTGTATAAAAACACGAAAGTTTTAATTCATAATTAGCTATTTCCAAGACTAATAAACTCATTAGATTAACTTGAAAAACAATGTTCTTTCATATAAATCTGCAAACTTGAGGCATTCAGGCAAATTAAACTTTAGGAATTTGTGTCACGTATCGCGCTTTTCTTCTCAGTTCATCTCAAAAGTTTATCGTTTCGCAGAAGTTGGCGTCGTTCACCCGAGAGCAGCATTTTGAGTTACTTATTTCAGGGGTCAAGGTATTTTGGATATTTAAATCTACGCTAAATATTATAATGAAGATATTCTTATTCGTGTGTAATCGAGAAAATCCTGGACCAGTTCCTAAAATTGTTTCACCGAAGCTACAACATTCCTAAGTCTATTTTTAATACGAGTAAACTCCTATATTGGAAAATTATTTCACTGCATTCTTATTTGTTAGTGTTTTTGTAGGTAATCGATAAACTACTGGAATAGTTCCTAAAATTGTTTCACCGAAGCTACAACGTTCCTGAGTCTGCGTTTAATACGAGAAATATTTCCATGTTGGAAAGTTGTTTCACTGGACAGGCTTTGAACTAATTTAAATTACTGCAAGTAACTAACGATACGTTTAGTTTTTAAGGACTTTTTTAACATTTGTTTTCATATTACTCAAAGAATCAACAAATTATGGGTATGTAGTTCGCTGGTTGGTTGAAAGCGATCTCTTCTTAAGACGCAAGAATTTTGAACTACTTGTAATTATTATTCTTGTAAACTGGGAGTGCTGTTGAAAGTACGTACAGTGCAAAACACTGTACCAATGCAACTGCAACAGTCGTGCAGGCCAATGCATCATAAAGTTGCAGCAATAAAGGTTGCCGCGAGCTTTATCACCAGACGGTACACATTAGTTATTACAACTTTAACGAGATGCTGTATTCATTAGTGACGGTCGCCTTTATGCTGAACTAGCGCCCAGCGGTTGCACCCGCTGCTAATCGTTTTCCCGTGGTTATAAGATGTTCCCGGAATGAATAGTATGAATATGTACGGCCATTTATCAATGTAATATTTTATAATATACCTATAATTGGGATGTCGGAAACGGCTCGAACGTAGAGGTATTCGGCGGCTATAAATCGATGCAGCTAGGTTTTATTTTCCAAAACTCACACTGAACGGCAGAAAAAGTCGAACAACGCTCGGTCAACTAGGTACTTAAGTTATTTATGTGAAAATTAGGTACATTGTCTTTATTTCTTGGGCGTAGTAGCAAAATGCTACGATGTAGCAATTGTACGCTATTTATAGTTAGTTAAAAAGTTTTCAATTTTACAGAAGATTCCTGCAAGCGATTGCTGGCAGAATATCTAATTTTACATCCAATCGAATTTCTTAGTGATTCTTAAGTATCATGCAGATATGAACTTTAAAACTATCGTTGCCAACCTTTTAACCTCGTAACGCCCAGATACCTTTTTAAATGTACGTATATGTAGCTCTGTAGTGATACAGGGTAGGCAAATACATTTTAAAAGGCATCCGGGAAATAATTTGAAAAAAACTTCCAGTCGAATGGGCGTTACGAGGTCAAAATAAGTATTGTGTTTTTCTGATTAGGTGCAGTGATCTAACATAATAATCCAAACGCCCCAAGAAAATAGATCGAAAATTGTCAACTGTGAACAGAAAACGCCATTGATGAACTGCCAGCCCCTCTGCAGGCGTACCGGAAGCGTAAATACAAACCCGACTACAACACAGACATCCATACTCTGTGTTGTAGTCTGGTTGGTACAGAGTTCGGACGTACAAACCCGACTACAACACAGAGCACTCATACCAGCCTCTTCGCAATTACATTAGTTTTGAAATGCCCTGTGTCGGTTCTGGCACATCGCCGGCCCCTGCCGGGGCACGCTCGCTCCGCTCGCTCGGCTCGTGCGTTGTGGACGCAGTTCTAACCTAACCTAACCTAACCTGGCGTTGACGCCAGGTTAGGATAGGTTGTGTCTAACAAACCTATGTTTGAGCTTGAGTTGCTTTTGTATTGATCATTAAAATATCATTAATCATTAAAATATCAGTAATCATTAAAATATCATTAATCATTAAAATATCATTAATCATTAAAATATCCTTAATCATTGAAATATCATTAACCATTAAAATATCATTAATCATTAAAATATCATTAATCATTACAAAGCCATTAATCATTAAAATGTCATTAATCATTAAAATGCCATTATTCATTAAAATTTCGTTAAGCATTTACGTATGATTAATCATTAAAATTATCATTAATCATTAAAATATCATTAATCATTAAAATATCATTATACATTAAAATATCATTAATCATTAAAATATCATTAATCATTAAAATATCATTAATCATTACAAAGCCATTAATCATTAAAATGCCATTATTCATTAAAATTTCGTTAAGCATTTACGTATGATTAATCATTAAAATTATCATTAATCGTTTCAGTAATTATTCATTATGATTGGTTATTCATCATTTAAAATATCATTAAGCTACAATTTATCATTAAAACATCATTAGGTAATCGCTAAAATAATAACAATCACAATCGTTAACTCGGCATTGATCATTTATCGATGATGTCTGTGTTGTAGTCGCCTTTGTAGCATAATTTAATGTTCCAACCCGACTACAGCACAGACAGTCCCCTGTCTGTGCTGTAGTCCGGTTTGTACTAACGCACACTTACTGTAAATTCAATAAGTTGCCTGTAAGGAGGTCTCAACTTCCGAATTACACGAGACATTAGCCGGGCTAATTCGGCACAGTGTGAAGAGAATCACCCGTCTTAAAGAGCGTCACACACAGTGAAGATACGATAATATTTTATCTTTATATGAAATATCGCTCGATATACATTTTGTATGAACCATCACCTACGGCGAAGATATATTCTCTCTCTGTCTTTCTATATGGGTATCGTACAGTATCTTAGGATACAAAGTATGTAGATATGTAGTAACATCTTCTTAGGCGGTCCTTAGAGAATAACCATTTAAAACATGCTATCGCATCTTAGCCGTTAGTGATAGATTTGTTTGTACAGTTTTGCCATGTGGTGTCGGTTTAGCTTAGAATACTATCATCCCAATTTTAATCAGGGGTGTCATAAGAAGCAACGACGATTATCTAGGGAATAAGAACAACATTCCCTGTGAATCAGACATCTTGCACTGCGTTCACTAATTTGCCTGCCAAGCACCCATAAGCATGGCAATACGCCCGACAGTATCTAAAGGATAACTAAAGATGCTATGTATAATACTTTGTATTCAGGCATCTTAAGGTACAATATTATTGTATCTTCACCGTGTGCGACACCTTAACAGTTGTGTAGTGTGCACGCTGCCGTCGACGTCAGATAATTAACCAGAGGCATGCGCCTTAAATCCTTAGTAGGCACAGAAATGGTAAGACCTAGAAGTGGTCTTTTTATTTGCAGAGGGGTTGGCGAGTGCAGTGCAAGGTGTTTTAGATATCCAACGCTGGGCCTTTCCTTTCGCCATTGTCTGGATTCATTCCTTAGTTGTAGCGACTGGATGACCGCCGTGTGATGCTGGCTTAGCATAGCATCACCCCATATCCTTCCCGCGGGTGTCGTAAGAGGCGACTAAGGGACTCGAAAATAAGGTGCATTGTAATTTTAGGCAGGCCACAAATACCAGATATCTAAAACTACCCTCAATCATTTGTCACACGAGGCGATAACGACTGAAATTTTACAATTGTTAACGTTCTGCCTACCCTGCAAGGGATAAAGGCGTGATATGTGTGAATGTGTACATACAAAATGTAGAAATTTTACAAAAGAAGTCGAGATATTGATGAAGATGTGTAATTAACTGGCATTATATCATTATTACAGCACATTCTTAATGAAATGTACATTCGTATAGCAACCCTGAACTTGCATTGTAAGAAAACCTAGCATCATACAATAAATAATAAAAATACTCAACAATCGCTACCAAAAACGGTAGGCAGAGCGTTAATAGCCATAAAAATACAGCCGCTACCGCCATTTCTGACAATTTGAGGGCCCTTTCAGATGATTCATGTATCACCGTAGTGACAGTTGTCAGCCTGTCGCCTAAAGTTGTAATACACATGAAGCCCTCGAGTGCCTTAGTCGCCTCTTACATTTTGTGATCCGGTATAACATTTGTCAGCTTCTAAACTTGAGGCCTGTGAAACAAGATAATGTTTGACATTTCTACAATTTATATTCTTGATTCTGTGTCTCGCAACGTTGCAGACGCTGGATTCGTCTTCCGGAGGCGCCTTATTACTCTTTACAATCGCTGCCAGATGCATATTAATTGAGGAAAATTGTTGCTTAACTAATTAGCTTACTCGCGCTTTACAAACAGATGCCTCTTATAGAGCGCTTCTAGCTGCAAGTTGAAATATTTCTTACTTGTAATTGAATAACGAAGGTTCTTTATTTGTATCTCTACTGTATTTATAGGTACTGTTTTTTTTTAATTAGATGCCAGACATCGTGCGTGCGGCTATAGGTCATAATACAGGATTTTGTTGAAAATATACCTATTCTTAGAGAGTTCCTACAGCCATAAGTTGCTGTGTGATGCCGGTTTAGAATAGCATCACCCCCCGTTTATTAACGCGGGCGGGCGTCGTAAGAGGCTGACAGCCTGTCAATATAGTGATACACGATTTGCCTGATAAGGAAAAGGCCCTCAAATGTTAGCCAGGCTTGGCGCAAGCAATCGTATTTAAACGCTCTGCTTACCACTTGCTCTGCTCTGCACAAGGAGAATAGGCGCGATATTGTGTGCTAGAAACGTAAAATAAAACCTCTGCTTGGAATTTGTAGCCTCTCTACGAAGGCAAGGAAGGGCTCCAAAACCATTGCACTAAACGCTTCTTAAATAACTTATTTGCTGACCCTACCCGCCTCAATAAAAGTTTCGTGTACACATTTGTTCTACCTACCTTTAAGTTTTAGAAATATAATATGAGCCGATTCGGTTTAGCATCTTATTTATGAGAGCACAATAGAACAAAAGACTAGCAAAGGAAAAAATTGGGTAGAGATAACATTCATCGGTTTAAATTATACAAAAACCATTCACTACGCAGGTCCAACGCCTAACGCTGCGCTAGCGCTGGGTCGTGCGTCGAGTGCATTCTGTATATACCTATATGTACCTATACATATTTTCTTTGCTTTTCCTAATGCATTTCCTTTGCTAGTTGTTCTGGAATAATTGTATAAGATTGTACTCTATAAACTTTAAATTTTAATTTTGTATTGGGTTCATCGGATCGTTAGACGACTTGATGTCCCACACGAAAAGAAGAAGAATTTTGTATTCTGATTGTGGAGCCATTTTAGAGTTGAACTTCTAATATACCAAAATATAATATGTATAATCAATTCATCATTTATACATACTTGCCTATGTTATGTACGTACATATCATGTCGCAGAAATCATATAAAAATGCATGAAAAGATATAAAAAATACAATTCATGTAAAAAAAAGTCCCTCATGTAAGCTATGTGTGAACTATCACAGAAGTTGATCGCGTCCTATCGGATTCTTCGCACATAAAGTCATCAGACCGGGATCAAATCAAACCTTGTGCCCGCCGGGTCACTCCAAACGGCTTGTCTATAACGAGAAAGTGACACTTTTAACCAATGAGGAGGAAAACTGGCAACTAAATGGCGTCGCTCGCGACTGTGATTGGTCGAAAAAGTGTCATTGTCTAAGTTGAGCGACTACTTATTGGTGCGCTTAAGTATAGTCGCATATTTTATAGCACTCATATTTTGGTAAAATTGACTGCGGAATTGATAATTTAAGAGCTTTGGTCGTTTGGCGTAGCATAGTGCTACGATTTCACTACGACGTAGTAGTCGTAGTCGGATGATTGAAATAACATAGATTCTGTCAGTACCCAGTTTAATGTAATTAGAGTTGTTGCTAAAGAAAAAATTATAGCCTCTTCTTCTTTCTTCCTTTCTTGTGGGACACCCAGTCGTCCAACGACCCGATGAACCCTAGTGTCAGAATTGTTCAACCGCCTACAACAAGTAGCAGGCTTCTGACATGGTTGTGTAACGACTGCCGTCTACGAGATCATAGACAACAACCGGGACGTACGGCTTAACGTGCCATCCGAAACACGGAACCATCTTACTTACGGACAATCGGGTGGTTCAGCCCGCAATGTCCTAACCAGACTGGGAACAAATTCACAAAGTGATAAATATCAACTTTGTGAGTGACCCACCGAGAATCGAACCTGGAACCTTCTGCGTCAAGGGCAGTCGCACTACCACTGCGCCACATCGGTCGTCAATGATAGCCTTATTGAATGAATATAAAAAACGGAGACGTAGGCGGCATTCATACCTATATTTTTTTTAAACTGAGCAGAGTAAGAAAGTAACCAACGCGCCAACACGCAAAAATTACAGAAAACAATGAGTAAGTTATAATTTTAATGCAATAAAGTACCTATCTACAATTAAGCAAAGCTAATGAAATGTTAGGAACAAAGGATTTTGTTTATTTAAAAATTAAAGTTTCATTAAAAGCAAATAAGTTTTGAAAACTTATTGCTAACCTTTTACAGGCATCATTAAAAGACTAAAACTACTAAAATAATTATAGTTTGTTAAAACTTGTGCTTTAATAAAATATTTAAAAGACAGCGCTGAAAGTTTTTACGAACTGGCATGAATGGTGGTTTGCACACATACCCAAGGATAGTGCGGTTCATTATAGCCGCCATGACAGTGACAACCAGTGAGACATGGAACAATAAACCACTGGGGAGTGCTAATGGGGATGTACCGCGCTCGCCAAGCATCTGCTTGGAGAAGCGAGCACGGAGAGTTTACTTCACTTGCCGTCGCCGTGCGCTCAATGTTGGTGAATAGGCTAATGGACAAATTCGGCTTGGTGACTACTCCATGCAGTGAGAGCGGTAATGAGACTTTTTGGGCTGATAGCAGCTAACTGAACTAGGGTTGACGAGGAAGCTGTTATGAGGAAGATGCAGTGGACGAGGACGTAGCATACTTCAAGTTGGAGGATGCGGAAGAGGAAGAGGAAGAAGAAGAGGTTAAATAAGACAAAAAGTAAACGGAGAGACCGAATGATTACTTCAGACTGAAAAATGTTTCCTACTCCGCATATTCTGTTTCATAATGTGACTTGTGTGACTAAAGACTAGAGACCTCTTAGCTCCCTCGCAATCTGTGAGAATGTGGAAGCGGAAGATGAATTTTGAACATCCTTTTATGTGGTAGCGATTGAGGAACCACAAAAATTGAGGAAGAGGAATCCTCATCAACACTAGTCTCAACTGGGTGTCTGTTGTCATTTTTGCAGACTAAGGGATTATCTGTCAAGTTCAGTGATTCTTATCTATGGTAAATCACCGCTGAGCTTTTAAAAATAAGCTTTCATTTTCCATAGCCTTATCTACTAGAAAATAAAGGAATAGATAAAAAAATTCCGATTTTGCGGCGTGTGCAATGGTATCAGGTTTTTGACTCAGATTTCGTGGTTTTCGTTCATCTCACTACCGGACAAAACACCGGAAAGCATGCGGTATGTATGAGAACCGTCGAAGCGGGTTTTCCGCTGGTATGCTCTAAATAAGTTATGGCGGCGGTCGGCGCGGATTCATAGAGCTGGCAACTTTTCTCCCGTCGATCTCGCCGCCTGTCGAGGGACTCGTAAAGGGAGATTGCCTCAATAGACGTCGGTTTATTGACTTATTAAATCGATCTTCCACTTGAATACACTGCGGGTCGCGAGTGTTTCAATTTTGTTTGTAAACAGCGCTTTTACGCGCGCGCACAGTTTTGTTGAACCGTTTTATGGCTTGTATTGTTAGAGCTACAAAGTGCTTGAGTTTCCCGGAGACTGTTTATGTGCGAACGCAATTTTTTATATGAATCGTTTCTGTTTTACCTTGTATGAAATTATTCCTTTGTTTTTCAGATAAGAAACTGGTCAGAATCGGAACTCATCTGAAGGAATGTAGCTAATAAACGCTGGTATGCTCGTGAGAAGGAATTGCAAACTCGGAGTAAATATGGCCGACTTCCCGACCGAGCGCACAACTTTTATTTTTATTACTTTTGAAAGGCATCATTTTCTCGGAAATGGTTGGTTCAGTTCAAAACATTTTGCTCTCATTCAAGTAAATACATAAACAGAAATGTGTTACAGCGTGTAAGTCAGGTGGTATTCACACGCGACGCATGTCCATCGCAGACACTTGCGTTGTTTGGCAGACGGACCTGTAACTAAAGTGTCTGCATTGGATGTATTCAGTAAGCATATGACAGACGGATGCCTTACGGTTGCTTTAAAATAGCTCACAACGGAGGGTTAAATGTGAGAAAGCCTAAGGGTGTATATGTCGCGGTTGCGTAGGTGTATGAATCCCATACTTTGATTTATTAGACTGACAATATGGGGTGACAGCGCCGACATAGAAACAGCATACTGGTCGAATACATCCTGCGATCGCTTGACGATAGAATGAGTAGCTATCGCAAAAATACTAACTAGGTACAGTTGTAGTTAGCAAGTATTCTTTGGCCGTAGTGAAAAGAGACGCCTCCGCTGGGGTTCGTTCCGTGCCCAGGTCCATCACATTTTTTTTTTAATTTTGTCTATGTTCGTTTTGAATAGTTGTTGAGTTTCTTGAGCTGGTTCACCCCTTTTTTAAGATATTTGCCTGGTTCAATGCTTGCAGATTTTTACACCTCATATTATGTATTCTTTGCTTGTAGGTATCTTATTATCGACAACCCAACCAACCCTGCCCCCTGAGACGAGTGAGGGTTATCAATTACGTGATTGCCTATAAATAATAACTTGTCTGAATTACGTGCGTTGCGCGTAAGCTTTATTCCAAGTGAATACGAACACGGCTTATCTCCATAAAGTTTTATTAGCAATATTTACCAAAGTTGAGTCATGGGATCGGCAGGTTCTAGAGTGGAACGGTTTGCAACGTGGATCGACTTGTGATTGATGAGGAATGATGCTCTAGCGCCGTAGACGAACCAAGGTAACCGACATAGCTAAGAGAGTCAGTAAGCTGAAGTGGCAATGGGCAGGCCACATTGCTCGAAGGAACGATAAACGGTGGAGCAGAAGAGCTCTCGAGCGGAGACCACGTACCAGCAGGCGCATCCTAGGATCCACGAGATGGACAGACGATTTGGTTAATTCCGCGGGGAAATGCTGGATGCAGGCCGCTTCTAATCGGACAAGGTAGAAATCTTTAGGTGAGGCCTATGTTCAGCAGTGGACGTCTTATGGCTGAAATTATGATGATGATGCTCTAGTTGGGGAAGCATAAGTTCAGCAGTGGACCATTGGAGTACTGAAGTAGTACAATGTACATGTCTTTTTCACGTATAGAAAATAAAAAGCTAGATTAGGATAATATGTTCACCAAAAATGCAATGCACGTCAAGCAAAGGCATTCGTATACCCTGGGAATCTACAATATTACCTGCATCGGAACGCATAACGTAACAAAATTTTGCTCTAACCTCCCAAACTTTCCAACAGTAATCTACTTAGGCACTTACGTTAACTCATTCACCGCCGCAAAATTGAAAATGCTCACTGGCATCTTCTATAATTCAGAGGCGGGGAACCTATCGACTCCGCCTTAGAGGCTGCGGGCCAGCAAGCCAGTTCCCACTCTTGACGCCCGTTGTTGAGCATTTTTAGCGCATCCGTAATACATGCGAGTGACGCCCGATGATTGGGTATTGTCAAGAGCGAAATGGCAAGCTGCGAGTTAGTTGAGAAAGACGTCCAGGACAGAGCGAAGTGGAAATGGAAAAGTAGGACTGCGGATCCTGTCGCAAGGTGGGACAGACGCTAGGAAGAAGAAGAAGAAGTAACGCATGCGAATTCCAGTAAAATGGACGTTGACGCATAAAAAACGCTTGTACTTGCATTGTTCGATACGCCTGTCAAACAACGCAAGCTTATGCATTGCTCATACTTCAACCTTCCTTTTTTGGATGGGAATTCAAAATTTGGATCTGACAGACGCAAAGGAATTTAGGCGTGTGATATATAATATGTATAAGTATGTATGTATGACAAACGCACGCGGTACGGCAGCGCTAAAAATGCGCAGCAAGGGACGTCTTGTGTAGGACTCTCCTAAAAAAGCTGCTCCCTGAATTTGGTCCGGGCGCTGTTTGATCCGGCAATTTTTCTGCCACTTATATCCGGCAAACGTCCGGTTGCCGTACGGGGGTCGCGCGGCATTATTAATTACGGCCAGTCCGAGCATTTAATATTTCACCTGAGTGCAGGATCGGCCCGACCGCTCTTGCCTTAATCCCCACTTAATTCCCCATATTTCGTCGTTTCCAGCGTTTATCCGAAACGGAAACCCATTTTTAATTTTAATGCGATTAGTATCGGTCTGCTTTGAGACTATACGCCTTTGACTTACTCGTGACCGTATGATCGAGGTCCGAGCCAGAACTTTTGGCATTAATTGCATAATTTATGTGGCTTTGACTTGAAATGAAGAGGCTTTTACATTTACAGACATTATGCCGTCAGTTTGAAATGTAAAAAAATATCACATTCCGTTGCAAGCAATAATTCTGTTTTGGACTGGGTCATTCATAAAACATAAGTCGTACGCTGAAATCTGTAGTCCAAAAATACTACAGACTTCATTTATAATTTTTCAAAATATTTAAAGTTTGCATTACAAACAAAAAAAATACATAAAAGTAAGTGTTCTGACAACATTCAAAATATAAATTAATGACATATTGGTATTTTCATACAAAATACCGTTTTAGATCGTTTTAAAACGTAGCTCATTTGACCAGCCAGTCGACAATCCCATTTAGGTAAAAATCAAACCTGATTAAAGCAAACTTTAAAGCATGTCAGATACACGAGATTTTTCCAGAAAAAACTACAGAATTTTCGTAACAGATAACTAGTACACGTACGAAAGACGCTACAAAATCCATAAAACTTCAAAAAATATACCTATGCAGTTCCGTACTTCTTACAAACATACCTTTACGAAGTAGCTTCAAGTTTACCTTCAGCTGTTGCATTGCTCGTCTCAAGGAACGGTAGGTAAGTACCTAAGCACTCGATTCTATCAGGGAGTCGGCTCTCTCCCGGACGCGGACAAACTTCCGCGAAAACTCGTACGGAAACTTGCAGTGAGAGATTTTGCTGTTTGTAGATAACATTTAGAATTATTACACGGAGTATGGTACCGAACTTAGATAAATTATTTTGTGTGCACGAGGTCTTTGAGGTGTGGGTGAGACCGATAAAACAATATGCAGATAACCAGTTAATGAGTTCATGCCTTTTTGTTATTCTACTTCTACATCAGTCCATTGCTGGACATGGGCCTCCACCAGTTTGGGGGTTTTTTGTTATTGTTATGATGTAATTTTTTTTAACCTGTGATGAAATGTTGTAAAACTCATTTTCCCACAAGAAAAAAACCCTGAGATGTAATATTTTTGATCAACTCGAGAACGCAGTTAATCAATCCGTGGCTCTTTCTCATAGTTCCCATACAGGGATCTTCTAAATATTTCTTTTGATTAATTTTACTATTCAGAATAGCCTTGAAATGGGAACTTTCCCGGGCAAACTTTGCAAAACCTATCAGTCAAAAATAAACATGCAATCGGTCGGACCATCGCAATTCGCCAAACCGCCACTGTCCGTTATTTAATAACAACAAAACAAGTGTTTTTGCATCTAAACTGCACAGTTTGCGAGCACACGAGGTGCCCACATAAATGGTTTTTTGATTCAGAAACTCGTTTGGAGGCGGATATTGCATCCGATGGCGCAGGGGTCCTATTCTGGAGGAGCATACTACATCCCAAGTCATTATCATAGTGCATAAGCACTATGAGGGCATCCCCATCCACATAAAAAGTACAAACTGATGACAAAATGAAAGCTAGCTTTTGCTCCTTACGAAGTTACCTCACTTTTAATTTGTGCCGAATTAACATACAGTTTAATTAATAGTAATTTAGATGAAATTCCTTTTCATCCATTTTTTACATAAAAAGATTTAAATGGATTTTTATTATTATTATCTTTTTACCATTTTAACATCAACTAATCCTTATTTACTGGCAGACCCAGATAATTTTATCCCAGCAAATCCATAAGTCTACGTAAAACGTCAAATACGGAAGGCTTAATGCTATCCTTGTAACTTACATGTTCATAACTCGATAAAAAAGTAATGATTCATCGAAAATCTGCGAGCCAAGATTGAAGTAATAAGTCATCAAAGATTTTCCGAATCGGTCATGATGACGTCGATATCGTTATTATCATACTCGTACTAAATAAAATAGTCAAGACCTGACTCCTAAGCATTTAAAGAGTGATTTAAGAATCGGTCTCTTGAACTACGAGTAGATCGACGGATACAATGTTAGTAAACTATTGCCGTTTTAACGTGCTGCAACACGATTTAATCGGGTTTTTCAATTTGCTACCTGGTAAACATCCAATAATTTTATTGTTTTGTACAGCACCACACATATAAATTTCCTGTAAACCAGGACAGTAATAATGTAGTGAAACTAATTGCCCGATAAGTGATGTTAATGAAAACACAGAATATACGAGGAAAATGAAAATTTTCACTTTTGGTTGGGTTGTTCATTATATTGATTCGAAAGCAATCAAATTGCAGTATTGATTATCGGAACTGATTTACATGAACTCAATTCTTCAACAATCGGTATAAATGCCAATATAGTCAAGTTAACGTGATTTGTTTAAAATATTTATTGCAAGGGATAAAGGCGTGATATATGTATGTATTTATTGATGTTGATGTCACATTCATACACATCAATGATTACGAATTTACCGCAGATTGAGATATATGGACGACATATGGCGGATCGCACACTTTACGCACGACGAAGCGCAAAAATATCGCAGCGGTCTGTTAGATCCATACTAGAAATGTCAATCCCCATACTAAAACTGGTCAACCGCTGTCGACGCAACGCTGTCGCAGTGTTGTTCTAGTACGGGGAGTGACGTTTCTAGTACGGATCTGACAGACCGCTGCGACATTTTTGCGCTCCGCCGTGCGTCAAGTGTGCGATCCGCCTTAGTTCGGTATATGAGAACATAGGTATCATTTACGTAGCCCGGTACGTAGTTAGGTACGAACCACCTAACATTAGTTGAATTTTTACTTACACAATCAAAATAAAACTCACTAGTAACAAGCAAAACCCAATTACCATTGTTGTTATTTTATTGGTTCACATAGGTAAGCAAAACAAGCAAAAGTTCACGGCAATTTGAAAACTTGTTTCTCCGATCAAAACTTTGGAACGCGACCAGAAAGTCGAGAGACTTTGTCATACTACGGAGCTTTTCCCGGCGGACTTAGTAGGTAAGGAGTTCATTTAAATTCCACATTAAACCTGTGACAAGGGTCTCCTGTAAAGATGTGCTGAAAGTCACGAGGCTCTCATGACTCTGGTATTCTCTCACTTACGCTTTATGAATACAAAGTAATATATCTATTAGAAAACATCTGAAAGTATTTTTCGTTCGTATACTCTGAGTACTTTTCATTTTCTTGTTCGGTCTGTGTCATTCAGATATATTTTTTCGTGATATAATTAGAAAGAAATTATTGCAAAAATAGGAAAAATAAAGTTAGGCATTACATGGTAGGAATAAGAAAATTAAAAGAGACATTACAATTTAATAGTAATTGTAGATACTAAAAGCGCAGTAGTTTTACAACGCTAGTAACAATATAATATCATTGGTTTTACATAAATAACAATCAAGGATGATAGATAGGATTACCGTTACGTGTAATTGCGTCAAAGTCGTGTTGTCATATCTGTTGTTCAAAATACTTGAGGTTTACAACATTGTAAAAGATCTTGCGTTTGATCCCAGCAAATAAGTAGATTGAGAAATATTAAGTAGAAATTTTCTTACATACAGGCTGACGTAATAATTTTTCATTAAAATAAGAGTAGTCCTTGCCGAGCTTACCGTTAAACAGGAGCTGAGAAACGCTACACAGGGAGGTTCATACTACACTGACAGTTGCTATTTTGAATGTGGTTGTCAAGTTGTTGTAAAATTATAGTTGTGTGCTGTACATGTTTACCTCCCCTCCCGCAAAAAGTGGCAGTAAAATTTGATCGGTAATTGACTGTTTACCACTTCCATAGGGTGAATGCTTTAAGACTCAGTACTACGACAATAATATATCTCTACTACTACAACCAAAACAGTCCAGTGCTGAATCATATGGTAGTATGGGAAGTGATGGAATGGAGGTTCAGGTTCCGCCATACTTGAAACTTTTTCAATCTATTATAGGTATTTTTTGCTAAACTAGAAAACTTGCGTAACTGCATTTGAACTTAACGTAACTAGAAATACTCATTAAATAATAATTATATGTTAATTAAGGGATAAGGGTGAGATGTCCATAAGTTTGTGTATAAGTTAAGACATTGAAGAAAGAAATCATAAATCAATCATTTAGAAAGAATCTTATCTGCGACATAGATAATATATAAACCCTAATATATGCTACTTTACACTATGTCAACATAGGCAGAAGCTAAAAAAACCCCAAAATAGAAAAGCCTGGAGAAAGGTTGAGGCCCTATGCTGCACGAGGCCGAGAATTGGAAAGATCACAATCATCATCATCATTATCATCAACCTTATGTTACGTCGTAAATGCCAAACATTTTCATGTCATATTCATATTTGTATTTTCACACTTTATTTGAACACAAATTGGTTTACATGCTAGGTAAGGTACCTTAGGTATACGGAAGTGTTCGTTGCTTCAATTGCAAAGAATCAACTGTCAACAATCAACACCTGAATTCTAGGAATATTATTATTATATAGAACGTAGTAGAATTCAAACCTTATGAATGTAGTACTATAGATACATACATCAATACATATACCACGCCTTATCCCTTGAGGGGTAGGCAGAGCGGTAACGGCCGTAAGAATACGGTCGCTATCGCCACATCTTACATTTTCTGAGGATTGTTTTCCAAAGTTGTTTCAGAAAACATGTGTGTCAACTATAGTCACAAGTTGCCAGCCTGTCGCCTAAAAATTGTAATACACCAATACTCTCGAGTCCCTTAGTCGCCTCTTACTACACCTGAAGGATGTGGAGTGATGCTATTCTAAGCCGGCATCACGCGGCATGATAGATACAATACGATACGTAGTACGATACGATAGATACAATTTATGTATACAATGTCATCAACAAGAGGGCTGTCCTCTCCAAGCTTAAATATTAACAATTCAGATAACGAGCCTAAACGTTCACTCATAACAATCACCTTTGTGACTTTATTGGTATTTCAGATATCAAAAATTTAATATTCAAGAACGGAATTTATAATGGGTACGCTGGTACATACATACTTGGGTTTTACATCATGCCATAATGAAACGTCGTTTACAAAATGCTCATATATTAGAAAAATAATGAAATTAATATTGTTTGCATTAAAATCTAAAGCTAGTTCTTTTTCTCGATCGATTACTGGCAAGAGTTCAGATACTATGTATTAACACTATGTACTATAAATTTCTTAGTTAGCACAAATTTTTAAAGCAGGTATATAAGAAACTACACTGAATTTTGATGTACTTTAACGATTAATGCTTATAAAATGTCTAGTTTAATAAAACAAAAACCTATAGCTAAATGTAAGAGACGAGCAATAAACCTATTCTCCGCAGTTGAGGGTAAAAGTTTAAACATTGGACTCATCGGGTTTGAATAATTTAGTACATCTATCTCAGTTGTACGGTCCTTGAGGTTCGAGATACCGACCACAAAAAGGTTTGCCATAGTGCTGCAGTAGCAACGATAAGAAAGAATAAGAAATAGGAAAAACTGACTGAGGTTGGGGTATGAACTTACGATCGGTTCATCGCATGCTTATAAAGCACTCCTTTTCAGGGAGAGAGGTACAATCGGTTGGCACATAAACTAACACAACGTTAGGTGCATCGCACACTTAACGCACGAGGGACCGCTAAAATATCGCAGTCTTCTGTTTACGTTTGTAACTTATTATTAATCTGTGGCTCTGTCAGGTCCATACTAGAAATGTCAGCGCTATCGCAGCGTCGGCCGTCGAGTGCGGCTTTAGTATGGAGAGTGACGTTTCTAGTCTGGACCTGACAGAACGCTGCGATATTTTTGCGTTCCGTCGTGCGTCAAGTGTGTTTCTCGTCTACAGTCAAAACGACAGTAACATGTAGTGACGACACTGTTCAATATTTGACGAATCTATCGAGGTTTTTGCTTGCGCTGGAAGCAACGGGCCAGAGCGATACAGGCACTTCATAGATATTTTTTTAAGATTACAACTCTCTACTACCAAGCGCAGCTGACATATCAATAACTCCAGCATTTACCTAAAGTATCGATATGACGTGAACTGTGGTCGACAACTCTAGTGCTTGACTTTAGTTTATCTGATGCTTACATTATTTATAGCTTCAAATCTATTTACTGTTGGACTTTGTTATCGGTAATTGACAGGTGAATATTGACACCAATAGCCAGCTTTTACGATGACATTTGTGACGTTTGAAATAAGAGAAGTAGGATCTTTTTTTGGTGTCTGAATAGTTTGAAAATAAACAATCTGCAGTCTCGTTTTAACCACGTTTTAACAAAGAACTAGGCAGAGCAGAGCGATTTTAGTTTTGGACTGCCTTTTATTTCTTACCGACTTCTAAGACGGATCGCACACTTAACGCACGACAGAGCGCTAAAACATCGCAGCGGTCTGTCAGATTCACATTGGAAATGTCAGTCCTCTTACTAAAACCGTTCAGCCGCTGTCGACCGAGCTCTATCACAGCGGCGTCCGTCGAGTGCGGTTTTAGTATGGGGAGTGACGTTTCTAGTATGGATCTGACAGACCGCTGTGATATTTTAGCGCTCCATCGTGCGTTAACTGTGCGATCCGCCTCTGGCTTCAATGAAAACATCAAACTTGCTGTATTTATGAAAGTAGGTGCAGTAGAGATGTACAAAAGTCTCCAACATTTGAAACAACGTTTCTCTTTAAGCCATTCATTGGCGTTCTCTCGAAATCAAATCCGCAATACGCTCGATCCTCTAATTAGACAATCGACCACACAATAGCGGGGAACAAATGAACTTGCGCAAGTACCCACTCAGGCGGTTCTCACACACACCGCATGGTTTCCTGTTTTTTTTTGGACCCAGTTTTTTGACAAAAAGTCTTTACAAAATACACAAATCACAATTCATTCCTTGCGGTGTTACCAAATCGAACGATTTCGATAACGAACGAAAAATTACAGTCGTCATCGCCACGTCCGACAAGGTATTGACGGCCCTTTCAGATGATTCGTGTATCACTGTAGTGACAGGTTGTCAGCTTGTCGCCTAAAATTGTAATACATTTAAAACCCTCAAGTCCCTTAGTTGCCTTTTACAACACCCGCGGGAAAAGACGGAGTGATGCTATTCTAAGCCGGCATCACACGTCACTCTTTACAAAATCTAGTTAGAAAACCAGTGCGCTATGCAACGATACTACAGGAAATTCGATGCACATTGAGTACCCGGTGGGACATTATAAAACCATGATTTTTGGCCCGCTACGCAATGTATATCGAATTTCACCTATAGAATTGTAGCCTGTAGTTTTGAAAAACGAGGCACAGATATCATGGTACACGTCTTTGCATCAAAGTTTTGCTTGTCACGGGGTATGTCATATCATATTATATCGTATGTCATCTGTGTCTATGACGAACCGCAATATCGTCCGGTGCGTATGCGCTTCACCTCGGCCATCAAAGGGCCCGTTTACACCCTCATTGGTGTTCCTCTTGACGTGTGCTCGTAACTTTTTTACGTCCACGTCACGATTGAATGGTTCGCCCTTAACTAAAACAGGGTATAAACTTTCATGATTCCAGTTTACTACGCCATTCGTGTTCATTTTATAAATGATGTGCTTCAACATTGCCTTTTATCTTCCATTTTATTTTCGCATTTACCTTACAATGCAATTTTGGGTTCTATAGCGGTTTGTTAATGCCTATACTGTGGCTGTTGTAAAAAGATACATTACTTGTTTGTTTTTTATCAGAAAATAGTCCAAATCTTGAATGAGCGTAAATCATATTTACCCAATCCAATGCCAAAAGGAAAGAATAATCCTTGCAAGCTCCAAAACCAAATACTGGCCGTTTCATTCCATTTATTTCTAAGAAAGGAAAAAAAAGCATGAAACGACCATGGTTAGCATCACGTGCTGGCTTTATTACACGTTCGTTTCGTCTGTCCGTCTCCGTGACCCGTTCGGCCGGTTCCGATATACGTGTCCGATTGACCGGGCAACGCGACGGACGGCCGGTCGGTCCGACGGCCACCCGGATGTCACAATACCGGACCACGGACATTCATCGGAAAAGATATACCTCGTTTTAAATAAGCCGATTCGATTTATTGGATACGAAAAAAGGTTTTTTAACGAAAAGCCTTTTTTATAGCAAGTCTTTTTATAGGTAACTGCGACGTGCGTGTGCAATAGTGTGCATGCTAACGACTGATTGGACAGATATAAATCAAATCTAGTTGTTTGTTTATGTTATTGTACTGATAGAGATTACAGAAAATATGACTAAAAAAGTACTAAATTATAGAGCTGATATTTTGTACTTGTATTTGACAAGTTATTTCTTCGAATTCTAAATGATTGCTACGACGACATACCTAGTTGTAATAGACCTGTGAATTCTTCATATAAAATATTTGCTTGTCGCATTATTATACACAAAAAGAGCCCTTAAAATGCCATCGGTTTCAAAGGTTGTAACAAATTGAATAACAAGCCTTTTATTTCGTCGTTGTTGTGAAAACCCGTCTTTGCCGGGGCATAAAAGCCGGTTTAAATATTGCTCCCGGATTTGCCGGGCAAAGCCGTCTTACACAAACATTGTGTCCGGTGAGGAATGCCGCGTAACTCGTAAATCAGGAAAATCCAGTTTTGTTGTCTCACTTTAGTCACAGATAAGTAGAATAGTTGGCATTAATATTCAGTACCTTAAACAAAGCAATCGTACTTCCTTGGTCAAAAAAATAAATACATACTAGAGTTGAATATTCAAATTGACCTACAAATACATGTAACAATATTAACAATTTTGTTAACTAGGTATAAAAAGATTAATCACATTCATCATCATCATCATCATCATCATCATCATCATCATTGGCCTCATAAGTCTGTGACAGACGATTTAATCAGTGTCTGAGGCAAGGGCACAGACACTGCGCTGCCTGGGATGCAATTACGGAAGGGTTGCCCAGGACCTACGCTACTCTCTCAGCCTCCCTGGCTGACTCCACAGGAACGACGAGTCGATACGTGCGGAGCAAATCTGCTGCAGAAGTCTACCGCACGATAGAACTCTGTCACACGCGCCTGACGGAGAAAAAGTAAAAAAAAGAATAAAAATTGGTATGTGTATCTTAAGAGTTACATGCTTTTACTACCTAGCTGTTGTCGTTTCATGGTGAACTAAAGGACTACGTCTGGGAATAAGGTAGCAAGTAGAAAGCTGTACCGCTGTATTTCGATTGGATATTTTTTCCAAGTCCAGATTTATGTGTGTGTAGTGTAGAGTATTTATGCGGGTTCTAGTTTTCCAGTTGGCAGGGAGATTGAGACTCTTTGGGAGTTTTGCAAAAGCGTATTTTATGGTAAAAGAAAATGTAAAACCAGTGAAAGTTATTTCAACTGTAAACAGGAGTTAAGAAACAAGTGGGTACATTACTCAACATGTCTACAGATTGCTGTTGTTTATAGCTCCTAAGGCCGAACATTGCGATTGCCTTGTTAGTTCTAATTTGAAAGTTATTTATTTTCAAAAAATACAAAAATTGTTGTGTGTCATTTAGTATGGAAGTTCCCTACGTTCCTTGGGGAAAGTTGTACAGCTTCATGAATAACTAATTTTAAAAATATTTGTTTTAAATCGGAAATGACCTGAAATAAAAATAAACTCTACTCTTAAATAAAATAAAAGCGATTCTGGAAAATTCCTAAAACCTACAAATATTCAGTTACGTAAAATCTACGTCAACAGATGTAAAAGCGTGAAACATCGTCAGAGTTCCCTGAACCCTATCAATAAATTGAATTTCAATATAAAAACAATTTGATACAAAGGCGTCGGTCCGTTCGCGTACAAAGGGCGCAGTGGGTCGCTGCTTCGGAGGTTTCTATAGCGTTCTAAATATCTGAAAAAATAATAATTGTTATTTACAAATTAATAAATATGTTAATTATCTACATATATAGTACATACATACACATATCACGCACTTATCTCTTGCGGAATAGAGACGGGTTGCAATACAATAAGAGAGAAAACTTTTTAGCTACTAATTTACAAATGGCTAGTTATACACCGTGTTTCTTAGTAACTTCATTGAATTGAAGACGTTGTTTAGGGCATCGTACTGAACAACTATCACGCTTGGGCCAATGCTGGAAAACGGAAAAGAATTTTTCGACCTCCCATACAACGTTAGTCAGCTGAGCGTGAATATTGTACCCTAAAAAACATTAATATATAAAAAATTCCAAGTCTCGCTATTGAGCTGTTCAACCGTAAAAAGGTATGAGATCCATTTGAAACCAAGTCGGCTATCGATTTGTTCATTCCCCACTTAAGAGATCTATCTTAATTAATTACGTAATTAGTAAATAAGCATTATTTTATAGTGACCATATCAATATTTTCAATATATTTTAATGTTTACAATAAATTGAATGACTTAGCCATCGCACTAGAACAGAAGGTTAACGTGTAATACATATTAAAATTAATACATTCAGTGCGATTGCCAAGTCATTCAATTTATTGTAAACATTAAAATATATTGAAAATATTGATATGGTCACTATAAAATAATGCTTATTAACTAATTACGTAATTAATTAAGATAGATCTCTTAAGTGGGGAATGAACAAATCGATAGCCGACTTGGTTTCAAATGGATCTCATACCTTTTTACGGTTGAACAGCTCAGTAGCGAGACTTGGAATTTTTTATATATTAATGTTTTTGAGGGGATCTCATTACTTTTTGTAGGTAGTCTTCCTTTTTTTCTTTTGCGGCTCTATTTCTTGAGCCTCAGCCACGGTTTTTCTCATAGCCCACTCTCTATCTTTATGTGGTTTTCTCGGAATCTTTGTAGTAATGATTTTTGTCAAGTCTGGACGGTAAATGCTTCTTAGTCTATTGTATTCACAAATTGTAGATTCTTGCGCTTTAATATTTCCAAAGTCTATGTTTATAAAATGTAAGCCGCCCAGACTTGTTACTCTTGATAGTGCTACATAAGCTTGACCAGATGTAAATACAGCTCAACCTATATCCATCAGCGCATTATTCAGACTGAGGCCTTGACTTTTATGTATAGTTATAGCATAGGCTATACATATTGGAAACTGTTCGCGATGGACATTAAAATAGCGATAGCGTGTTTTAGAAACTAACAGCGACATCTGTGATTATTCTGCTGGACCAAAACAAAGTATTTTAGGAGCGACAGCAAAATATAACTTGGTAAACAGTACATTTCTATGGAATTACAAAGTTATTTATGCTATCGGTTTATCTAGAAAACTGCAATGAAATGGCTAGATTTTTAAGTTTTTCCTTGATTCATACACTAAACCCAAATTATATTCCAAATTAGAAGTCTCTATGTCTGCTAGAAGTGCCTTATAATTTTGATGATCGGTCAGTGAGTGAGTGAGTGAGTCAGTGACAAAATTAAGAACTTTGACTAGCTATAATTCCTAAACCACTGGTTCAAAGTGAACGAAATTTGAAATATACCGTATCTACAGGGCTTTTGATTGATTTCTGAAGTTTCAAGTCTTTTGTTTTATCCACAAGAAAGTTATAAGGTGTTGAAAATGGCCTGAACCGCTTCGAGAAAAGGATGGTACGGCTGTGCCGCTTTCTAGCTCGACTTGGCGGGGGCACTGCCGTGCCCCCAGATAAGTTACAAAAACTTTTCGACATTTCGTTTCTACGCATTGGTCCCAAAGTGAAGGTTTAGTATTTAGTAAGATGATCTTAATGACGTCTCTAATTTTATGCATTTAATCCGAAACACGAAACAGAGTAATAGGTACACTACACTGCAATCGGAACATAATATAATCACAAACATAGGTGTATTATGGTACATTTGAGTTCTTTAGATCATGGATTTTTGGAGCACAGTGCAAAAGCCGTTGCTCGGCCGCGCGAAAACAAATTAATTGCTATTGCCCTCGGTTACATTCCTCTGTCGTAATTGCTTTGTTCTCACCACTTTGCTTCGATCTATCAAGTGAGAAAAATTAATTGAAAATAAATGACACTGTCCATAAACGATACCTTTTTCAGGAATATATTTAATTTATTGAACATTGAAGCCCGACGCAATGGAATGTAATTACAAAAAGCCACTTCGACGACCGATGTGGCGCAGTGGTAGTGCGACTGAAGGTTCTGGGTTCGATTCTCGGCGGGTCACACACAAAGTTGATATTTATCACTTTGTGAAATTGTTCCCA
This sequence comes from Keiferia lycopersicella, assembly GCA_029255805.1. Lineage (NCBI taxonomy): Eukaryota > Metazoa > Arthropoda > Insecta > Lepidoptera > Gelechiidae > Keiferia > Keiferia lycopersicella. The sequence goes on from JARACZ010000007.1 coordinate 10,998,773, forward strand.
GTCTGGTTAGGACATTGCGGGCTGAACCACCCGATTTTGCGTAAGAAAGATAGTTCCGTGTTTCGGATGGCACGTTAAGCCGTAGGTCCCGGTTGTTGTCTATGATAACTTAGACGGTGGTCGTTACACAACAATGTCAGAAGCCTGCTACTAGTAGAAGGCGGTTGAAAAATCTGACACTAGGGTTCATCGGGTCGTTAAACGACTCGGTGTCCCACACGAAAAGAAAGACAAAAAGCCACAATAGTCCCATTCTTGACATGGGAATCCCCTTTTTGTTGGCCTGGGGGGTTGGGGGGAGTTTGGCATATATAAGGTGTAAAAATATTAGCTGCAAATATTTAAAAAGATGAACCAGTCCATGAAACTTAACAACTTTCCCCTAGAAACATAGGTCGAAACATGAAAGAAATTTTCGGTCCTCCCATACAAAATGTAGCAGCCGAGCGAGTCAACAGTATGGGGGACCAAAATTTTATATTTCGACCTATGGTCCTTGGAGAAAGTTGTTCAGCTTCATGGGCTGATTCACCCATTAAAATATTAGCAGCAAATTTTTTTACAGCCTGTATACCACGGTGGATAAGCAAGCACAGTGCAAGGTATTGTAGATTTTCACAGGGAACCCTGCTGCACATTCCACGGATTCACCCCTTTGTCGTCTTTTACGACACCCACGGCTATAAGTGAGGTAATGCTATTCTAAGCCGGCACCACATGTCAATGCAAGACAAGTCTAATATAAAATTGATTTTTATGGTGGACATCACATGTACCGGCTATACTAGATTACTCCGCAAGGGATGATGGCATGATATTTGTAAGTATACGTGAATTGCTGTGTGATGCCGGCTTAGATTACCATTACCCCATTTCTTTCCCATGGGTGACGTAGAAGCCCACTAAGGGACTCGAGGGTTTCATGTGTATTGCAATTTTAGGCGACAGGCTGACAACCTGTCACTATAGTGATACATAACTTATCTGAAGCGACCTTCAAATATTGTCAGACGTGGCGATAAAGACTGTAATTTTACGGTCGTTAATGCTCTGCCTACCCCGCCAGGGATATCCCACCCACGCCTTTATAGGTGCGATTTCTGTATGTGTGTATGTATGTGAATCGCAGGGGTCTCGGGAATGTAGGCCCTTCTAAAAGCATTACTTAGCAATATGACTGAATAATCACGAACTTACCCTTTGGATGTTCCTTACAAGATTCCGACACGGTCTTGGGTGTAATGTTTGATTGATTGGGTAAAGGAATTCCTATATAACTTGTGATGCTCCGAATACTAATATTAGATCCATGGATTTAGACATACATACATATATCACGCCTTTTATCCCTTGCGGGTTAGGCAGAGCGTTAACGGCCGTAAGAATACGGTCCCTATAGCCACGTCTGACATTGTTGAGGATTATTTTCCAAGGTAGTTTCAGAAAACATGTGTATCACTATTGTGACAGGTTGTCAGCCTGTCGCCTAAAAATTGTAATACACCAATACTCTCGAGTCCCTTAGTCGCCTCTTACGACACCCGCGGGAAGGATGTGGGGTGATGCTATTCTAAGCCGGAATCACACGGCTTTAGACACATGGTGGTAAAAGCGTCGGTGGTCATACCGGTATTACAGTCGTGAGAGCCAAGTTCGCTTCCCGCCATGTGTTTTTACTCACGTCGATTTAGCGACTGCTCTTACGGTGAGGGTAAAACATCGTGATGAAACCGCCATTGAAATAAAATTTGATTGCAGATGATGTATCACGAGGTGGACAAAGCGTCAATGACCGTAAATAAGTATATATTTTAGTTAGGAATTTTAGCCAATTTGACAGTGAAACGTCAAAGCGGGTCGGGTCAAATTATATTTCTTAAACTATACCATGCTGTCATTTTCTTGTTGTCTGTCAAAAACGCAAAACCGTGCGGCGCATATGGGATATATGAGTACCATTAAATCAGTAAAGCTTTCGAAAATAAATTATTGGAATATCGATTCTACATTCCTTTTAGTACGAGTACTAGTCCGTAGACAAGACAACATACAATAAAATTGCATAGAGATAGATAATCGCTAGCATCGTAGCTAGTATCTACGAGCAAGCTACACCGCGTAGACAATCGCTACGATTATCTGTGAAAGTTTAATTGCCTATCTATTTGTTCAATTTTAAGATCTTTGTAGTTTCTGTTTGAACTCTGTGATAAAAAGTATAGCTACTTTTTGTAAAAAGACAGTTATACTAGGGCACATTGGGTTCGTTTTTCGATCCGATGTTCACGCGGCAGTATACTAATTGCAGGCACGTATTAGATTTTCTGTTGAACGACAATGTTCACCGGCATCTATAGCTTAAGTATGGAATATGGATACATCTTCCTTGGCAAAAAATTCTAAATAAAATTCACGTATTCCCGATACACCGATACGGGAAGAATATACCGAGCCAAATTTAATCCTATCGTTTCGCCGGGAACGTGCGGTAAGTGAAGCAAATAAACAGGTTTCCGCGACGTACCGCGTTCGCGTGCTAATAAAATAACGGTATCAGTAATAACGTCGAGAGGCGTCGAGCGGTGGATGTATTGACGATGGTTGCCAATGGTGCACCTTCAGCGGTATTCAACGTCCATTGCTACTTGGATTGTGAAGGTGGATTCAGGCGGACGCGCCGCTGCTGTGGGATGCACACGACTGCGTGCGTTTGCTGTTTATACTAATACTGAGTAATGGATGGTCAACTTGCGTATGCGTATGAATCCGTCCTCAAGGTCCTAAAGGGTACACACAATGCTATAAACGTAACTTCTCTTATATCCCGGCGTAAAGTCTGGCGGTAGATATAACGCGGCTGACTGCGTTGCATTGACACTACCGAACAATAATATTATATTATGTTACTAGCGTAAGTATTAAAATATACTTGGATGTGGTTGAATGAAAGGTCGACGTGGTCCTAGTCACGTTGATTGGACAATCATGAAAGTGCACCATGAATATTGTCATGATAAAAGTAGCGTTCAGAAACGGCGTCTAATCTACTTGGTCCAAGTATGTATTGATAGTGTCAAACTGGCTTAACGGGTAAGGCCTTTCCACACTTAACGCACAACGCATAACGCAGCGGTTTGTCAGATCTATACTAGAAAGGTCAATCCCCATACTAAAACTGCTGTGGACGCAGTTCCAACGCACGACACTGCGCTGCATCAACAGCGGTTATGCGTGCCGTTGTCCTAGGCCTATACTTGCGTCATACAAAACCGGCAATAGAAGGTGAACAATGGTAGAAATACAAGTAGATCGGCGCCGGTGGATATTCAGTCGTCGAGCTCCACGCGAAGTCGAAACGCGGGATATTAGGAATATGTTTACGTTTCCGCAGATTTTGTGCAAAGCTCTCGAAGATTTTGGCGGCTTTATTCCCGTCTGTTTGGTTGAACTTATAACTAGGCACTTATTATCTAAAAATATCATTCAAACATGGTATACTTTATGACGTAGCTTTTTGCGTTCCTTTATCTGACAGTCTTATGTGTCTTGTGGAAGGCTTGTATGTCCCATACATGCAGAGCATATCCACGGGAAAATGATTACCACTGAGTACTCCAGCTTTTTGTATTTATAAAAAAACTGTTTAGGCCAACCGTATCAGAGAGGCTGTTCCGTAAATTTTCAAATACCTACGACTAGAATTTACAAATCATAGCATAAATTTATCTTCTTCTGTACGGGACACCAGTTGACGACCGACCTGAAGAAGTTTCAGTCACAGCTTTCTCAATCACTACTATATACAATTGTGCAACACTCAACAATTTATCTAGTTTTGTGAGTCTAAAACGTTGATTGGATCTGTTATGCTCTGAAAAGGTTATTTTCGTCACCACGAATGTCAATAATAAAAACAATCCACGTTACTTATAAAACTACGTTCCTAATTGGGTTGTGACGTCAACAAAAAGTTATATCACGAAAGGCATAATGAACTGTGTAAGCTGCGGTATGTTAATTGATTTTACATATCTCATGCTCTGAAAGTAGGTCATTACTGACAAAAAACACGACCTGTAAGAAAAAGAACCAATAGAATCGCGGCAATTAAAAAGTTAAAAACAATTTCTTCTTCTTTTTAATAGGAGTTGCATCCAATTGGTTGTATACGATTTTAAATTTCGAACTGGCCGCTACGAATTGTGCTGCTTGAACGCAGGAATTATATTTTTAATCTGTATTTTTATAACCTCAATAAATGAGTTTGTCGAATTATTACTCAATATTACAATGACAAAAGTAAAAATTACTAATATCCCTACGATCAGAAAAATGTCTACTTTATGTTAAGATATTTTTCTTTCATATTAATTCAATATTTTTCAATCATAGAAAAAAAGTTTAGTGGTGCAATTTGAATAGCAGACGATACAATCATCATTTATGGATCGTTTTCTTGTATTTATCGCTTTATTTTACTCTTTTTTCATTCGATATGTAAAGCAGTATACGTACCACGGATGTAACATCAATAATAACCTCGGAAAGGTACCGCCCTCGCTCCGCTCGGGCTCGGTTAAAAAACCTCGGTTGTTATTGATAGCTTACATACCTCAGTACGTAATCTACTATTATCAATACAAAAATATCAACGTACAAACAAAGCTACTTTTTGTAATGTCATGACCATGAACGACCGAATCCAAATTAAATTAAATAAGCAAACGTATTTAATGCTGCTACGTCAAATAAGTAATTTTTTTTTTGTTTTTAGATTTTGTAGAAACGATTTCTTATTTTGGTGAGACTGATAAGTCAAGTGAGCTAGCTACTTTTTAAAACGATCTAAAATGGTATTTTGTATGAAATTCTGCTTCTTCTTCTGTTCATTAATTCAAACTTTGAATATTTTGTAAAATGATGAATGGAGTCCGTAGTATTTTTAGACAATAGTTTGAAGCGTTTTATATTTTATTATTGACCCAGTCCACAACTGAATTAGTTACAGTTTAAATTTATCTCGATATTCTTATACGTTAATGTATGACACACGCAACAATAGATCGTATCCACTTAACATATATTCAGTTATGTAAGCAATTGCTTACCTACGCAAATCACTCGTTGAATATGCATCAACTAGTTTAGGAGCTTCGTAAGCACATGCTTGGACTATTAATTTCCTGTCTAGCTTTAGAATTGCTTAGTTCAATCCGTTAGTTATCCTAGCTTGGATTTGTTACCAATGTTCGGTTCGTATTAGTCACAATTATACAGTTTTTCACATGACCCTAACTCATTGCTCTCCAGTGTATATTTTAGGAAAAGTGATTTTTGTGCCGTATAAGATTTTTGCCATGACATGAAACATGAAAATTAAACCCAAAAGTATAAGGTTGGTGCAAATAGGTACCAAACTAAAAAAAACGATACAAATACTGCAGCCAGACGTGGCAAAGCTACCCCACTACAATAACCTTCTTTTGGTATTTGTTGTTATAACAGCAACGGCAACAGAAATACAGCGTGCATGATAATTTAAACTCTAAATATCACGGTTTTTGAGATACAGCTTGGTGACAGAGGCGGATCGCATACTTGACTACCGACGGAGCGCAAAAATATCGCAGCGGTCTGTCAGATCCATACTAGAAACGTCACTCCCCATGCTAAAACCGCTCAACCGCTGCGCTATCGCAGTGTCGTCCGTCGAGTGCCAGACAGACGGACAGACAGACCGCCGAACAGATAGCAGGGTTCCGTTCCCAAACCCAAGTGTCTGAACTGTCAACGCTAAAACGATAGGACATGAATTTTATTGACACGAAGATTATTTTTTTAGTATGTATTCAGTAAACAAACCCTTTAGCCACTACGATTACACCCAAGCCCCTGAAAGCCTGGGGTTAGCTTATTGAAGGTAAACTCCACCGTCACGCATGTCTGCCTCACTAGCTAACTAGTTATTTCATAATATGTAAACTATAATTTCCTTAGCTCATAGCTAATGAGGGCGGGAAAAATAGATTACAGTTACACGATTGTAATTTGTTTGAATGATAGATGTGTGTTGGGTAAAAACTGTCGTAGTAATAGTTATTTAGCGGATTTATTTATAGATGTATAAATATATTAGTTATTCATAACCTTCATCTTCAATTCTCTTCTCTTTTAGTGTGGGACACCGAGGCGTTCAACAACCCGATGAACCCTAGAGTCAGAATTTTTCAACCACTTCTACAAGGCTTCTGACATGGCTGTGTAACAACTGCCATAACAAAGAGATACCATCTCTCTCTCTTCGTGTAGGACACCGAGAGATCCAATGACCCAATGAGCCCTAGTGTCAGAATCTTTCAACCGCTTTCTTCAAGTAGCAGGTTTCTGACATGGTTGTGTAACGACCGCCGACTGAGTAATCATAGACAGCAATCGTGACCTACGGCTTAACGTGCCATCATATAACATGCCGTGGTTTAACCTGCAATGTCTTCACCGGACTGGGAACAAATTCCCAAACTTTGTGAGTGACCTACCGAGAATCAAACCCGAAACGAAGTTCTTCTGTGTCGAAGGGTCGCACTACCACGGCACCACATCGGTCGTCAGTTTCAATATAGTGCACTTACCGAAATAGAGGGCTGATTTTTGGTTTTAGGTAAGTTTAACAGTTTTGAGAGTGCTAAACTGCTAAATTCCTCGATATGAAGGCGTTTTATCTGCCTGAAGCCTACTTATACGCCTTCTATAGTGATAAAATAACATCTATTAATAGTTAATAAATAATAGTCTTACAAATTTCATGATTTCGTTAGCATGAAAATAGGCGGATAGCACACTTAACGCACAACGTAACACTAAAGTAACGCATCTGTAACGCTGCATTATGGATGCGTTATTTTAGCAGAGTGTTGTGCGTCACGTGTGCGATCCGCCTTATTATCTTCATTAACAATTTTAGAACAGTACTATAAAATATATTGTAATTTCGTTCCGCACATTTTCAAATAGCAATATTCTTGCCTGTGGCTTCAATTTGGTTCCGTCGGCGGCAACAATATTAATATCGAGCTACTCAAACCAAACTCGTGCTGTATGCTCCACTGCTCACTATTATTTAGGATTATAATTGTTTGCAATAGGCAGTTGAAGAACTCTGACACCAGGGTTTATCGGGTTGCTCGTCGACTCACAGCCCCACACTTTAAGAAAAAGCACGGAAAAGTTTTAATTAATCTTGTTGAATGATAAAGTTATTTCAATAGAGCCTTACAGGGTGACAAATGTAATCCAAGATGCCGTGTGATTGATATGGAAAATAAAAATCCAATGTGTTTATTTTTGACAAACAACTATTTCACAGAACATCACTATGAACAAGCACGGCGCACAAAGCGCGCGCGAGCAGCCGCAGTCATGTAGAATCTTGTGAAGGGTCTTTTCTAAACCGTGTGATGCCAGCTTAGAATAGCATCACTCCATTTCTACTGGGGGCGTCGTAAGAGGCGACTAAGGGATGAACGGGCAGCAGCGGTCCCGGTGAGTACCTACAATATCTTGCCTTGCGCTCGCCAATCCGCTTGCCAAGCGTGGTGAGTATGGCAATACCCCCCAATCTTGGGAAGGCCCAAGCACAGCAATGGGCTTTTGTCGCTGTACTGTGAAGGCTTCACTGATGGTAGTACACATAGGAAACCACCAATAGGAAACTTTTTGAAAATTTGCATTATCAAACTACAAATAATTGTATTTTTGCTATCAGAGTGGAGTCAAACAACCATACAACAAAATAATTACTTAAGCGATAAAAGATGAGCCACTATACGGAAATCGGTGCGATCGGACAGTGGACCCGAACCGGTACCGGAAACCCAATTACTTGGATAAACATCGGTAGCGTCGGGACGGGACCTTTGTTTGCAAGCGAGATTGAGTGTGAGATAAATTAAGTTATGCGCTCAAATTGGCGTGATTATCGCAGCCACAGAGGCTTTCCGACCCACCTCGGGTAGTGTGTAAGGAAGTAACAAAATGTTCGGTTGTTTAAAGGTATATAAGAAATAAAACGATTGACTTCTGACGTCGACCGATGACTTGACGTCCGAAGAGACAAAAGTGACGCCTATTCGAATAATTTGACGGTGAATTTTAATTTTTTCTTCATTTTCTTTTTCTTCCTCGAAACGACGCACAACCGGCTGTGTACGCAGCGCTAGCGCAGCTGTTATAGTGTGGAGATTGACGCTTCTAGTATGATCTGACAGACGCGTTCTTTACGCAGGACTATTATAGCGCTGCGTTATGCATTAAAAAAAATAAAATAAAAATAAAAATTCTTTATTTCAGGGTACTAGCCCCATAGTTGTTAGTAACATGTGGTAACACAAAAACAATGGCAACCTTATTAGCTACAATTAGTAATTAGTAATTTTAAAATGGACAGGTTGTTTGTAAAATTATAAAAGTTACAAATTACAAATTATGTTTGCTGTGTATTACATAACTAAATGTATTAAATCATTACAAAATTACAAACACTTGTATTTGTTTTAATCCACTGCTTGAGATAACGACTTTCACAAAATCTACTAGAGATCATAGCCAGGACACTGTTGGTGCTGCCACGAACCCTCTGCAGCGCGGCGGCACTCCGTTTGCGGAGCATGGCCTGGAAGCCATCTACATGAGCATCCGCAAACATACCTGACGCACTACAGAAGCATGGCAGCCCCAGCAGTGCCCTGAATGCATTGTTGTATGGAACAGTTATGGTCTTGAGCGATTTTTGTGCATTAAGTGTCAGAAGGGCCTAAATATGTACGATACCTTGGTTACAATTTTCTTTAAAGTAGGAGCTATGAGAAGTTTGATTTATGGAATGAATGATCTAACAAAATATTTTTCATCTTTCAAAAAAATTTGGAATTGGTGTACTTTTTTACTAATTTCTAAACTTCGCGATATGAAGCTTAGACAAGTTACCTATAAATAATTGTACCAAACACATTATTCGCCCTCGCATCAAGTGTGATGAGGTAACAAACCCGCTTATACTCTAGAGGAGGCACTTAGGTCGTCTTTCTAAGAAAATGTTATCTTTTGAAGTCTACGCCACCTCACTCAAACGTATAATTAGAAGCACCTTACTTACCCACAAAACGTGGAGTCATGTAGCAAACGCCGACACGCTGATACCTCGAATCACTCAAGCAAAATGAAATATCTTTAACGTATCTGATATCAAAGTTGAACACATCATTCTTATAGATTCACTACGCTAAGTGGCGTCAAGAGATATAAGATAATTCTTTATTTTTAACACATACGAACTCATATCACGCCTTTATTCCTGGTGGGGTAAACAGAGCGGCCGTAAAATTCGTGAATATAATTCAACAAATAAAAAAATAATTTTAACAAATATTCTAAATATCTAGCACGAAGGGATCCGTATCCATAAAAATATCAAAAAACTCCCGTTCTATATATAGATATCCATGGGTACCTTACGTCTCCATCACAAGATCAGATGTGCCAGTTATTGTCATTTATTTATGTTTTTTTTACGCCAGCATGTGGAAAATGTGTAAAAGTAATTAATAAAACATAGTGTTTATTACGTTCTTCATCATTTTCCGTGCCTTATCCCGTTTTTCAGTCGGAGTCGGCAACCTAACCCACGGGAGTTGACGTGGAACCAAGTTTTTCACAGCCATCTGCCCTCTGCAACCCGAAGTCCTCCTAGTTTAAGTCCCATTCACAGTCACATTCGCTCTTGTTATCGGTCTTACGGTGTCCCCACTTAATATGGGGAATAGCAAGACAGCTCGTATGCTGGTACTCCCACGTGAAATCCTGGACCCTCATCAGGTTATGTAATTCAATCCATCCGGGCCCATCAATCTGCGAGTTTTCGCACATACATTTCTGTTGATTTGACAAATGAGAAGGGTGCCGATTGCATGTGGAGTCTGGCACGGTAAGGTTCTCGGAATGAAAAGCAAAGGTGGTTGTGTTACTTAAGGTGGTGGCTTACTTTTGACGTACCCTTCATACTGTGGATGAGAGCAATAAAATTGAATTGAATTTTATAACTCACAAATTTTGATTTACTCAAAAAAATAAAAATCTTGATTTTGTTCCTTAAGCAAAGATGAAATGGAATCCTTCTTTCTAAGTAAAATTTCAAACCATTGAATACATATGAAATTTAACATTGACATGAACAACTATTTAACATAAACCTTTCAAAGCGAGTAACTAGCTAAAATAAGTATTATTTTATGAAGGTATGTTTTAAGTTTTTTTGTACATATACATACGAAAATCACGCATAAATGAAAGAACAATATGAAAAATGAAAATGAATAAAATAATTATCCAAATGATCAATACAGTTCTGCATGGCTAATTAAATTAGATAGTCGAAAATCACATCATCTCATTAATTTTTCACACACAATGCGTACCTATTAGCCATAATTTTAAACCGGTAAATGGCCTATTTGCCATAATATTTAGTGGTATTTTGTTTCATGTAATTTATTTGAATGATGACTGATAATTAGTAACATAATGAAGTCTTTATCAAATGAAATCAATGAAATTTTATAAAATACGTCAAACAATTAAGTGCTTTTCGTTTCGTTTGTCAAATTCTGATAACTAGGTAGGTAGTTTGGGAGTTAGGAGGGAAAGGGGAACAGAGACGACCCTCCTTTTTGCTTTCCTGTAGTCGAGTAAAAAGACAACAAAAACAGATACCCATTTGTATCTAGGACAGCTACGTATTTATTTATATCAAAGATACTGTAAAAATTACCAGGATTACCTGAAAATCGATTTCTCGCCGTTCGGACGAAGTCGCGGGTACCAGCTAGTAAAGAATATTTAAGCACTAAGCAGATCTACTATATATGTATGCTTTGTGATGGGTTCCCCAGGAATCGCTGAATCATAACCGTCATAAGGGATCTCGATTAAGCAGGGATCGGAGAGGCAAGTGCGGGATCTTAGTAGCCCCGCGCCCTCGGGAACTGATCCTACGGTGATTGATTATGCGTAATAGCCACGAGAAATCTTTCCGCAGAGCTGATGGTCAGTTGTTCCAATACCAGGGGTTACTGTTCAAGCGTATAGACTTTCCTAAATACAGGGTGTAAAAAAATTGGCTGCAAATATTTTAAGGGGTAAACCAGCCCCTGAAACTGAACAACTTCCCCCAAGGAACATAGGTCGAATAATGATAAAAACCTTCGGGAGGTCCAAAAATTTTTTTCATTATTCAACCTATGTTTCTTGGAGAAAGTTGTTAATTTTCATGGGCTGATTCACTTTCATTAAAATATTTGCAGCAAATATTTTTACACCTTATAGACTTTCCATAAATTTACTGTTACAATTATAACAACAATAGATAGTAAGATACGTATATGCGTCCGAACGGCACTTTAATTTTTATGTAATAAATACATACATACATACATAAATCACGCCTATATCCCTGGCGGGGTAGGCAGAGCGTTAACGACCGTAAAAACACGGTCGTTATCGCCACGTCTGACAAATGTTTGAGGGCCGTTTCAGATAAGTCGTGTATCACTAGTATAGTGACAGTTTGTCAGCCGGTAGCCTAAAATTGCAATACAAATGAAACCCACGAGTCTTAGTCGGCTTCTACGACACCTACGGGATAAAAATGGGGTGATGCTATTCTAAGCGGCATGAAATAATATGATATATGATATATTATACGAAATAAATTCTGTCTTTTAAGTTTATTTTATTCTATTCATATTAGACCACGTAGTTTCATTTTGTATAACGCAAATACTCTCTTTATTAGTATCTAAAAATGGTTCCACAAAAATGTTACGAACAAAAAGCATTAACCCAGAGAAAATTTATTTCAAAATCGAAAGAACCTGAAATTGCTAAAATATTCATGTAATGTATTGCAGTACTGGAATATTTTTGAGTACTTAGTTACTGAGGTAATATTTCAAATGCAGAGAACAGTTTAAATTCTGACGAATATAGCGGCTACAACGAATTTTTGTATTATGAATGATGTCTGACCGCCATCTGACCGCCAGCAATTTTTTTTACATTTCATACTAATGTACCTAGAGGTCCCTAATAATTTATCGCGATAAAATCTTCACATGTAACGTGGACTGGGGCTAATTCCGCTAGCTCCTATATGTAGATGTCTAGAGATTTTTTTTCGAAAGTTTATCCTATTTAAAAAAAGAAACCCATATCCAAAATTTGAGGATTGTTTTCCAAGGTTGTTTCAGAAAACATGTGTATCACTATAGTGACAGATTGTCAGCCTGTCGCCTAAAAATTGTAATACTTGGTGTACTCTCGAGTCCCTTAGTCGCCTGTTACGACACCTGGGGGAAGGAGTTGGGGTGATGCTATTCTAAGCTGGTATCACACGGCAGCATAAAAGGCAGGCATAATAATAACTCATACCTTGCATTTGACCAATTTCACCTTCTACTGACCAAACGGACGCAAAGTAGATCGAAATCAAAGTAGAAGTTTTCTGCCTTAGCTTGCTTTCGAACACAAAAGACTCTGCCAACCATCCAACAGAAAAAGCGTGCTTTTTGTGTGATACGTATGATTAAAGGAGATTGAATAACGTTATCAGAATTTTAAAAATAACTTCCCATTCAATTTATTCTACAAGTTTTGTTTCCATAAACTTTGACCTAACTAAACATATAGTTCATGCCTAAAATCAAATCCAACAATTAGCGAAACATAAAGGTCATATAAATATCACTTAAAAATTACATTGCAAGTATTATTCTTCAGAGTATAATAAGTAGAAACTATAAACGTGATACACGAGTTACCTGAAAGGACCCTCAATAGTCAGACGTGGCGTTAGCGACTGTATTGTTGCGGCCGTTAATGTTCTGCCTACCCCGCAAGGGGTAAGAAAACAGCTGAGGTAATTCAAATTAAAATTTTGCTAAATTTATAAAACTTTAATTTCAAATACTCGCTAGCTACCGACTTAATCTATGTAAAATGAACTTCCCGAAGTTTATTAAGAGCGTTAGCAGAATGAGCCCCGCTCGCCGGTTCGGAAGCAGTCATTCGGCCGCTAATAGCGAGTTTCACCTCCAATATAACGGACTGATATTAACTTTAAGTGACTGGAAACTGTCTTCATTTGATTTATTTATGGCTTGTTAAAACGGGAACTTGGCTTTTTTTACTAGTACAACGTAAACACTGAACTAAACTACATGTAGATTAGATGTGAAGGTTGCTTAGTTGAAAAAACAGGAATGGAAAATACATACATACACAAATCACGCCTTTATCCCTTGCAAGGAAAAAAATATTTACACGAAATACCCGGTTAACTACATATAAAGCCCGAATTCTTCTTGATTGTAGGTATAACTAAGTCTGGTGACTCAGCGACCCAAAGAGGATCTTGGCCTCCGAAACGAGCTCTCTCTACTGATCTTTGTTCTTGTAGGTATACTAGGTTTAGGAAATATAATTTGAGCCGATACCACTATGAATCGTTAAAGCGAATCGGCTCAAATTATATTGCCTGAACTATACTCGTATCCTTTACAACATCCAAAACCAATGTTCACTGAACTTGACAAGGCGAGTCAAAGCGAATCAACAAGTAATAGGTACCTACTCAAATTGGGCAGAACATGTGACCAAAGAACGCCTTTGTCTCGGCCTATTGAACACTGCCTCCACAACTGAATATTTTGACGGTCCCGTATGCTATGTGCTGCCCTCATTTTTAAAAATGGATCGAAACTTAATTTATTGATAATCCGTTGGAGGAGACTGAAGTAACTTATAATTATCCTTACCTTATACCGTTCTCTGTATGGGTCGGCTACCTTACCTAGGGGATTTGACGTGGAACCAAGTTTTCACACAGAGCAACTGCTGTCTGAGCTCTGCAACCCGCAGGCTAACCTACCCCGAATCCTAGGTTAAGTCACATTCAAATAGCATCCGAATTCCAATTTTATTTGATGATATAGAGTCTGTTTAATAAATCTCTTATCAAACGAAAAATCGATAAATTACGTTTTCAACGAGTTATGAATTGAAGTGATGAGGGCAGCACATAACCCATGGGAGCGTCGTAAAGTATAGAGGGAACTGCAAGTGCACGTCGTGCGTGAACAGATCTAACAGGTGAGCAGTGGCGAGACCCGGGGGTTGCAAGGCCTGGGGTTTGCGAGACCCGGGGGTCGCGAGTTACGAGCTCACCCTCATTACCGCGACCGCTCGCCCGTGCCTTCGGGGCTGCAGCCTGAAAGGCACCCCACAAGTGGTAGGATTCAGGAACTAGATTATAATAAACTATTAATGGTTACACATAAGAAAAAAAAGCGATATTAAAACGCAGGGGCGTAAGAAAATCAACTAGCGTGGTAAACACCCCGTTTCAATATCTTGAATCACGAGAGTATAATCTTTTATGATTATTTTAAGAGCTTGGAGTTGAAAGTTGGTAGTGTTGGCGCGACGCTGCAATGGCAGTTCCTTGGAATCACTGGTCTACTAGTGGGTCATAGTTAGAAATCATTGGTTCAGGATAGTATTCTTTGCAGGTGACGCGCACGAACGCCACGTATAGCTTGCGTGTGAACATTTCAATGTGAATGTGAAATTAGTTGTGTTGCGTTTGTTGAGAAGAGCCTACATGCGCCATTTTTATATTTTAAGACTCTTCTGTTTCGTCTATATAGTCATGGTTATAAATACTATGTTACTATGCGGCGCGCGTTATACTACTATGCGAGCAACTTTCTGGGCTGCATTATTCCCTCTCTTATATTTGATTTAGTTAATTTTGCAGTTTGCAGTTGTGATGGTCCCCTATAATAACCTTTAACCATTAAAATCATAGCAAATTGGAAGATGGCCTGTATTATTTGTAACAATTTGTCATTTTAAACAAAACATCTATACATTAACTTCAATATTTATCACTTGTATGATATTTCTGCGTTACTGCCCCTAAATTGTAAATCTACTTCCGACCCTGACTCAAACATCCACCTGTGTCTATACGTTACGCTCATAAATACGTCACAAGTGGCTTGCAATATGCAGGTACTAGCTACGTCATATGTAGGGGAGTTTCATTCCCTTTTCTCCCCTCTTCCTCCCCCTCCCTAAAGGGGACGCAATCACCACCCCAATGACCTTTTATGAATGTTTCATTTTTTAATTTTGATAAGTAAACTTTCCTATAATCTCGCGCAAGACCCCAACTTTGAAATTCTGAACTGTACTTGGATAGGATTTTTAGTTTTCAAGTTTTCTTTCCTCAGTTTGGAAGACTTTCACTGTTCACATTCTTTATCAAATTCAACTTATTAAGAAGCGTACTTGCATACTTATTTCAGTCATACAAATATGACAGTCCAATCCGCTGCCTCATCACACTTCCAATAAGTACGCACGTAAGTTTGAACCACATTTTCAACTATAAATAAATCAGAAAACACCGTTGTGGTGACACACAAATTGGTATAACAAATGATAAATCTAAATATATATCTATCTATTTTATATCTATAAAATCTAAAAATTTATCTATCAACAGACAATGGTGGTACACAGATTAGTACAACAAATGGGAAATCTTAATATCTATCTATTTATGATTCTGTATAAGTATCTAATAACTTTACATAAGTAATCGAAGTGTAAATATTTACAAATTACAGTCGTTCACCTTCAGCTAGTTAAATATGGGTCAGCAGTGTCATGCTTGTCACACACAAGATCGATTTCCCTAATTCAGAGTCGAATTTTGGGCCGTTGACACAAAACGTCGCACGAAATCACATTTTGTTTAAAGCTAGCGCCTAAAAATAATTTTTTTTCAAAAAATATTAATCTCTTTTTTCTAACTAGTTGCAAAGACCGGGCTTTAATATACTCGCAATTGATACTCCTATATTTTTGAGTGTCCAATATTTCAGTGACATTCAGTAGCAACCTTAACTCAATCGCCACCATAATTTTAGTGATAATAAGTACGGAACTTTCTTAATAGCCCTGTGAGTGTTAAAATCCAAATACATAAATGTAGAGCTTTAAAAAATCGATTTAAAAAAAATATTTAAAAAAATTCTAGTTCATATAGTGTTGTCTCTTTTAAATCTACCAACTAAACTCTGCTTTCAAAAACAAGTGTTAAAATTTTTTTCAAGATATGTAGCAGAGGCGCTACTGTTCACCAGGTGACATCATAAAAATAACAAACCTGCCAAATACGGTCGCGTTTCGTGCCACAGCGAGGCGTGTTATATTTACTCGACCAACTAAAACTTTATACGTGTGAGCATCACTTCAGCAGCGCTAGGGGCGAAAACGGCGGTGTCAGGAATACTTATCCTTAGCGGAGGCGACGACCGTAATTCTCAGAGATCTCTCGTTTGAGAAATATAGCTAGTGACGCAATTTAAGATAGGCTTTGGTAAGGTTTTTTAGGGAAATTACGTCTTACGGGGTTAAAATGTAGATTGCAGTAGATTGATTGCAGTAGTTTGATTGAAAACTACCTCAATCAAATCTCAGTCATGTCTTAATTCAGTGGTGCCGAACATGTCTGTTGTCGAAGTAGCGTCATATAATGTCGAATATGTGTTTTGTCGGAGGAGCGTATGTCGAAGTCCAATGACTTGCATCCATTGTATAGCCCATTTTATACTTGTACCTATTTAAACGGTAAAATAAAAAGCGTTGTGAAGACGAAATCACTGGGCGATGTTTCAGACTGATACAGCATAAAAATGCGTGTCACAATTTTATTTGTTAAAATGTTGACAATAATGTAATGGTGGACTAGCTCATGTGACACAAATAAAACACACAACAACAGTTCGGGCCGCGTGCTCGGGGTTTCCTAATATGTTATTATGTGAAATAAACCCCAGCACACAACCGCAAGTCCGACGTCGTTACCGTCTCGCCTTATCGACGTCCGTGAGCAACGACCCTTAATTAAAATATATGAACGCCATTTAAGAATTCTTTCGTATAGACCCGATATTCTTTCCTACGAAATGGAAATTTATTCCCATTTTTATTATGATTTATAGGACTGTTCTTGTGTTACGAGTATGTATATGGGCTTGTAGTGTACTGCCTATGGATTTTTGAATAGGTCTTCAGTTTGTCGGTGCAATCGTTTTGATGATTGAAGCATTTTAACTATTCTGTCTTTTTTGCTTTTAGTTTTGTATTTGATGATTGCAAATTGCATTGCACGCACACACTATGTTACATTTGTACGGTTTATGGTGGCCACTATATTTCGTGATTTTAACAACGCTACATAACCTATGCAACCCATCACTCTGTTATACATTCTTATTGGTTCAAGATTTAAAGAAATTTGCGAATAAAACATAGATGAGGGCGACACTGTGCCTTGTAGATATGGAAAACGTAAATAATTATAATGTTGGTTCGATGTTTGACTTCGTTATGGAAATCCATTTTTGCTGATTACGTAAACAGGTAAATACAGAAAAAAATATAATATAATAGTTTGGTATTATGTTCATTTAATACACCGCGATAACGATTATTATTAGAAATATTTTAAATTGGGTAAATATATTTTCTTTATTACTTCATCACCATAATTTTTAACCGACTTCAAAAAAAGGAGGCTCTCAGTTTGACCTGTATACGTATGTATGCATGTCTGTATGTTTGTCCACGATTAGCTCGTGTTTGGATGAACCGATTTTGATGCAGTTTTCAGAAAAGTATTTGTCAGACTTAAGAGAAGGTTTTAGGCATATTAACCGACAAAAAATTGAGGTTTGCACTTTTTATATCTGTTGAAGTCAGTTCTCTTTTAAAAAAGTTATTAAACATATTTTTTATTTTCGTCCAATTCAGGATGTTGTTTGGATCAAAGATAATGAGATGCTGATATCGATATTCCTGAAAATGAGAAACGAAATCAAATCGTGTCCTCATCAAAACATATCTGTTTGTTAATTTTTATACAGAAATATTTTTGTTTTCCTTACATAAGCAGGTAGATACTTAGGCACGAAAACCAAATTAATAGGCCTCTAGAGTAAGAAAGATACTCTGTGGTTCAAGCATTGTTTATGTATTTTTTATCTAATTAGTCGTAACCAAAATTATGTCACAGTTAAGAAGCGGTGTATATCTCTGGATCTCTCAATCATATTTTATGATAACCGGCGCGGCTAGAAGCTGTGTTTTGGGGCGATGCTATTCTAAGCTAGCATCATGTATATATTTTTTAAAATAATTAACAACGGATCATGTTGTTCAATATTTTCTTGAGCACTATTTTTACACTCTAGAGAATGAAGCAGAAAGTAAGATGGCCGTTGTAAAGTGGCGGGCAGTAAGTCTGAGCAAGCAGCTTTAAGGAGACATAAAACGGTAACCACAAGCTGAGTGGTGGTACCTGAAGCTGGTTTCTAGCTGGAACATTTTTCCCGCTCTACTGCAAGGAGATACTAAGAATATAATTTACAGGTTAATAGGCAAGCACAGAATATAATTAATTTTGAGTAATTTAAAACAACATTATAAAAATTAAGGGACTCGAGAGTATTGGTGTATTACAATTTTTAGGCGACAGGCTGACAACCTGTCACTATAGTGATACACATGTTTTCTGAAACAACCTTGGAAAACAATCCTCAAAAATGTTACACGTGGCGATAGCGACCGTATTCTCACGGCCGTTAACCCTCTGCCTACCCCGCAAGGGATAAAGGCGTGATATATATGTATGTATGTTATAAAAACTCAACATTTCTATAGTTTGTGAGAAATTGGATTGCTCCGATTTGCTAATTAACTTATGTAAAAATTGCAGTAACGGAACAGGAACAATACAGAAACAGTATTGAACAAAAATTTTTCGCGTAAGTTGTCAGGTCTGCACAGATTAGCAATTGAGTTCCAACCCGAAATATAGCCTACCAATACTTACGTAATTTGTGCTCATGTTATGTTTACCAACAATTTTGGAACCTAGGTATTAATTTTACCCGCCAGACATTTTTGTTACAATTCGCCCTTCCCAGAAGGAAGCTAGTTCAACTATTTCTTTGTTGTTTTAGGTTTATCAATAATAATGTTTTTATTTATAAGCAACTATCTCTAGGTTACCTCGAGACCACCTGAAAGGAGAATTTACCTAATCATTTGAGGTATGTGTCTTTGAGTAATGAGTCAACTTCGTAGGAACGCATCAGCTGACTTTGGGCTACCGGCTGCATAGGTACCTATCTGTGGCAATGGCAAGCATATAAAAAAATCGCTGCTAAATTACATACCTCTTATTTATTTTTATAATCGTTTAAAAATAAAACAGGAAGCGTAAATCATTCTGACATAGTTACATTGTTACGTTGTAAAGGACTTAGCTAAGCTTATAATCTTTAAATGGAGTCGGTTTGGCTCCGGCCCAGGGCCGTCCAAAGGCTAAAAGGTGAGCAGAATTATGTAAATTACTGTACTCTTTGTTCTTCCGCGCGGCTATTTACATTTTATTTATGCGAGCAAAGTATACAGAGTACCCGTTACGGTATTAGTGGAGGGAATCTTTTGGGTCTCTTGTCCTATTAATTTATGGCTTACAACACCTACTTATGTAATACTTACCCAAGAGACTGGAATGGTATTCAAAGTCAAATTAATGTGGCAGTTGAAATAATTCTAGCTCATTCTTGATAAACATCATAGGTAGGTGGATATTATAGCGTAGTAAGGCGGATCGCACATCGCAGCGGCCTGTCCGATCCATACTAGAACTGTCAATCTCTATACTAAAATCGCTGAACCGCTGTTGACGTAGCGCTATCGCAACGTCGTCCGTCGAGTGCAGTTTTAGTATGGGGAGAGAAGTTTCTAGTATGGATCTGACAGACCGCTGCGATATTTTCAGATGCGATATCAGCAGATAGACTTGCCTTTATTTTCAGTGATGGATGCTACAACATCAAATTGCACGTTTTGAAAAACCGAAAAAACCTGAACGGTTTAAGTATAGAGAGACATATCTGCGGAAAGTATTGCAGAACTATCGCAGTTAAAAGATAAAACTTGAAAATGGCAAAGCCAATGAAAAATAAAAGCGGGTCGTATTATTTCTCGGTGCATGTGTTCCAGTGGCAGTAAATCGTCTTGAGATTTACGAGTTTGCAGGCGACTGTCTGGATCGCACGCCAGATGGTCAGCTGAACAACTACATAAACAATACTGGTGGAACGGGCGATACTCTCGCACGGGACAGATAACTAAACGCGATTATGGTTGGCTAATCTAAGCTATTTTGTTTGGGACACAGACAACAGCTGAAAGTGACTAGGACTGACAACTTAACAGCCTAACATGCTGACAGAAATATCTTGCTTACGGACAATCATGTGACCGATCATGTACATGAGAAAGCAGTCATGGGATTGGGATCGTCTTAAAGACAAATATGGACTAGCTTATCCAATAAAAGTGTTTTCTTTTTTACAGAGTTATTTTCTTATTGTGCGGGACACCGAGTCGTACGTAAGTTTATTTATCACAAAGGGCATTTCTCTGCTAAGTACGTGTCAATGCGCAATGCCTAACTTAGTAGATAGATACATAATATAGTTAATTTGTTAGGTATATGACTTTGATTAACTATTTAATAACTCATTGTTTGCCGTGCCGTGTGATGCCGGCTTAGAGTGGCATCACCCCACATCCTTCCCGCGGGTGTCGTAAAAGGCGACTAAGGGACTCGAGAGTATTGGTGTATTGCAATTTTTAGGCGACAGACTGACAACCTGTCACTGTAGTGATACACATGTTTTCTGAAACAACCTTGAAAAACAATCCTCAAAAATGTCAGATGTGGCGGTAGCGACCGTGTTCTTGTGGCCGTTAACGCTCTGCCTACCCCGCGGGGGATAAAGGCGTGATATGTGTATGTATGTATGTGTTGTTTACCTTGGCCAGTCAAAAGTAGCATCACTCCATTTATACCCCTGAGCATCGTAAAGGCAAACTTCGTAGTATCTTCTGTTCTAATAACTGTTAACACTCAGCCAAATGAGGTAGTACTCCTTACTCCTGAAACCCCGTCTCTTGAGATAAGAGTTTCTCCGCTCAATCTCAATGAGGCAGATCCGTTTATCTTCCCCGAAGTTCCCGTATCCACACTTCATACAAACAACTTGCTCTACCTATGAACATTGATGACATCACATTGGTGATACCGGTTACAGCGTTTAACAAACAACGTAATATATTGTACTCCCAAAATTCCCAGAACATCAATGCATTAGCAAGGTACCTTTAAACAGAGTGTATTAAGGCCATTCCTTGTTCAATGTACATACTGCATGGTAATATTCGGAAAACATCACAACCTTTTAGACGTCCATCGAGAGCACACACAAGATGACGAGATTTTCCTACTTTTTCCGCTAAACAAAAATTCTTTTGCTTCCGTCGGCTGCCAGCCTTTGTTAGTATCGCGTTGAAGCATAAAATGCAAATTCCATGCTCCCAGGCACAGCCGCAGCAAATTTTACGATGTTGCATTGTGCTAGTATTAAATATATTTAGGTAGTGCCTCTCTAAACTATTAAACTGTTTCAAAGGTACTTTGAGCTAGCAGAGTTTTCAAATTCCATTGGCTTCTGTTTGCTGATTTTATCAGAATTATCGGGAAGTTGAAGTCTTGATGATAAACTTGGATCTAGCTTAAAATTTCAACGCTATTTTAAAACTTTGCTCCTACTTCGCATAAAATCACCAAATACTTACTCGTAAGTAGAAATTGAATGACATGACATGGTACGGTAAAATTTACTGTTTTAATTTTTTTCCGTAAATAAGAGATGGTAAAACATTCTCAAGTATTTATACCGCGGAACTTAAGTTAAATAAGTATACTCACAACTTTTTTTTTAATAGACTATTCAGCGTCCTACTTACAACTACTTAAATAAAAACAAAGGAAATTGATGAAATAGTATTGTGCTCATCATTCGCTCAATCACGTGCCGATGAAAAGCAAATGCTACTGAACTTAGTAACTATTTCCTCAGACCTCTATGTATATTTTCCTTCGCATAAAAACGTAACATGCTACAAAGGTTATGTTGAGTTCCTTCATAAAGCTAACAATATTGCTAGCCGTAACAAGACAAGAACGTTTCTCTTGAGCCCATATTCGCGGGGCATTGTCTCGCGTCTGGAGGCGCGGGGCTACGGGCCGCGCCGGCCGGGGCTTACCAAGCTGCTACCAGCCATTGTTTAGCTCTCTCCACCTGCCAACGAGGATCCCGCACAAAGACGCAGCTCGTTCCACCACTCTTGTGTTTGTTTTTGTTATGCAATCGCAGGTTCAGACCGCGCCTCGTGAGGAGTGTGTGAAGACGGCGGATCTCCGCTCGTTTGTGCGGTGAGTGTTCTTCTTTATACTTCAAGTTTGGAATAGTGCACTGCTATTATTCTACCTGCAAATTTTCTAGTGAGAAAATATAACAACAACTTTTTTCACACTCATAAAAAACACAAAGAAAAGTATCAAAAGTGTGAATTTAAGCAAGCCCATACCTGTAAATCGCACACAATTCTGAGATCGATCTTGAGTGCGACTTTGGGATACTTTTAGTATTGACACTATTGACTGACTTTTGCCAAAATAGCTCTTGAGATCGATCTTAGATTTTGAGAAAACGTCTTATATTCTCATTTTCAAATAGTATACGTAACGCTTTTGAAGAAATCAGGAATATTGTACATCAGTTTTAAACTGAGAAAGATTATCTAAACGCTGCAAAATCAAACAACTGACGATCTACTCTATACCGTGGAAGATAGAACAGTACTGTAAGTAGACGTGTATAGCAATTGGAAACTAATCGTCATTAGAGTCAGGATCGGGCCGTATGGCCGGTAGCTGATCAAACGTGCGTCTAGTTGGCAAACAGGCTGCGTGCACAATGGCCGTCTGGTGGCCGCAGCGGCCAGAGCGCCCGTCCGCCGGTCACCAGTATCAGTTGCAATTACCTATTGACAAACAAGTCCGGTTGTAGCCGACTCGAGCGACTCTCGAAAGACAAATTGAATAGGTGCTATTCAACTCGCTGAAAGTCATATTGATTTCAATTTGAGAGCGAATCTTACTGTAAATTGAAATACAGATGTATAAACTAAGTAAGAGGTTGCATGCACCTAACGTTGTTATTCGTGAATGCATCGTCAAGGTACACTTGAGAAAATCCCTGCCTGTATCTGGAGCAAGCTAATTAAAATGTTAGCTTCTGCTCGGTCAGGATGCTGGGATCACGACGCAGAAATAAACACATTTAAATATGTGTGTTGGTAAACGTTTATGTTTCAACCAAGCAGGTTGTGTTCATAATAGTAACTGAAACATAAGTCATATATCATATCATATATAACTTTTTATACATAAAAGATCGCTCTGCCTACCACGCAAGGGATAAAAGTGTGATATATGTAATAAAAGTATATATGTATCAGTATCAGCTATCTGGTTCCCATAGCACAAGCTTTGCTTAGTTTGGGGCTAGATGGCGCTGTGTGATTTGTCCAGAATATTAATTATTATTTTTAATTATTTATTTATATGTATGTATGTATGTTATACATAAAAAAACAAGAAATAGAAAATAATGTGAGCGTAAATTTTTGTCGGGCTTGAAGCACTGTGATTGTGTTAACATCCCAATACATACCGATACTAAAGATATATCGTTTTCGATTGATTAAAGATGATACTAAAAATATCTTCCACATAATAAAATTTTAAAATGCAAGTATGATTAAAGTACAACAATGTTAATCCCCCTTCCTTGTTAATCTGTGGTATGCAAAACTCATAATTTGCATAAATTAAAAACCATTTAAAAATTGCATCTCCCTCTAAAACCTTAAAAAATTACCATTCTGAGTAAAACGCAATTGGACCGGAAATTGATCTTTCAGGTTATAGAGCATTCCTTTTTAGTGCGCAAAAAAACAAACGTAATGATTACCCTCGAACTCAATACGAGCTTTTGCAATCCCACTAGTGTTTATACCTGCGACTTGACTTAATTATTTCGAACATAAATCTTGAGATATTTGCTTATTATGCCCCTGTAATGCCAGGGTTGCCTCTGGCTCGCGTCACGCCACGTTTTAAGCAGAACGCTGTCGGTGTAATTTCTGAACTGAAATTACGGAAACGAAGCGGTCATTTCGTGTGGCCAGTTTAAACGAAAAAACATTTTTTAAAGCGCTTTTGAATCACAGCACATAAAAGCTAACTTGCGTAAATACAGGACCTTATCATAATCACCTAGTTACAATAGGACAAGTCTAACATTGCATTGCTTCGGTGTGCATTTTTCCTTTTTTTTTTTTTTGCGTAACATCCTGATTTGTAAGAAAAATCACACCGTACGGCCTATTT
Organism: Keiferia lycopersicella; assembly: GCA_029255805.1. Taxonomy (NCBI): domain Eukaryota; kingdom Metazoa; phylum Arthropoda; class Insecta; order Lepidoptera; family Gelechiidae; genus Keiferia; species Keiferia lycopersicella. The sequence goes on from JARACZ010000007.1 coordinate 11,023,272, forward strand.
CACACTGCCAAGATAAGGCCTGCTCAGTGCTAAAATAAAGCATCCGTAACGCAGCGGTCCAGATCCATACTAGAAACGTCAATCCCCATACTAAATCCGCTCAGCCGCTGTCGACGATGCTGCGTTATTTTGACGCAGTTGCGTCATTTAGGCGCAGCTGCCTCGGCAGCGGTTTAGCGGTTTTAGTATGGGGATTGATATTTATAGTTTTGCTCTGTCAGACCGCTGCGTTATTTTAGCTTCGCGCTGCGTTGTGCGTTAAGTTGGAAATAGGCCTACCGTATGATTGTATGGTATGGAGATGTGGTGTCATACCGCACTATGGTGTCGTACCACGGATCCAGACCCTCGAGTAGAGAGGTACGGTACGCTTCGCACATAGGTGCGGTATTTGACAGGGACACGTAAGGACGCGTAAGGTATCTCGACAGAAGGATTCAGCAAATGCATCCGCGGAGCACTGGAAGAGTACGGTTTCCGTACCACCACCGCAACCGTGTCCGGATTTCGTCGCTCCGTCGTATGGAACAGTGTCCGGTGCTACAGTGAAGGCCACCTAATTCCTTTTCTCTCTCTCTTCGTGTGGGACACTGAGTCGTTTAACGACTCCCTAATCCAAAATAAGAAAAAATTGACAAACTGTATACGATAAAATGTTGTTATTGAAATGTCATATTTTTTCAGGTGGCTTAGAATCAGTCTGGCAAGGCATTTGTTTTCATAACGACAGAAAGAGATGGTATTGAACCCTTCGTGTACGGGTCAGACTCGCACTTGGTCGATTTTTTAATGAATACAAAACCGGGCGAGTGTACTCATTCGCATCGTGATGGAACATTACTGGACCAACTGTATTAAAAACAAACCATCTGTAGGGTTGCTTCTCCGCTGTAAACGGTGAAAATCCTACTAATATAACAAATGTGAAAGTTTGTATCTCCTTCACGCTAAAACTACTTATCCGATTTTTATGACATTTGGTACACAGATGGAAGGTAACTGGGATTAACACATAGGACTGCTGTTATCCATAAAAAATAATACTCTGGGATGCTACGGTATTAAAACCGACTTCTACGCGGGTGGGCCCGCGGACTGTGTACGGTGGAAATGTTTCACATCTCCAAAACGACATCGTCTTCAAAAGTAAAATAAAGTAGTACTATGACTTTTTTAAATTTTAGAATGGTAGAGCAGAGAGCAGAGCTATTATACTTAATAAAATGTATCGGTGCAACAAACACAGTGCACTACGAAGACGTAATGAGGTAATGACTGTACGTATAGTAAGAAAATCATCATCATCATCTTACCTTTATCCCAATTAGTTGCTTTCGAAAATAATGTTTTATAAAAAAAAAACGTGTTAAGGTGTGAATTCGGAAAAGTGTTACAAATAACAAAAAATACGAATTTAAACATTATAAACATTTACATAATTTACGAATCTCTTAACTGGAACAAAATTTTGTGGCGTTCTCTCAACCCTATCGAGTCTCTGTACAGGGATTGCTGTGCTGTAAACCACAATGGAGTTTTGAGTGCATCACAAGTGAGTTCGTTATGCACGCCAAAACATTACCTACTTTTTCTCCCTGTAATTTAATTATGCATCGCTCGGCAGCCAACCATTGTGAATACAGATTCTGTTGTCTCCTCTCCTACAGGCCGTGTGTGAAGAGATTCAAATAGAAGAGTTGGACAATCAAGCATAGGTTGGTTAGATTTGTATTTTGGACCGCCGTTCTTATGCCACGCGCATAAAAGATTTTCATTGACGACCGATGTAGTGCAATGGTGACTGCCTCTGACGCAGAAGGTTCCGGGTTTGATTCTCGGTGGGTCACTTGATATTTTTCACTTTTAGAACATTTCACATAGCAGGCTAAACCACATGCTTTTGTCGGAAAACATAGGCAAACATTACAACAACTTATATTAGTGATACAGGGCTGCTCATTATCTTAATCTTATCTTATCTTAATGAGCCTGCATCGTCGCACTGCCAGGCAAAGGCTTCCCTCTTCTATTTTCATCATGGCTCATTTATTTATTCAATTTTAAAATAGGTTTGCTATTTCCTGCATAGAACATGGAGCCTACCAATAAAATCATTTTTGACGAGTTCATGAGACGGATAGGATATTTTTTATTTTATTAGGAGGCTCAGATATTTCTAATCTAAAATAGGAAGCTTAGTTTTAAATATCTGACCTGTCCTAAAATAATGACAACTTGCCAAAGCTCACCCACTTGACGCCTACGTTTAAACAATAATCTATAACAAAATCAAAATCTACGTTTAAACAATAGTGTAATAACAATTTTAAATTTTGCCAAACATCAAGTATCAAATTATACACAAGGAGGATATAGATTTTTTTAGATAGTATATAATAAGCAATACTTATTATTGTAAAATTTTACTTTCTTTTGCTTCTGCAGCTACTTGCAAAATTTGTAAAAGTAGAGGTCTGTGAAAGTAGGAGGTGAAGAGATCGGTACAAGCGATAAGGCTGCCTACTTTTAGTTATAGTTTTTGCGCCGTTTTGTGTTTTAATATTGTGTTTGTTGAAAGCAATAAAGAGTTTATCTATCTATCTACTTAAGTTTCTATGTTCGCGGAATGAAATGGTTTAAACTAGTAACGGAATATTGTAATGAGTTCTTGTTAAGTAGTTCAATTGACGTATAAATACCTCATCATAATCAAATCAATACTCTTTGAACTATCGTCGATTGAACACTTCCATGTGGTAGACAACCTGAGCCATGGGAAAAAGGCCACGCCGCGTATAGCTTTTTTGCGCGTCTTTGGCTCTCTGTACAAAAGACAGAAATGAACTTCTGGTCAAACTGTTACTACAGATGAATGTTCAGTTCATCATTAATAATTTGAGCTAAAACATGACTCGATACAGTTGCTCAAAAAGCTAACCGCTATCCAAGCAACTAAAAGTGTCAACGAGGTGGCGATAATCTTTGGGGGTTTGGAATTTGTTCCCACTCCTTATCTTCCATTCCGCGAATTCAAAAACTTACCCTTGTAAATAGGTGGTTCACGTATTTGCCTATACGACGTTCGTTTATAAATATAAATAATAATCTTATTATAATCTTTGCCAAAAGCAAAATGCATTCTTATTGTGATTGTGGTGTAGCTACCGGTATTCGAAGAAACGTTCAAGTTAAACGATTCGAAGGAAAATAATAACCATATTATACTGTTCCCTCTCATACGATCTACACCGTTTTCCCTCAGGATTTGCAATGACGATTATTTTCACGCTTCCGAAGTGGAAATTGATACATTACAATTTTGTCGCGTCAATTTGAAAAAAATCTGTGATTTTCGAAATGCTTTGATATGAGATGTCTTTTGTAACCTTTATGGCAAATAAACATTTTTATTTTATTTATTTTTATTTTATGACCTATCTACTTACTTTTCGAGCTTAGCTTCAGTTCTTTAGGTTTCGATGAAAGAAAAACCCTGTAAATGAAATCTAATTAATATTTGTTATGTAAAAAATAAAATGGCGTTCATATTAAAAATATAAAGTTTTAGTAATGTTGATGAAAAACTAACATAGACGGAATTTTTCGTCTCTTATTATGAACAAGAATTACCTATTTATATTGTAAGATCATCATCACAGTATCATCATCTCATGAACCTATAGCAGTCTATTGCTAGACATAGGCCTCCGAAGGTACGCCACATTGAACGATCTCCCGCTTTGGCCATTCAGTCGCTACTAGCCGCTCTCTTTATGACATCGGTCCATCTGGCCGGAGGGCGTCCAACGGTACGCTTGCCGAGACGCTTACTCCACCGGCCATCGGTTCTACGAAAGATGTGACCAGCCCACCGCCACTTCAGTTTGCTACACTCTTGTACTATATCTGTTACTTTGGTCTTCTTGTGGATTGTCTCATTACGGATTCTATGCATATCGTAATATGCTACATAATTATTGCGCTTTTAGGTATATCATGTGAGCTGATCCTGTCCGTGTGCAAATGAGCAATCAGCGGGCAATCACGCTCGGAGCGCGCACGGAATAACAAACGAGCTGAGCATGTGCCTCGGCCGAGCCGATGCTCACTTTTCAGATAATTTCTGTCACACTACTTCTATATCTACAGCCACAACAGTCAACTGCTGGACATAGGCCTCCCCCACGATACGCCATAGAGAACGATCTCCCGCTTTCGCCATCCAGTGGCTACCAGCTGCTCTCCTTAAGACAGCGGTCCATTTGACCGGAGGGCGTCCTACGGTACGCTTGTCGAGGCGTGGTCTCCACTCGAGAACGCGCTTACTCCACCGGCCATCGGTTCTACGACAGATGTTACCAGCCCACTGTCACTTCAGTTTGCTACACTCTTGTTACTTTGATCTTTTTGCGGATGGTCTCATTACGGACTCTATTCATATCGTAAGATGCTACATAATTATTGCGTTTTTGGGTGTATCATGTAAGCTGATCCTGTCCGTGTGCAAATGAGCAATCAGCGGGCAATCACGCTCGGAGCGCGCACGGAATAACAAACGAGCCGAGCATGCCTCGGCCGAGCCGATGCTCACTCTTCAGATGATTTTGTTACACTATACACCATGAATTTGCCGTGAGGCGGATCGCACACTTGACGCACGACAGCGCTAAACTATCGCAGCGGTCTGTCAGATCCATACTAAAAACGTCACTCCTTATACTAAAACCGTGTCGACGGACGACAGTGCGATAGCGTTGCGTCGACAGCGCTTGAGCGGTTTTAGTATGGGGATTGACATTTCGAATTCTGACAGACCACTGCGATATTTTAGCGCTCCATTGTGCGTCAAGTGTGCGATTCGCCAATTCTTTCTAGTAGTGTCGTGGTAGCCAAATTTGTAGCTATATTAGCAAGTTTAGCAACCTTTGGTTTCGCTTATATTTTCTAGCCGTTTAGGAATTATTACTTAGATTAAAAAACTCCTCATTTGGTCTCCATTTCTTGGAATCATCTGAGATCGGTACTCCGGCAAGAATACTTTGAAATATATTACTTAAATTAAATAATCATAATACAATATTGTAGCTATTTCCTTTAGACGGTGCAATTCTAAAACATATGTTTTTGCGAGAAATAAAATAAAAAAGAATCACCTATAACTCTGACAATAGGCAGTACGAGGTGGTAATAACAACTTGTAAAGTATCCAATAAAAACGCTACAACCGCTACGTGAATCGTAGCCATTCAAATGTTGATCGCTACGGCTCCGGCCAAGGTCGTAGCATTTCGCTACGAAGTCTTGCAGCAAAATATTTCAACTGCAAAATGAGTTATTCTCGTAATAAATTCATGACTACTCTACTATGAGATTTTACTATTCCATAATTAATTTGAATTCGTAATTCGCAGAATACCAGTAACTGCTCAAATAGCTTTGTACATCTACAAAGGGGTTTAGCAAATTGCATGTCAAGTCATCGCTAGCTGTTGCGAATGCTAGCGATATTACTCAGTTTAATGAAGACGACGTCTGATTTCAATATTGTTATCTAGTGGAGTGTCATCGCGCGACGTTTCAAATAAGGTATGCGTTCGACAGCGCTGTCACGTTCGGTTGCCGCTGGCGTCACAGTATATAGGCTGAAGCAGTAGGGCAGCTCGAGCCATTTTTGAGGACGTTTACCTTAACAGCCACAACAGTTCGCAGCTGAACATGGATCTCCCCCTATTAAGGATTATTGCCTTACTCACCACGCTTGGCGAGCGAGATGTTGCATTCATAGGAAACGCTGCTGCCCATTCTTTTGATGATTATCTCTTAGCCACTTTTTGTGAAACGCACGGGTATAACTGCGGTGGTGATGCTATTCTAAGCCGAAACCCCACGTTTTTTAGGATAGCAAACTACTTACAATTGGTTGAAGCGTTAAGGTTTTCAGTTAATGTGTCTAAATAAATAATAACGATATCTTCAAAAGATAGAAAGCTGTCGAAAACGCCTTATTTTCCTGAAAAATTTACATTTATTTTGTCATTTCCTTGATGCGGTGACCCTGACCGTCGCGGAACGAGATTCGGTGAGATGCCATAGGTAGAACGACGTTCATGCGTCCGTGTGAGTGTTTTTGTGAGGTTTTTGTGCAGTTTCGCTACTGCTTGTACCACATATACTGTGATAACGCTGTCATACTCGGTTGTCGCTGTCGCTGGCGTGCCAACGCGCAATTTGGCGGTAGCGCCGCCTACTGTAATAACGACTTCCGTACCCCGCCGTGGCGCCTCCTCAAATTGGTCGCTTATCACCAATCTATGTAGCACTGTGAAGTAGGGTATCAGCTGGGCCGGTCGCTATTTGTCAACGCGGCCGGCTAGTTGTTTCTCAAATGCGAATTGCTGTTGTACCCTACTTACAGTGTTGTACAAAGAGCATAGTGCTCTTTGTGATGTTGTGAACCGGATTGGTGCCGTGTGATGCCGGCTTAGAATAGCATCACCCCACATCCTTCCCGCGGGTGTAGTAAGAGGCGACTAAGGGACTCGAGGGTATTGGTGTATTTAAATTTTTAGGCGACAGGCTGACAACCTGTCACTATAGTGATACACATGTTTTCTGAAATTACCTTGGAAAACAATCCTCAAAAATGTCAGACGTGGCGATAGCAACCGTATTCTTACGGCCGTTAACGCTCTGCCTACCCCGCAGGGGATAAAGGCGTGATGTATGTATGTATGTATGGATAAAGCCTTAGAAAAGTAGAAAGAAGAAAGAAAAATGTTTATTTGTTGCTAAATACACGGAAATATTAGTCATTAAAAAATAAACAAGAGGGTAACAAAAAAGGTATCCCGCTCAGCTAGTGCTTTAAGAGTAACTTGTACAGTACGCTCAAAGCGCTGGTCTTCCACTTTTACATTTACTTCACACAGATGATTAGATAATGTGATTGATTATCGTAGTGAATCGTAGTAGGCGGTTGAAAAGCTCTGGCGGGTTCATCGGGTCGTTAGCTGGTTGGACGATTCGTTGTCCTACACAAAAAAGTGGGTCGTGTTTGATCGTGTAGGTATGCTTTGAAATTATAAGAGGTTTCATATTTACTATCATCGTTCTCCTTGCCTTTTCCCGCCGTCTGTCGGGGTCGGCTACATAAACTCGGGGATTTAACATGGAAGAAAGTTTTTACACAGAGCAACTGCCATTTTACCTCTGCAACCTGGCCCGAATCCTAGATTAACTCACATTCAAATATCATCTAAATTCAAATTTTATTTGAATGTGGGTTTAATTACGATGTTTTTCCTCCACCGTCAGAGCAGTCGGTAAATGTACGTGAGTAAAAATATATTGATACACGGCGATGATCGAACTTGAGTCTTACGATTGTAAGACCGGCGTCCTAACCACTTAGCCACCTATAAAAAAAGATAAGTCCTACTTATGAAATTAGTGACCCAACTCTCGAATTTATAATATTAGTATGGATGTGAATGCGAAACCCTTACGAGCGAACGTGTTCACAAGTTACGAGCCGCGCTGAAAACTTTGCTTCATTCCTCCTTGGAAGTATGTTCCAACTTGGTTTATTGCCTCCAAAGATATTATTTCAAAGAACTCCCTGAATTTATTCCCGCTCGTTCGGGAAAGGTAATCCCAGAGGCTGTTATTCGGCTACTTAGTTCAAATACTATGTTTCGCTGGTTCTCGCAAACCTCTTTTGTACATATTTGAACGCGAGATAGGTTGTTTGTGCTTCGGAATGTCGGTCGAGGTGGAATAACAGACCCGCTAACACTTCAGCACAGTTTGTTTTGATCCAATTTAAACTTTTGTATTGCACTATAATACCAAGCTAGCTGTAGTATAATGCTGCAGGTATATGATAAAATTGGGAATTTGGCCAAAATAAGATCAATTGCCAAATATTTTGCTGTATTTTTCAGATTAAAAAGGTTTTACTGACCGATTAAAAACAATTTACCAAGAACAATATTTTATCAACCTACTAAGTAATTCGTGTTAATACTTCGCGGATCAACTCTATAAACAATATTAAAGCGTATATTTTGTTATTACCATTCATTATGTTAGAAACATTCTACATACTTACCTACTGCTTATTAACGTAACAACGGTACTGATATTATAAGCAAAATAATAGTTAGCAATAAGGTAAGGTGAAGTCAAGGGCAACCTTTAACAAGCAAATGCGTACCTATACTATCGTTAGATCAATAATTATGCTATAAATTCGTTTTCATGCTAGATTTGAGTAACACAGTATAGAAAGAAAATCTTTAAACGCGCTGCGTGCTGAAATAATTTTCTTGGAAGATTAGGAACAGTTTTTTTACTGTGACGGTTTCATGTTTAGAATGTGTGGTAAAAGAAACAAATACATATATGATTAAATCGTCTATGTGTTTGAATGTCACGCGATGGGTTGCACAAGCTTATTACAGAACTCATTCCGAAATAAACTTTCAAATTAGATTTAAAACTTTACTCATGCAGCGAAAGAATAAATTTATTGGTCTCGTATGTATGTATAGTTATGGAATTATACCTCAAAACTCTATTTATGCAGATAGGTAAATGATTTTCTCTGTAATTTAGCAGTAGGTATGAGCGATGGTCTCAGGAAGTACCTTATCCAATTTTCGGAAGAACTATACACAGGTGGATGCCAGATCTGAGAATTATCACTTGGTGAGATTGGTTTTTCTTCGGTCTCGGATACTTGTCTTTTATTTATTACTAGATTAGTTGGAGTGTGGTGCCGGCAGAGTATAATAACACCACCCCTTCTCTTCCTGTGGGGGTCATAAGAAGCGAGGAGAAGCACAACTCCAAAAGTCCAAACTACCGGACTGGGGTCTCCGTCTAGCGCGTGTGAAATAAGTCTAACTTGCTGTAGACTCCTGTAGCCGACCTGGCTCCACACGTATCGACTCGTCGTTCCTGTGGAGTCAGCCAGGGAGGCCGAGAGGGTGGCGCAGATTTTGGGCAACCATGTGTTTTCCATAATTGCGTCCCAGGCAACGGATGTAGTGTCTGTGGAATCGGCATCTATAGCGATGAAAAATCTTTACCTCGGACACTGATTAAATCGTCTGTCACGGACGTATGAGGCCGATGATGATGCGTTGGCGGTCATTATAACTGCATTAGATGCTAATTACCTTGTGGGCAGCTGAAACCCTAAAACCAGAGTCAGACGCTAGTTTATTCCCTGTAATATATATAATCGTATGAATATGCATGACTGAGTCTTTAATAAAATTTACAGAAGGCTCGTCGGACCTAATTACGAACCGGCTGTTTCCTTGAAACGGTAATTGGAACAATGAGCATACATTATGAAATCCACAGCGGTGCATAATTCAAATAAAAGGGAGATAGATGTGGCGAGCATAACGAACTCACTTGTGATGCACTTAAAGCTCCGCTCTTGTTTGCAACAGCCCTACCGCAGAAATAATAGGGCTGCTACTTTTTATTTCCTCTTTCATTACCTCAATTTTTTCTTACCTACTACACTTCCTTACTACTTTAGCCAGATGTACCGTTGGTTGACGTAAAGTAGCAGCGGCGGAGGTGGCTTTAAGAGCGCGGCTGGTAGTAACTGGATGGAAGGAAAGGAAAGATCATGCCTACTGACTTGCCCTAGGGAAGCCTTCGTCCGGTAGCGGACTGTTATGATGTGATGATTTTCGGTGGTATCAATTACCACCGAAAATCATCACTATATTCAATTACGGGCTGTCTGCAATCGTTGTTTAACCAGTTCAATCAAATGCATGGTCAAGTGTAGGTGAGTGCAATCTGCCATAGTTTATAATTTTGGAGCATTCTACGAAATTCGCACACACGACACTGCGGTGGTTTATTGATAACTGATATAAAAGTTGAAAATGATTTTATTATAACCTTTCATGTATACACATTTATAATGATAAATTTAATATCAGTAAATAACTCCGTTTATCAGGGAAGTATTAAAATTAATGTGTCTTTTACAAGACGCTTCCTGAAATGATCGTTTTAATTAAAATCAAGTCTCGACAACCCTGAATATTACTTGATACTACGAAGTGTTTGTTGGTGTATCATTCAGGCAGGGCTGACCTACTGTTTCCTATCCAACAAAGGGGCACGTAGACGGCGGATCGCACACTTGACGCACGACGGAGCGCAAAAATATCGCAGCGGTCTGTCAGATCCATATTGGAAACGTCACTCCCTATACTAAATCCCTCAACCGCTGTCTTCGCAGCGCTATGGCAGTGTCGTCCGTCGAGTGCAGTTTTAGTATATGGAGTGACGTTTCTAGTATTCTGCGTCGTGCGACAAGTGTGCGATTCGCCGGTATTTGTTTCTGGCCTGTATGGTGTTTGTCTTAGTAAATCTGGGGGCACGGCAGTGCCCCCGCCAAGTCGAGCTAGAAAGCGGCACAGCCGTACCATCCTTTTCTCGAAGCGGTTCAGGCCATTTTCAACACCTTATAACTTTGTTGTGGATAAAACAAAAGACTTGAAATTTCAGGAATCAATCAAAAGCCCTGTAGATACGGTATATTTCAAATTTTGTTCACTTTGAACCAGTGGTTTAGGAATTATAGCTAGTCAAAGTTCTTAATTTTGTCACTGACTCACTCACTCACTCACTGACCGATCATCAAAATTCTAAGGCACTTCTAGCAGACATAGAGACTTCTAATTTAGAATATAATTTAGGTTTAGTGTATAGTTCAAGGAAAAACTTAAAAATCTAGCAATTTCAATGCAGTTTTCTAGATAAACCGATAGCATAAATAACTTTGTAATTCCATAGAAATGTACTGTTTACCAAGTTATATTTTGCTGTCGCTCCTAAAATACTTTGTTTTGGTCCAGCAAAATAGTCACAGATGTCGCTGTTAGTTTCTAAAATACGCTATCACTATTTTAATGTCCATCGCGAACAGTTTCCAATATGTATAGCCTATGCTATAACTATACATAAAAGTCAAGGCCTCAGTCTGAATAATGCGCTGATGGATATAGGTTGAGCTGTATTTACATCTGGTCAAGCTTATGTAGCACTATCAAGAGTAACAAGTCTGGGTGGCTTACATTTTATAAACATAGACTTTGGAAATATTAAAGCGCAAGAATCTGCAATTTGTGAATATAATAGACTAAGAAGCATTTACCGTCCAGACTTGACAAAAATCATTACTACAAAGATTCCGAGAAAACCACATAAAGATAGAGAGTGGGCTACGAGAAAAACCGTGGCTGAGGCTCAAGAAATAGAGCCGCAAAAGAAAAAAAGGAAGACTACCTACAAAAAGTAATGAGATCCCCTCAAAAACATTAATATATAAAAAATTCCAAGTCTCGCTACTGAGCTGCTCAACCGTAAAAAGGTATGAGATCCATTTGAAACCAAGTCGGCTATCGATTTGTTCATTCCCCACTTAAGAGATCTATCTTAATTAATTACGTAATTAGTTGATAAGTATTATTTTATAGTGACCATATCAATATTTTCAATATATTTTAATGTTTACAATTAATTGAATGACTTGGCAATCGCACTGAATGTATTAATTTTAATATGTATTACATTACACGTTAACTTTCTGTTCTAGTGCGATGGCTAAGTCATTCAATTTATTGTAAACATTAAAATATATTGAAAATATTGATATGGTCACTATAAAATAATGCTTATTAACTAATTACGTAATTAATTAAGATAGATCTCTTAAGTGGGGAATGAACAAATCGATAGCCGACTTGGTTTCAAATGGATCTCATACCTTTTTACGGTTGAGCAGCTCAGTAGCGAGACTTGAATTTTTTTATATATTAATGTTTTTGACGGGATATATGTTACATTTCCTTTCGTATTGAGTATTCAGTCTCATCTCAGTCATATTTATGTCATTTGTGAATTGCTTGTTTGTGCTTGATTTTCACTGAATAATTATTTTTTCTTTATTTTTCAATAAAAAAAAACACGTATAAAAAATTTCATACGATCAGGATGGTAACTAAAACTTTGCCGAATATAAAGAGTGCAAAAAAGGTTACTTTTAGTTAGTGGAATTTGTCCTTTTTAAATAAAATCATTTTTAAGTAAAATCATTTTCTACACCTCCAATTTTCGAAAAATTTTCTAGTAGAATTAATTTTCGTAGAGTATTATGCTTATTATTGTAATCACCTATATTATGCATTATTTACAGCCTGCATCTTTATTATATTTGAATATCAATTAATTTGATATTGGCTGAATGTGCGTGACTATTTCATTGTAAACCACCGATTTATCACCACATTTACTGCAAACAAATATTCTTGTATTTTTATATTTTGCCGTGTGGAACCAGCTCAGAAAAGCATCACCCCAATTTTAGTCGCGGGAATCGTAAAAAGCTAAGGAGTGAATCCAGGGAACGGACAGCGTTCCCTGTGAATATCTACATCTTGCACTGCGCTCGCTACTTCACCTGCCAAGCGTGGTGACTATGGCAAATACCTCCAATAGGGGGAGGCTTATGTCCAGCTGAGGGAGGCTTATGACTTTTGTGGCTGGTGTAGTTTGTGGAAATAAAAGGTGTAAAAAAATTGCTGCAAATATTTTAAGGGGTGAACCCGTCCATGACACTGAACAATTTTCCCCAAGAAACACAGGTCAAAATATGAGAAAATTTTTGGACCTCCCATATAAAGTTACCGACCGACCAAGTAAAAGCCTACGGGAGGTCGAAAAAAATTTCTCATATTTTGACCTATGTTTCATGGGGAAAGTTGTTCAGTTTCATGGGCTGATTCACCCCTTAAAATATTTGCAGCTAATATTTTTATACCTTATATAACGTAAATAGCGTGAATTCCACGTGAAACACGCTCTATATTCGAAAGCTTGCATCTGAAAGAGTTTCCGCGACGGAGCACATACTTAACAAGGCTTCTGGAACTTTCTGGATTGACACCTCTTCAGCGAGTTCCAGATGGTTATTTATTACTGTCATGTTGAACAGGTATTTAAAGAAACGAATAACGAAATGGAATCGCATTTTTTTTTTGACTGATTAGAAAAAAGTTTTAAGAGGAAAATATTTGGTCAACATAGGAGTCTATAATGGGGTATGCGTGGACGGTTATATACAGTTATTGCGGTTGTTGTTAATCATCGAGCGGTTTAATCAGTTACTTCAGTATATTTTAAATACATTATAAGTGACACAGGGAGCCAAGTCTATGGAACAGGGTTTGTAATTTTGTTAAATCAGGAACTATAATTTGAGGCGATTTGCTTTGACGTTTCGTAGTCGAATCTATTTCCTAAACCATACCGAAGAATAAAGGTTCTATATTCTATAGAAAAAGGTAGTAGATAGTATAGACTATATAGTTACTCCCTATACTACTTCATTATCCCGGAGTATATAAGGTCCCATTTAATTTAGTACAAATATTTTAAAGACATGTTCAGAAATATTATTAAAGATGTTTTATGTAAAAACAAAAAGAAAATACACGTTAGTTTTTCAAAATAAACGCCATGTTCAATAAACATGTTCACCAAAATAAAAAATCGAACGACCTGTACACAGCTTGCGTAGTATTTTACTACGATTTGACTGTCATATATTTGACATCACATGTCATACATATGTCAATGGGATCATACATAGGATGCTACTTATTAATTCGATTTAATTTATTTGAAAAACGAAAAAAGAACTAGCATACACTTTTTTTGTTTTTTACATAAAACACATTTAGTTATATTTTTGAACTTACCCTTAAAATATTTGTACTTAATAAAATAAGACCTTATATATCTAACGTAAACATCCCGCCATATCCGTCAATCGGTAGTTAGCTGGCGTGCTGCGCCGTACCAACTTTTAACGGGTTCCTATCAACAACTCACTCTCTACTAGCGAACTACTAAATAGGCCACAATGTTCTCAACCCCTTTTATACACGTAGGCATGTTTTAAAAGGCGACGAAAATAAATACAGAAAATTGTCAGTATTCGTTTGTATTGCAGACTGACAAACAGTACAGATGATTTTCATTTTTGGTTTGTAGGCTTGTCAGAGTATAACATAAATTTGACAGGTGCACTAGCCGTATGGCGGATCGCACACTTAACGCACTACGGACCGCTAAAATATCGCAGCGGTCTGTCAGATCCATACTAGAAACGTCACTCCCCATATTAAAACCGCACTGGACGGACGACGTTGCGCTAGCGCTGCGGACCGCTGCGATATTTTAGCGGTTCGTCGTGCGTAAAGTGTGCGGTTCGTCATAGTTTGTAAAATTTAGTTTGATGCCTGCGACGTTTGTGACCTTCGAACAAATGCGATGACATAAGGTCCATTTTCCTAGTGAACAAAGGTAAATTTTCGTATCAAGTTGAATTTTACAAACTATAGACGCGCATTTAACAGCTTCTATCCACAACGGCCCGATACTGACTCTAATGACGATGAGTTTTCAAGACAGTACCTACCTACACATTTTCGTGCCTGCATAAGACGGAGCAAGTGTATTGGTGGATGCTTGTAATTAGTCTATTTATGACTAATTTCATTGTCAAATAAGTAATTTTAGTGCTGTTAGCTTCCCTCAAAAATTTAAATAAAATAAATATAAAATTTTACTCGGACGGGACAAATATTGACTGAAAACCATCAACAAGTGTGCTGTGCTCGTGATCACCTCGTCGTAACGAGCAATTTAATAAATAAATATTCTGGACAATTCGTACAGCGCCATCTAGCCCCAAACTAAGTAAAGTTTGTGCTGCGGGTACTAGATAGCTAACACTAATACTTACATACTTTTTTTGTAGATAAATAAATGCTAAACATACCCAGAACCTTCGGCGTAGAAGGCAGGGGTACTATCCGCTACGCCATCGGGGCAGTCAAATTTAATTTTTACTTCTTTATTATGTTTTTTTTATCACCAGCTCCTTGCGTAATTTTCAATTTTGTTTATGTACATCCGACTGTAGTTTATTATATGTGATGCTAAAATAAACTCTCACGAACTGCTAACACGGCGCTGTAAGCTAGCGCAATAATCAAAAGAAACCGCCGGTAGTATAGTTGGAAACTAGCAAGCCACACATAATTCTCTGCGGAAATTCTGCAGGTTGAATAACGCAGCACAATTCCAAACTTGAAGTATAAAGAAGAACACTCACCGCACAAACGAGCGGAGATCCGCCGTCTTCACACACTCCTCACGAGGCGCGGTCTAAACCTGCAATTGCATAACAAAAACAAACACAAGAGTGGTGAAACGAGCTGCGTCTTTGTGCGGGATCCTCGTTGGCAGGTGGAGAGAGCTAAACAATGGCTGGTAGCAGCTTGGTAAGCCCCGGCCGGCACGGCCCGCAGCCCCGCGCCTCCAGACGCGAGACAAAGCCCCGCGAATACAGAGTGCAAAAAAATTCGTTGCAAATATTTTAAGGGGTGAACCAGCCCATGAAACTGAACAACTTTCCCCAAGGAACATAGGTCGAAATATGAAAAAAATTTTGGATCTCCCATACAAAATCACCATCCGACCAAGTCGATTTGTATGTGAGGTCTAAAAAAATTTCTCATATTTCGACCTATGTTCCTTGGGGAAAGTTGTTCAGTTTGATGGGCTGGTTCACCCCATAAAATATTTGCAACTAATATTTTTACACCTTATATGGGCTCAAGAGAAACGTTCTTGTCTTGTTACGGCTAGCAATATTGTTAGCTTTATGAAGGAACCTTTGTAGTATCTTTGTGTTCCCTTTTTTGTTCAACGGATTTATGAACATTTCAGATATTGAGACCGAAATCATTTGGCTGTTTATTCAGCTAGTAAATAATTAGGTAGTGCGAGGAAAGGATGAACAAAAGGCCTACGTACCTGTTTCTGGGAATATGAATATTGTGAAGTCAGAAATGGGGATATTTTGTCTAATCAATTACACTATCGGAGGCACTGAGAATGGAAAGTTATGAATTTATAAATTAGGTATTCAAGTTACATACTATACTTTAACCTGACACGAGTCTTTGTATTTAGACTAAATAAGACAGATGGCTAGTAAACTTTATGATTTAATTTTTTGTCTTGAACCCGCGTGCAAAACCGTCCTCATCGTATGATAATAGCTCAACCTCAACCTAAAAATAGCTTCTTTGTAGTGGATTTGGATATGGGTTTTACATACACACATATCACCCCTTTATCCCTTGTGGGGTAGGCAGAGCGTTAACGGCCGCAAAAGTACGGTCGCTATCGACACATCTGACAAATACAGAGGGCCGTTTGAGATAATTTGTGTATCACTATAGAGGCAGGTTGTCAGCCGGTCGCCAAAAGTTGTAACACAAATAAAACCCTCGAGTCTCTTAGTCGCCTCCTACGACACCCACAGAAAAGAAATGGGGTGATGATGTTCTAAGCCGGCGACACACGGTTTTTACGGCTTGTTATGGATTTGTCTTTTATACCAACCTCGTTTTTTTTATCGACGTAATGTGTCCGTAAGTAGCTATAATCCAAAAATTTGAATTTAATACTAGCACAATGCAACGTCGTAAAATTGGCTGCGGTGGTGCTCGGGAGCATGCAATTTGCATTTTATGCTTCAACGCGATACTAACAAAGGCTGGAAGCCGACGGAAGGAAAATAATTTTTCTTCAGTAGAAAAAAATAAGGATCTTGTCGTCTTGTGTGCTGGCTCGATGAACGTCTAGGCTTTTTATAAATACTCGATATACTGTTATCAAACTAAGGTATATATAAAACGCACTCAACTCTGAGATCGATCTCAAGAGCGATTTTGACAAGTGTCAGTCAATACTAACAGCATCTCAAAGTCGCACTCAAGATCGATCTCCAAAGCTGCCTTGTCAAGGCGCAACATAGGAGTACTCGTACCATAAGATAGTTAGTTATCACTGGCTGTAACGCGAGACGACCTATTGTTATCAATTATCCGCGCTAAAGCAAGTTTGTTGTATGAAGTGAGAACGCCGGAAATTGTGGGAAGATGAATTGATCAGCTCTTCAATAAGATTGAGTACGGAAACTCTATCTCTTGGGATAAGAGTTGAGCCACTGCTTCATTTACTCGCAACGACCACACAGTCCGTGTAGACGCTAATGTGCCATTTTCTTCTTGTAAATATTTTAGTCAACTAGCTAAAGTGCGCAGTTCGGAAGCAGGATAACGGGTGCGTGCTGATTGGCCAGTGATCGCATGTCATTTCATAAATCACCACTACGATCAGCACTGTCTGACCAATGCCTGCGAATGAAACCCAACTAAACAACCAACATACAGGTACTAGACGGCACAATAAAGGAATATATTTTGGCAAGACATCAGATCCATTGCACTGATGTTCATACATTTAACATTATTTCACAGTATTCAAAATATTCCTTTGGGGTGCCAAATATCAGATCCTCAGATGTGTGAACATCAGTGCAATGAATCTAATCTATTTTGCCAAAAAGTATTTATTCCCTTAGTGTGCCGTCTAGTAGCTGTGTGTAGTCGTCGTTTAGTTGGGTGTTAATAAAGTTGCTCTGAGCTAAGATGGATTGCAAAATATTTGCTTTCCGTAGTGATAATGTGAATTCAGAAAGCATATCCCGTAGGAAATGGTCAACAAAGTTTTTCTTGGCTAACTAGCTAATTGTACATACATATGTTAAATAAAGGAAATGTATGAAATCCGTCATAGTATACAATTCCTAGGAAATGTTTATAATGCCTAAAATCACTAGAAAATGAGTGAAATAAATTATGTTAGATACCTCTCCGTAAATGTATACATTTCCTAAATAGCAATAGATATTGTAAAATAATGCTGTCTCTAATAAAGCCCAACCTAACCTAACCCTACCTAACTTAACCTAACCTAATTTTTCGTTGAGACAATCAAGTAACAATCATAAACATCGCTAAAGGCACAGAATACTAACTAGTAACTAGCGTTACAGAATCTTTACTTCACAACGGTTTTCAAAGTAATATGTACTCAATCCGATAGACAATATGATTTAATTTAGCTCGCGTTCCAGTCGAGCACGTGGTCATTTAGATACCTTCTAAATTTTTTTGAGGAAATATGGGCCTTAATTCACTGTACTACGGTTCATAATAAGTTAGACGTGGTTATACGTATTGAAAAAGCCGCGGACTAGGGTTGGTTACTTCGAGTGCTTCGAGAAAATTTAAATAGTTTTAGGGTTTTGAAATAGTACTTTGTTCAACAAAAAAGAAAGTGTATGTAGTTTGGATTAACTGCATTTCAAATAGGAACATAATGTAATCCAATCAAAGTAGATTTTACTTACCTGTCAGCGTCTTTCGGCAAACAAAAAAAAAGTTAAATTCCGATCACGATCTGTATTTAAACAGTTAAACACTGCACAGTATTTTTTTGCTTTTCTTTGTGTGTCCATCTTGCAAAAAAATGTCGAGAAAGTTGAACGTAGTCGAACAAATAGCGCGCGCGTGTGTCGTCTCGTCTTTCGCTTGCGGCAGCCTACTAGATTGGCCCTTTCGCCGTGGCCGGCGCCTGTAGGTACGTTTTTAATACCTACACGCGGAGTGACACAGGCCTGCTAAAGGTAAGGTTAGGTTAGGTTAGGTTGGGTTAGGTTGGGTTAGGTTGGGTTAGGTTGGGTTAGGTTGTGTTTTTTTACAGAAAGCAATATTTAATACATTTCCTAAGAGGCTATACAGTTCAGTTATTGAACAAAACTCCTAGGATATGTATGTAATACTTAATGTTTAAAACAATATTCATACATTGCCTAATTAGCGTCGGAGTTTCGAAGGAATTGTATACAATTCCAGATTTGGCACATTTCCGGTAACAAAATACAATCAATTTTTATTTCATACAATTTTTTGAAACTTTGTTAAGATGAC
The DNA here is from genome assembly GCA_029255805.1 of Keiferia lycopersicella. NCBI lineage: Eukaryota > Metazoa > Arthropoda > Insecta > Lepidoptera > Gelechiidae > Keiferia > Keiferia lycopersicella. The sequence continues at coordinate 11,042,225 of JARACZ010000007.1, forward strand.
TAGGTAACTAAATTGACTGAAAAAGTTATTTTGGTAGATTTCCAGGAAAAAAAATACGAGTTTTTGGTAAATATGAATAACACAAAATATATTTTTCTAGCTCTACCCACATGCAAAATAAAAGATGGAATTACCTTCGCTGAAGATTGTTGGAGGAATAAATTTATTTACGTATCCTTAGTTTGGTAACAAGATAGAGCCCGTGATAAGGGTCCGCGGGTTTATTCCTGTTTTAGACAATACTTTAAATTTTTCTGGTATCTCATTCTCAACACATATAAAATGCGAGGAACAATCTAACAAAAAGTTTGCAGGCGTTAAAATTTATCATTTGTAGCATGAAAACCCAATGATGGAACTTTGGTAGGTAATTTTTTCCTAGGTAGGTAAGTAAGTTAGGAAATGAGTAATCTTTTCAGCATACCGAACAAATACACAACCTTCCGTGGTCCACCTGGAAGGCGCTGAATAGACTCCGGTCAGGTGTCGGTAGGTGTAAGGAGTTCAGGAAAAGGTGGGGCTTCTCTCAAGATGACATATGCGATTGTGGCGCCCTTCAATCTATGCCACATCTATTGTCATGCCCTGCCTGCCCTGCTGCTTGCACACAGGAGGACCTGTTTAAAGCCAACCAAAATGCAATTGACGTGGCTAATTTTTGGGCAAAACAACTGTAACCCAGGGTAAATGCCATTGACACGAAAAGAAGAAGAAGAAGACCGAAGTAAAATAAACGATGAGCTGACCTAACTATAGTAAATGAAATATTTTATATATCTAAATAAAGAAAAAAACTCTTGATTTCAATGATTTTTAACCGTTTGATTTAAGTTGTAATGTTGTTCAATGAGCCTTTCTTAGTTTCAAAGGGCCGAGTTAAAATGTAGCTGTACGTACTATCATCAGCATGTTTAATTTTAAGATCAAGTAGATAAACTTACACTGCATATTTTAAAATAAAAAAAAAAATAAATAAAATAAAATAAAATAATTAAAATAATTTATTTGTCTTTTACAACAGTTCTTTACAATCAATCGATCGGAATCTCCATTTAAGCAGTAACAGCCCGTGTTTGGAGATTCCGCTCTTCCATAATTAGCACTTAGGTAATGTTTGAAAAACTGTAGACATAAACTCTAAACATTCAGATAGAACTAAAATCAAGCAGAATATAAGACATAACTCTAAAAAAATCAAAAATCAAAAAATGGACTAAAGCTAGAGAACGTGAATGTATAGTGCTTGTGCATGCAAGCTTGTGTGTGTTTGTGTATGTATGTGTGTGCGTGTGCGTGTGTGTGTATGTATCTGTGTGTGTGTGTGTGTGTGTGTGTGTGTGTGTGTGTGTGTGTGTGTGTGTGTGTGTGTGTGTGCGTGTGTGTGTGAGTGTGTGCGTGTGTGTTTGTGTAATATTTACGCCTGTGTTTATGTGATTTGTTTGATGATTGAAGAAACACTGGCCCACAAGTTTTAGTTGCGAACCAATATCTCCTCAACCTCATCAAACGACTTAGGTTTTATCCATTTGATCACCTGTTTCTTACACTCATGTAACGATTTGTCATATATGTATACTTCTTTATTTATTTTATTATACAAAAATCCGGAGCGAGATGCAAACTGTCTGCTAGCAAATGTCGTTCTAGTATATGGTACATGGGCGACAATGTCTTTGCGTCTCTTTTTCAATAGGCTGGAGTCAAAGGTCAAAGATTTGTGAGTTTTCAGTACTGTCAGAGAAACATATAACTGTCTTACCGAGAGAAGAACACTAATCTGATAAAGTTCGTAGGTGGAGAACCGTCTCTTTTTAAAATACATGACCTTAATAAGTGTTCTTTGTGCTCTCTCTAATTCAATAAATTGCGTTTTGGCAGCACCACCCCATATTGGAATGCAATAGACGATAACTGATTGCGCAAGGGAGATATATATTTGGTTTAGAATGTGCTTCGGAGAATCCTTACTATCAGACCTTTCTGGTACAACGTGACGTAGAGTTTTGAAGATCCAGACCAGTTTTCGAACTCTGGATATCACATGTTCGAGATGTAGATACCAAGATAGGTTCTGATCAACAACCACTCCAAGGTATTTAGCATGAGAGACTTTTTCCAGAATTGGACAGTCACAATGTCCACTATGTCTACTGTCAGCAATCTCACAGCCATGTATTTTTAAGGCAAAGTCGCTTGGCGGCTGCGTGTTGTTATATATACTGTAGCAGATGTAGTTCGTTTTTGAAGCGTTTAAAGTAAGCAAATTTTGCTGCAACCAGAGAGTAACCCTGGCCATCCCAGACAGATATTTTATTACATGTATTAATAGTCCATTGAATAAAAACTTCTAGAGTGCGAGCGTTAGTAACGTAAGATGTTTCTTCAGAAACATGTCAAGAGTCCCTAGGTAATAAACATACTAAAACCCCGGGACACTAGGAGGAGCCCCGGAGTGGGGGGAGGGGGGGAAAGGGTCCATTTTTTCATTTTTCGCTTAAATCTCTAAAACGGTACATGTTAGAGAAAAACGTTCAAGGAAAAGTTGAAAGGCCATAAAATTATCTACAAGTTATACCTAAATCACTTTTTCCTATATCCTACCGTTTCTGAGTTACACGCATTAAAAAATGATTTTGGCTCAAACAATTTTCCCATACTACATACCCATGTTTATCACATCAATCGATCAAAAAATATTTCTTTCTTCCATAAAACTCAAATGTGCATCTTGTGACCGGTACTAATAGATTGCTCTTGATTAGGTCTATCATTGGTAAAATAAACACATTCCTCCATGGAAGCCTTTAGGAGGAATCGATTGTCAAAATATTATATTAGGGTAGTTTTAGTTACTGAACTTGGACTATTTATTTTTTTCTTCCAAAAAAACTCAAAAGTGCAACTTGTGACCGGTACCGATAGATTGCTCATAATTAGGTCTATCATTGATAAAAATACTAGATTCCACCATGGAGGCGTTTAGGGGGAATTGAATTTTATTAGGGTAGTTATGATACTTTATTTTAAACAAACCGCAAACGGTTTTTGACTATCCTTATCACTAATAAGCAAAGTCTATTTATTACATACTATTAAGCAAAGTCGCTTTCCGCGTCTGTCTGTATGCATGCTTAGACCAGATTGCTTGCACAACGGATTTTGATGCAGTTTTATTAGTAAAAGCAATGATACAAGATGAATGTTTATATATATTATATGCTGGGAAAATGATTTATTCCCACGGGAAAATCATTAGCACCGAGCTAGTTTACAATAAGAACTAAACATGATTGCATGCCATAAACAAGAGTGTGAATATTGGAAAAGTGACCAGAGGCATGTTAATTCTATCTTACTAAACATATTTCCTACTTAATATTATAAGGGTGGATGTCTGTGCTGTGTGTGTGAAAACTTAAATGTGTGTCTGTGTATTTTTATACTAACCTATTAATTGTACTAGACCTCTATTTAAGTCTTATGCTCCAGAAAAGTAACAGTACCGTTAATGAGGTAAGATAATAAATAATAAAAATAGTAAAAATGCAAGACAAAATAATACAATCTATATGCATATTTAGTTTTATTACATTAAAAAATATAAGTGCAGGTTTTAACACTCCTTAATTTAGAAACTAGATACATTCTTGAACTGGTGCTATACTGGAAGTTCAAGGCATTTTGATATGCCTATAGCCACCTAAATTGGAGTACAATAAATGGCTTTGAATTGAATAATTATGTCTAACTAAATTAGCTTAGAATTAAGTACAATATTTGCTGTAGATGTGATAAAATTGCTTTTATTCCTATAAAATTATACTATGTATAACGTAGTTTTAACGTTTTCATAGTCCAGTAAAAGTAAGTATACAAAATATGTGAAAGTAAGAAAAAGTATTAGGTAAGTACTTATAAGTTTTATTGCAGAGAAGTGATTTATTTTTTAGGACTTAATATACATTGAAGAATTGGCATCTCTTTTGTATAATCCATCATATTCATAATAATCATTTATGTTACTTTTTGAACTACCAATAAATTTTTCTCTTGTATTCAGGTTTTCAACAGAAAAGTACTCCTTGTCGATTTCTTGGACAAGGTAATCGTAGTTGTTGTATTTAAAATAGACAGCATTATACTTATTATACCAATGAATTATTTTAGGCTCATCCTTTTCTTGAAATACCATTCGCCACTGAATTTCAGTATGTGTGCTATTTGGTGCGATATCAACAAATCCTTCTTTATCAGCTTTGGGTATAGAACTAAATTTCATGTTAACATTATTATTATCAACTACTTTTATTTTTAATTTCTTGTTTTCATGATTGTCAATTCTGTAGTACATTGTAACCCCATTGTCAGTACATACGCCTATTTCTAGAATGCTGGCGTTGTATTGTTTGAATTCAGTATCTATGATGTATTCATTTATCCAAAACATAAGTCTACCCTGTGGCAATTGTCCTATATGAGAACGGGTTACTTTAGTGAAATACGAGTGAACAGTAGCTGTAATTTTACACTGTAATGTAGGTTTCTGAATATTTTTAAAAGATATTACACCGGGTTCTTGTGTAATTTTCAACCAATCTGTCGTATTGCCATATAAGGAATGGTTTTGTTTATAAATTTCAGTTAGATACATTTTCCTCATTTGAATCCAACCAAAAGGAAATTCTCCATTGTTCTTGTCGCTTTCATATGCTGATATACCACGGCGTTGAACGCGAAGTGAGAACATGAACTTGTCAGATTTAAATATACCAAGTCCAATAAACGGCACAATATGGACACCGTAATCTGAAAACGTTTTTAAATCATAGTCCGGCCAATAGGTGTTCAAGAATGGCGCACTAGTTGTTGTGTTTTCGCGACCGAATAATCCAAATGGAATAAAGGGCATATCTGGATGTAATAATTTTCGCAGAACATTTTCACTTACATATTCTTCCACATTGGCTTTAAATCCAAGTGCTTGAAATGCTTTTGGGTAAAAACCACCTAGAGTAATCAAATAGCCGTAAGTTGCAACGTTATCGTGAAAGATGCAGGAAGAATCACTGTACACTTTGTTCGTTATTCGATCCTTTTCTCCAGGAATAAATTTAACATTTAAAGTTTTAATTAGTGTTTGGAATTGAGGTGTTTTAATATCTTGATAAAACGCTCTCTTATCGTTTAAATGATTAGTTAACAGTCTAGGAATAGACAGATAAACTAAATTTGGACCGTCCATTAAAGGTTTACCCAAAGTTTTTCCTATTTCAGGTAATATATCAGTTATTCTTTGATGACAAATCGTTTTGATGGTTTCATTGCTACCAAGATATTCGTACATGGCCATCATACGAGTAAACGGTACTGACCACTCGTACCAATTTTCACCCCACGGAGATCCATATTTTATAACTTGATCTTGATGACCTTTTATTAATTCTTGATGAGTTCGCGCAATAATATCTTCAACAATTTCCAGATTTTCTTCAAGTTGAAAGTCACTTGCATATTCGGCTAGAAGTGCGTTACCAAAATGTGGCAATACGTAAAAATTTTTGGTAAGTTCTTTTGGGGACTTTTTGTATGATGAAACATTGTGTAATACTGGTTTTCTTTATTTTTCAAATATTCTTGGGCAATTTTTTTGTATTCAAAAGACATTTCTTTACTGTTAGCCATTATTTTCGCCCAGTTTTTTGTTTTACTTTCTTCACTGGTATGTCCTTCATGTGGGTCACGTTTTGTATTTTCATGGGCTGTATTTTCATCCTTGTTAGTACCACTATTGATTTCATTGGTAGCGGTGGTGATATCTAATTTCGATGAACATACTATCACAAAGAATATTACCAGCATATGAACCATGTTAATCAGAAGTATGTATAATATTTCACAAGCAGGTTATCAGCTCCAGACAATGTTTTCACGATATTGGCAAGAATGGGGTTAAAAAATTTTGCAATGACAAATCGGCTTACATCTTTACTCAAAATAAAAACTTGATGAGGCACGTATTTTTATTTAAATTCAAATGTAGTCTGACCTATTTCTTGTCACTCAAGCACTAGGAAAATAACGTTATACACAATAATTTACACTAGCCCTAAAGTCGCAATGTGTTCATTTTATAAGCATTACGAATGAGGAAGTTGACGTAATAAGGATAAAAAATATCAGTATCGGTTTTCAAAATAATTAAAACTTTTTTCCGTCCTGCAGTTTCACTCGCGACTTGGTAAGTCTTTTAAACTGAGAGTTACTGCTAAGAGGTTGTAGTCCAACCTAGTGGTCTGACCAAATACGCTCGGCACTAGACACCAAGCCGCACGTCGCACTCCATGTCGCTAAAGATAGGCCGCGAGGTCCTTCATTGGCGCCTCATTTTGGCAATTACCGGCACATACCGGGTAGATTCAGTCCGATCCGTTCTTCCCAGAACAACTCCTAAGTCCAGTCTCGCCCCAGGGGCGTGATGGGGCTGGTTGTTTCAACGCCCAATCAATTCATTCCGGGTGAGCCCTTACTCCCCACCAAACTGACAGGTAGACAAAACGTAGAGACAAAACCAAGCCGACAAAACGTAGAGTCCAACACAAAAAAAGATAGGCCGCGATGGAAAAGCAACGACAAAGTTAATTTCCATCTGAAAAATCACGACCCTCAATAATGAGGATTACGACGCGAAGAGGAATACAACAAATACAACGAATACAAATCGATGCTTGCTGCTGGTTAGTTAGCTTTCTTTTTTCATGTGAGGGCTGCCAGCCCAGCCCTGCTCAACCCCTCGTTGTTGCATGCTGCTGGTTTCTTTTACTATACAGATGTTAGCTTTCCATTTTTCTGTCCAGCCCTCAATCCCCCGTTTCGATGTCGATGCTGCTGATTTAAATCAAACTTACTTCGCCAAGCAAAATACGCCATTCACACTTGATCCAATATTCTGTATAAACATTTTTGACTGGCAAATTATTTTATTACGGTATATTTGTTGTAAGATATACATACGTAATTTTTTATATAATATCTTGTTCAACTGTATTGATCAAACATTATCAAATATCTTGATCAAACATTGTTGACTGCTATGACATTTTCGCATGCCATATTTATTGTAATAATAAGTAAATCTTGGATCTAATATCTTGTTCAAATGTACTTATCTAATATCTTGATCAAATTTTATTGACTGACATGTAATTTTTGTAGTCAAAAACCGTTTGCGGTTTGTTTAAAATAAAGTAAATTATCGCTTTGGCTTAGTTTGGCGTGTTTGAGAGATTAATATTATTATTTTATTTTATTAATTAAGATTTATATAACATATAAATTATTATAATAAGGTTAATATAATAATGCGGTAATCTCGGTGATGTCATTACATGTGATAAAAACATAAAGGAAAATTTTAAAATTCATAGGTACCTGGAAAACTACCTCCGTAATCTAGTGATTAAGTCTTGAATCACTAGACCACGGAGGTAGTTTCCCAGGTACCTATGATTTTTTTCTTTTATATTTTTATCACATGTAATGATTTCACCGGGATTACTAATAATAATATACCTTTAATATAAAGGAAAATTTTAAAATTCATAGGTACCTGGGAAACTACCTCCGTGGTCTAGTGATTCAAGACTTAATCACTAGACCACGGAGGTAGTTTTCCAGGTACCTATGAATTTTAAATTTTCCTTTATGTTTTATCAGATGTAATGACATCACCGGGATTACCGCATTATAATATTAACCTTATAATAATAATTTATATGTAATATAATCTTAATTAATAAAATATAATAATAATATTAATCTCTCAAACACGCCAAACTAAGCCAAAGCGATAATTTACTTTATTTTAAATAAACCGCAAACGGTTTTTGACTATCCTTATCACTAATAAGCAAAGTCTATTTATTACATACTATTAAGCAAAGTCGCTTTCCGCGTCTGTCTGTATGCATGCTTAGACCAGATTGCTTGCACAACGGATTTTGATGCAGTTCTATTAATAAATGCAATGATTCAAGATGAAGGTTTATATGAATATTATATGCTGGGAAAATGATTTATTCCCACGGGAAAATCATTAGCACCGAGCTAGTTTACAATAAGAACTAAACATTAGTGCATGCCATAAACAAGAGTGTGAATATTAGAAAAGTTACCAGAGGCATGTTAATTCTATCTTACTAAACATATTTCCTACTTAATATTATAAGGGTGGATGCCTGTGTGTGTGAAAACAGCTGAAAAATTCATGTACGAAGATATAATTGATCTTGAAATTGATGTGGCATACAAAAATAACGTCCCAAAGATATTGACTCACTACATTCGAACAAGATATTCTATAAAAAATTACGTATGTATATCTTACAACAAATATAGCGTAATAAAATAATTTGCCAGTCAAAAACGTTTATACAGAATATTGGATCAAGTGTGAATGGCGTATTTTGCTTGGCGAAGTAAGTTTGATTTAAATCAGCAGCATCGATATCGAAACGGGGGATTGAGGGCTGGACAGAAAAATGGAAAGCTAACATCTGTATAGTAAAAGAAACCAGCAGCATGCAACAACGAGGGGTTGAGCAGGGCTGAGCTGGCAGCCCTCACATGAAAAAAGAAAGCGAACTAACCATCAGCAAGCATCGATTTGTATTCGTTGTATTTGTTGTATTCCTCTTCGCATCATAATCCTCATTATGGAGGGTCGTGATTCCTCAGATGGAAAATAACTTTATCGTTGCTTTTCCATCGCGGCCTATCTTTTTTTTTGTGTCGGACTCTACGTTTTGTCGGCTTGGTTTTGTCTCTACGTTTTGTCTACCTGTAAGCTTGGTGGGGAGTAAGGGCTCACCCGGAATTAATTAATTGGTCGTTCAAACAACCAGCCCAATCACGCCCCTGGGGTGAGACTGGACTTAGGAGTTGTTCTGGGAAGAACGGATCGGACTGAATCTACCCGGTATGTGCCGGTAATTGCCAAAATGAGGCGCCAAAGAAGGACCTCGCGGCCTATCTTTAGCGACATGGAGTGCGACGTGCGGCTTGGTGTCTAGTGCCGAGCGTATTTGGTCAGACCACTAGGTTGGACTGCGACCTCTTAGCAGTAACTCTCAGTTTAAAAGACTCACCAAGAAGCGGGTGAAACTGCGGGATGGAAAAAAGTTTTAATTATTTTGAAAAACCGATACTGATATTGATTATCCTTATTACGTCAACTTCCTCATTTCTAAATGCTTATAAAATGAACACATTGCGATTTTAGGGCTAGTGTAAATTCTTGTGTATTACGTTATTTTCCTAGTGCTTGAGTGACAAGAAATAGGTCAGACTACATTTGAATTTAAATAAAAATACGTGCCTCATCAAGTTTTTATTTTGAGTAAAGATGTAAGCCGATTTGTCATTGCAAAATTTTTTAACCCCATTCTTGCCAATATCGTGAAAACATTGTCTGGAGCTGATAACCTGCTTGTGAAATATTATACATACTTCTGATTAACATGGTTCATATGCTGGTAATATTCTTTGTGATAGTATGTTCATCGAAATTAGATATCACCACCGCTACCAATGAAATCAATAGTGGTACTAACAAGGATGAAAATACAGCCCATGAAAATACAAAACGTGACCCACATGAAGGACATACCAGTGAAGAAAGTAAAACAAAAAACTGGGCGAAAATAATGGCTAACAGTAAAGAAATGTCTTTTGAATACAAAAAAATTGCCCAAGAATATTTGAAAAATAAAGAAAACCAGTATTACACAATGTTTCATCATACAAAAATGTTCCCAAAAGAACTTACCAAAAATTTTTACGTATTGCCACATTTTGGTAACGCACTTCTAGCCGAATATGCAAGTGACTTTCAACTTGAAGAAAATCTGGAAATTGTTGAAGATATTATTGCGCGAACTCATCAAGAATTAATAAAAGGTCATCAAGATCAAGTTATAAAACATGATTCTCCGTGGGGTGAAAATTGGTACCAGTGGTCAGTACCGTTTACTCGTATGATGGCCATGTACGAATATCTTGGTAGCAATGAAACCATCAAAACGATTTGTCATCAAAGAATAACTGATATATTACCTGAAATAGGAATAACTTTTGGTAGACCTCCAATGGACGGTCCAAATTTAGTTTATCTGTCTATTCCTAGACTGTTAACTAATCATTTAAACGATAAGAGAGCGTTTTATCAAGATATTAAAACACCTCAATTCCAAACACTAATTAAAACTTTAAATGTTGAGTTTAATCCTGGAGAAGAGGATCGAATAATGAACAAAGTGTACAGTGATTCTTCCTGCATCTTTCACCATTACGTTGCAACTTACGGCTATTTGATTACTCTAGGTGGTTTTTACCCAAAAGCATTTCAAGCACTTGGATTTAAAACCAATGTGGAAAAATATGTAAGTGAAAATGTTCTGCGAAAATTATTACATCCAGATATGCCCTTTATTCCATTTGGATTATTCGGTCGCGGAAACACAACAACTAGTGCGCCATTCTTGAACACCTATTGGCCGGACTATGATTTAAAAACGTTTTCAGATTACGGTGTCCATATAATGCCGTTTATTGGACTTGGTATATTTAAATCTGACAAGTTCATGTTCTCACTTCGCGTTCAGCGTCGTGGTATAGCAGCATATGAGAGCGACAAGAACAATGGCGAATTTCCTTTTGGTTGGATTCAAATGAGGAAAATGTATCTAACTGAAATTTATAAACAAAACCATTCTTTATATGGCAATACGACAGATTGGTTGAAAATTACACAAGAACCCGGTGTAATATCTTTTAAAAATATTCAGAAACCTACATTACAGTGTGAAACTACAGCTTGTGTTGACTGGTATTTCACTACTGTAACCCGTTCTCATATAGGACAATTGCCACAGGGTAGACTTATGTTTTGGATAAATGAATACATCATAGGTACTAAATTCAAACAATACAATGCCAGCATTCTAGAAATAGGCGTATGTACTGACAATGGGGTTACAATGTACTACAGAATTGACAATCATGAAGCCGAGAAATTAAAAATAAAAGTAGTTGATAATAATAATGTTAACATGAAATTTAGTTCTATACCCAAAGCTGATGAAGAAGGATTTGTTGATATCGCACCAAATAGCACACATACTGAAATTCAGTGGCGAATGGTATTTCAAGAAAAGGATGAGCCTAAAATAATTCATTGGTATAATAAGTATAATGCTGTCTATTTTAAATACAGCAACTACGATTACCTTGTCCAAGAAATTGACAAGGAGTACTTTTCTGTTGAAAACCTGAATACAAGAGAAAAATTTATTGGTAGTTCAAAAAGTAACATAAATGATTATTATGAATATGATGGATTATACAAAAGAGATGCCAATTCTTCAATGTATATTAAGTCCTAAAAAATAAATCACTTCTTTGCAATAAAACTTATAAGTACTTACCTAATACTTTTTCTTACTTTCACATATTTTGTATACTTACTTTTACTGGACTATGAAAACATTAAAACTACGTTATACATAGTATAATTTTATAGGAATAAAAGCAATTTTATCACATCTACAGCAAATATTGTACTTAATTCTAAGCTAATTTAGTTAGACATAATTATTCAATTCAAAGCCATTTATTGTACTCCAATTTAAGTGGTTATGGGCATATTAAAATGCCTTGAACTTCCAGTATAGCATCAGTTCAAGAATGTTTCTAGTTTCTAAATTAAGGAGTGTTAAAACCTGCACTTATATTTTTTAATGTAATAAAATTAAAATATGCATATAGATTGTACTATTTTGTCTTGCATTTTTACTATTTTTATTATTTATTATCTTACCTCATTAACGGTACTGTTACTTTTCTGGAGCTAAAGACTTAAATAAAGGTCTAGTACAATTAATAGGTTAGTATACAAATCTAAATATTTAATAGGTCCTCCGAAGAATATTGCAAGATAAGTTTTTAATATGGTTGTGCCCTTTTTCATTTTGTGATGTTGGTTGAAACGGGAGTACACCAGTCTACATTCCGCTGTTTCAATCTCCGTCTGAAATTATTTGTGGAAAAATAAGTCGTTTTATTCATGGCAAGAAAAGGATTTTCTCAATTTCCACGGTCAGCTTTCTCTTATTTATTTCTTTCGTCTGACCCTAGATTACATTGTTTTACCTTATTTCTGTGACTAGTAACTGATTTTTGTTTAATGATAGGTAGAGTCGTTCCAACATATTAATAGGTCTTTTCCTATGAAATTACCGTTCTGCCGTACTAGCCATTTCAAATCCAAATTATTATTTTTTGATAATTCCAATTTCAAATTAACTTTACTTTAAAAGCACGAATTTCTTTTTTCTTAAATCTTCATTTGTTTAATAGTTAAAGTTTTGTTTTCGTCGCATTTGAGCATTTCTCGTCATAATGCATACATTAAAAAGTCGAATAATTTTGGAGCATGAGTACCGCCGTGGCAGAAAAGCGACGCAAGCGGCGCGCAACATTTACGACGCAAACACTACAAACGAACGCACCACCCGTTATTGGTTTGCCCGCTTCCGTTCTGGAAATTTTGACCTGAAAAATGAACCCCATGGTCGTCCGAAAACTTTAGTGGACAATGACGAATTAAAGGTGATTTTGGAAGCTAATGATAATCAATCTACTGCTGAATTAGCAGCAGCTTTCGTCGTTAGCATCAAGACAATATTGGTATATTTGCGTCACATTGGCAAGTTAAAAAAGCTAGACAAATGGGTACCCCGCGAACTCAATGATCGCCAGCGCGAAGTACGCGTCGAGACGTGCCTGGCACTGCTCAACAGGCATACAAATGAATGCATTTTGAATCGAATTGTTACTTGTGACGAGAAATGGATCCTGTACGGCAATCGTAAGCGCTCAGCAAGTTGCTTAGACCCTGGTTCAGCACCCAAACAATGCCCTAAACGAAAACTTACCCCAAGAAAAGAGATGGTCACTGTTTGGTGGTCTAGCGCCGGTGTGATTCATCACAGCTTCTTACCAAACGGGACTAGCATTACTGCTGATGTGTACTGTGAAGAACTGACCACGATGATAAAAAGCTCCCACGTCTCCAACCAGCTTTGGTCAATCGTTCGGCGCCACTGATTCTGCACGACAGCGCGCGACCTCATACTGTACAGCAGACGGTCTCCAAGCTACAAGAGCTGGGGTTGGAAGTTCTCCGTCATCCTCCGTACTCACCAGACCTTGCGCCTACAGACTTCTACTTTTTCCAGAATTTGGATAACTTCTTGGCGGGAAAAAAATTCAACACTCGAGAGGCAGTACAAAACGCCTTTGAAGAATTTGTTGCCTCCCGTCCAGCTGTTTTTTACAAGAAAGGCACCAATAAGCTACCAATGCGTTGGCAAAGATGCATTGATTGCATGGGTGATTATCACGATTAATATAAATAAAAAATATAGCAAAAACAACCGCCTAACTTATTTCATAAAAACGGCAATTTCATAGGTAAAGACTTAAATGTTACTGACATGATCAAAATGTCCGGCGTGTAAAGATTAAAATTAAGAAGCAGGTATGCTTACCCGTAATAAATAAATCTTACTTTGCAGTTTACGGGATTTTTATAATCCGATCCAAATTTTTATTTACCACCCGAAAGACCTTTTTTTCTTTTTTTTAGGCGGATCGCACACTTAACACACGACGGAGCAGACCGCTGCGAAGTTTTAGCGCTGTTGTTTTGTTTCATCTACAAATGAGAGCTTCGGGTCGCTTAAGGGGGATCGTACACTTAACGCACGTAGGAGCAGGCCGCTGCGATGTTTTAGCGCTCCGTCGTGCGTTAAGTGTGCGATCCGCCTTTAGCGACCTGAAGCTTTCATTTTTAGATGAAACAAAAAAAAACAACGATAATTGGCTGCAAAAATCATGAATAGACTGGAGAGTGACTCAGAGATAAAGAGATGGAGCGCCGACCACCACTCAAAATTTCCCGCTAATTGAGAGATAAGTACTTGAAACAAGATTTTCCCGTTCTGATTCCTTTCAAAAATTAATTCCTCAAATTTCTAAAACGTCCCACACGTGCCTTGAAATTTTCCGGTGTTTTGCCGGAAATCCCGTACACAAAGGGCCGTCTATTAATCGCGTGACGTTCTTTTTGGATTTTTTACCCCTACTCCATTGGTAATGTGTGATGAGGTTTGACCTTCGGTTCGATTATTTTTCCCACCCCCTCCTTTCTCACCCAAATATAACACAGGTTGTTATTTGTGTGGTGTCTATCACGATCCGCAATATCACGCGCTGTGTATGTAATTTACCTAATTCCTACAACTTTCTCCTGGACATTTTCAACTCAAACAAATTCCCAGTAAACAGGCTTTGGTACACGTCCGGAGTGGATTTGTGAGACCGACGACGGTACATTGTTTTTTTGTGGTTACTTTATGTTTAGAGATTTCAAAAAGGAGGGTTCTAAGTTGAAAAATATTGCATTAACTATGAATGAAGTTAATTAATACCAAATACATTTGAATAACTAAGGCGGATCGCACACTTAAACACCCGACGAAACGCTAAAACATCGCAGTCGTCTGTCAGATCCATACTAAAACCACAGTATTTATTTTGTGCTAAAACTTCACTCCCTATACTAAAACCGCACTCGACGTACGACGCTGCGCTAGCGATCCGGCTAAGAACCTTATGAAGAATTAACTACAGTCGAGAGTAATGAAAAGAAGTCATTTAAGGGAACCTAAATCTTTATAACTAGATGAAATAAATTGTTTATTACGATTAATTTAATAAGGCCAGTATCGGAAACATTTAAAAACCTTGAATTGCCTTGCTCACCAATTTTATTATTATTATTTTTATCAGCCGGACATGTCCCACTGCAGGGCAAAGGCCTTGCTCACCAATTACGGAAACAAAAAATAAGGCGTTGTAAAGACGGCTAGGTTCAGCGGCGAATTTTAGACAAAAAAAATGTGCATTTAATCCACAAATAGCATATTCACCTGCTCTAACTCATCCACTTCAATATGAGAGAGATTGCAAACGGTATAAGTTATGGCTATAACAATTTCGTATTGCCCTATAAAACCTCACTTTAGATGAATTTATTCGCGTTGAAATGATCAATATGGCGTATTGGTGTACTACGAGTATTTTTCAGATGGTTTTGCTTGCTTATTTATTTATTTGGTCGATTGTGGTAAATAAAGTATTCAATATAAAAAATTGAAACATCAAATGAAATAATAATTAGTTTTTTATCTATCAAAATCAACAACATGAACTGAACAGCCACGAAGGTCCACTGCTGGTCAGAAAAATACCCCTCAATAAGAAAAAAGGGAGTGGCACCTTTTTCCTATTGAGGGGTATTCTTCTCCTATTGAGGGCCATACTTACCACGCCGAGGAACACACTTGACGCACGATGGAGCGCAAAAATATCGCAGCGGTCTGTCAGATCCATACTAGAAATCTCCATTCTAAACCGCTGTTGACGCACCGCTGTAGCAGTGTCATCTGTCGAGTGCGGTTTTAGTATGAGGAGTGACGTTTTTATTATGGATCTGACGGGCCGCTGCGATATTTTTGCGCTCCGTCGTGCATCAAGTGCATTCCTCGCCTCACGCAGAGGCGACCGTAATGAAATGTGTTGTTTTCAATCACCTTTAAATTTACTTACGGGTAGAATTGGGGTGATGCTATTTTAAGCGTTTAATTTATCTTATTGTATTAATCAGTAGTATTCAGTTAGAGTAAGATTATGTTGTTGATATAATTTTATATACCCCGCCAATCAAGATAAAAATCCTTAGTTGATGTCAAATAAATTTGACGTTACAGATAATAAGTATCTAGCGTATTTGACTGAGTTTTTAGGCCCGTATTAGTAAACAGCACTCGACTCTGAGATCGATCTTGAGTGCGATTTTGAGATGTTATTAGTACTGACTGACATTTGATAATTTTGCTCTTGAAATCAATTTCACCTCAAAGTTCATTGGTTATGATAGCTTCACGATTGTAATTCTCTTAAATTAAAATGAAGTTACTACTTAAAACATAAGGCCTTTTTGTAATCCGAACTATATCACCGGGAGATAGATACCTAAGTGGTATATAGCGGTTTCCTATTTGGTATAAATTGTTAAAATATTGAGTTCTTTTGCGGAAGCAACATAGTAGCATATTTTCACGTAGGGGACTTTGATCGTATCTCAATGCCCTACGTGATTTACGTCATACTTGATTTTTTTTTTTTTATTATTTATTATATGAATGATTAGAATCCGGATTCATTAGTATATAAGCTGTATAGTATTAATAATAAGTGTGCATTAAGTAAACAGCTACGGTCTTTATAATATCGCTCCGCTATTGATCATCAACCTGCGTCGAGCATGGCAGCCTTCAGCGACGGCCGCGCTGGAGCGCTGACCATAGAAGAACCAGGACTCCAACCATCATATATTCATCATCAACATTTCCTCTCCATTACGTATGCCTGACCATTATGGCATACGTAATAAGTTCCTCTATCTACCCAATGGGATACTGAACAAGACTTACAATAGAAATGACGTATGACAAAGCCATCATCATCATACTTTGTCCAGATCCACCCTTGGTACATTCCTGAATGTTTGAAGCAGAAAGAAGAAGAATAAAGAATCTAACATTGTCAAAAAGGTATTTTTATAACACAAGTATTAGTATTAGTAGAATATTTTCCTATCTTCATACTTTTACATTAACTATTTATCATCCGACAGACAGTACGTTTTATTTTATCGGTTATATATTCCGTTCAGCCTCAAATACGTCTATTTAACGATGACTTTGTTCGACGCTTTTACCCGATATTAGGTATGTTTTATACATGTAATAGTCACATTTTACGGTAAAGGAATTTACTTTATTGGCTATTTGTACGTTGAATATAAAGTTATGATTTTTATCGTAAATGGAGTGGCTCTTTGCGTTATTGTAATGTTCCAGTTAACATCATCATTAGATACTTTATGATTCACATTTGAGAATTTTTAGTAGAAGCTACATACAGGTATTTTTGACGATCACAATTTGTAAATTAAACATTATTTTTGACTGTCCCGATGGCGTAGCGGATAGTATGCTTGCCTCCTACGCCGAGGGTCGTGGGCTCGATCCCCACCGGACACAAATATTTCTTTAATTTAAGTCAATTTTCAAATATTTGTGTTGATCTGGGTGTTTTCATGTATAATATGTATTTATTTACAAAAAAATAAAAAGTATATATGTATAAGTATCAGCTATCTAGTTCCCATAGTATAAGCTTTGCTTAGTTTGGGGCTAGATGGCGCTGTGTGAATTGTCCAGGATATTTATTTATTTATTTGGTACAAGGGTTCGATGGGAACTCTATCACATGCATGTTAAACAGTGTATTAATGGTCGTGTATTCATACTCGTGTATTGCCATTCCATCAGTATGAACAACTTTTACTACAGGGGCTGTGAAATCACGAAAAAGCACCAATTGTGCCGGTAAAATACAGCATGAAAATGAATCATGATTAATAGTTGTCATAAAAGTATGATTACAAGTTCAATTGTTATACTATTGTTGTATTGTTTGTCACATAATTTTTTTATGAATTTCCCGTCGCGCAATTTGGTCTAAAAAGAACATCAGACACTTAATTTGGCTTCAGCTTTTATACAAGTACTACGCCGCAGTCAATATAGGAGTCTACGGCGTAACCACTTGCTACGTTTTAATATTATCGGGTAGACGAATTGAGTAATAGAATGGCATGTACATACATACAGTCGAACTGAGGAGAAAGTTTGGACTTAAGACCGTTCTGATATTGTCTCGCGCTTAAGAGTAACATTGGCGGTTGGAGTGTCTACCCGGACGCGTAAATACAAACCCGACTACAACACAGACATCTATACTCTGTGTTGTAGTCTGGTTGGTACAGAGTTCGGACGTACAAACCCGACTACACCACAGAGCACTCATACCAGCCTTTTCGCAATTACATTAGTTTTGAAATGCCCTGTGTCGGTTCTGGCACATCGCCGGCCCCTGCCGGGGCACGCTCGCTCCGCTCGCTCGGCCCGTGCGTTAGGATAGGTTGTGCCTAACAAACCTATGTTTGAGCTTGAGTGGCTTTTGTATTAATCATTAAAATTTCATTAATCATTAAAAATATCATTAATCATTTAAGTGTGATTAATCATTAACATTATCATTAATCATTTCATTAATTGTTCATTATGATTGGTTATTCATCGTTAAAATATAATTTATCATTAAAACATCATTAGGTAATTGTTAAAAACAATCACAATCGTTAACTTGACATTGATCATTAATCGATGATGTCTGTGTTGTAGTCGCCTTTGTAGCATAATTTAATGTTCCAACCCGACTACAGCACGGACAGTCCCCTGTCTGTGCTGTAGTCCGGTTTGTACTAACGCTACCCGGACGTGAGTTTGACTGTAATACCAACCCACGTTTTTTTATTTCAACTTTTCGATATACGTTTACCATAGTTATACTTCGTACCAAAATTCATTGAGCGCTCGCTCATTGCTATCACATGGGTACAACACAGTTCTGTGAATTATACTCGTACAGATAATGATAAGCTCGGATCCCGCATTAAAACCTCGTTAGCCTTAGTGATGCCTTTTACTATTGTTCAGTCCACCGCCGAGCTCTGCTCGCCTGGCCAGCGAAAATGTTGAGGAACACAATGGGAGGAAATATAACTTAGTTTTTATTATACAACTTATACCAGTCGGATAACTTAACCTAGGATTCGGCCCAGGTTAGTTATTGAGGTTGCAGAGGTCAGATGGCAATTCCTCAGTGTAAAAACATGGTTCCACGTCAAATCCCCTAGGTTTGGTAGACGACCCCGACAGAGGGCGGGATAAGGCAAGGAGAATGATGATGAATGAACCCTTCATTGGGTCGTTAGATGACGCGAAAATAAACAGAAGAAGCCTGCCTAACGCTGGTCTTCAGATCATGGAACCTCACAACTTTCTTTTAGGAATGTAGTTCAGGAAACGTCAATTAGTTTTACTTACTACAGTAAGGGAAATCAGTCATCGTGATTTTTATGAAGGGTCATTTTAGTACTCCTGATATGTTCCTAGAAGATATTTGTCAGTATTAGGATTTGCATTTGTATGCACTGCGACAGCATTCAGAAATATTACAGATGGAGCATCAGTCGAGTAAACTGATGTTTCGCCTTTAGATTAGTTTCTTCGTTACAAAGCTTTTGCTTCACTAAAAAAGTGTCCATAGTAAGGAAATTCAGTTTCATAGTTTGATTATGCCTTTAAAGTTTTTGGTAGGTACCTATCGCCTAATACCCGCATTTTTGCATTCTTTTCGTAAATTTACTGTTGCTCTAGATTAATTTAAAATTAATGACTGAAACTTTTATTATTAAGTGCAGCGTCAGTTCATATCTCACTGAAACAATCAGGAACAAGTCTAGAGTTTGACTATAAATAAAGTTCATATTTATATAACAATAAGTCACCCTCAGAGTTAACCAACTTTATGTTTCCTTTTGGGAACACTTCCCGTGAAGGTCTGTCAATTCGATACCTATTGAAAATGAAGTAATGAAAATCTTTAGCAAGTATACTCATTTTCGTAAATTTTTCTGCATGAAAGTATGTCTATTATAATGATTGTAATAATTATGTTGAAATAAATGGATTTGTATTGTATTGTAAATTATGAAACCAAATATGAGCTTAAACATTAAAATTTAATGACAGAAAACTCCTAATATAGAACGACGTTTTCAATAAATGTTATCTAGAAGATTAGACACTAACGGCAAGCGCTGCACTTTAGCTCGCCTACCTGTCAGTTACACGGAAATAAATCAGGACTGAATAGAGTTCGGAATAATGCTGCACTGTTCTAATTTCGGTTTGCAACAAGTAAGTATCGAATTCACCGCCCATAGCGAGTTAGCAGCGAGGTCGGATCGCGTGACTAATGACTTTTCTTCTATTTCTTATTGTTTTTGAGTTGTTGACCCTCACCGCTACCCTATCGACGTGTGCTGCCCTACTAATTATACTGCTAAAATGATTTATTTGCGGCGATTGCTATGCCCAACATTCAGGCCCCAGAATTAGTGGATTCATGTCAACGGGGCGTTTCGACGCACGGTCTTAATCACCGCTAAATAGATTGCCTGATAATGAATGAGGTCTTGTTTTTTTTTTTTTTTTTTTTTATATAATAGGCCCGCATTTGTCTGCCATCTCACCTGGTGGTAAGTGGAGATGCAGACGAAGATGGTACATGCTTGCCTAGATAATGCCTATTCACTCTTGCCTTAAAAAGGCCCAAGTTATATTGTTTGTTTATTGTTGTTGTTTTTACTTATTTGGTACACCACAATACGTTTGTAGTAGGTACATACTGAGTCCCGCCGGGTATTGAAGTTGTGCATCATTATAGTGATTAGGAAATTATTTTCAATAACGTATTTATGCCAACGTTGAAGAATTGTATTATTTTTATTATTTATTTTATTTATTTAATCATTAACAATTATTACATTGTGTTTGATATTATACACTACTCCACCCTGCCTGACTTAATCCTGTATAACTGAAATAGGCATTTAAATAATTATGTGGAGTAAAGGTGAAGTTATACTTATGTAAATTTTAAGTTAAAACGCACACTTAACGCATACCAAAACCGCGCTCGATGGTAACTCTGTCATCACAGTATAACAAACCTATTTCCTTATATCCAATATAAAATGTTCCAGCGCTTTCAGTCATAGTCGTACTTAAAAATTATGAATAGAGAGAGCCCCGGCCAAAACAAATAGTATTCAAAGTATATTCCTTCTACTTACCTTTTAGCTGAGTCCCTTTTGAATGTCTACATTTATTTTTATCCTCTATAGTTACCTATGTGGATCTTTTGATACAAACACGTGGAGGACTGGCATTTCGATGTTCTTAGCATTTGTCTGAAGGTAAGCTTATTGTAATACCAGCATTACAAAGGTGGGCTGGGCGGACTTGCCAGATAGAACGAAAAGGGTCGAGGAAAACATACCTGTCAAAATAACAATGTGAAGGCTAAAATAACGATTCTGTTTATTGGCACAAAAATATTATAGTTCGCATCCTGTTATTGGAAGTATGGATGAGACCTATAGTAATTGGCGTTAACCTAAAAGACATGGTTTATGGTTTATTATTTTAAGGCGTCGTGCATTAAGTATCCGCCTAATAACTGGTGGCTCACAAAAAAAATGGTAAAATGGATAAAGTAGCAATCTATGACGCCTGCTTAAAAGAGTTGATCACAGCAATAAAAAGTCGAGCCCTCTGATTTCTTTTCAACTTTATAAATTGAATTTCCTATTTGAATTCCAGTTTTAAAATAGACTGTGCTTTAGAGGGGTCTTATTTTAAAAAGTCAAGCTGTCCATTTAAATGGTAGCCTCTTATCCTGCGAGTGCATTTTTCACAGACGGCCGTAGAAAGGAACAAAACGTACGACCTGAGTCCCCGGAGTGAAGATAAAAGTTACTGCCTTATTTGAATTACGAGACTGGCCAGTGGGCATTATTAGATAATAGGTTCTGTGTTTAATGTAGCTAGAATACAGAAATTCAATAGTTATGATCAGACAGTGGTAATAGGTACCTTTTAGTGAGGTTTCACGGCCGTTCTTTACGCGTGGAAAAGGCCAATAGGGTGATACACCTTTTCCCTGAATGGCTGAACTTTCCCAGCGGCACTAGGGTGTCGTAAATTTCCGTGTTCAACATAACAAGCACGCAGTTTACGGGAGGAACTCGTTCGCAGCCCAATCCCTTGCCTCGGATATGGTGGCATTCGGATGCAGTTACCGGGCAAATTGGCCGCTTCCAACGATCCAAGCCCGCGCCTGCGGAGTCGACAACAATTACGCAATGCTGGAAGTGCCATTTTTAGGTTTCTATAAACTCCTAGGGCCTTACCACAAAAAAGTTAGACACAAGTCGAAGGCGTATCGTACACTTGACGCACGACGCAGCGGTCTGTCAGATCCATACTAGAAACGTCACTCGCCATACTAAAACTGCTCTTGACGGATGACACTGCGATAGAGCTGCGTTAACAGCGATTGAGCGGTTTTAGTATGAGGATTGACATTACTAGTTTGGATCTGAGAGACCGCTGCGATATTTTAGCGCTCCGTCGTGCGTCAAGTGTGTGATCCGCCAAACGTGTGTCGAGCGTTTTTTTGTATGGAGTTTTATTTTGAACTCACGTTCAACATTTCTCTAACTTTTTTTATAGTAGGCCTCCTTCCTTTCGTCAACTCTGTCTGCCCTCTATATCCCGTCTTTTCTTGAAGTTGTTAATTTTGTTAGCTTTGCATCTAGATCAGAGACATAAAATTTGGCATGAAGATAAGTCATTTTGCCGCAAACTTAATAATGGACCTCACGTCCATTTTTATTAAGGTGTGTGAATAAAATACTCAAGAATCTTTTGACTTGATTGTCAGCGAATTTATTTTTGTTTGTGTTTATTTGCACTACCGGCAGTGAAATTTCGCTTGAAGTTCTACGAAATCTTTTCCAGTAAATATTTTTAGTCTACCATGGTGTTCAAGTAGCGTGTGAAATATTTTACGATTCGCGAGACATAAGCCGCGGAGGTAGCGCTGGATTGCCAACCTTCACGTATTCGTCCCCACCGGGTGATTCACGAAGATGTACTAGGTGCCGCTGAAGATTCATACCCTTTTTGAAGACTCTTATTCTTTGGACCCCATTTGCGTCCCTTCTTTTGGAGATACCATAAAAAATGTTGCTACGGAGATAGCTTGAATGTTTAATATTAATACAATTGCTATTTATGCCTATAACTAATATCCTTCTAATATCGTGACGATAGGTAAGTACAGTTCTCTCCGCGTCACTCATGAACAATACACAAAACTTAAGGTTGCGATTTGAGATGGTTGCGTTTTTCAGCAATAATTATAGCTTTTCTAGGTGCAGTAACATGTACTGAACGCGTGTCATAATTTGCATCGGGCCTGTTGGTAACGATCACAAGAAAATCGGAACCTTAAAAACTGAATTTGTCATGAATTACGACAACGACTGTACAAATCACAATCGACGGTCTCACTAAACGAACTCATTTTTTATGTTCACTCTACATCATGTCGGTTTACTAAACGCGTAGGTGGCGAATCGCTGCAGTGGGCTAAACGCGCGAGTAGGCACAGAGCGAGTTGGCGAATCGCGCCGGTCGGCAAAAAGAACAAGTTGCTTCTCCTCAAAAATTTGCTGAAACTTTTATTTAGGAGCATGCTGCAATTATATCAGATTCAAAACAGGTGACAAGCTAAAGGATGATTGATATTGATGATGAATTCGATATGATTTCGGTCATGTTACTCGTATCTACCTACCTGAATATTATAGTCAAAACTAGTGAACTACACTCCTGCAGCTGTAGCAGCCTGCAGCTATTATCTGCATATCTCGAGTCAGAATTCAGTTTCTGAGTATTTAGTGAATCCCTTTGTCGGAAGTTCTGCGTTGCACCAGAACGATCTGGGAGATCAACGACGTCAAAGCTTACTAGACGCCTAATGTGCCCATTTCTCTAAGCAAACAATTCTCTCTGAACTGCCCGAGTTGGGGACAGGGCAATACGTGAGTCATCTCATCATTTCCTAAGTCACTCCTTCAATCTTATATTAGATATACGGGTGTAAAAAAATAAGCTGCAAATATTTTAAGGGGGTGAACCAGCCCATGAAACTGAACCAAGGAACCTTTTCCTAAGGAACATATGTCGAAATATGAAAAAAAAAATAGGACCTCCCATAGCCTCCCATACAAAATTAGCAACCGACCAAATTCATTTGTATGGGAGGTCCAAAAAATTTTCTCATATTGCGATCTATGTTCCTTTGGGAAAGTTGTTCAGTTTCATGGCCTGGTTCAGCCCTTAAAATATTTGCAGCTAATATTTTTACTCCTTATATTATGCATATGTCTTATCATAAAGTATTGATGATTATTCTGCCGTCTAGTAGGTTGTATGTTCCTTGCGTCAGGTACTGTACCGACAACTGACCAAACCAGTGCCGTTCGGTACCCAGATTATTCATTGATGATTGGGGGCTTACTAGTTTATATTACTGAAAGCCTGTATTAAAAATATATTGTGCCTATGTTAATACTGTAGACGAAACGTAAGGTTTATGCGCAATACGGGTAGGAAAAACCCTTAGTTTTTAACATGTGGAAGCAAAACACTAATTTACTCTTAAGGCGGATTGCATAGTTAACGCACGACGGAGCGCTAAAATATGGTGTTTGACATTTCTAGTATGGATCTGACAGACCGCTGCTATATTTTAGCGCCCCGTCGTGCGTTAAGTGTACACTCCGAATTAAGAGTGAATTAGTGTTTTGCTTCCACATGTTAAAAACTACGAGTTTCTTACTCCACTTCCCCGTACTTCCACATTTTTTTAAGTCAAATTTTTAAGAAAAATGTGTTTTACAATTAATAGGCAAAAAGTTAAATGTCAATGAAGGAGTGCCAGTAAAATAAACATGTAGATGAATGGTAAAGAAAAGTGCAGTTTTTTTATATACCTACACTTATAAAAGACAGGTTTACTTAAAATAGGTAAGAGGTGTGAATGGTGGAGTGAACGAAATATTTCTTGACATTAGGGATGATTCAATGCCAGCTAGGGGAGTTAGGTGAGCAAACAATTTGTTCATGCAATTTCATTAAAATATAGCACCCAAGGGATTGAACACCGAATGTAACTACAACTTGTACCAATACTAATATAGAGAGTGACCTCGGTCGATCGATACGGAGCAGACGCTATCGGTTTTTGTCTCTAAATTATAATCAAAATTTCTAGTCAAAAGTTAGTTTCGCAACCTAAGTGTGATATTTTCTGAAGGCTTACGTCTTGATGGTGTGAACACTGCTATTAGTTTTTGTTCAAGTTTAAATATTACCGATAAATAAGTGAAAGAATTTTGCCGAGTGCTAATTTCTAGCGGCCATTAACCAGTATTTGCGATCACCTGACCATACATCGTCGCTTACGATCCCTGTCGAGCGCACCCGAGCGATATACGAACATCGACCGATCGAATAGGAGCAACTACACGACGCGAGCCGAGCTACCTTCCTACCTATTTGTTGTAATTTGCCTACTCTCTCGGCTGTCCGACGTTTAAACTTTAGACGGTAAACTGCGAGAAAAAATAACAAAAGAATGGATTGCATTATCTGCAACAAGAAGGTCCCATGCAACGTTCTGCTTACTTGTGTTTTGTGTAAACATGCTCACCACCATGAATGTGTAAATATTTCGAATGAAATATACAAAGAACAGGAACTGTTGCTGAAATCGTCGTGGAAATGTCCAGAATGCTGTAATGTATCAACATATCGCAGAATTGCGAATGAAACTCAGATGAATATGTCATATGAGGATTCTATAATTGAAAACCGTACCTGCGAAATAAGTGCATCCTTCCCATCCGAAGGGTATTCAGGTGCGGCGCAGCGGGCGCAGCCTACCGCCCCCGCTAATAATAACAATGTTATCACATACGATGCCTTCTCTGTTTTGCTTGACACGAAACTATCTACAAGCAAGCATGAAATCCTACAGAAAATGGAAGATAATAAACTGGACATTATGCGGCAAGTAAGACAACAGATACATACAGTTTCATTAAGTATTAAAGCTGAGTTATCCACATCCATCGACTGTATAACAACTAAGGTACGTGAGTTGGAACAAAATCTTAACGCGCAAGAGCTTCAGATCAAATCCCTGAAAACGGAAAATAAAAATTTACAATCCCAGCTGGACGCAATAAAGCAGAACACGCATAGTGACAACTGTACTGAAGTCATCACTAAACTGCGCAGTGAAATTAATGAGCAGGAGCAATTGACACTCCTAAATGACATTGAAATTACAGGAGTACCTGAATTCAACGGAGAGTCAACGGTTCATCTAGCCACTACAATCGCATCGAAACTAGGTGTTTCTATCACGGCCCAAGATGTAGTCAGTTCAGAGCGAGTTGGAGTGCGTGGGCGCGAAAATCGTACCAGCAGTGGTCCAGATGAAGTGGAGCTGAATGGGGGGGCCGGGCAGCGAGGGTCAAGGCCGCGACCCATCGTCGTGCGGCTGGCTCGTCGTTCCCTTCGCGACCAGTTCATCAAGCAGGCGCGCGTGAGGCGTGGCGCTGATACAACAGAACTAGGCCTCCCCCAACATACACCCATGAAATTCTATATAAATGAAAGGCTCACCAAGGCAAACAGAGCAATATTTGGTAAAGCGCGTGAGGCTGCACAGACCGCAGGGTGGAGGTTCGTATGGACGCGAGAGGGCAGGATCTTCGCGAGACGCACGGAGTCTACTGGAATTCTACGTTTGCGCTCCCTGGATGACGTTGAGCGCATGCTCACCCCTCGATCTAATCAGCAATTATAATAACTATAATAATTTTGTGCATGCTATATGTCTTTTACTTGTTTTGTTTAACAACATTACCACTACCTTTTTTGCAACTCGACTCATTGCGCCTATTTGATAGGCGTACATGTACTGTGCCAGAGAATCATTATAGAAACGAATATAACGCACCCTTATCTATGTTCCTTAGTATCATTTATATATTGGGCCATTTTCTTACATATTTTTGTACATACTTAATAACCTGCATACATACTTTATCAACACTAAAACTCACATATAACATAAATTTCGTAATAACTAATAACGTAAATCTTAAATTGTTCTACTCATGTCAGTCTTACGTACCTAATGATCATACACACTTTAGCACGGGAGGCATACTCGCGACTACCTATCGAACCTTACATTATTCTCACAAACGGATAATACTCGCAACCGCCAGGAGTTGGGTCATTCTATTTTTTCTATACCTACGTACCGTATTGTTGCACCATCTGATATATAAGTACCATGGGTATTTCAAAATGGTGTTTTCACTGCAGTACTGCTATAAAATTAGATACTCACATTATGCTCAGTGTGCTTGGTTTCGCATGAGTAATAAATACATTTTATTTATTTTTGTATTTACATAAATGATTAATAATAAACACCTATCAATTGGACTCTTTAATGCTGGATCTTTGAATACCAAGCACGACGAATTTATAGCAGCACTGCAACGACTATCTCCAGACATCCTGGCTGTTAACGAATCATGGTTGAAGGCAGACCAGGAATTCCTCGCCCCAGCCCCAGCAGGGTACAGACTACGCCATACGCCTAGGCCACCGACTCGCGAGAAAATGCGTGGCGGCGGGGTCGGGTTCTACATCAGGGACGGACTCGGGTGCGAACCTGCCCACATCCTGTTCCTGTTAATCATGTCGATCAAATGTGGATTTCATATAGTTCTAGTGGAGTTCGTGTTATGGTTGGTACGGCTTATCGCCCACCCTGGATGAATGTAACTGACTTCCTGGACGCATTAAGTGATTCTATTGCTTCTTTTACTAAATTCGATCATTTAATTTTACTCGGTGATTTTAATATTGATCAACTGGTTCCGAACACTGGTAAATACAACCACTTTCATCAATTTTTGCTATCTTTTAATCTAAAAAATTATATAACTAATGCAACTCATTTTACCTCGCACAGTGCGACCGCCATAGATTTAATCTGTTCAGACATAGGAGTGTTGCAAACTAACATTAACTACATACCCGATCTTGGTGCCCATGCCATAGTAAGTGCAACTTTCAAAATAAAGAAAAATAAATTTCCCATTAAAACCGTAACTTTTAGACCCTTAAAAAGCATAAACAATGATATATTTAACGCAGATTTGTTAAATCTAGGCCTAAATGAAATGCTTCTCTGTGATGACGTAGATACGTTAGTCTATAACTTAACACGTACACTTACTGCACTTTACGATATTCATGCCCCTTTGAAGACCATCACTATGAAAGATTGTCCTACACCTTGGATAACCAGCAATATACTGTTCCTAATGCAATTGCGAGATGAAGCTAAAAATAGACATAGAGCTTCGGGTCAAGATTCTCACAAAGACCAGTACAAAGATTTAAAAAAACTAACTAATTTGAGTCTTTTTGCTGAACGTAAAGCTTACTTCGAACAAAATATAAATAAAAACATAAAACAACCGAAGGCGCTGTGGAAAAACCTCAAACACACTGTGCTCCCCGATCCTAAGAAAAACGTTGAGCTACCACCTCATCTTTTAAATCCGGAAAATATTAACTCTCATTTTCTTCAAATACCAGGTGTAAACAATGTATCTATTTCAGATCTTACTTACTTTGAATGGAATAAAGATCAGTCTGCTGAATTCAAACTCACCCCTGTTACAGAAAACGACGTCGCTAAAATATTTCTAAAATTAAAGTCTAATGCACAGGGATGTGACAGGTTGAATAAGGACATGGTACTACTAACAATGCCCCATATGCTACCAGTAATTACTAAAATAATCAATTTGTCTATAAATACATGTACGTTTCCCTCTTCTTGGAAAAAAGCTGTAGTTCGTCCTATCCCTAAAGTAAATACTCCTAATGACGCCAAAGATTTGCGGCCTATTAGCCTGCTTCCTTTTCTTTCAAAAATTTTGGAAAAGGTTGTATACAACCAAGTTATACATTTCTGCGAAAAGCATCAAATTCTACCTGATCAGCAGTCAGGCTTCAGAAAGGGTCGGAGTACAGCAACGGCGCTTACTGATGTTATCGATAACATCCTGTCATTCAGAGATAGCGGGAATGCTACAATCCTGGTGCTTCTCGACTACTCCCGCGCTTTTGATTGCATTAATGTACCAATGCTCCTATCGAAAATGTCGTTTTATGGTTTCCACAATTCTACGATTAGGTGGTTCAACTCTTACCTGACAGGCCGTTCTCAAATTGTTGAAATGACTGATGCTAACGGATCAATTCTTGCTTCTGAAGAAAGGCCGATAGATAGGGGCGTTCCACAGGGCTCGATTCTTGGACCACTTCTATTCATACTGTATACTGCTGATGTCATAAAATGTATCAAGAACTGTAGTTACCATTTATATGCGGACGACCTGCAATTGTACCTTCCTTTGGATAGATATCAGTTTGATAATTCCATCAACAAACTCAACGACGACCTAAATCGCGTAGCTATTTGGTCTGCAAGAAATTGTTTGGTCTTAAACCCCTCAAAGTCAAAGTACATGATCTTTGGAACTGACAAACAGATTTAAAATACTATAGCACTTAACCCCATCATACGAATGCAAGGCGTGAATATCGAGCGTGTAGAAACGGCTCGAAACTTAGGTATCCTGATGGACGGAGGTTTACACTTTGAAGAATATGTTCTCGAGCTGGTTCGCCAGTGTTTTTACCGTTTGAAGATTATTTACCGGATCCGTGATTTCATTGGTACCAGTGTACGTATCATGCTGTGTGATAGCTTGGTACTGTCAAAGCTCAACTATTGCATCACTGTCTACGGCCCATGCCTTCTTGCTAAAACCCAAAAAGTTATTCAACGCATTCAAAATGCCTGTGCCAGATATTGTTTTAATATTCCACCTCGCACACATGTAACACCATACCTACAGGCTTCAAAGCTGCTTAAAATGTCCGAACGACAAAAATTGTACATCGCAACGCTCATGTTTGGAGTAATTAAAAACAAAGTTCCTAGGTACCTGTACGATAAACTTAACTGGCGTTCGTCTCGAGGTGCCAACGACCGAGTCCGTACCTGTGTGCCTCCACTGCTAATACCGTCACCGTATTAGCAGTGGAGGCACACAGGTACACCGTACTGCCGCCTTTTGTTCCAGTTTTAGATACAACGCCGCTAAGATTTGGAACAACATTCCACCTCCAATAAGAAATGTATCTACTGTGAGCGCTTTTAAAAATACATATAAAACATTTCTTTTTGAAAGTTTCATAAAAAAATGAGGCTTGTATCTAAAGACCTAAATACCTATATATTTATTCTGTGTATAACTACCATATTAAGAATTGTTAAAACTGTTATTTATTTTGACACCACTACTCAAATTCACACATGCATGCCCAGAACTGTATTTTATTTATTGCCTACTCGTATTTTCCATATCTGCTAATTATCATTATTTATACCTATATATATGTGCATATATTTTTATTAATAACTTAATACTTTTAACTTACAACTTCTATTATCATGTACATGTAAATTCTTATTTAAGTATCCATTTTATTTTTTCCTATACGTACAGTACATACATTTCTACATATTTACGACTCCGTATTGCTATCGACTGAGATCATCGCTTGGTGCTGGCAGAATACCAGCGTCGTAGTTAACAATGCGACTTATGCTGAGTCAGAACCATTTCTCTGGCACAGTACGGAACACAACTACCTACCTGTACCTATGTCCTGTTGTTAATATGTTTTTGTATATTTTCTTTAAAAGTGTACTTGTGTTTGGCTTTGTGTAACTACTGTTTTTGTTTTGTGTTGTGTACTGTGAAAAGAGAATAAATTGTTTTCAATTTCAATTTCAACTAATATCAAATCAATAATCAAACCTACTGTGAGAACTGTAATCTTAAAAAAAATGTGCATTTGTACAGGCTAAACTCCAACGATTTTTAAGCACGAATATAATTTGACACATAAGTTATCCATCGTTATTGCTTCATATTGCAGCTGTTATACGTTGTCATTTGTATGGTGGATGTAACGAACCGCAATAGCGTCCGGTACCTATGTCATTCTCTTCTTCTTCTTTTCGTGTCGGACACCAAGTCGTCCAACGACCCTATGAACCCTAGTGTCACTCCCTTAAGATTGTACTTACCACTATTACTTTGAACGAATCTGTTCGGAAATGGAAAAACCGCAGACAGTACTTACTTAAGCTCAATTTTTGATAATGAGATTTCTGAAAAAGTACACGGAAGTCCGCAACAACTAGTCTAACCACACGTAAGATACTTTCTACTGCTCGAATTTGTTACTATTACGGTGTGTGTGAATATTGGGATATGTTACATATTGTGTCTGTGGTGGTACAGCCTAAGTATTTACACAAATCTACTAATTGTTTTCAGGGGATTGATGGAGTAGAAAGTGTGGTAGGTACAAACACAAGCAATGGCATATCAGCTTCAACTTGTGGTATCTGTCTACCATGGTACTGCTGGAAGAAAATATAAATAAGAGTTAATTTTAGAAATACGTGGTACCTGTCGTGTTGGTCATTTTAATGTTGTATTGTCTTGGTTGCATTTCGTGTGAAATAAACAGCTAAAAGAAAAAATTGCATAATTACTTTCACATACGCAGGCATACCTTTAAAATTCAAAAATAGAGTTTCAAGGTAAATCTGTAACAGTACGGTAATTGATTCAATAGGACGTGGGATAAGTTTCCATTTGCCAAGGGACCGGTGAGATGACTTACGTGGTGGGCGGGTCCCTTTAAAGGGAAATAGGTTTATTCAGCAAATAACGAAGGGATTCGTATCCCTAGTGTATCTGACTTTATTGAACAGTAGAGTGCCCAAAAAGAATTCTATCCGACGTTTATCCCTCAGTGATGTGTGAAATAGATTTTTTTTTTCCAAGAAGCTTTTTTAGATCTCGGTACCTATGAAGTAGGAACTTGAAAAAACCAACCACAGGTAGTTATATAAGCATCTTTATCATTAGAATAATAAAAAAGTATAATTTAATGAAATACAAACCCCGGCGGTGATTTGTTTAAAATATTTTAAGTAACTTCCACTACTTCTTCTTTAAGTAACTTCTTTTACTGATCATCCACGACATTTTGATATAACAAATGCTCAACAAATGTCACTCGCGCAGCTGAGACATATCTATTGAAACAACAAGAACAATATGTCAACATTGGTTTTGCCGTTTAGGCTGTACTGAAAAAAAAAATGTTTGTCCACCTACATACGTATCCACCCACATCCATACAAACATATCAACAAACATTCTCTCAAAAAACATAATTTTCGTTCCCAAGCAGTCGCGTCGGGTAAAAAATAATATGTAAAGTTTGCGATGAAAAACAGTTTGGCAAAAAAAAAAACTGTAATTTCCACTGAAAAGCAAATATGGTCGAGCAAAGCCGGCATGTTTGAGCGTATCTAGTTGTGTTTTCCGGCCGACAAACAGAGCTCTTTGCAACCAAACAGGACAGAAATGCTGTGAGAATATAAAAATATCGCCACAGCGAGATGCGGGCCGCCGCATCGCCGCATCGCACATCGCCCCCGGCCCGGCATAAACGGACGTACCTACTAAACTACAGGCTGGAATTCGGTACTTGTATGGGAAGTTAATGAAACATGTTTGTTTCAAATGATTGCCCGAAAATATACGACTCATTCTGATTAAATATTACCGAAAATATGAAAAGATACAAATTATTAAACCGTAAAACAATTTTCAATGATCTTATTTTGATGACTGTAGGTTCTATACAAATTATTGTGTTAAAAAGAAGCTCTTTTTAAAGTAAGTACGTAGCTAATCGCACAGAAAGCACTGAGAATTCTTTATTGTATTTAAATTTTAATACTTGCAGGTCGTGATCGTTGTAAATAATCAAAATCAAACCTATTAAGAGATTTTCGAGGTAAAGTAAAAGACAGGACATTTTAAGCCTTAAAAAGTTAGATGCGAGTTGAACGCGTGTGTGTAGAGTTTTATTGTAAGAAGTTTATTTTTAAATACGCGGTCGACTCGCGTTCAACTAATAATTTGGTTACAAATTCAATTTGAAGGTAGAAAAAGTAGATAATTTGTCTTCTCAAAATCTGCAGTAAAGTGTAAGAACGTTCGTTCGTGGTAATAATTTCATATGCAGTCTTGCGTTGCCCCCGGCCGCGGGCGAGCGCCGTGCGTTCCCCGCGCGGTCGTAACTTCACGCGCCGCCGCCGCTGGTAACGAGCGGCGGCGTAAAATAAAATGCCAGCACGAGTAGGGCTGTCAGAAGAAAAACCTGATTGACAATTCACTATAGCGGGAATTTGTAAAAAAACTTAACCAAATACTTAACATTAAACTAAAATTGTCTATAGCACAAACATAGGCTTAGAGATCAATATACATTGTAAAATGCAAAAAAACAGC
This sequence comes from Keiferia lycopersicella, assembly GCA_029255805.1. Classification (NCBI taxonomy): domain Eukaryota; kingdom Metazoa; phylum Arthropoda; class Insecta; order Lepidoptera; family Gelechiidae; genus Keiferia; species Keiferia lycopersicella. Next base: position 11,075,508 of record JARACZ010000007.1, read on the forward strand.
TCTATCAAGGTTAAAATATTTTAGAAGGAAAGTTATTACCTACTTGCTGGCATAATTTTGATGTGCATCGTAGATAGACTTATGTCATGGACTTCGACGTGTGAATATGTGTTTTGTCAAATCCAGTGAAGAATTTTGACACAAAAGTGTAGAGAAAACCTATTCATGTCAAAATGATTTACTTGCTTTGATGAAATTCATGAAACTTCATAAGCCGGCTAGTTGTAGCTATGGCACCAGCACTTGCACACACACACACACACATATCACGCCTTTATCCCTTGCGGGGTAGGCAGAGCGTTAACGGCCGTAAGAATACGGTCGCTATGGCCACGTCTGACATTTTTGAGGATTGTTTTTCAAGGTTGTTCCAGAAAACATGTGTATCACTATAGTGACAGGTTGTCAGCCTGTCGCCTAAAAATTGTAATACACCAATACCCTCGAGTCCCTTAGTCGCCTCTTACGACACCCGCGGGAAGGATGTGGGGTGATGCCATTCTAAGCCGGCATCACACGGCAAATATTGGTCTGCAAACACTTAAAAATCGCGGAGGCTTGGCAACCTTAAAACTAGACATCCCACGATATGCCAAATAAACTGCAAATCGCTTTGCTCGTACCATTTATGACAAGTAGTACTTGAAAACAAGACCGTAGGTGCATCGCTTCAAACGTACCGACGCCGCCTTTTTGGACAGGATCGGCGGATCGCACACTTGACGCACGCAGCGGTGTCAGATACATACTAGAAACGTCACTCTCCATACTAAAAGCTCACTAGACGGACGACACTGCGATAGCGCTACGTTGACAGTTTTACATTACTAGTTTAGACCTGACAGACAGCTGCGATATTTTTGCGCTCCATCGTGCGTCAAGTGTGCGATCCGCCTTCGGCGATACTTACCTGTGAATGTTGGAATTACCTAAAGCTGTAAATATAATCCATTAACCTGTGAAATGTGAAATATTCTGCCTCGAGTTCGTGGCAACATTTCCTGAATTTCTATTTTTACAATATTTATTAAATGTAGCTAGCTTTGTAGACACTTCGACTGTGAAATATCAGTTTGTTTAAAACTGAACTTCAGCATGGTTTATTATGTTCTGAATAGCTTATTTATATTGTTACTTTATTAATTTTTATGACAACTATTAAGTACCGTCAATGAATTAATGGATCAAAATCAATGAATCAAATTATTTATTCATAGAAAATTATAAATTGTATGTAGGTACCTATTGATAGTCTAAAATTTACAAATAAATATCAATTCACAAATAGTCTTTGTAAAAACAATTTTACGATCTTCTTGAGCCTAATCTATGACTGCAGGTTCTAGCACCATTAAAAAAAACCTAAATATTTTCCTTATGTAATACATTTATACAAAAACATACTATAAGCTTTGTAATTAACAACTAAACGAACAAAACAATGTCCAAATGGGAGTCCGAATGAGGTGGTAATAAAGCAGGAATTAGAGGTGTTGTAAAAACGAAACGCTTTACGATTCAGAACCGTGCCGATCGTAACACTGATACCCAACTTTGATGAACTCTACCAACACTGGGTTATTTCAAACTGCTCTAACCTTATATAAAAATCCTTACACATTGATATGAGAAAAAGTCTTTATCGTAAGGCTTAGATTCCCACTGTAAAGTGGACTGCCAAAATAATAGTTAAAAATATTTTTTACGAAGAAATAAAATATATATTTCATCTAATTCTATATTCTATTCTATAATATCTAATTTTACTTTTATTTTTAATCGTTAACGGTCTGTCCGCCGCGCAAGGGATTAAGGCGATTTTTATGTATGTATGTTTAAGGTATGTAAATAATTTCTACTTGATGTCGCTATGGACGAGGCGCCACGACGCTGGTCTGGTGCAAACCTGGCCACCGCCAGAGTAGAAATGGGGTAAGCTATCTAAGCTGGCATTACACTGTCTAGCGGTTGCCCAATATTATACGGACTGCTTGTATGATATATCAATATATTATTTTTTATAACCTGGACAATTCACACAGCGCCATCTAGTCCCAAATTAAACAAAGTTTTTACTATGGGAACTAGATGGCTGTTACTAATACTTACATACTTTTTTTTCGTAAATAAATATAAATTATTCTTATATATATATAGAAAACACCCACACTCGTCACAAATATTTGAATATTGACTTAACAAATACTTGTCTCCGGTGGGGATCGAACCCACGATCCTTGGCGTTAAAGGTACATCGGAACAGTCAAGATATTTACCAAAACTTATCGCGAGTGACCCATTCATGAGTTGTTTTTCGAGCGCGGTGGAAGTTACCGCGATACGGAACGCCGCTGATAAACCGGAAGTTGTTTTAAATGCTGGTTTACAACATTGAGTAATGATTTACTGCCTTCGTTATTTGTTGTTGTTGTTCAGATTTTTGCTCTCTACGTACTGAAATCTGTCATTCCGTTTCAGGATACTAAGTTGTGTAGGTTTTTTCAGAAAACAGGATCAATTAAATTCAACAATATGATGAAAATTGTATTTAACTGCATATTTTGCCTTTACGTGTACCTTAAATAAAATAAAAACACGAAAAATTTACGTTTTTGTATTTCATTATAAGACATCTTTATAACTTGAATCAGATTTTACATATTCGTACTTGAATTTAAAACTGACAGTAAAAAACGATAACTCTATCCAACCGGTCATGGTCCTTTTGTTTGTACGTAAGTTTTCTTTACGATACTCAGTAACGATGATGTGGAGTCTATGTGTTCATTTTTGTAAATAGTTTAGATGTTTAAGACAAATTTGTAAATAGGCATTTTGTATACTATTTTAAGTGTATCCACTGTAAGAATGGCGTGACAACAACATACCTACTTCAATGTGTCCATTGTTAAATTAGTCATGGGGAGAGGTCAGGAGTAAACCGATAGCACACTGGCCTCTCACAAATCCCATTACAAAAAAAAAAAGTTTTCTTTACGTAAGAAGGAAAACTGCTTTAAAGACAGTTTAATGATTACATCTTAGCGTGTCTCATGTGCGATGTTGCATTTCTAGAGACAGATTGCCAGCATCAACACGTTACACGATTCACATAAATCTAGTTCCAAATAATTCTGAGCACCATCTGGAGATAGGACCAAGTAAGTCACCATCAAATATGAGCGGCAGGCGCTTGCTTCTTGCCTCTCTGACACTGTATTGCCAGACGCATAGAACCCAATTCATAGTAATCTTATAAATCCAAGAGTTTGTAGCTGTATATTTGTTACCGCTTCACCTCTAAACAGCTTGGTAGGGTCTGGATAAAATTTGCTTCATAGATAGAGTACAAGACATTCTTAACCACAGAATCTGGGACGGAAATCTAGTACCAACAGGAAAATTGAGATTGTCTTTAATTAGAAAATGTCAGAAATCTTTTACACGGTAAACGTCTGGCAGCACCGGATGACATATTGCTGGGATTCTGCTGCGCTCCCGAAGCTGTCAGGCGTTATTAAACTATGACGTCTGTGATTTATACACTGCTGTGTACTGCATGCGTTAGGATATTAGAATTCACTCAGTCAAACGTGTTGTTTAGGTATGCCAAATGTTATGTCTAGTGGAATAAATTATTGCAGTCCGACCTTGTACAGTTGAATATGCAGTTTTTTTACCAGTATGTTTGAAAAGTAGATTGAAGTTGCGATGTGGCGCAATAAGTAACATCCAGAGCAACTCCCCTCTTTACCCATGAACTGGTTTTAAGTCCACAAACGCATTTTCTCAGGGATAAAATTAAAGAAAGGACAACAGAAGAAAAAGGCATAAAATATCTTGCCCTGAGCCCAACTCCTGTGCTATGCGTGGTGAGAATAGCTAAATACGGCTGCTTATATCCAGCAATGAGCTGTTTTGATTGTGATATTAAGACTACGATCACTAAAATTGTTTACCTGATACTTGTACTAGCTTGTACTCTATTCGAAGTAACCAACGGTGATAATTGAATCATAGGTATGGGCTAGATACGGTCAAGTTTACGTCATGTGTCTACACTCGAACCGCAATGTGTTCAATCTGTCTAGCCGAGTGTGAGTTGACGGTAACATTACTTTGCTATTACTTTTTACTACTTCATACTTCAAAGAAAATATTCAAATAATACAAAATCTTTGAAATGTATTGTTTCCAGGAAACAAATATACTACTACCGTGTAAAGTAGGTTATTGTTTGCACAACAGAAAGAAAATACTTTGATCTCATTGCTCGTTATGCTTAGTGGCGCGAGTATTCACATGGCTTCCCTTTGTATGAAATTATGAAACCTGTAATCGTACAAAGAATATAATACCTACTTACTAACGCGCCTACGTATGTACGTATGTAATGTTCTATAATGTATGTTTTGGCCTGAATTTAAATTAAAGTAAAGTATTGGTTGATTTTGTTACTTCTCTTGTAATTTTTTAGATAAGTTATCGCAAAATATCATGTAGATAAAGACTATCTTCCGTTCCTACAAATATTTTACAAGACATTTAGTTAAAAAATATTGACCTATACATTCAGAGTATGGCTCATAAAAGAAAAAAACAAAGGTCGTAATATAAAAAATGAACCTCCCATACAAAATTTACCATCTCACCGAGACAGTTTATATGGGAAGTTATCCTCTCTTTTATATGGACCGATGTTCTATGCTAACAGTTGTTCAGTTTTTCAGCTACTTTTCTCTCGTTAAATACCTATGTGCCCCTATTCTGGGCCATAGATACATTACATTGTACGTATATACTTAGATTGCCTATATCGAACTGAATATGGATGGATCTTCGAGGGATGGATGGATGTCAGTGTCTATACCCATGAGTGAGGTGAGTTTGATGAAAATAGTTAGTATGTACATTTGGAATGAAAGTAAATAAATAACTTCTCTGAATCTATTCACCGCATAAATTAATAAAATGTTTTTGACATCCCAGTTAAATGTACTTACTTAATATCCGACGATTGGATATTGGATAGAATGGTGCACATATTTGCTGTCTGGAACAGAGTTTGAGTAAATATAGAGATGTTATTTATTTTATGTAAAATATTCGGTAACATAAATGCGACTTATTTTTTAAATATTTTTTTGCATATGACGTACCATATATTATATCAGTACCTATTTACCGTGACCTGCGTCCCACACAATAGCTTTAATTAATATATTTACCTAATAGCCGATGAAAATAATCAAGAACTAAGTACCTACAGCAATTCTCTGTTACGTCCTAGTTATTTTTGACCTAGCTGGTGTATAAGGTCTACAAAATCGATTTCCTATGCTATTGATACACGAGTTTTATTGGTCAAGAACGACTGCATAAAACTTAATAGGTGCATAGTAGGACTCGCCCGGTGCAAGGAATTACCCAGGTCTTTCTAGGAACTGAAACCCATGGCGTCAGCGAGTCGCCGCGCCGTCGCAACCACCCACCTACCCTGTCTAGACCATCCACCACGGCCCTAAAACTAACAGCGCACCCACCTAGACCATCTTCATACACACACACAAATCACTCCTGTATCCCTGGCAGAGCAGGCAGAGGGTTAACGATCGTAAAATTAGGTATGGTCGTTATCGCCATGTCTGACAAATGAGTGAGGGTCTTTTCAGACAAGTCGTGTTTCACTATAGTGACAGGTTGTCAGCCTGCCGCCTAAAACTGTAATATACATTAAACCCTCGAGTCCCTTAGTCGGCCTCTACGACACCCACGGGAAAGAAATGGGGTAATGCTATTCTAAACCGGCATCACACGGAAAATAACCATCTGGCCATCTGTGACGTTCCTATTTTTTTACGTAGAGATAATAGAGATAAAACGTAGAGTATTTTGTCTATCTAGATACAAAAGACAAATAATATTAACCAAAGCTAAAGATGACTTGATGAAAATTATACGTGGTGTAAGGGACGGAGTATCAAAATTGTGGCGTCATGATAATAGACCATGATGCTAAACAACTTTTTCAATAGAGATTGTGGGGTAAACGAGAAAAAGAAGCCACTTACCATACAAAGATAGATACCCGTTATAGATATATTTTAAGTTTGTTTATTAGACTCAAAAAGGTTTTGTGAGTGCCATGGAAAAACAGTAGATATAAAAGTCGTCTTGGGTATTTTTTATTTTAGCTCACTTTTTAGACCGTGGTGGAACTGTTCCACCTACCTACCAAGAATCAAATAAATTATATACTCGTATTCGGAATTCCACGTGTTTGTCAAGAAAAACAGTCAATTATGCAACAAACCCTATACAATACGGTTTTTCAAGAATCTACAATTCAGCGAATTATATTTTTTTCGTGGTAGAGTAGTTGGCTAATATTTAGTAATAGGAAAGTTTATTGCTATTTAAAATATTATTGTAGTGTTTAATAAAATTACTCGGTTATTTATACTAGTTTTGGCAACAAAAGTACCTAAAGAAAGGTACAGTCTTCAACACAAATTGGATAATAAGTACCTGCCTATTTATAAAAAAAAATGTTTAAGATAAATTTAATAGGTTGGAATGAATATACTGTAACTTTTCTACTGATAAAAGTATTTTTAGTACTTTGTTTACCTTTGTTCGTGAATAGATTTTGTCGAGTACATACATACAGCTAAATATTTCTCGAACCTTTGTTTACTGACGCATTGTCATAATCTCTTTTTAAAGCGAGTCGTCAACATAACAAATTCACAGCAACAAAAAATCAATGCTCATCCAAACCGCTCGTTTGTCAGGCTTCTTGACGCGGTTACGCTATGACTAATGAAATAATATTTTGTAACTACGCAGGCGGATCGCACACTTGACTCACGACGGAGCGTAAAACATCGCAGCGGTCTGTCAGGTCCATACTAGAAATGTCAATCCTCATTCTAAAACCACTCAACCGCTATCGACGCAGCGCTATCGCAGTGTGTTTCTAGAATGGATCTGACAGACCGCTGCGATATTTTAGTGCTCCGTTGTGCGACAAGTGTGCGATCCGCTTTAATTTACTAAAAAAAATCCCTTGAAAATCGACTCTGTCACTGAGTATTACAGTTGAGTAGGTTTTGAAGTTGACCGTGCGCGCGTATAGCTGTAAAGTATCATTTACGTTGACCGCAAAGTATCTACATATGCGTTTGAAACCATCAGTAGTCCTGTCGAGGGCTGTATGTGGTTTACGCTTCCTGTACGAAATACAAAATTTAAAATTCATGGACATTAAAGTCAATAAAACTACTTCAACAAAAAGTCAACAAACAACTTGCTTCACTTTTCCAGTCGTTCTTTTTACACATAACATGCTTAACACCTAGGATTCGGCCCAGGTAGCCTTCGGGTTGCAGAGGTCATCATATGGCAGTCGCTCTGTGTAAAAACTTGGTTCCACGTCAAATGCCCTAAGTAGCCGATCCCGACAGAGAAACGAGATAAGGCAAGGAGAATGATGATGCTTAACCTTAAAGCCAATGGTGACATTACTATACTATTCGTATACAATACGATAAATTAACAAATCATATTGATAGACCAATGAATTATCTTTAAAAAAAGTATCACTGTCTAATCTAGATAATAAGCTTAAAACTGAGCTTTCAATATAATGTAAGAGAGATCATTAGTAGCAAATGGTTTTACTTTCATTACCCAGCTTAAATACCGCAATTGTTATCAAATAAATGGTCGTTGACGAGAATGTTAGAATCAAAAGGTTATTAAGGGGCTGTTTTTATCAAATTGCGCGTTCTTAGTGAAAGAGAGGGAAGGTGGAAGGGTGAAAGGGTGGTGCTTGGACTACCAACCGGTGCAAGCCGTCTGCATAGCTCAGCCAGTCAGTAGTGAGCCGGTAGCCGCGCGATACAGACGTGCGCCCCCTCGCATCGCGCGCATCGACGTCGCGACACAAACTTTTCACGGGATTCCCGGAAAGTAATACTTCCCAGTTTTACTACTCAGAACACCCCTTAATCGCTTCTTCGCGTGTCACGGCTACGATTTCAAACAGTTTCACGTGCATTTTTACGGTATAACAGCGATCAACGAATATGTTTTTTATTCCGAATGTTTTTTGATTTTTTCTTTACGATGCCATGATAGTTTTAAAACTGTTTTTGAAAGAGTAAATGACTCTGTTCAATCGTAATTACATTGATTGTAGAGTTTTCAAAAGAACTTTAGTCCCTTGTTGGGCGCCAATTAGTTGAAGTAAAAGTTTAAGATGTCAATTTAGAAGTAATTGCTTTTTAAGATTGTAGGATCTTTAAGTTGTAATAAAAATGGGATTTGGGTGTAACATGATGAAGTTGGGGTGTCGGTGGGGGCTACTGAATGGCGGGAAAATGCTGCTGGCGTTATTTGTTTTGGACTCGCTCGTTGCCGGTACCACCGACGCTACCACACGTGAGTACATTTCATGAATTTTGTTTTACTTTTAAGTGACTTCAAAGCAGGAGGTTATATGTTTTAAACTGGTTACTAAGAATTGTTAACGGTTTCGTTGCAAGAGAAACTTCTTTGCATGTAAGTAGTTTCGGACCAAAACAAAATCATTGATGTATCAAAACAACGTTGACCAACCAAAGCATTAACTTGGAGTATAAACTTTAAATTTGATATTCTTAACTCATATATGTACTTTGTCAACTGCATGTTTAAAACATTATTTTAAAGAAATTACCTTTTTTTAATGGACACATAAAAAAATCTGCTGATTTATCTTATTTTCAACGAAAAACCTCATACAGCATGAGATTTTTTTAAAAAGACAAACAAGAACATAAAGAAAACGAGTTCCATAAAAGAAATTTGAATAGTATCTAAACTTTTAGCATTAGATGTTTGTTAGAAGTTTTTATATAGCAGTCCATGATTTTTATCATTACCGACGGAATAGATGCCAACATACCGTGTGATGCTGATTTAGTACAGGATCACTTCATTTATACCCGTGGCCAACGTAAAAGGTGACTAAGGGATGAAACCAGGGCATGGGCAGTAACGTTCCCTGTAAATATCTACAACAACTTGCACTGCGCTTGCCAACCTGCCTGCCAAGTGTGAGTGAGTATGGCAAATACCCCCAATAGTGGGAGGCCCATGTCCAGCTGTGGACTTTCGTGACTGTTTTAGTAGCAGATGCCAACTAATAATATCACTAAGCAAACCATTTTGTCAATGAGCTAAGTCACAAGGAGTATTTGTTGGGCATATTTATTTACCTACCTACATCATTCATTTTTAGAAGGAAAAATAGACGTTGGAGTACTACGCCTACTTGCTTGCCATTTTTACGTGGTAATTCCAAATAAAAATTCACATTACGAGTATACGCCAACTCACTCTTCTCACGTACCTACTCACATGTTTTTGCCTGGTTCAAGTCCTTTATAAAGCTCACTTTGATACACGGTTTAACATAAAAATAAATAATGTAATAATGAATTGCTACCTAGGTGCTAACTATACAGACACTCATTTTCCCTTGGAGGGGATGGCAGAAACGCATGTAAAAATACTTATGTTATCCCCACGTCTGGCAAATATATAACTATTTGAAAATCGTTTTCGAAAAAAAATGTACTTATACGTATACACGACTAATTATTACGTAGGTAGTTCATGTTGAACTATGCCGTGTGGTGCCGGTTTGCAATAGCATCACCCCATTTCCGCCCGTGGATGTCGTAAAGGCGACGGGAGTCCAGGGAACGGGCAGCAGCGTTTCCTGCGAATATCTAAAATATCTTGAACTATAAACATTGCGCTCACCAATCCGACTGCCAAGCGTGGTGTGTATGGCAATACCCCCCCGTTGGGGGGGGGGCTATGTCCAGCAGTGGACCCGTTGTGGCTGTGGAAGTAGAAGTATGGTTCCTAGGGTCGTTTGTCGATTTGGTTCCCTACACGACAAAAACGAAGAATCTTGGTTTTCAACACACATATACACACACACAAAAATCACGCCTGTATCCCTGGTTGGATAAGCAGAGTATTAACGACCGTTAAATTAGGGTTGTTATCGCCACTCTGACAAATGTTTGAGGATCGTTTCAGTTAAGTCGTGTATCACTAGAGACAGGTTGTCAGCCTGTCGTCTAAAATTGCAATACACTTAAAAGCCTCGACTCCCTTAGCCGGCTCCTACGACACCCACGGGAAAAAAATAGGGTGATGCTATCCTAAGCCAGCATCACATGGAAAACGGATTTAAAGAATATAATTATTAAAGTAGGTACAGTGTTAAAAGCTCTAATTAGGTCCAGATCGGTGATTCAGATAACAAAAGGTCTTATCGATGTAGGTCAATTAATACCTCCTACATGAGAATGAAATACAACAATATTTTAATTAGTATTTGGAACTATAGGTGGGTAGGTGTATACACCAACATCTAACAGTACCTCCAACGCTTGCTTCTAGCATTGATGATAATAATAAACATAAAATACCCATAAATTATTAAAATATCACATCGCGACGATGCAAATAAACATATTATACTATTTGTAAACAGTGAGAATGAAACAGATAGTTTTGAACATTCAATATGATCTATCTAGACCTATCGCTCTCAAAACTTCTACATGTCAAATTTCATGGAGATCGAAGCTGTAGTTTAAAATATATTTATATTTATGTACAAGAACAATACTCGATTTTTAGTTTAAAAGTCTTTAGTATAAAATTGATCGCTTTTGCCTGAGACATGGGTCAGACCACCAAAACAGTAAATCAAACCAAATTAGGTGCAGTGCTGTAAATTCAAACTCAGTACCACGAATACGATTAAACTGTACTCCATTATGCCTATTCTCAGTTGCAATCAATAAGCCATAATAATTAGATTAGCTGGGATATAGGGATCGAACATTGGAACTAATAACGCTGAATCCCAAAGGGGTGGAATAGTCAGGATTAGCATACTCCTAACTTCGCCTGTCGGCTACTGTCTAAGTTCTAACTATAAATTGTTATATTGACTAACGAACTTGAGTTTTGGAAGTCTACCTATTTGTTTTAGACGTTGACTACTTCCGAAATAAAATGGGGATACTGTAGAGTGTAAAAAATCTGCTTTTTAGAATAATAAATGTTGATATAACAACTCTTAAACTCTTCATAAATACAGGTTGTTACTAACTTCCTTTCAAGGGATGAACAATTTTCCCCAAGGAACATAAGTCGAAATATGAAATCATTTTTTGGAACTCACATACAAACAAACTGACTCAGTCAATTTGATACATTTTGTATGGTAGGTTGTTGAGTTTAAAAAAAGTTGTCACTTTATGAGTACTTATGCAAAACATACTTCATCATTGGCCTCACACTTCTGTGACAGATAGAAAACATACTTAAGCCAAAATAAATGCGTACAAAAGCTGCTTTGGTTTGAAGATCTGATATCTATGTAGGTGTTGGTTGATTCTCGGAATCAGGTGTAAAATAGGCAAACCTTAGTAGATACAAAAGTTACTAAGTCGATTGGGTCACAGTAGCCCAAATGGTAGGGGCGTCGCTAATACCAAAGAATACTAAGGCACATTTGACGCACGACATCAAACGAAACGAAATGTCAATCCCCATACTAAAACCGCTCAACCGCTGTTGACGCAGCGCCATCGCAGTGTCATCCGTCGAGTGCAATTTTAGTATGGCGAGTGACGTTTCCAGTATGGATCTGATAGACCGCTGCGATATTTTTGCGCTCCGTCGCGCGTCGAGTGTGTTCCTCGCCTTACTGTAGCTTGCTAGTACTAATAGTTCAACTCCTGCCAGCGGTAGGAAAGCATGTTTGAGGCTCCTACATACATGTAGGTGATTGTTCCCGACTGTTGTTTACAATCACAAAATGCTGAAGGTTGTTGTCGGATGTTGTCGTATATCACCGTCTATCACCGATTGTTGTCGGGTATTTTTCGGTTTTATTAAGTTTTGAAGAACTCGTGTTGCCAGCACAGAAAAAAGGATCAAGAATATAATGACTAAGTCACTAAATGTTACTGATCCTCATGTATTCATCACTCCCATATTGAATGTAGGCAATTATCACTGACTGTAGGCTACAGTAAGTGACTGTAGGTGGTAGTGTATGTAGGAGCAAAATATACATTTACTTTTCTGATTGATGTATCAATTTATTCGTTCAATCCACTAGTAAGTAAACGGTTTTGCATCATTCTTAACGACATGCCACGAACATTTATTTATGTTGCTCAAAGCCTGATATTTAGTCTGAGCCTATAATAAATTTCGTTGACATATTTTAGGTCTGTTTGTTCAACGTATTTGCGGAAGATATCAGCAGCATAAATAACAGTATTTATTCTTCTTGTACAATGTTCTTGACGGGTTGTTAGAGATTCTTACTTAATTTACAAAACTCAATTTCGGCTTAGGTTTATTTTATGCTGAACCATTGCTGAACAGAATATTTGTAAAAATATGTTAAGATGTTATTTCATGTGACAGAAAATAAAAAACTAAAGTGACTGTTGCCGACGCTGGCTAAGACGGGCTGTCAAGCAATAAGTATTTCAAATAATTTGTTCTATTTTTATGACAATGTACTTTTGTTTTTCCTTTTTCTTTTCTTTTTTATAAACAACACCAACAGTGAGTCTGAATATGAAAAGTTTCTGTTATGGCTGACGTAACAAATATAACAATTTGCTGTTAATAGAATGCCTAGAAATGGAGCAACAAAATGGCTTTTATACTATTTTAGGATAAGAAAACATTTATAGCAATGATTAAATTTTAACTTGTTTTGTAGAAAATTAAACTTAGCTAAGCAAGTTACAAGAAATTGTTTCACCTAGTTCTAAAAATTCGTGATGTCACCATGGTTAAAAAACCAACAATGGATAATGATCAATATTCACAATAGTAAATAAATCCTGTCAATGCAGTTTTGATAAAGCTCAGTCTTTTAAAAAAAGGAACCTGAAAATGCAGAAAAATAAAAATATACCCTGCTCATAACGTCATAGAGAACAAAACAGACAAAACATTAATGTCGCTATTTCGGAACTCTAAATGACCGGGTAATAGCACCACTTATTGGAGCGCAGTGCAACATTCACTTTAAAAGGGGGGCATCGCTCCCCTATTTGGATTATCGCGGCTAAATTTGACAGCCAGTCAATTAGTGGGGAAGGGTCTGGGTTTGCAATTTGTCAGTGACAGCGCCGGAAGTTTAACAAGCCCGACACTATAGCACCTCTATAACACTGGAGTCTATTATTATTAGTCTGAAATAATAAATCAGATCCATTCACTATCTAACCATCTAAGCTATTTAGCCATTATAAACGAGTCCAAACTTCAACAGTCACAATATAGTGGCCACTGTCGGGCATGTGCCTCCTATTAGTGGGGAGTATTTGTCATACCTACGTTTGTAAGACGGATTGGAGACAGCAGTAAAAGTTGTTATTTTCATAGACAAAGTTGTTTCATTCTTTGGTCACATTTTACGTCTGTTATGCTATCCTAAGTCGGAACCACACGTTATATTTATAAGAATTTTTTTATTTAGCGTGATTTTAAATGGATATATTTTTTTTTATGCGTACTACGATATATAGGTATGCTATATTACGATATGTTTTTTTTTACATATTTTGATTTGTTTAAATGTGTTTGATTTTCAAAAAGGTAAAAGTAGAAAATCAAATAAGCTTCAACAGCAAACACAAGTTTTTGGTTTCACGCTACATCTCTAATACTTTATACATTTTTCTAAGCACGTTTCCTTATTTTTCTCTTATGCTACTACCTAATGGAAGTTTGTTATTGCAAAACGAAACGTTGCAATATAAGGTGGAATTTCACTAGTAGTCGATACCGAAAACTCAGAAGACGGACTGGTGATAAAGTTTAACTTCTCCTAAGAAAGAAAGTTCAAAAAATTCATAAATATATCGCACTCATAGTAAGACAACGACCGAATGCAAAATTGCAAACTTTTGGGAAACAGCAAAAATCTTTTTGGATTTTTGTAGCAAATAGTAAAATCACTATAAAATCATCACAAATAAAGATATCCAAAATCTATAAAAAGGTGTGTATACCTAAGAGTACCTTCTATTAGATTTAGTAAATCAAGACAATGTTTGTTAGTCTATTATATACATATTTTTAGTTTTTTTCTTAAGTTTTGAAATCGGTCGTTGTCTTACTAAAATATTTTTAAAAATTGCGTCTGATCTACAAATAAGTCTATATCTTACTAAACTATTGAAGTGCAGAGGTGACCAATTTTTTTTTCAGTCATTATATTACTTAAATTTAAGAAGAGAGTGTAAAGCATTACTAAATGAGTCGTTATTTGACAAAAAATCCCACATATTTAGAGGCATAAGTCAAAAGTTAGTACCAGAAGATGCTGATGATTTAGAGTAAAGTGTTTTATAAATGGCAAAATAAATACTTATTATGATAACTAAAGATGTATGTATGATGTCGTGTAAATAAAAACCTTTTTTTGTTTTTTTTTTTTATTATTTTGGACGTATTTTCGCAGAATGGATTCAATCCACAAAATTGTCAAAAATGAGTTAGTGTTACCAAAGAGGTATAAAGGGTCAGTCTTTCATTCAGCAAAAAAGACTTACGATCAGACAAGCCAAAGGCAGCGTTTTACATACAAAGTTGTTTCTCATTTATTCGGTTGCAGTGAAGGAATTCAGCCAAAAAGACTCAAGCTGTCTGAGTCGTTTTAAATAAAACATTATTTGTAGAAACAGTGCAATTTTTTATTTTCTTAAAAACGACTCAACCAATTTAGGTAATTTCTCATAAATTGTATGTGGTCTATACAAGACGACGTTTCATTTAGATGAAAAGACTCAAACTGTCTAAGTCAGTTCTGATAAATTCTACTTGAAGAAAACGGGAAAAAATTCCATTCATCTGAAATAACTTAAACTGTTTAATTCTTTTCTGGTAAACTGGTTATAGTTCTACTAAGGCCATTTTCGATTTATATGTATGGACTTTATTTTGTTTGTTGGTACAAATTTTATTAAAAAAAGAACACATTAGTAACAAGTAAAAAAAACATCTTTACTAAAAAAAAAATTAAATATCTTTGAAGGCATATGAAGGCTTCAAGTAAAAATTGGTTAATCACATCAGCCTATAGCAGTCCACTGCTGGACCTATGTCCAGGCCTATTTCTCCTCCAGGGTACACCACAAGGCACGACACGAGCTACCGCTTTCGCTAGCTTTTCTCTTTCAATGGTCCATCTGGCCGGAGGGCGTCCAACGGTATGCTTACCAGGGCGTAGCGTGTAAGATCTAGAAGAAGATATCTTCCAGCGCATTGGTAAAAAGTCTGGGTGATGTAACGTCACCCTGTTATACACCCTGCTGGGTGGGTCTTGTTTTTTTGGTTTTGTACTTGAATGGACTTTGTCGCCATTTTATATGGGTTTCACAGCACCTCTAAGTATCGCCAGTCGAGTTGGTATCGCTTACAGACTTAATGTCCATGCCTGCAGACTCGACCAGCCCAGGTTTCTCGTAGTCCACAAAAGCCAAACACAGCGGTTGGTCATATTATTTTGACCTATGTATGACCTGCCGTACAGTATGGATGTGGTTAACAATGTTGAAGCCTTTACGAAACCCTACCTGCTCCGGTGGCTGAAAGACGTCAACTCTTGATGTCAGACGATTCGTTACGACTCTCGAGAAAGCTTATAGACGTGGCGCATGCAGCAGTGTGATCGGCATATAGTTTTTGAGAAGCGTTTTATCTCCTTTTTTTAAAACAAGGCCACGACATCACTGCTCCACGCCTTCCGGGTTGTCCCATTGGCTATCACGTGAGTTGGATAGCCTTTTCAGCTCCGCAAGGACCAGTTTCCCACTAGCCTTTAACAGCTCCGAGTTCACCCTGTCTTCCCCGGGAGCCTTTTTAGTTTGGGGAAAATTGGAGCAGAGAAGTGACCTCACCATGCGGCACATTCCAGCTTGAAGTTGATATTTATGGTGCCTCTTACAAGTCGGTGTTTGCTTGTTATTATAAAGATGACAGAGACATCCATATTATAAATATGTGTCTTTTAATCGTCATGATGAATAAAAAGCACAAATGTCAATCTTGTTCTTCGTCTTACCGTCAGAGCTCTTTCAGATCCACTGCTTGGGGTTGGGGCTTTTTCTGAAAAAAGGTGTTCATACAGACAAAACAGCCCTTGTCTGCTGAGGAAGTTGACCAGCATCTGGCCTCTTTGGTTTCAGCTCCCGTAGCCATGTCCCTAACATGATTCGCCGCCCTGTCCCATTTTGGCGTCGAAGTCCCCCATGACAACCGTTAGTGGGTTTCACTCGGTCGGTGCGTAGCCTTCGACACGCCGTCTTATAGGGCCTCCACTTTTTCGTCTGAGATGTTCGAACTCAGTGCATATACATGTACAGAGTGTCTCTCGGCCAGTTTCAGTACGAGGTAAGGTAAGCTACCCTGGTCAAGACGCAGCAGATCTCCTTAACGTTGTCAGTGTTGTCAGAAAGTACTTTGTTGACGAGGAATCCTATCCTACCATAACCCCCATAAACAAATTGGTTCTGTTTCAACTATCATCAAATCATTTTATAGCAGTCCACTGAACTGACTGTGCCCGCTGAACATAGACCTCCCCCAGGGTACAAACTCCCGCTTTCGCTATCCAGTAGACAACCAGCTGCTCTCTTTCAGTCATATAGGTCCATCTGGCCGGAGGGCGTCCAACGATACGCTTGCCAATGCGTGGTCTCCACTTGGGAACCCGCATACTCCACAGGCCGTCGGTTCTGACAACAACAGACGTGACCAGCCGACTGCCACTTCAGTTTGCTACTCTTTCTTTTTCTTTGAAATTTAGACTAAGTTGGTTGTATATTTAATGCATTAAAAAATATAAATTTAAATTTTACAAACTTAATAAATTTATAATTCCTATTACAATAAATCTATTATTTAAGTTCAAAATACTTAAGCACTAGTAGTTTATATTTCGGCAACGATCGTACAAGTAAATTACGCCAGGCGTGCTAATCCGCCGTGCTTAAAATACACTATACTCATCACCAATGATTTTATAGGTAGTGCGTAGAATTCGATTGAGCACATACCTGGCTAGTGACCACAACCGTATAGATTTCTTGTGTCTTATCTAAAATAGATTGATCCAAATTAAAAAAAAACAATGACTTATTTCATAATACTATGACACAAGTTAACTAGAATTTCATAAAATATAGACCTAAATATAAATGAGCCATCATTATTTTAATTTATTCAATGTAACATAGACCGAATTTGACTTCCAACACAGTTAATGTCAGATTTTCAAAAGAACATAGACTTAACTTTAACACTGTCAATGAGTTTGTACACAATGTAAGTAAAATAACGACTGAATACAAAATCAGTCAACTTAATCACAAACAATTTTTGTAAGACAACGACGTATTTCAAAATCGGTCGTTCTCTTACTTAATTATGTTCAATAAACTTACCCAAAGTCTAAGTGAAACAACGACGTATCCCGAAATCGGGCGACGTTCGACAAAACCTCCGCTTGCGGTGGCTGGCGCAAGACTAAATCGGTCGTTGTCAGACGAATGAAGCAGGGGCGCGGGGATAGTAAGATAAAGACTCCTCTATTTTCTACCTTACTGTTAAGGGAAAAAGGTTGATTTTCTTTACACTACGTTATGAGACTTGCTCTTTGCTGTCGATTTTTGCACTTAACTCAGTTTCGCCAATTTTTGATTTCGGTCGTTGTCTTATTAAGAGTGCGATATTTAGATTACACTTTGAAATGTCCAGCCAAAATTGATGTGAAAACAATTAGTTTTTCATACTTCGACATTGAATTCCCTGGGGAAAGTTGTATCTTAGCACCAGCCTGCCCTTAAAATATAGTTTACTAGTAAAAGTTCATAATACAGGTATTATCCACTGCTGTACCGACTCTATTTGCAAAACGTCCAAAGCATTGAAATGTAGCATCAGGTACTGGCAGAATTGTAGCTCTATTTCTCTCAGCCTTCTATGCGTGACCTAATAATGGCTGCTCCGTTTGTTCATAGGTAGTAAACTGTTCTTTTCTCGTCTCTATTAGAAATGTATTTGTAGCTAGGTACGATCGCCAGAAATCTAATGGGTAGGTCATTTAAGGAACCGACTTTTACTGGTTTTTCATACAAATACTGAGAACCACCACAATAATTTGATCCCCTAATCGGTAAGTTGACGCGCTGGTGATCAATATTTTTTTTAATCGTAACAAAATTATTACATTTACTATTTATATGAAAAATTACTACCAACTATTTAGTTTCTTAATTACTAGCAACCCGTGCAGTAACTTTACCTTCAAGTGTCTAATGCTCATCCTCATGTATACAGGGTGTAAGAAAAATTGCTGCATACTTTTTAAGGAGTGGACCAGCCCATAAAACTAAACAACTTTCCCCAACGAACACAGGTCAAAATATGAAGATTAAAATTTTAAACCTACCATTCAAAATTACTAACCGACCATGTCAATTTGTATTTGATCCAAAACATTTCTTTACACCCTGTATTTGGCCTGGCTAAATGAGCATTTAAAAAAATACCTATCACACTATCATCAACATAAGGCGGTTCTAACCTTCTGCATATGTTTACGTGACGGTTTATTGCCGGATCCGCAAAATGATCCGGTAAGTCTAGGTACTATTTGCCGAAACATCAAGTGCCAACGAAAATTTTTCTTGAAAGCATTTTGCTAATTGATAAGGTATTTGGGGAGGTTATAACTATAATTAACCTTAATGACGTTGCATTCCCAATGACATCAATTTGACAGCAATGACTGGCCAATTTTTAACCGTTTAGCCACGCAAAGGTGAATATGAAAGGCCTAGCCCACATCAAAATGTTATTAAATTTAAGGCGAATATTCTCATGAATAAATCAATAAAAGTTTTAAGATATGCAACACTTTCATTCTTCATCAGGAGTAGATACCTAGATATAGCCAAGACGTAGCACATAACTATTTATGGGTAAGTTAACCAAGAACTAGGATTACGAATGTACAAAGATCGCATGACTTATTTATACATACCGGGTGTAAGGGACGGTGTAAGGGACGGTGTAACGAAAACTTTGCAGGTATGCTCAGACTATGAAACTGAAGACTTTTTTTATAAAACTGAAAACAACTTTTGCTATGGAGGCTCCATAGCAAAAGTTGTTCAGTTTCATGGTGTGATCACGCCTGCTAAGTTTTCGCTACACCGCGCTTAGAACCCTGTACAATTCCAAGAAGAAAAACTTGTTTAGTGAGAAACAGAGTAGAAACAACTAGGAAAGCTCAACGCTGTAGCTGTAGGTGACACGGTTATTCTGCACTTCCTAGTAAATGCATCATGTTAATCATCATTCTCCTTGCCTTATCCCGTTGTCTGCCGGGATCGGCTACGTAACCTAGGGGATTTGACGCGGAACCAAGTTTTAACACAGAGCGACTGCCATCTGACCTCTGCAAGCCGAAACCTGGCCTGAATTCTAGGTTAAGCCACATTCAAAAATGATCTGAATTCAAATTTTATTCGAATGTGCGTTTCATCACAGTATTTTTCCTTCACCGTAAGAACAGTCGGTAAATGTACTTGAGAAAAAACACATTAGTACATGGCGGGGGTCGAACTCGGGTCTAACGATTGTAGACCGGTGTCCTAACCACTTGGCCACCGACGCTCTTTGCAAATGCATCATGCTAATGAAAAATTTAAACACTAGAGCCAACAGATAGACAGAGGTTAACCTTACATTATTATTATTATGTGCTACAACGCAGCAGCTTTCTAGCTGAAAGTTTCGTAGTTAGATTTTCAATAATCTAACCAAGAGACGATGACAATGCTTCTTATACAATACATTATTTAAACTCGTGTGTAACGACCACAGCTGATTGTTTACATAACCCGTGAAGTTTTTTGGCCTGAAGGTGCTATTAGTTCTTGCACGACCTAAATTCGACTTGTCGTTGGAAAAAGACTGATTACTTCTTTACAGTAATTGATCTGTGATTTGGTATAATAAATATTATTGTGTTAATATAATAGATTGCTAATAGATTGCTAAAGCAGTTTAAACCGTTAAAATACTTAGCAATCATATCACCATTCATTGCCCTGTGATGCCAGCTTAGTGCACCCAAAACTACCCGCCAGTGTCGCAAGAGTCAGTAAGGGACGAATCTAGGGCATAGACAGAAAACGTTGCTTATAAATAGAACACCTTACAAAGCGCATGGCAATCCACTTGCCAAGCGTGGCGAGTATGGCAAATACCCTCAATGGGAGATCCATGTTAAAGTTTTAGTTGACTGTTACAACAACAAGCAGGGTCGCCATACAATAAAGGATGGACGCCCAGGGAGTAGATAGATAGAAACGCATTAGTTGGTGGTCGAACTTGCATTTAACCCTGCTTTCAACACGACTAAGACATACCTACAGTCTACGTATACTTAGAGCTAATATCACTTGATAGCCTAATAGTAATTTAATGCTAACACAAGCAATACGCTTCTAGTGTATACGGCTACGACACGGCTGTTGATGTATGTTGATGTTATTTTTTGTAAGTACCGTTACTTCGACAGTTCCAGTTACAAATGCGAATGCGGTGTAACTCCTCAGACCATGGAACATCTCCTGTCCTGCTCCGCGTGCTCCAATACCTGCACACTTGATGACCTCATGAACACATACACACACAGATCACGCCGTTATCCATTGCGGGGTAGGCAGGGCGATAATGGCCGTAAAAATATGGTCGCCAACGCCACGTCTGACAAATTGAGGGCTGTTTCAGACGATTCGTGTATTGCTATAGTGACAGGTTGTCAGCCTGTCATCGCCTAAAAATTGCAATACACATGAAACCCTCAAGTCTCCTAGTTGCCTCTTACGACATCCACGGGAAAGAAATGGGGTGATGCTATTCTAAGCCGGCATCACACTGAATGGCTGAATTTTGAGCACATAAAATCTAAATCTGCCATCGACTCGATAAGAAGAATAAGAAGTACCGTTATGAAAGTAAAGGGTCTTACTCCGCTTTGCTAGCAGTCACTTATCGTGTGTCGCGACTCGCGTGCCGCCGAACTAATTTAATCAAAACACGGTTTATAAGGGTGTTAGGCGGCAACATGGCCGCGACTCGCTCATTAACGCTCTTAAGGGGTTCGTGAAATCCGTCAAGATAATTCTATCTACGTCAATTTTGGCAAAATAATGAAATTCCTATGTTTTGTTTAAAGATTTTGATGACGTGAGTATAACTGATTCGGTCAGATGGTGTCGCGACCAGCGTAACTGTCAGTGCTCGCCCGTAGGTGCGTGTATCGAACATGAGGATCAAGTTGCGCTGGTCGTTACACTATCTGATCCGAGCGAAGAATGAAGGATATGCATGGTCTTTATATTTTATATCGTCTACCTAAAACGCAAGCTTTTCTTCCTCTTTCCCTCAATTTTGAGGATCATGACAGGTGTCTTTATTTTGAGGGGTTGTATGGACAGCTCGATGCATGCAAAACGCAAGTAAAAAAGTACAAAAAATAGAAAATAAATGTTAAAGTAGTACCTATCTAAGATACTGCAATCATCTTTTGATACTGAATGTGAAATGTTCAAATCAAGTACTAAGAAGAGGACGTCTCATAATACAATACAGTGCAATACCTACGCCACGTGAAATCTGTAACTGCTTCTCAGAAACCCTTTGTATTACATTCGTGGCCTAATACAGTCTGTTAGCGGGTACAGACAGCTTATCGCAGTACTAATAGGTATGTGACACATTTGCCTCACACATATTACCTCATGGATTGTCTTTATAGGGAAAAACACCTAGCCTTAACACTAAACATAATTAATAACATGGGAATTTTTATTTACTTTTTGCAACTTGTGACTGGATATTTACGATATATTTGTAAATTTAGTAATAACTTTATAAGCCAGTCGGTACAAGCAAATTGTTTATCATCGCTTACTGCACTACTTCAGCCTATAGCTGTCCACTGCTTCTGGACGTAGGTCTCCCACGCCACACTGAAAGATCTCTCGCTTTCGCTATCCAGTCGCTACCAGAGTCATCGGTCCATCTGGCCGGAGGGCATATAACTGTACGGTTTTTAATTTTTTATGATTGGTTCAAATTAAATCACTAACCCAATAAGAGTACTCAAAATCCAATATCGTGAATTTACGTATATCAGATCAAAAGTAAAAAATATGAATATTTTAGCTCAGATTTTTTTGTCAAGTTTCTTCATAAGGTATTTCATTTGATTCCCTAATCGCTAACGTATAGGTTATTTATTTGAAACAGGTCGATCTGTCGTTCTAACATTTTTTCCTTTAGCTACCGAAAGTCACAAAATATATTATTTTGGTCCTTTCTCCTTATTTCGGTAATACATTTACAGTCAGCTTGTACCTACGTTTGATTACGGACCCAGATTGAGTTTTGTGGGACGACAATATCGACCAGGAGGCCAATTTTTGAAACAATTCGGCGTATGTGGTCTAGCCTCACCACTCGTGATACACTTTCTATTATTCGTATTTTTACATGTCGACAGTAGATATGTGCGATTGGATGTTTGCAGTATCTACTTATAACGTGTAATTTGATCAGTGATTTCGTACGCCTGAGTTTTAGCAGAGTTAGGTATACGAAATTGTTTTGAAAATTGGACTCGGTTGTACTCCAGATTTCAGTAGCTGTATCTGAAATCAAGTGTAATTGAGAAACCGAGTTTGCTGTCGCAAATGTCCATTTTAGAAACCTAGCGGCTAACCATGGCTAACTTATTTGTAAGGTTCTAGTTTATTTGTTTAGGAGTTGCCAGACTCGACTTTGCTATTGTTTCTGTGGGACTGATGTAAACATGTAACATACCATCATAAAACTTTTTTGAAACAGTCTACTAATTTTGAAATTACCCCGTTTATGAAACATTCCATTATAATAAAGCTAGCCCGAGCATCACAGATGGAGTACTAGTCAAATTGGTATATAACTGTCGAACTGAGTATTAGCAAGTAGTAGCGTAATCCTACATAGTTATTTTTCCTACATAAATTGCGTCAAGAATTCAGGTGTTGCTATACAGTAGGGCAGTTACTTACTAAATGTATTTTTTTTAAAGGATCTCCCTTTTTTGTACTTGCTGGACAGGCTCTTGGCTGGTTTTTTTTCTTTCAAGGTAGTTAGATACCTATATCTTATTTAGTTATAGCACTTTCTTACTTAAGGTTTTTCGTTATTGTATGTTTTTATCGTTGAGTTCCGAAAGTTATTCTTAGATCTGGAGATATGATACTGTCCTATACTGATTAGGTGAAATATCTTTTTACCATTTATTTGTGAAATCCAATACTATCAGCTTGTATCGAATATCAATAACAATCAATTACTCATCTATTTCTATGAACTGAGTAGTTATATACCCAAGTATTAGTTACACAGGTTACACAGCACTAATTGGGCTATGATTTATTTCATTGTATCCAATGTCTTTCGTGTAAAAGCTATTTAAATAAAAAATAAATAAATATCCTGGACTATTTACACAGCGCCATCTAGCCCCAAACTAAGCAAAGCTACTACTGTACTATGGGAACTAGATATCTGATAAATGCAATATAGCCGACTTGATCCAGTCTTCTTCTGTGGTGTGAAATATCAGCAAGACATCACCGGGAAGTACATTAAAATTTAAGGGGTCATCTCATAATAATCTTTATACGATTTCAAAAAATTACTAGTATAACTTGAGCCCTGAATGGGAAGGTTCACATGTTGACTGGTAAGTGCATGATCCATCGGGCCCAGTAAGCAAAATAACATTTCAGCAACCAAAGAAATACGGACTCAATTATAATATAAAATTATTACTTATTCAAAACGTGAAAAAAGTCTAGAGTAGAATCCCTTAATCAAGAAATAAATCATATTTTGAAATTACGATACGAACGCCTACTGAAAATACTATTAACATTGCTATAAAAACGGAATATATTTTTGACGAAGCAATTGGTTCACGAGTTGTAATAAAAATAAAATAGGTACTTCTTTTTAATTCGTAAAACTTCACCTGATTATGTCAATAGGTCAAGTTAGCAAGAAGTGTGGTTGGTAAACTCAACTGGGTCAACGAAATACCAAATTTTAATACACTTACTGTGTTTGGTATGTGTAAAAATCTTGTATTTTTTACAACTGGCAGGATTTGAACCTACGACTTTGGTCATTACCACTGACGACGCCTCATCTTATAGGCTACTGATAAATTCGGTTGTGGACTGGGTCCTTAATAAAATATAAAAGTTGTACGCTTAAAACTATTATCCAAAAATACAACGGACGGTGGTACTACGGTCTTCATTCATAATTTTTAAAATATTCAAAGTTTGAATTAATAATCAGAAAATTTACATAAAAGTAAGTGTTCCGACGCCATCCAAAATAGCAATATACGATGTCACACATTCCTATTTTTAAACGACACCGTTTTAAAAAGTAGCTCATTTGATCTGCAAGTTCACAATCCTATTGTGTGTTGGCCAATATCGCGTGGCATGGTTTCATCTACCTAGTATCGAGTTGCCAGTATTAATAGCGAAAGTCGCAAGGTCGGATCCCGCCTGTGGTAGACAATTTTCCAATTTGTATTTCTTCTGATAATGGAAACTTATTTACTTATTTATTGTTATTTTGTCAGATGAGCCGGGGTTCAGCGCTCCGATAACGAACGTGACAGCCCCGCTGGGCAGAGAAGCGATCCTCGCGTGCACTGTCCACAACCTCTCCACGTATAAGGTAAGTTGCGCGTGATGTAAAGAGCTTTTTGCACACTTAACGCATAACGCAGCGCTAAGAGATACTAAGAGATAAGCTCGCCTTTGCGACAAATTTTGATGTATTAATTTTCTATACTATTTATGCAATAAAGAATATATATATATATATATATAAGATAACGTTGCGGTGAAAATAACCTAGTTGCATCAAAATAACGCAGCTGCGTCGACGACGGCGGTTGAGTGGTTTTAGTAAGGGGATCGACGTTTCTAGTATGGATCTGAAACCGCGCAGCGGTCGCGTTACGGATACGTTATTTAAGCGCTACGTTGTGCGGTAAGTGTGAAGAAAGCCGATACGTGCACTTTTGCACTTTTAGTTACATAATTATTATACGGGATTGAAAAAAGTCGACTGCAAATATTTTAAGTGGTGTACTTCCCCATGAAACCGAACAACTTTGCTCTAGGAACATAGATCGAAATATGAAAAATTATTTGAACAATGTTTGGTTTTCCATACAAAATGTCGCCGACCATTTAAATTAGTATGGGCAGTAAAATCTTTCTTCATATTTTGAACAAAAAAAATCCTATGTTAGGTGCCTTAAACTTATTGCAACTACTATTTGTAGTACTTACATTATAGATAGGTACTTGTAACTAATAGTAGGTTCAAGCTATGTTTTAATGATATTATTTACATTACTAGCCATTGCAGAATGCCCTCCCATTAGGGGGTATGAGGATTTCGTAATAAGTGTTGTATTCAAAGGGAATGTTGTTGCCCATTTTGTCAGTGTATTTATCCTCTGTCAGATTTCACGACGCTAGCAGGTAGAATTGGAGTGATTCCGAAGATAAATAGCATTTTATTCGTTACAACGAATTTTAAAGAAAACCTTTACACAAACATGTTTTGGCATGCAAAGAAAACAGCTCGAAGAAACTTATGTTTCCTTTGCACATTCTCGAGTTCCAACCCCTGTTTTACAAAGTTAACATACTCACTCGTAGTCTTATAACTTAGCACAGACTTAAAATGTAGTGCTACGTTCAAAGTAATATACTTTAATATGGAAACGGAGCATCGTGTGAATCTTTGAAGAAATTTTAACGTAACATACTTCACCTAGCTTTTAGTTTAAAGCAAGATAGAAAAAGATAAATATACCTATTTATAATATTAAGTAACTTTTTCATAAATAGGTAGCTTTCTAAGAAATGTATAGCAAGGCTGCTGACTAAAAACCACTTCTAAGAGTTGCATTTTTGTATGATAAAATTGAAAATATACAAGGTATAAAGAATAATATACTTATACTTATACTTATAAAAAAGGTATTTTTTTGTTCAGTAACTTTTCTGGACAGCTCTACTTTATATTAGTTAGATGAATTAATTTTAATTTAGGGTCGCGTCCTGAATTGCGAAAAATTCAATACCTGTCCGATCGAAAAAAAAACATACTTCAGTACCTAAATTATTTCACATAAGCAGTCTGTCCCGTGTCTCAGTTACTGCCTAAAAAGTAACCCTGAACGAAATGGTTTCGTTATACACATTTTTTTTTCTCTAGTCTCTAACTTTCTAGTCATGAAAGTATAGCGCCTAGCTATAGCGCCACAGTTTTTGGAACTTATGAGGTTTCAGCGGCCATAAAAAAATAAACTAAAGAATCCGACCTTTTTCTAGAACTAATAACCATTCTACGCAATAATTTTGGTACTATCGCTATAAAAATATTGGCTCTCCTAAATTATATAAGTAGGAAAAAAGTAATTTTGCAGTACGGCATAGGTATTTTGAAATGGTAGTAAAGCAT
Source organism: Keiferia lycopersicella (assembly GCA_029255805.1). Classification (NCBI taxonomy): domain Eukaryota; kingdom Metazoa; phylum Arthropoda; class Insecta; order Lepidoptera; family Gelechiidae; genus Keiferia; species Keiferia lycopersicella. Next base: position 11,102,247 of record JARACZ010000007.1, read on the forward strand.
TATTATCTCATTAAATTCAACCTAATTGAATCAAATACTGGACGTATACCCTCAATTCTTCGATTCGTTTAGCGAGAAAATGAAACTCTTTATAGAAACTAAACAATTTATTTATCACGATATTGCCAGGTACAGTCTCTCCGCGTCACTCATGAACAATCCAAAGTTTAAGGTTGCGATTTTTTGAGACTGTTCCGTTTTTCAGCAATAATTATTACCTTTTTAGGTGCAATAACATTTACTGAACATGCATCATCATTTGCATCGGGCTTGTTGGTAGCGATCATAAGAAAATCGAAACCTTAAAAACTGAATTTGTCATGAGTTACGTTTACCGTCGGTAAAGTCAGAAAAGGAATAAGGGTACAGGGGGTACTCCTAATGAATCGAAATAGTATTGTCCCAAATGAAAATGTAAAAATTATGGAAATCAGTTCTCGTAAAGTCATTTTGTGTTAAAATTTATTTGTAGATATCAATATTTTACTTGAAAATAAAAATATTTTAATTCGTTTGGTCCTGATAACCTATCTCCGTTGTCGACTGTTCATAACTGACTACCATATCCTCCCAGGTGGCGTGGCTGCGCGTGGACACGCAGACCATCCTAACCATCCACACGCACGTGATCTCCAGGAGCCGTCGGGTGGGCGTCACCCACACCGACCACCGCACCTGGTTCCTGCACATCAGAGAGCTGCGTGAGACCGACAGAGGCTGGTACATGTGCCAGATCAACACGGATCCTATGAAGAGCCAGCTGGGGTACCTGGATGTCGTCGGTAAGTTGTGATGTTTTGAAATAGATGATCGTGATAATGTAATACAGTATTACACTTACAATATATCGATGTGTGTAGTGGTAGTGTGACATGCGAAGCTTAACATATTTTTTATACATATTAATAGGTATGCTTATGCACACAACATCGTTTCACTACTGCTGTGCAAAGGCCTCCTTTTTCCATCAAATTTATTTAAAACATTTAAAATTAAATGTAAATACTTACAGCTAATCAACAGGTTAAGAATTTCCTAAAAGTTATCAAAATATTTACATAGTGTACTGAAAGTAAAATAAAAAAATATATTTTCTACAAGATTAACATTAACTCTGCAAGTAGAGTGCTTTTTAATTACGTGTATGGCAAAATGCACTGGACAGCAGCAGTGCTTTCAGGATTTTTGTTATTCTTTCAGTAAGTAGCGGCTACCAAACTAAATGTAAAAGAAACGTCACAAAATCGTTCCTTTAAAAAGAACTATATAACTTTATTAGTTATAGTTAGTTGCTGTACCGTTTAAACAGCGATCACCTTTACCCCCTATTCAGTATACATTGCTGGTTACCTTAAGTTTGTGATAATGTTTTCCCTTCAACAACCAGCTGTGTAAGCTGAATCGGACGTTAGGGCAGGTTAAGAGTAATCATCGTAATACTTAACCCAGTCTCAGCTTGATACTTAATTGTGGTTTTTTTAAAAATTTCTTAGTGCCTCCTGATATCCTGGATCGAGGAACGAGCACAGATCAAACTCTTCGCGAAGGAGCATCCACCAGCCTGACGTGTGCTACCAGCGGGTCCCCACCTCCGCAGATCACTTGGAGAAGAGAGCACAATAAACCCATCTCTCTCTCTGATGGCATACAAGGTAAGTTTTCAGTCGCAGGATTGAAAACTATGAATTTATTGGGATGCGGATATACTCGCAGTGCTATATTATTCTCATGGATGAAAATAAGAAGTTGAAAAAATCGTATCGAACACGGGCACATGGGGTACCGTCCCAGTGTTCTGCCACTGAGCTATCGACGCATAGATCAGGCTTCGTCAATTTTCAAAAAACTTATGCGTGTGGGATCGTTTCTCGGTCGACGCTAGCTATTATTTCAAATTATTATTTACATTCGAACTTCCGCACATTCGAACGACTTTCGCTATCTGTACTAGAGACGCTGTAGCTCAGGATAATGACGTCGCTAGAAAATATACAGGTTTGAATTCCGCCTGAAGCGGTGCAATGTTATAGTTTTCTCAAAAAGTATGTCTACCTCTACCGACAATAATTATTGGTGAAATAAAATAACTATAGCTATACTAGCCTATAGTTAGTATTCTTTGCTAAAATCGACTTCATCAGAAGAATACCTTTTATTGTTCGTACAATGCGAATTTACTTTGTGTTTTGCGGTGGGCGCAGAATCAGAATGACAAATCAGCAATTTGTGAGAGCTTTTGTCGAGGCAAAGTGTTCGTGTATCCAGGTATCCCAGATACTAGGAAACTCTACTGGACTAGTTTAGTATGGAGAGGAGACAGGTCTAGTTTTGTTCAATTCAGTCTCATAGCTAAGTTAGCTAAACCCAATGTCAAGTAAGTTAGCTAAACCCAGTGTCGAGCCCCTTTGTCGTCTCTCATAACATCCGCCTAAATATCATTCAGAGGGAACGTTAAACCATCCCAGTTGCTGACTTACATTACCTACTTATCTGGTGATCGTTCGTTACACTGCCATATCAGAGGCCTGCTGTCAGTTTGTAGTACGCGGTTTAAGAATTATGACACTGGGCTTTATCGGCTCGTTGGACGATTCGCTGTCCCACTCGGGAAGAAAAATATTACATCCGCTTGAAAGAAATAAGGTAAAGCTATTAGTATGCCGACGTTACTCGGAAATTTTAATAATCAATTTACTCCAAATTAATTGTGTCCTGTCTAGCTTTTGACAAACGAGCCCCAATCACAACGGAATTATGCTCCTAAAGACATTGCTCATTAATTTAAATGACAGAAATGTCCAATTTCAAATTAGTAAACAATAATTTCAAGTTGAAGAATCAGCTTTAAATTCTCTCACAGAAGGTACTTGCTGGGATTAATCCTCTTGACAGCTTTTGCAGTTTGAAAATGTTTGATGGTATTAATTGTTAACGATTCTAGGATATCTTTTTCCAGGAAACGTGATTATAAACTTTGACTATAGAAACTTTAGAAATAATAATATACATTTTTGTCTTCCACGTAAATTAACAGAAGTGAATTGCACCTACACGTAAATTTTTATTTTATCTATTGACCGTATGACTTTAGTTTCGGATTTTGTTTTTGTTATTTCGTGTGGGACACCAGTCGTCCAACGACCCGATTACCCCATTTATATCCCGCGGATACCGCCGTAAGAAGTGTTTAAGGAACTCGCGAGTTTCTTGCGTTTTACAAAGGGCTACAATCAATCAATAGTATTACGAGTACCTACACGATTTTTTAAACCGGCACTCAAATTTTGTCAGATAATGATCTAAGCGTTGACCTCTGCCTGCAACGCATCGCAGGCGTGCGTGATATGTGAATATATGTATACCTATGTGTATGTTTATTTTTGATTAAATCAATATTACAATTATAATTTTTTCACAGTATCATCCTTCGAGGGCTCCGTGCTGAACATATCCCGGGCCAGTAGGCAACACGCCGGGGCATACCTCTGTATAGCTTCCAATGGGATTCCTCCTACCGTTAGCAAAAGAATTATGATCACTGTGGAATGTAAGTATTATGAGGTTATTTCATTAAAATAAAAAAAAAAACGTGACCGAATTCCTGAAACTTCAAAGATGATATGACTCAAAAAAGTGTAAACGAAGATTTGACTGCGGATAGAGATGAATAGAACAGAAAGAAATGTTGTGCCGATCCTAATTAAATGGGGATAAGGGCAGGCAGATGATGCAATAGATTTTCTCAATTTCGATAAAACTCTTGATTTTTACGACTTATGAATATTCGCTCTACCTCGATATTGTAATCTTTTCAACAAATCACAGCTAAACGTCACAGTCAAAAATGGGGCGTTTAGATCCAAGTTTTGCCTCTCATTTACGCGATGTTTGTTCCTCTCAGTCCCACCAGTGATCACGATAAGGAACCAGTTGGTGGGTGCCGCCCTCGGCTCTGACCTGGTGCTGGAGTGCGAGACCGAGGCATATCCCAAGCCGGTCAGCTACTGGAGCCGGGAGAACGGAGAAATCATCCCTATGGGTGAGTCCCACAAGTCATCATCATCATCACATTAGCCTATGGAAGTCCACAGATGGACATAGGCCTCCCCCAGAGTATGCCACAATGAACGACCTCCCCCTTTCGCTATCTAGTCGCTACCAGCCGCTCTCTTTAAGTCATCGGTCCATCTCGCTGGAGGGCGTCTACGCGGAACGCTTGCCGAGGCGTGGTCCCACTAGTAAACATCATCATCCCGACCGATGTGGCGCAGTGGAAGTGCGACTGCCTTTGAAGCAGAAGGTTCCGGGTTCGATTCTCGGTGGGTCACTCACAGAGTTGATATTTATCACTTTGTGAATTTGTTCCCAGTCTGGTTAGGACATTGCGGGCTGAACCACCCGATTGTCCGTAAGTAAGATGATTCCGTGTTTCGGATGGCACGTTAAGCCGTAGATCCCGGTTGCAGTCTATGATCACTTAGACGGCAGTCGTTACACAACCATGCCAGAAGCCTGCTACTTGTAAAAGGCGGTTGAAAAATTCTGACACTAGGGTTCATCGGGTCGTTGGACGACTCGGTGTCCCACACGAAAAGAAGAAGATGATCACTGTATCAGCCTATAGATGTCCATTGCTGGATGTAGGCTTCCCCCAGGGTATGCCACAATGAACGACCTCCCCCTTTCGCCATCTAGTCGCTACCAGCCGCTCTCTTTAAGTCATCGGTCCATCTCGCTGGAGGGCGTCCAACGGTACGCTTGCGGAGGCGTGATCCCACTAGTAAACATCATCATCCCTAAAGGCGGGCAGCAGCGTTCCCTGTGAATATCTACAATATCTTGCACTGTGCTCGCCAATCCGCCTGCCAAGCGTGGTGAGTATGGCAATACCGGGGGAAGGCTCAGAAGCTAGAAGTTGCATTATAATGAACAAGTTTGTGCAAAATACGTCACAACAAGCTCTAATTTCAGCTTATATTTTAATGGATGTTGAGTTAAAAACTGTCATCTCCTGAGTTGCGGCCATCAAAACTACCGCGACTGCATACTACAGAGAAATGATGAATCATATAAGTTTTAATCATACACGAGTTTGTAGTCGCATGCGGCGGAAATTATTTTACTAAAGTTCCCATCCATTCGTTATGTAAAAGGAGTTGGTTTATAAATATTAGCAGCAAGATACTTTCCGCCCAGATGGAGATATGTTTTAAAGAGGGCGACTGGTATTTTCTGTTTTACAAAAATGCCGTGTGATGCCGGCTTAGAATAGCATCACCCCACATCCTTCCCGCGGGTGTCGTAAGAGGCGACTAAGGGACTCGAGGGTATTGGTGTATTACAATTTTTGGGCGACAGGCTGACAATCTGTCACTATAGTGATACACATGTTTTCTGAAACAGCCATCGAAAACAACAAACCTCAAAAACGTCAGACATGGCGATAGCGACCGTATTCTTAAAGCCGTTAACGCTCTGCCTACCCCGAAAGGGATAAAGGCGTGATATATGTATGTATGTATATCTTGTATGCAAAAGTGGCAGAATGCCTTATTGCATACTATTATAGGTAACGCTACGTCCGGAAGAAGAGTAGATTTAATTAAGCACAAATATTTTAAGGGTGTGTTCTAAACATAAAACTGAAGAACTTTTGCCTGAAACTTTATTTGTACTATGAAACAAATTTTGATCCTCCTATCCCATACAAAGTGACTCGGTGGGGTGGTACCTACATTTTGTGTGGGAGTTCCGTTTTTTCATATGTCGAAAAAAAGTTGTTCAGTTTTATGTTTAGAACACACCCTTAAAATATTTGTACTTAATTAAATGTAACCCTGTTTATTCGGAACCAATGTTTAAAGTCAAACATTCTAACTGCGGAAAAGGTTGCGATACGTGCTATCGTAAAACATTCATGAAGTCCCATGAGTAGAATCGCTGCTGATGTTACACCTAATTTGTATTTACACCAATTAGGTATTCTGATTACGACAAATTATTATGTTGAGCGTATTATTATTCTGATTATGAATCGTCCATACTAATGATAGCAAACAATGACCGCCCGCATGATTAGCTTGCGCTTGCAATATAATATTCTGATGGACTTATGTACATAAGCATAAAGACAGTGACCTTAGAGCATTTACCCTAAGGAGATGGCAAGGCTGGGCTTATCCCTCTGCCAGAATTCACTGCCCATTTGCCCTGCACGTTACATGCAACTGACAGTTGCCATTTTGTATGTGGTTGTCAAGTTGTGTACGTGCTTCCCTTCTCTCCCGCAAAAGGTGGCAGAAAAATTTGTTCGGTAATTGACTGTTTACCACCTCTATAGGGTGAATGCTCTAAGACAGTGACAGACTTCACTGCAAAAAAAAAAATAATGTTCCTTGAAAGCAGTGGAATAAATTTTCGTCGCACTACTGAATTACGAATATCTATGGCAAATAAACATAACTGTTCTAATGTATTATTATTTCGAATTCGAGTTCCATACTTGAGGTACGTGTTCTTGTAAGTCTAAATCAAAAGTTGTAGGACTAGTTAGGTAATTGGTCATTTTGATGTCATCGCAACGCAAACATTGACAATGAAAATAGACAGGTCCATGCTCCCCATAGTTACGATCCATAGACAATAGACGCCCTTGTCATCAGCCAGCAAGCATTTCAATCAACTCGGTTATACGCTGGTCTATTTTCTGCTAACATCTAAACAATGCGCAGTGGCGAGACTGACAGCAATACACTGGGAACACTAACTACATCCTATGGTTTAGAGATAGAAGCTCAGATCCCTATAAAGGCCTTTCCCACACTAACACACACAAATAACGCTGCGCGTATGCGACTGTCAGATCCAAACAGCTCTCGACGCACGACTTAGCGCTAACGCATTGCAGGGTCGTGCGTTGAATCTGCGTCGAGAGCGGTTTTAGTACAGGGATTGATGTCTCTAGTATACGTTAGCGCAGCGTTATTTTTGCGCTGAAGTGTGATATTTTAGTGCTCCACTAATCAGAACTTTTAACAAAGCCTTTGACATAATTTTTTTTTTCATCACTACTCGAGGCAGTCTTTTTGTTTAGATGACGCAAAAACATTTCTTAGTTTATAATTTTACCTTTTTTCCGTTAGGAGGAGGTTTAGAGCCCCACAAACTTGACGGGGCCTACCGCGCGGTGTTGCGACTGCCCATTCGAAAGGTCTCCAGTTCAGACTACGGGGCATATAAGTGTGTCTCCAAAAATGCACTTGGGGACACCGAGGGCACCATTAAACTTTATCGTAAGCATTGTTTTCTTCATTTAATCTTTAAATACGATTTCATGCATGTAAATATAATATCAGAGGCTTGCTACTAGTGGTAAGCGGTTGAAAAACCCTGACACGACTCGGTGTCCCACACAAAAAGAAGAATATAATGAAATGAAAATCACAACACAACATATAGGTATTCTGTTAGCTTTTGGAGTTAAAAAAAAAACAGAAAAAGCTCAAATTAAGCAAGGACTAAAAGTCGGTGATTTGCGTATGTAGTTTTATGCCGATTTTTGAATTGTAAATATCGTCCTTGTTTGTTGTCAAGCTTCGATGTTTCGATTGTGATTTTTGTGTTGCAAACCATTGTTCCAATAACATGTAGCAACAGACTCTCCAGCCATTCACTTCATCACTTTTAAATCCTTTCAATACTGTCACTCTTTACAACACTGTTGACTGAAAATACTATTTTCTATTGACAATTTTATTCTTTGTATAAACAGCTATGCCGCCTCCATCTGTAGAAAACAGAAACGGTAAGTTTAGTAGTTCTAATTACTAAAAGTAACATAATAGTTGATTGCGTACATACAGATTGTAAGCATGAATAGCATCGATGCTCAAAGGAAGTGAAGGCGTCAATCCGAGGAAAATAATACCAAAAGTCAGGCAAAAACTAAATATAGAACGACTTTGGTGTGATTAAATGACACTTCTATATTCGAATTCACATTCAGACCGTCTTGAATCTGTACTTTGATAGTATGCATAATGTAAAATGTAAAATAAGGTTTACGATATCTCTTAGTTACCTATTTAAAATATGATTTACTCACTATGCCGTGTGATGCCGGCTTAGAATAGCGTCACCCCACATCCTTCCCGCGGGTGTCGTAAGAGGCGACTAAGGGACTCGAGGGTATTGGTGTATTACAATTTTTAGGCGACAGGCTGACAACCTGTCACTATAGTGATACACATGTTTTCTGGAACAACCTTGAAAAACAATCCTTTAAAATGTCAGACGTGGCGATAGCGACCGTATTCTTACGGCCGTTAACGCTCTGCCTACCCCGCAAGGGATAAAGGTGTCATATATGTATGTATGTTTACTCACTCTTAAATACAGGGTTATATTTTAGTCAGTACACAAACTTTGTTGGGTGTTTCTACTCATGATTCTGAACAACTTTTACTATGGAGCCATCTGCAAAATTACAAAAATATTTTGGGTGTTCCATATACATTTTTGCCAAATAGGTCGGTATTTTTCTATGAAACACCGTTAAACTTTTTTGCGATTTCGGAGGAGGCCCCATCGGAAAAGTTGTTCAGAAAGAGTAGAAACACCCCATAAAGTATGTGTAGTAACTAAAAAATAACCTTGTATGCAGGTCGGTTAGAAATGCAGTCAGAGTAAAATTTGCCTCAGGTTTTAAATGAAAATGGAACAAGCAGTTTTATCTTCATTAGTTGGTAAAGAACTGTTTCTTTTTTGACAGCTGTCCAGAAGCTGAACATTATGGCGGAGCAAATATCGGAAAGCACCCCATTTGGCACGCAAGGTACCTACTTTACTACGACCAACTTTTTTTTATAGTCACTAAGTTGAATGGTGATTTACTTTAGCATATTACAAGAAATACTTAAGAGGAAAACTACGTATACTACGCTGTTGAAGAATATTTTGTATTTCTTCTCAAATTTTTGATTTAATCAGCGTTTAGGAGGATGTCAGATCTATACTAAATCGTCACTCCCCATACAAAAACCGCACTCGACGTACGACGCTGCGCTAGCACTGCTAGTGGTTGAGCGGTTTAGTATGGGGACATTTCTAGTATGGATCTGACAGTCTGCTGGGATATATTAGCGCTCCGTCGTGCGTTAAGTGTGCGATCCGCCTAAAATTGATTTTAATCGAACATTCTTCTCATTTTATTTCAGCAATTCGGTGAAAAGTCGCCAGATTTTTTATCTTTTGTTTTTCCTTGACATGTTTAATCAAACATTAAATAGGTCGTCGTCGTTGTTGGTAGGTGGACCTTGCGCCTTAGGCAAACTTTTTAGTATTTTTCTGATAGATAAAAGTTATTTATAAGTTTCATTAGCTCCAATTCTGCGTAGCTACAAAAAAGCGTTAGGAAACTGGAAACAAGGCTAATTAACGAAAATGTTTTTCAGATTTCAGGTTACAAGATTACAATGGAGCAGTCCCGAGAGGTCAATTTTGTTGGCGTTTTTTGTTCTCATTACTCATCTTAATCGGGATTACAAGTTTTCTCTTTTGAAAATAGCGAATTATAAGAACCTATTCTCAGAAATGTGCTTACCTTTTAAAAAACTTGCGTTGTAATAATATATCAGGTGTAAACATATTAGCTGCAAATATTGAATCAGCCCCTGAAACTGAACAACGTTCCCCAAGAAACATTGGTCGAAATATAAGAAAAATTTTTGGACTTCCCGTACAAATTGATTTTCTCGGTTGGTAATGTGGTATGGTCCAAATGTTTCATATTTCGACCTATGTTCTTTGGGGAAAGTTGTTCAGCTTCATGGGCTGGTTCGCATATTTGCAGCAATTTTTTACATCCTGTATAAAGATAGGCTTGTTGCAAAAGGGTAGGCCGTTAATTAATGCGAGACATTAGTTTTTTGTAAAAAACTTTATAACTAAAGTAAGAGTAAAAAAAGCTGTTGATGATAATTAGTTCTAAAATACTTGATACTTGAAAAAAAAGTTACTTTAACAATTATGATCAAAACATAAGTTTATACAATCTACATGAATTATAAAGCCTCGTTTCTCTACATTTTTATAAAACTTACATAATTATTTCAGTACCATCTTTGCTAGTAACTATGTTCATGAGTTAATAAAATAATTTTCGGAATAATCTATCCTATTCCTACGTACTACCTACCTATGTTTAGTCACTTAGATTAAAGTAGAAAATCTAGTCAAATTAATTAATACAAAATATTATTTTTCGTAAACATTGCATCGTTAAAATATAGAATTGTCAAATAGCTTGTAATTTATATAAATAATATTAAATTAATATAAGATACTTACCTGAGTCGACATATCTTACGCAAATAAAGGTTATAAATAGCAAAATTTGTAGATAAAATAAATAAAAATATATAACAAATGAAAAGTATAGAGACTGAGTTTGATGAAGTTTGTTTTGTAAATAAAAGCAGTATAGTTAGATATACTAAATGTAAGTAGGTAAAGCACATCAAATTACCACTTTAATGGGTCAATTTACACTGGTATTTTTTGGTAACAGTATTGAAAACCAGTTAATGTTGATCCCTGAAATGGTTATGTTGATGTTTTCCTGATAGGATGTTGTAAGCTAAATTCTGATAGTCAATTTATTAAACAAACAAACGTTGATTTTTGCTTTTATTGCTTTTTTATGTGAGTGTATTATTAATGTGTTGTGGGCCAAAATAAAATCTCCTTTCATAAATCTTACACTTCATAGGTAGTTTGCCGGGTGATGCCGGTTTAGAATAGCTTGTCCCCGATTCTATTCGTGAGTTGTCATAAAAAGCGACTTAAGGAGAAATACCGCGTTCTAATATCTTGCATTGCGCTCGCCAATCCATCCGCTATGGGGAGGTCTTGGGGGGTGTCGCCATTACCGCCAATAGAAGGAGGTCCATGTCCAGCAGTGGACTGTTGTGGCTGTAAAGGTTAATCGTACATAGAAGTTGGTGATCTGACTGAATATGATGATTCGATTTCAGTATTTATAAGATCCAGACTTCTAAAATGATAGTTTGATTTTTGGTCACAAAACCAGTATGTTTATGATGCGTCCCGTAGAGAGACATCTCGCGCGCGTGTCGGCTTAAGACGTGTCAAATCGTACGGGTTTTGTCAAAACAAGTAAAGGATTTTGGCAAAGGTGTAGAGAAAATATATAGTGCGGTACGTATCATAAGCATACAGATAACTTAAAGTTAAGCGATGTGTATAAATAGAAATAAAAACGGATTAGTAAAATAGGTTGTATTTCATGCATTTCTGGGTAAAAGTAAAACCCTAACCCCTACTGAAATTTGAATTTTTTTTAAACTGCTTTAATTAATTTCAACAAAAATATCTACTAAGTTCAAACCCGGAAACGGTCTCGATTTGATTTTATATAAACCGGAAATGTGCGTTTTTCTAAAGATATCCTGAATGCCTCTGCTTCCAACCAAAACAATTCAATATTGTAATCCTATGATAGTGTCAAAATTCTGTTGTAATCGCGGACCACTGTCGCTTATCTGTAAAAATAAATGACATTTAAGTAATAATACATTGTTTTATTTTATTCTGACCAGGCACACTGAACGCACGACGGACCGCTAATCGCAGCGGTCTGTCAGATCCATACCAGAACCGTCACTCTCCAAACTAAAACCGCACTCGACGCACGAAGCTTCGATAGCGCTGCGTTAACAGCGGTAGAGCGGTTTTAGTATGGGGATTGACATACTTAGTATGGATCTAACAGACCGCTGCGATATTTTAGCGCTTCGTCGTGCGTCAAGTGTGCGATTCCCACTATGACTCCCAATACCGGTTCCCATGAATATTATAAGGTTACATTTAATTTAAGTACAAATATTTTCAGGGCGTGTTTTACTCATGAATTTAAAACAACCTTTGACTGTTTTTTTTTATTAAATATGAAAAAAAAAACCCACACAAAGTGATTCGGTCGGCTAGTACATTTTGTATGGAAGGTAATTTTTTTTAGGCAAAAGTTGTTCAATTTCATAAGTAAAACACGCCCTCAAAATATTTGTACTGAATTAATACAGGAACAACACAAAGAACACGAAAACACAAGAACTTTGAATGTGATTAGGCATCGAACTTGTGATTTTTGCGTAGCAGGTGAGTGCACTGCTACTGCACCGGACATCGGTCGTTATTATTTAGCACTACAATAGCAGACAAAGTGATCAGCGAATCAATCAACACGTTTAAGAGATCAAATTATGCTGGTTTATTCTTAGTAACTGTATGAAAACCAGTGTAACTTGATTCATCAAATGGGTGGTGCGATGCTGCTGGTATTCCTACATTTCAATATCAACCAATACACAATGCTTTTTGTTTGTAGCCACCAGAGCAAGATTATTACGCAATACCAATTAGTTAGTCATGACAGAGGATAATAATTTAGTTGTGAACACAAAGGAATCGTACATGATAGGTACAGCCTACTTAAGAAGATATCCCTTGCGGCTAAAATATTAGGGTAAATAGAATATCAGGTGCTCAATTTCTGAGACGTTCGTTTTTGTTTCATGCGAAAATCTGCTACTTATTATGCTTGTATCACATGTTCTACTTTTCTGATAGATTCCCTCATACCCAAGTAAATTACACTCAAAGCCAGGTTAACATAAAATCATCGAATTAAAAACGTGTGGTAAGACCGGTCATTGCTATCTTCCGTGCACGAAATGCAAAAGTCTGCCAGTTATCATGCTTGAATCACACGTTCTTTCTACTATACGTATTAATTCCTACATACCCTCAAATTCCCACATATTTTTGACTATAAAAACATCAAATAAAACAAATTTGAAAGTGTGTATGTAGTTAGACTCGTCGTTTTGGACTTTCGCGCACGGAACCGAAGACGAACGTTTCAGAAATTGAGCTTCTGGTTGTAACAACGATAATTACCTGTAATCTCGTATTTCAAAGGGCTATGTCAAATACATATGCGGTGAGATAAACTAAGGTAATCCCTGCTCAGTGTGGCATGTATTCACACATGTATTATATAATAGATAATTGCCAATTAGTTGGCTACGGTCTTCCTACTTTCAACATATCACTAAGAGTACATAGAATAAAGCCAAAGTTGCTTTGTCTATAGGTATGCTTAAATACTTAAAACTATTCAACGGATTTTAATGCAATTTCCAATCGCCAAGCGATTGTATACGCTGCTAATCGTTTTATGTAGTAATTTGACATGTTTGCAGCATGTATTATAAATAAATATATTCCTCTTAAATCACTGTATAAAAAAAAATGTATTAAAATCCGTTGTGTAGTTTCAAAAATCTAAGCATACCGACCGACATGCATACCGACCGACAAATAAAAGCGGAAAGCAACTTTACCTTATATTATATAGTAGGTAATAACGGGAATTCAAGCACAATTTACTAGAAGAGTTTGAAAGGTTACGCGGAAGTATACTTAGGCGCCTCACACACTGGGAACGCGCCCCGACGCGTAGCGCGGAGCGGCAGATCCCGCGCGTGGCGACGGAGGAGCAGATCTGCTTCATCGCGCGGCTTGCTCCGCGTCTCCGCGCGGAGGGGCGTTGTACGACGGCCCCGCGCCAAACAAAGACTTCACTCCACTATCCATCGCCGTGGTTCGAGCGGCACTGCGGAGCTAGTGTCTTATACCCCGCGGAGCGCTCCGCGCCCCCGCGCCGATAAGCAGAATCTGCGCGTGCGACGCGCCACCGCGCGTTGACGCTTTGTCGGTGTGCTGTACTAGGCGGTTTTTCGATACGTACTGACGTACTTACATACAACTTTAAAATCTGCGCTCCCGCGCTACGCGACGGAGTGCGGTGCAGTGGGAAAGCCGCCTTATTCATTAAAACATGCCCTAATACATTGGATACAATACACCACATGGACATAATAAATTAACAAATTCGAGTAACAAAAAGTGTGGAACGATTTCACGTTCCACGTTCAGAAATCACACTTTCAGAAATCCTGGTTGTCTACACGACACATCCCGTGTCAGATGCTTTGTAATTCGATTCTTTGGCTTCTGTGAAATAAAGTGTTAGGTACGTGTATAATAGGTTCGATTAGCAGGGAAACAAAATTGACCCATTTATCGATATACTGTTACCCAATTATCGATATAAATTTATTCAATTATCGATTTATTCAACTACCTGTTAAAAGAAATTAAAAGAAGTGCTCCAAAATATGTTTGCTGTAATATTATTATTATATTTTTATCGTTATAATATCGAGTTCATACGATATCGATATACCAACCCAGAACTCCGATAAGTATAATAATATTAATTTATTACAGATTTTTAAAAACTTGAATAAACTCTTAACAGCGCCTTTTGTAGCTTTTGAACGCAAAACTATCCGTATTAGCAAACAGAAAAAGTTTGCCTTGTTAGTAACATTATATTTTCCCCTTTTGTGTGCTGTCGATAGTTTGAGATATGTCGATATCGGTTTATGTGACTCTTCGATATATCGATATGTTTGGGCGTCGTTGCACCCCTAAGTACGATACTATACGGTAGGTAGACGATGCAATTCTTCGGACGACGGAGCCGAAGCCGCGTTCGTGTGGCAATGTGCCCGGAACGTCCGAAGTTTTACTTGCTCTGGGTTGTTCTCGTACTCTACTTACAAAAACTTAAAAATTTTTAGGGACGAACCAACGAACTTTCCCCAAGGAACATATTAAGGAAGGTCAATATTTGAAAAAAAAAATGTACTTATTTACAATCTCCCAAACAAAATTCTGTACATAACGAAAGAACCATGGGGTCGTTGGACGACTCGGTTGTCCCACCCCACATGAAAAAGAAAAAGCAGAAGATACGAAATGTACATACCTGGCGACTTAGATATTTGTAAAAAAAAATGGATAAGTGTTCAATTTCATGGACTGGTTCTTTCAATTTACTGGGATTTACCGCATTCACAGTGCTATATTAATTATTCTCGTAAATGAAAATAAGAAAACGAAAAATTGACAAGCGTCGACTGGGAATCAAACCCGGGCCGCGTGGGGTACTGGCTGAGGTACACTGAGCTATCGACGCACCGGTTAGTCAATTTTTCGATCTAAAAAAAAATCTCGATTTCAATTCTTTCAAATGTTTGTATTTGTTAATAACCTTGTCTCCTTGTATAAAATGGCCCAATGAAAACTATCTATTGACTCATTGTTAACAATGTGGCAAAAGAGCGGCAATTGCCATAACACAGATGGCACGTGTCGTCAACTCTTTTGTTCTATTGTATTTGAAATAAGTACCAATACAAAGCTACACTACTCATGACAAATGGGACCAATTCATATTTTGATTGCTATTAATGAGAAGGTTTCATAAAATTGTGTGACATTGGCGTACCTATTTAAAGAAAACAATAATTAGAAAAGAGAAGGTCTTGGTAAACCTTTTTTAGAAATAGTCTTTATTGTACTGAATTAATACAGGAACACCATATTGGTTCAAACTCTTCATCTATTATTCTACAAAAGCAAGTTTGTGTACTAATCATTGTATATTGGATTAAAAAATAGGTAGTATTGTTATCTTGCTTTCGCAAATAAATCGATAGGTAACTTTTTAAAAGCATGTCAATATTAACCTACCATATACACTGAAAGAAAATAACGTAATAGTATGATTCAATAAAGCCCTTGGCTTAATACGAGCGCATTAAGTGATTTGTTTGTAGGTATTTACCAAGAATTTTATTCTTCTTCTTCATTATCGAGTCGATGGTCACTTCAAGCGCTTTATAAAATCCGTCAAGTGAATGTTTTCTTTTACTAAGATAACAATTCAAACAAGTTACTTGATGCGCTCGTAGGTTTTAAAACAAGGGCTAATTTAAATTAAACATAAATTTTTTGGAGTGTATTATTTGGAGATCACTAGAAGAACCTTTTTTATGTTCTCCAGCTCTAGCATACTCGCCATTCCTTTAATAAGAAACCCTAATTATATTCCTAGCCTTGTAATACTGGCATAGCTTTAGTCTGAACAAAATACTTTTGTTGTGAAGAAAACGCGATTTTAATTACATTAGCCAGTTTTTTAGCGTAAAAAATTGTAAAACGCTATTTAATTATTGAATCATGCTGTAATATGGAGTGGTTTTTCTGCTTTGCGCGTACTTTACGTCATTTTCATTAATTATAAACGTAATAAACAGAAAACAAAATGATTTCTCGGAATATGAAGTATACTAACTGCTTGCACCCGTTGCTAGTTATTTTTGATGATGACGATGATGATAATGTGATAAAATACACCGTGTTTCGGAGGAAAAGCATTAAATTGGAGGCGTTGTTTAGGGCACCATACTGAACAACTTCCCTATATGGGACCGGTACTAAAAAACGGAATAAAATTCGAACTCCCACACAAAGTTAGTCCGGTGAACATCAATTTTGTAAAATATTTTAGGTATTATACTCGTAGGTGAAATATTTTATTAAGTTTTTCAGCACTCGTCCCATAGGGAAAGTTTTTTTTTTTTTTTTTTTTTTTATATGTAATAGGCCCGCATTTGTCTGCCATCTCACCTGGTGGTAAGTGGAGATGCAGACGAAGATGGTACATGCTTGCCTTGATAATGCCTATTCACTCTTGCCTTAAAAAAAGTTGTTCAGTGCGATGCCCTAAATAACGTCACTTTAAAGCATATTTCCTTTGAAACACGGCATATAAAGGCATAGTTATAACAATAATAAGCAGCTATCTAACTAATCCTATGCTCTCAAACATTATCACATGGTATTTCCATAACACACATAAATCCGATAGTATTGATCATTTGTAACATATATTACCCATTTCGGTACTCAATAATCTCCTTGGCAAACCTATCGACACATAATCCCATTGTAAGTGATATAACATTAGTTAACAGTTTAACTCCTCCATCCATCCATTCCAAGTTTAATTGGGCCTGAATTTGAGCTACAGGCGATTAATTGGTACGGTCTACAAAACAAACTTCATGCTTTGTATTAGTTACAGTACCCAATGTTTATAGATTACTAGCGGCCCCTTCTGTGGTTGCAACCACAGCTCTCTATTCTACAGTGGTGGGAATATGTATCCGGATATGTATGCCTTCATGTCATGTCATACAGGGTGTTAGGGACAGGGTCCCAAATACTGATATGGTCCAAGCAGACCATGAAACTGAACAACTTTCCCCTAGGAACATATGTCAGGAAACCACAAAATTTCGACCTCCCATACAAAATCGCGATCAGCTGACTGCATTTACTATTGGGAAGCCAAAAACTTTATTACGTTTCCTGACATATGTTCCTAGGGGAAAGTTGTTCAGTTTCATGGCCTGCTTGCATCCTATCAGTGTTCGGGACGTTGTCACACCCCGTATACAGAACCGCAACAAAATCTGTTGCGTGGTTAAGAAAGAGTCAATTTTGTCCATGATAGGCAAATGGAGAAACGCGAAAAGTGACTTCTGGAGCATTTTTTCGTCAGTATGTTTCTTGATAACATGTAAATGTGTTCTAGGCATATTTTGGACATAAACATAGGTCACTCATTTTTGACGACCGTTTAATTTTTAAATGTTGTTCGGTAGAAAAAACGCCCTTCAAATGCATGTGCACTTGATCAAGAATAACACTGTGGATGTTGATTGTACTATATTGGCGAGCAATCAACACTAGGTACATCAGTGTGTTCAGTTTATCAACATTTTTGAAAATTTAATAGGATTATGTTATGTGAAAAACCGTATGTGAAGCTTATAGAGCGAAAAATTGTGAAAATTTATGTTATTGAAAGTTGTAACCTATTTAAGTAACTTCATTCTATTTATGATTTCAAGGTTCAACTTTATTAATATTAATTTATCTGCTCGTCATAATGCATTCGCATTTTGAGTGGTGACCAAGGATAGAAAAAAACCTTCGTTATCGGTCCATATTAAAATCAGGTATGTTTGTCCAGTTTGAATAACATAAATACTTTTTGTATTCGTAGAAAATGTAGGACTATTAAATTATGAATCACATTATAAGTTCAGTGTCAGTAATCATAGATTTAGCGAAGGCAAGTTAGCTTGATCATAGAAAGAACTGTTTAATAGACAAAACTATCCTTAATACTAGTAAGTTGCTAGTTGTATGTGTGTACATCTTTAGGTATACCGATCTACTGTCGCTGCTACCGCACTGTGTTGTTTGAATCATCTCACGTAAATAAAAGGTGAACTATTCGCGCTTCCTTTAAATATATCTTTACAACGCAAATGTAGTTTTGATGTCAAGTAAAACCCACGGGTGACATCGTTCACTTATATCAGAGCAGCTAAATTATACGAAGAACCAACTTCTTCCCTTGGGCCAAGCGACCTACCCAGTGATTAACTGTTTTGTAAGATTTCAACAGCAAAATGACTTTGATAGAGTTTCAGAAAGTTTTGAAAGTTCAAATTTTGAAGGGTGATTTGTTAAATTAGCTACTCATAACAATACTGAAGCCTGCTACTTGTAGGCGGTTGAAAAATTCTGAAACTAGGGTTCATTGAGTCATTGAATGATTCAGTGTCCCACATGAGTGAGAGAGATAAAACAAAACTGATTAAAATCTTCAAGATGAAGAAAGTGCACTATAAAATAGCTACTAATAGCTACTTAGTTATTTATTCTGCTAAGGATATTGAATGTTTGACTAATATGTTTTAAGTTATTCAGAGTAGGCACCTATTCAACCGAAACTTTAATTTTATAAGCTAAGCGTTCAGAATTAATGGTCTTTATGTAGTTCTCAAATGAACTGCATGAGTTTTAGATATTTTGTTGATGCAAATAGCATGATAACGCACCCGATAATCTAGTTTTGCATTCAGACGCTGTCTGTCTTTTAGCTGTTATGTATAAAAATACCGAAAATGTATCGAAATAAATACACACGGTGTCGTGTGAATATTTACTTTTCGTCGGCAATTACAGATTGATGCACAAAGAGATTAATGAATATTGAACGACACGTTATCATGAAGCCCTCATCGAAAAGTCCAAATTGAAATATTTCACAAGTAATCCTCTTCGAAAATGAACAAAATGTACGCTATAATGTGAAACATTTTAAAACAAAAACGATATAATTTTAGAGAATACAGGGCGACACAGACGCTATGTATCATTATAAAAAGGTGTTGCACAAAAGAAGGGTCAGAGGTGTTAATTCGGATAAACGTTACAAAAGGAAGGAAAACGAACATCACAGCAGAGCCAAAAAAAATCTGAGTAAAAATATAATAATTTTTATACGAGGGTGAACCTCGCGGTTAACCCGTTGGGATAACATTCGGCTCATTAAGCGAAACCCTGGATTATCAACTTGGAATTGCTCGAATGAGCAATATGAATGTTATGAGGTAAAAAGCAATGAAAACTCCGTTTTGGCCCTCCTGTATTTCACTTGCCATAAAAAGTTGGGATTCCGTGAAATATATCGGAGGAAAAAAGGTCTACACGGTCATCATTAAAGGTGAATTGCTCTGCTTTATATCCGTTGAAATGTAAAGCGGCGGAAATGTTTGAATGGCATGCTTGAGTTGACGAGTCGCACTACGCCGCGGTCGCAGCGCCCTGCCCCGACAACTATACGCTTAAGCTAGACGTTGAGAGATTTGTACGATACATGGATAGACGCATTTCAATTTAAAAACCATGCATCTTCAAACCAAGCTCACCGACTTCGCTGGCTCGACCACTTAGAAAGAATGGGTGAGGATCGGGGCGTCAAAAGAGCGTACAAGGTCCAGGTACCGCTAGAAAGATATGGTGGAAGCTGACCTGGGTCATGTCCAAGTCAATAATTGAGTGGAGGTGGCGCAGGACAGGGATCAGTGAATGAAGCTCGTTTTGGAGGCCAAGATCCATTTCGGGTCACTGAGCCAAAGAAGTTAGTTAGTTATGCATCTACGGTGATATAAAGTTGAAAAGTCCTGAAATTAGCAGACGCCATAACTTGCCTTGCGTCGGCGTAAGCCATTCCACGACCAATCTTAAACCTTTTTCATTACCATCTCAATAAAAATAAAATGTTTCTGAATAATGGTTGCTTCAAACAATACAAGATTTGCGATATTTGTAATTGTATAGTTTTATATAGATAATTTAAACGGGTCCAAAGGTTATGAATTTAGTAGTAGGTACTTTTTTGTGTAGAGAGCAGCATGTCGCAGACGCTTTTATTGCATTAAACGTAAGCACCTTCTCGTCGTCATCGCTACCTTATAATTTCAAACTACAGTCTTACATTCAGCCGCTGCAATAATTACAGTTGGACATTTTCATAAGTTAAACACACCTATTGTACATTATGAATCCTACAACTCGTCTAATATCATACAGAATCTTGATACTAACTAGTCAAATTCGAGTCGAGGAAACGAATCGCCAGGCCGGCTATTCAGGCCACCGGTGATAGCAAAACTGCCCGCGATAATATTGCGGTTTTCATACTTCCAATACGTCTGCATACTTGCGGGGCAGGCAGAGCGTAAAAGACTATAAAACGGTCCAATAATGGATGGTCTTTTCTTTTGATAGAACATACATATACAAATCACGCCTTTATTCCTGGCGGGGTAGGCAGAGCGTCAACGATCGTAAAATAACGGTCGTTATCACCATGTCTGACAAGTATTAAGGGCCCTTTCAGATGTTCATGTATCACTGTAGTGACAGGTTGTCAGCCTGTAGCCTAAAATTATAAAACTCATGAAATCCTAGAGTCCCTTAGTTGCCTTTTACAACACCCGCGGAAGGAAATGGGGTGATGCTATTCTGAGCCGGCATAACACGGAAAAATATGAGTGTGTGTTGTATCGAGTACAGTTGTATTTGATTTCATCCCAGTTTGTAACTAGGTTAGCGAGTTTAACAATAAATGAAAAGCACGAAATTTACTATCCAACTAAGCCTGAATACACATTTTGTATAGGATTATCGAACTTTAAGGTAATCCTATGAACGAGTCCTAATCCTTTGTAAAACCGTAAAACTAAACCGGTAGGTTTAATACCGATTCCGGGAAGGTAATGAATTATTAATTTAAAGTTAAATGTCAATTTATTGCTTAAAAGTTACAATCAAAAGCAATTTGTACCTGATATTTAGAAAGCAAAGCTTTAAAAAGGTCAGGTTAAAATATCAATAAACGATTTCGATACTAGTTCATATTAACTTCTTGATTCTTTATTGTCGAATCGACTGTCCCGATAGCGGAGGGACGTGGGTTCGATCCCCACCGGACACCAATATTAGTTAAGTCAATTTTCAAATATTTGTGTCTAGTGCGGGTGTTGTCTATGTGTAATATGCATTTAGTTACAAAAAAGTGTCTCTGTATTGATATCAGCTATCTATTTCCCGTAGTACAAGCTTTGCTTAGCGAATTGTACAGAATATTTTATTTACTTAATTCTATCTAGTTTTGCCGGAAGGTCGTTAAAGGGGGTAATGTAGTCATGCATGTTTCTTACTTAGTATGTCAAACAACCGCCTGCGAAATGTGGTGAGTATGACGAAACGGAGGGTATTTAAACCCAACAGGAGGCCCATGTCCAGCATTCCTTACCTACCCATTGTGGCAGTTCAAATTGAAGTTTGACGCAGTCAGCACTTTACTACAATAACTTTTTTGATGAAATGGGAGCGGCTTTCAAAGCAAATGTAAAAATGCAAACTAATTTTTTTGTCGGTTAATATGTTTAAAACCTTATCCCAAGTCTGACAAATACTTTGCTGGAAACCGCATCAAGAGATAATCGCGGATAAACATTAATTCATTACATACAGGTCAAACTGAGAACCTTCTTCTTTGTAGTCGGTTAAAAATAACGATCACTGTATTCTTTTCGCTACGTACGGCAATTTTTTTTACAACCGCCTTTTTTGTAAATAGTTTATTGTGTCTTCTCTTCAGCAACATTAGTTACCGAGCTATTAAGGCGATGAAACCGACAGTCATTAGCTCGTTTATCCATAAACGGCCCTTGTCACGAGAAATAGTGGCGGTGTATCATTTTGGGCGAATAGCGGCCGATATAGTGCTGCCAATATCGATTTTGGTTTAGTTATCGATAGGATATGTAAAAAGAAAACAATTTTCCAAATAAGACGCGAGACTAGCGCAGCCGTCTAGAACACTTACTACAGCGACCTAGGATTGTAATATTATAAATTCTTATATATTGAAGAGTGTTTATCTGCTTGTGCCTTTTAGGTGCTGTGCAAATAAGTGGGAATGCTCTAAGGCGTCTCTTTATATTATTTAACGTCAACGCTCTGCCTACCCCGTAAGGGATGATGGAGTGACATATGTATGTTTATTATGGAACAATACTTGCATGTTAAGTCAGCAGCTGCATTTTAGACAAATTTCATTTAAAAAAAAAAATAGTATAGATAGGTAGATAGTGCGAGACGGGCGGGAGATTAGAACTGTGGAAAATTGTTAATGCCGTGTTCAAACTTCCGAATTCCGTTAACGTTCTATCTCTCCCGGTTTTATTTCAATACAGCGCAGTCTTTAAAAAAAAAAGATAAAATGAAAATACCTCGAATAAAATCATCATTTTATCGACAGATAATCTCTGTTCGCAGCTAAAACTACCAAGTATCATTTAAGGCGGCTAGCAGACAATAGGTGGTAATCAATAAGGCTGGCCACCATTGTGCTCTTAATGTGTGGGAATTAGCTATTTGCAGTGACGAAGACAAATTAGATCCGGGCTCGATTAATTACAGGCCTAACTGGGTTGTCGATATACAAACAATAGTTCCGTCGGACTGACCGCTCAAGGACCCAGTTGGGTGCCATTTTTCTTTTGGCTGGTCCTTGGTTTGGTGCCTACAATAAAGTGAAATTACATACATACATACGTATATATCACGCCTTTATCCCTTGCGGGGTAGGCAGAGCGTTAACAGCCATAAGAATATGGTCGCTATCGCCACGTCTGACATTTTAAAGGATTGTTTTTCAAGGTTGTTCCAGAAAACATGTGTATCACTATAGTGACAGGTTGTCAGCCTGTCGCCTAAAAAATTTAATACACCAATACTCTCGAGTCCCTTAGTCGCCTCTTACGACACCCACGGGAAGGACGTAGGGTGATGCTATTCTAAGCTGGCATCACACGGCAAAGTGCAATTAATCATTACATTCGAGTTTTTCTTCTTTGATAGAGTCGATGGCGTGCCCATCAAACGTCATTAGCCTAGAGTATGCGCGTTAAGCCAACTTACGCCGTTCGTCGACCGGTGGTAGCATATAGCAACCCCCGTCGCATTGTTGGTCGCCAGAATCAGTTTGTTTTACAGCCTTCTTACTACGTATTATAGGCCTTTGAATGGTTGTATTTGGTACCGTTACCGGAGCAGACGGTATGATACCTCCAAACCTTGGAACCAACATTTTTACGTATATATCAGGTAGATCAGCCTGACAATGATAAACTGGAAACCAATTCACAAAATTTATAATATCAATATTCCACAGAAGCAATAAAAGATAACATTTCTGGAATATTTACTATATTCCCGAAACTGAAATTATCGGTTTCATTCATGTCCATCGATTGGTACTCAAAAGGGCAAGAACTTAGTACAAAGTTATTATTATTGTTTACACTAACTTCACCAGTTTCGTTCGTCCAAAAGACAAGTAGGTAACTTTATCTCAATTTGCGGGGTTATGGTTCAATACTTGGTAAGATTTGGCATTTGCTATTCCTCTTTGATTCGCTATTTTCGGGTTTAAATTAGATAATTGTGACGTAATAATGGCTCGGTTTGCATTTTATTTCTGTCATGTGGATGGGGGAACAAGGATCATTTTAATAATATTAAAAAAACATATCACAAAAAAACCAACGCCGCACTTAGTAGTTAATACGTCGCCAACATAAGAACGAAAGCGCATATCGTGTGACGAGGAGCGGAGAGAGCGTTTTCAACTATTGATTTAGTTATGTTTCCTTAAGATCTTGGAATAGCTAATTTAACCCCCAAAAACCAGGATATAAAGAGTTCTGTACCTACAATAAACAGTTCTGCGTTCAATGAAGTTATTTATAGGGACATAAATCTTATTCCTAGTTTATCCAACACGTCGGCAAGGCGAGACTCAAACAATTATTGTCGAGGGACTCGTAAAAAGAGATTGCTTTGAGTCCGTCGACGTTTTATTGACTTATTAACATCGATATCAGATCGTAACAGTCCATTCTTTGATGTCCGCCGAATATTTTTCGAACTGTGATTGCAAGTTTTGCTGACTGCCACTCGGGAAGCACTTGGGTGCCGTTATTTCGTTGAAATTGTCTCCCCGAAGCCTTTTTGACGCAAAACGTTTCTATTGGATTGTTTTATGTTTGAATGGATTTTAGAATAGCTTTACTCTTTTCTATTTTAGTTACTTTCTAAACTTACTTTATCAAGTCAAAATTAATAGAAGAGAATGAATTAATAACATGCACAATATTTTGGAAAACATTGTTTATATTATTATTTTGATATATCATTGAATCTCGGACCCAGTGAAGATAGAAAAGCCGTTACGTTTTCTCAATTACTGATTCATCGACGCATGCTTCACTTATTTTGGAGAGATAGTTTCTATAGTCTTCAGATCCTAGGACTGACAACCACTCTTCTGAAAAAATAAATAAATTAAAGCATTCTACAAAATTTTATCTGCATGTTCGTAGATTCTTTGTTCATCATCTCACCATTAATACTCTTGAGGGAGTTTTCCTTCCCCCCATATTCAACTGGAAGGACGTCTGGCGATACAAAGTTGTGCAGTGTCTTGACTCCTTGATGGACATGTATGCGGCTGACGAGCTTAGCGCTGAGCACTTGCTTGAAGATCCACACCAGTGCGTTGATGATCCTCGACGTAGATATCACGTGAAGGCCTTTCACACGTAGTCCGTAACCTTCCTGAAAGAGACAAGTTTAAAATAACATACTTTGTGATGCTGGTGATGGTATAGAATTTTATCAACACATTTCTAGCCATGAGTCTCGTAAAGGATGAACCCAAAAAATGGGAAGCAGCATCAGATGTGAATATCTACAACACCTTGCACTACGTTCGCCAATTCGCCTGCCAAGCGAGCTTGGCAATACTCTATTGTTGATGGAAACCCATGTCCAGCGTTAGTAGTAGTATGTGGTGTAACAAACAGGTGGTTTCATACAGCCGTAGCGCCATCGCTGCGCCAGTAAAATATCCACTCAAATATGCAATATAACCGGTGTTTTTCAGCATGAAATACGAAAAGTTGTACAGCAATTGCATTTACCTTGCAGCGACATAAAAAAATGTTTGCTAACAACTATGCTTAAAGTAAAAAAAAATATGAGGAATAATCTTACAATAAGAATCGTGGCCGCTAGACGCAGATCCTGCAGGTTGATCCTCCTGATTGCCTCCAGCAGACTTGCTTCAGTTAAATCCAAAATACAAATTACACCGTCCGAGTAGTCGTATGCTTTTAGAAACTCAAATATCTGAAAAAAGAAGCACATAACATTGAGAGTCTTGCGTTCAACTGGTGATACAAAATAGTACCCGCGCCTTAAAAATGTATTTCAGGCTTTTGCGATAAATCAATTTTAGGAAGCCTGTTTTATAACTGATAGGGTACAAACCAAACGCACCTAGGGTGAAAAAGTTCTGGATTCAATTCTCGTCCTGGGCAAGGTATTTGAAATATAATTGTCTCCGGATTTACTTTGTATTGTCCGTGGTACCATCAAGATATCATCCAGGTAGTATCAAGATACTTGTGAATCCTAGGAGGACTATGAGTTTGTTCGTATTTTATTGAAATACTATGGGCCTCGCTAACTAACACAACTGCAACACGTTTCTATCTCTAAATATGACGTAAAAGTAATACGTGTATGCTCAGTGAAAGGATTAAAATTTACGACCAAAAACTTTGCTTCTGTTTTCAGTTAAAAATTAAAAAGCGTAACAGCTAATTAGCTTGTTTAAAAACTGCATGCCTGCGCACTCACCATGACACAGATTCTGGAAAACTGTAGTATAAGATTCGAATTAAACTTTCTAGCCGAGTTTTTTATTAGCCATATCCTATTGTAGTCTTTAGTCAGTTTTGGTAGTATTGCGTATGTCCTGCAAAAAACAAATTAAAAAATGATGTTATATTTTTAAACATTATTTTCACGACTTCTAAAATATATTTTTTTCTTTTCTTTAAAATATATTTAAAATTTAAAATATATTTCTTCTAAAATATATTTCATCGAAAACTTACAAATATATTTACTAAAGGTTGAAAATTTTGTTTATTGACAAAGGAAACAAAAAAAGACGAGATAAGTGTGCATAATTCGACACGGCGACATTATTGACATCCCAGTCACATGTATGACAAACAATAATGCCGACATTTCGGTATCCTTTCTTTATTTGCGAAAGTTAAGTGATACATACATGATTCCTTCAAACTCTTGGAAGTCGTTTCTTATATCGAAGTTTCCGAAGAACTGCGGATGCTGTGTCCTTAGCCTGCAAACCCTGTCTAGCCTTTTCTGTGCTCGCTCTAGAGATCCTTTGCTCGAGATTATAACGTTCTCTAAGTATTGTCTAGCTAGAACAAGTAAATAAAACTTTAATTTAAAACAGTTTTATTTCATAATTCAGTTTATGAGTACCGCGGCTCACAAACGGAAAGGTCAGTATGAACATGACACTGGTATTTAGGTAACACTGTATGAATATGACATAAAAGAAATCCATGTTAGATCATGTTTATGAGTATAGGCACGCAGTTACGAATGCTGTTGCAGTATTTTTCCTCAGCAATTAAAAGATTACTATGATTTAACGTCAAATAAATATTATAACATTATCATGTACATTACTTACTTGTTCACAAGTATCTATATGATAGGTTCCACATTACACTAGTAAGTAAAATCTGCTTAGGTATACTTAGGTACGCTAGGTATATATTTTCGTACCGGGGTTTACACAAAAAAAGACACGTTTCTTGTATAAAGATATAATTATATATCAAACACGCAAAAAAAAATAGGTAAGTTCACGCTACAGAAGTATATACTTAGCGTAAGTATACCTAAACCTACATATTTTACTTACTAATGTAATTTAAAACCTATCACTCGTAGATTTTTGCGAAAAATAAAAGTAATGTACGTAATAAATAACGTTATATTTATTTGACATTGGTTCACCGTAATGGCATTTTATTGCTGAGAAAAAAATATTACTAGAACTGCATTGACTACATGCGTTACAAAAAAAAAAATGTTTTAATAAGGAAGTAAAGTGTGCTGAGGTATGTATATATGTATAAAGGTCAATGATCTTATCGAAAACATTCGGCTTTACCACCAAAAGCTAGGCGCGTGTAGAAAGTGTATTAAAATACAAAACAACAAAAAAACTTTTTTGTGGTAAGTAAGGCTCATTAAGTCAATATTCAAAACCAGTTAAAATTGACCTAAAATTTATTCGATAGTAATATCTAGGTAACACCTTTTTATTCTGATTCTCTAATTACAACATGCAAATAGGTACCTTACAAAAACCGCATTATTAATTTGTACAGGAATGTAACAATTTGAGCGAAAAATTAATAGTCAACTCTGAATTTACAGAACGTATAACATAAACATTATAATTTAATAAATAAAAGAAGTTTGAAAACATACTTACAGAAATCTTTCTTCATGAAATGTCTTTGCTGTTTCACCCATTCTTCCAGTGTGTCGACAATTTTCTTGACATCTTCAATATTTACAAATCCATGAATTTTCCTAACATTTTCTAACGTGTTTGAAGGAAATTCTAATATCACATTTGTTGGCAAAGACTCCATTACTTATCACTTTTATTTACTTTTACATAAACAGTCTTTTTTGTTTATTTACTACGATGACCTTAATACAATGTCAGTAGGTACAACACTGTACGAACTAAATCTATTAGAAGAAATCGATTTTAGGACAAGTGTTTGTATCGAATAAATGATTTGCAATGTTTTTCTTATCGTATGTTTGCGCAAGCGTGCTCTTCTGTGCGCCGGCGCACGCGGTCAACGGCATTATGCGTCATGGAATACTCTTTGTGTGTTTATGTGAGACACGATTATAGCTCTTTCTCTTTTTGACATTTTATTAAGTCATCTATTACAACTTTAACTTTTGGTACATTGAATTAAAAATTTTGAAAAGGCATATCACTTTACTGGAATCATCACTATAAAGATAATATTATGGCGTATTCTCCTTTGTCTTTTATCACCACGATGAATACACGAGTGCCTTATGAAATTACGAGAGCAAATTATGCAACCATGCTAGCATATTTATTTTGCTGACTTATGTACACAAGATCAGGAAGATACTAACTTATATTATTTTTCTTATCAAGATACACCTAAAATGTGCTTATCACCTAGTGTAAAATTAACCAGAGTTGGTAAACTTCAGGGAGTAACTCTTACCTAAGTACCAAAAACTATTCATATTTTATTCATATCCGTAATTCCGAAAACTCTAGCATAACTAAGTAGGAATGTACCTACGTATAGAAATAAAATGCACAATTCAACATTTTTATCGCGTCTTTTATACATTTAGGGACTGGCTGTTAGGTTTTGCGAATCACACACGTTCTGAAAGATATAGTGGGGTTTCTGAGAGCCACTGAAGTAACAAATTGTATCTTTATTTGACTCGACAATATGAGCCATCCAGGGCATCTAGTTTTAACGTAATTAAGTACATTCATCAAAAACGAGCAGGCCATACGCCGCAAAATCATATGACGTGTGTGAGAACCGCTCCAGTTGTATGAGGTAAAATACATCGTAAAATTATTTATTTATACGCCCCAATTTCGTCGGTATGCGGTCGACAAAGTATTTTCGGGTCTTATCGGGACCAAATCAGGGGTCAGTGCTTCAGCGCACACTTACTGATGGATGGTATTATACCTACATTAATTATTTCTGTATTTTTACTTTTTCTGGTGGTTCCGGATAAGAACAGCACCGCCGCATTTATACCCGACCTTGTCGTAAAAAGCAACTACGGGAAAAATATAGTTAAGGTATAGAGATAGATAGCTAGAGTATGGCCAGTGGCTTTCCCTGTAGATTTTATATAATATGGCATCTGGCATCATATTGGATGGTAAGCCCAGTACCCCCAACCCAAATATGGAAGCAAATTTCCAACAGCGGACAGTTGTCTCGTTAAATGTCGATTATAGTTTCTATTTATAAAATTTACGCGTCATGTTCAATTTTGTCACGAGGAAGATATTTCGTTACCCACGGGAATTCGTTAAAACATTAGCAGTAAGTAGGTAAACATGTTGTTTTGGTAACTGTACTGTTTTGGTACTTTTAAAAACTAAATAAAAAAATATAAATTATAAAAACAACAAACCTGCAGCGATCAAAAATTTAAAGCCTGTATCTTGAATGTTACTGAACTGATTATGATAGAAATTTTAGTCGGTTCCTAAATCAAGTCAACGTGACGATGAAGTCCATATTTTGTGGCCGTTTATATTCTGTCTACCCCGCAAGGAATGTGATGTGTCTAATCATCCGTAAAAACGATTAAGTACGAACATGTAATAAAACATTATTTCTTCAAAATAATATAAGAATCTCAGAATATGAACTGTGAGTTTTTTTTTGTTGCCTGCCAATATTTTATATACCTCGCATAATGTCATCCTTACAACAAGCTCTACAATGTTGAAAAATCATAAACAAATTTTTGTTTACCTTTCGTATAATGTCGTCTACATAACAAGCCCTATAATGAGCACTAACGTTCGATCGCTAACTCGGGAATGGCCAGCAAGCTTTCGTGTTAGTATGTAAGGCGAAACTCACACTGGCACCGGACACCGCTCCGGTATTTATAGTGGCGGAGTCTGGACGCGGTTGTGTTTGGAGCTCCGGTGGACGGTGGCCCATATTTGCAACGTCTTTCTTCTTCTTTTTCTACAGCCACAAAATTCCACTGCTAGACATGGCCCTCATGGACATGGGGTATTGTCATACTCACCACACTTGGCAGGCGGATTGGTGAGCGCAGTGCAAGATTTTGTAGATATTTACAGAGAACGCTGCTACCCGTTCCATGGATTCATCCCTTACTCGCATTTTACGACACCCACAGGTAGAAATGGGTCCGTCCTGCCCTGTCGAAATTCTTTGAAACGCGTCCGTATCATATCCTGTGGAGGGCATCGTTCGTACTATCGTCCGGAGGTTAAGGTCCAACACGCATGCTGGCGCCCCGCACGCATATGCGGTATCAGTGTATACCAGTGTGACAACCTGTCACTATAGTGATACACGACATGAATCTGACGTGGCGGCGCGCTCCCCACCAAGCCGACCGGCGTAGTTTTGATATGCCCGTGGCCAAAAACGAATAGACCATCATAAAAAAAGCGTGGCGATAACGACCGTAATTTGGCGGTTGTTATTGCCCTGCCTACCCCGCGAAGGGATAAAGACGTGATTTGTGTGTGTGTCTGTGTATCATTCGTCTTTTTAATATCAACCAAGATTTAGGACTTTGGTCATTTGATTTAAAGCTGGTTTACCGCACACCGGTGCGGGGTCCGGTGCTGTGTGGGATTCACCTTCCCTCCATATTTGTATTTTCTAATAATGTTTTAACTCTGCATGTTACCCTTATACTTACCTAAAAATCACACGCGACATTATAAGTATGTCGAACTAGTTATAGGTTATTTACTTATAAATGGTGAGCACAGGTAGAACAAGCGTAAAGTACATAATATACTTATGTGCATATACACACTAATCTTTAGTCGTAAACAATACACGGTGTTAACTTAAATGAGTTCCATACCTTGAACTCAGGTGCAGTGTTGATAAAAAAACGCACGAAAGATAAATAATATCGTTGTATAGGCGGATCGCACACGTTAAGTGCCAAAGGGAATACGATTTTTGTTGGGATTGCCTACTTGCTTATAATATTTGAGTAATAGCGCAGAATGCTGCTACAATAGATGCTATTTACTGCTCAAATTAAAAATTAATTTAATAAAAATAAGAGCTCATATTCGAAAAACGATTGATATTAATAAACGACACGTCCACACACCGCAAAAAGACTAATTTAATATTGTAGTCGTCACCATATTCTGTGAAATTCCAGTCGGCATATTTTCACGCATGCCTCGCTCGTTTCACTCGTTTCGCTCGTTGATGTATCGCGCTTATTTATGCAAATGTGTAATGAATATGCATTAATAAGAAGCCTGCTATCAACACCGCCCGGGCACTTTCTCGCGCTTCCGACTAATCGCTTTACGACACTCAAGTGTAGATTTGATTTACTTACTTACCTGCTTTTACCTTGGTTATTAATTAGCAACTTTTTTAGTCAAGATATGTTGAGAAGGTTATTAGGCTGATTTCAGAGTCAAATTCCTTACCTGCGTTGAAAAAAAGCAGAGCCTTTTTCAAAACAAAAAAATAACATAACAAACACATTTTTGGACACAGGATTTCTTTTATTTGGGGGTACTGCACGCTAGTACTCTTATTCATTCCGTGGTACTACTTACCAGGTACCATTCTCGTCTTAAAAACGAATAAGCGAATGCAGTGCAAACATTTTCATAAAAGGATGCTTGCCATGGAGATTCTATTATGTAACCCATTGTAATTTTTTGGTTGAATTGGAGTGATGCTATAATTATAAGCCGGCATCACATTGCCTGGCCGTAGAGATGATTTATATTTATCTGACAATATCAACGCTTTCAGATTTTGCTCTAGTGTACAGTGCAAAATACTTAGTACCACTAGTACAGAGTGCTGCTAGTACTTACATTTTCATGAAAATAAAACACACTTTAATCAAGTACAGTTCAATTTAATCATCTATGTATTTGCAAAAATAGAGTTAACAAAATTCTGTAACTCAATGAAAATGCCTATTTGTAACAAACTACTCGTATACTTATCTACGTATTATTTTTTACTAATATAAAAAAATATGGTTTCATGGTTTGAATTTCTCTTTAGTTACGAGCCTTAAATATAAAATTACCAGCAAGTATACCTGTAGCGCTAGTATTATCCGCTTTTTTATTACTGCAGGGTTTTATATTTGGCAAAATAATGAAAGAAAATAAAACGAAAAATATTTCTACTACCACAGAAGTCTCTTAAGTTTTAAGTTCTATAAAAGTAATAATAATTCGGTATATCCTATTTTAGGTTTTTGACAAAATAGCAATTCTTAACTAAATATGAAAAAAAAAGCAGCAAATCCGGCTAATTCGTTTCATCTCCAAAATAAGATAATCAGAAACCCATTATAGCAGAAAATTATTATGATATGGCCATCTCTCGGATGATAGGTAAAAAGCACTTTCTTGGTAAATGTGATGAGACTAGCTCCATTAGGCGTCAGTTACGATTCGTTACTGGTCACGCAATGCCTGCATTACCAGGCTGAGTATGCTGTTTCCGGATTTTTGTTGCGGCTAAGAATAGGAAAAGTTTGGCAACACTTTTTTTTATTATATTATTTATTAGCCGTGTGATGCCGGCTTAGAATAGCATCACCCCACATCCTTACCGCGGGTGTTGTAAGAGGCAACTAAGGGACTCAAGGGTTTCATGTTTATTACCACGTATTACAACTTTACGCGAGAGGCTGACAACCTGTCAATACAGTGATACACGAACCATCTGAAGGGGCCCTCAATACTTGTCAGACGTGGCGATAACGACTGTAATTTTACGATCGTTAATGCACAGCCTACCTCGCAAGGGATAAGGGCGTGATTTGTGTATGTATTTGGATCTATTTGTATTTGGAAGATTTACAGACAAATTTCAACAGTAAAAAAAGAGGATAGAATATTACAATGGCATTAACGAATCTCCGCAGATAGAAGGATGATATTTTGAATAACATAATGTATATTATTATTTCTATATTCTATTTTAAATAGAAATTGATTTCCGGAGATAAGATTTTGAAGTCGTTTACGAAAATTAGCGCCCAGATCTTAAAGCAACGAATGTTTGTTTTCAGTTTGCATTGTTTTCATTGGGTCGTTGGGTGACTCGGTGTCCCAAACGAATAGAGAGAGATTTTCAAGTAGGTATCTATTACCTAAGTTAAGGGGTCCTAACAATATTACATCTGACTGCTTTCGTAGCTCTATAATTTACTTCACCCTTAAGTGGGCTAGCACACCTACAAGTTTACCAGTAACTTTGTACGTTGGTGTAGTAGGTATATGAACTAAGTTGTACCTACCTCTCTGCCAAAGCTCACAGGGATTTACGGAGAACTACTAGTAGATCGACACTTCTATAACTAAACGTTGAATCTTGTGGGTGTTAAGACAATATTGAACATTGCTTTATGAAGAAACAATTCGCCATAAAACTTACCTAAACATGTTAAAAAATGTGATCCAAATTATAAATATTAGTTTCAAACAAAATATCATTGAATATTTTTATTTCGATAATTTTTTTGAATACACTCACTCTGATTTCCGCCTCAAGGTGTCATGGGAATCGATAAAACATGCACATATAACGCCGTGATTCGAGAAAAGATATTGAAACACTCTACAAATTGTGAGTCCAGGACTCGAATCCAGGACTTTGCGTGGCAGGGGATTGACGTTTCTGGTATGGATCTGACAGACTGTTGTGCATTAAATTTAATTGTAAATAAAAAAGAGGCAATTAAAACGACACAACGTTTGGCAAAAAGCAAGAAATTGTGTTGTCAGAAATTCAGTCTACTGAATGCTAAAAGTAGCTCTATTTTGCAAAGCTAATAAAAAGGTTAAATTTTGAACAAAGTAAATCAATATTGATACCTGTTCAGCGGTTCGGAAGCTCAAAACCACGTTATAATTGCATAATAAACTCCACTCGGGCAGGTTCCAACTTCCTGATTAATATGAATGTTGCCAGTTCTCCCCCTCGTAAAAAAGTACCGACAACATCGAACTGTTGAACTATGAATACGCCTGGGCCACATCGTTCACTTAAGCACATTAGGCCGTGTATTCTGTAAGTTGGGGCCCTAGAGACGGCGGTGGAAACAATTGGGGGCCCCGGGGAGCCAACTCGCGCCAACAACAGCCAATTGCCCAGTTCGTTATTTTTAGTGTGCCTTGTTATACCAACGCTCTGTGGAGGAATGGAGTATGAAAATGCGATGAATGCGTAATTGTGTTGAGAACTAAGTGTGTGAGGCAACTTTTGTTACACAGCATCCAGTCTAGATGTATAAAAGTGAGCTAAGGCTCCAGTTGGAGATAATGAGAACGGATTTTTGTCCCGAAAATTTTGGCATTTGTCAATGTATCATACCATAGGTTCGAGACTTGACAGGCACATATCACGGAAACACCTGATTGTTCGAAAAGCTTGATGATATTATTATGCGTTCTGAAAGGCATATTTTTGCTGCTGGTGGTCGTCAATTCGTCATTACGTCGTGTACGTCTTCAAAATCATTGGTAGCTTTATTCGTAACCTGTTTCCATTTAGCCCTGTCCTCGGCTTTGGTAATGGCTGGCAGTCTTGTGAAACTGGTGACTTGACCAGTCCATTGGGTAGGAGGCCGTCCGCGGGATCTTTTGCGAATAAATTTTATGACGACTATCAGCCTTTCCAGGTTATAAGGTTTCCTGCGAGCAATGTGATTAGTAGCTCAGGATTCTGCGGTAATAAATACGAGATAATGTGGTTTTTAGCTGAGGTCTCGGTTGCTGTCTATGATCACTTAGGCGGCGGTCGTTACGACAACCATGTCAGAAGCCTGCTACTTGTAGAAGGCGGTTGAAAAATTCTGACACCAGGTTCATCGGGTCGTTGGACGACTTGGTGTCCCACACGAAAAAGAGAAAGTCTGAGCTGTTATGAAACTTTTGTTCTTTTGGCCGTCCATCGTATGCACAGCATTCTTCAGCAACACCACATTTCACCGGTAAGTCACTCCCTAGTAAAAAGTACTGTGCAAATTTTTCAGTGTGCATCAGTTGCCTGAGCACTTCGATAGTAGGAATTGATGTACAAATTGCTTATTGAGTATATTAATTGGCGTTTCAGCTTTCAACCTGTTTTAAACAACGCAATTAATTGGACGCACTCATTTTAAAGTATTGGTATAACATTATATTCTTTCATCATCTGCAAAGTAGTCAAAAGTTTATATTTATGCTCTTAGAACAGTTTTAGGTATATCTTTACAAGTAACGCTGATGCAGAATCGCGGAAAACTTGCATGTGATATTTGTATAATACCTACCAAAAATATAAAAACAAAAAAAGAAAGAAAAAGTATTTGAAAAAAAAGAAAACGTCTGTCAAGGTTACAATTGAGTTTGGTTTTTTTATTGATTAGGAAATTTATTTTGTTTTATCATCGAGTATTTTAGGTCCTAGTGACCGATACTAAAACTTCAGGACAGGCTGGTGATAAGAAACAATTCTTTCCAATTATCATAGGATAAAATATGAAAAAATGGCTTGGTTGGCTGATATAAATTTTGTATGTGAGGTCCGGATTATTTTTCATATTTCGACCTATGTTGCTTTGAGAGTTGTTCTTTAAGCCCGTTCTGTATTACTATTTCTAGTAAAATAATAACCCATTATTTTTAAAAAAATTGGCATACGCTCTTCGCGCCTCACAGCGCAGTGAATATGCGCCATGGAGGGGGGGCAACTAACTCCGGAAGGTTCTCGACATCTTAAGCAGATCTCGCCATCAATCAGGCTGGCATTTGATGGAACAGACGCATTCGTCTTACTAAAGTAACGGCTTGGACAACAACAGAATTACTGTATAAACATTTTCAGTATTCTGGATTGGTATAAACTGGAGAGCTACAAATTTTGTTTTCCTTTTAGCGTCTTCGGCCGTATGGGTCCAGGTGTTTAAATAAAATATCTATAAAGCCTCTTACGTTTTCCGTATCTGTTGCTATCCGCTGTGCTCTTTTGAAAGCGGGGTATATCAATGAACTGCAACTTACAAATTAAACAGGAAAAACTTTCCAAAATGGGTACTTATTGTTTTTTGTTTACACACGTACCGAAGGGTTTTTCAGTTCGTGAAAGCCTTCCAAAGAAATTACAACCCAAAACTTACCTCCTTTGTTTACAAGTAAAACAGACCTTGTCATAGCATTTGTTCCAAGGTTACAAACGTCACAGGTATCAAGCTAAATTTACAAACAACAGATGCGACGACTTGTTTCGTTTTGGAAAAAAGTCCGCAAACTCCTTTTTTTTTTAAAAAAAAGGGTCCAGTAAAACATGCCGTTTGTATGAAAAAACCACAGATAGTCTAAAACTTTTCACAATGTGATATGAGTTGACTAATTAATATGGCAGCCGATTCATTACGACAGGATATATTACAGAGGTTTAAAACATTGACTGGAGGTTTAAAATTTAATTAACAATTCAGCTTACCTGGGATCCCATCACTTAAACCCCGGTATTTGTCAATCAGCGGTTAAAGAATATAATGTTCAACCAAAATGGATAAACTTTTGATAACTCATACCACCTAGATCTGCTGTCAGGCTTATACGGGGCTTTCTTACATATTTTTTATAAATCATAATTATTAGTTGAACCCTTAAATAGGAACCTTATTTACCTTAGTTTAAAGTGAAAAGGAATACATTTTTTTTTACTTATAGGCATGAGATAAATATCTTAAATAGGAAATTCGATCTCTTATAATCATATACTTATTCAAAAATATGTTTTTCGATTTTTCAGGTCAAGAATAAAATATAATGTTTTATATTTGAAGTTCTATGTATTGTTTAAAAACTACATTTAAAGAGTTGGTACCTACCAATTTTTTCTTTTTTAAGTACCCAAATAATAAAATTAAAAACAGACCTGTTTTTATAAACGTGTTTACACTAAAACAGATTATTCGAGCCGTAACGATTTAAACCACCTTTAAACAAAAACCAGCCCCAAATAGCTAAAATTTATGTAGACGATTTCGCTACGGGATTCTGCCGTTTGTTCTAGAGCTTTCTATTTAATTGAATACAAAAGTTAAACGCTCCAAGTCACTTTATCCTCAAGAGAATATTTGCAAAGTCCATTTTCTCTGAAAGTAAGCATTTAAAGCCAACGTTTTCCTTCCTTAATTAGTTTCAAATTACATGACGATAGCTCCGTTAATTTGCTAATTTTCTGTTCTGACTTCTGTAAACGATATAAGAGTCGATGATCATTTTGTAGAAAAAAACCTTATAAAACCATACAATAAAATATATGTGGATAAAATCACCTGACAGAACTTTGATTGTACGACCATCGCCATCACCAGCAGGAGCAGTCAGGTACCCCACATAAGTATGTACAGAGAATGATCACTTATGGACGAAGGAAACTGAAATTGTGAAATTATTTTATGTACGATCGATTGGATGTTTTTTTGCAGGTACGTTGCTTGTTTCTTTAGTACTTAGTTGCATTGTTTATAATAACTTTGCTTCGTACTACTTCAAATCAGAACGTTGAAATGCTAGACGAAAACTATAATAACACTGGTAGAAATGGAACACCTACATGAAATATGACAACTAAAAATATAACGTGTCATACAATCTGCGTACAATATACCTCTTTATCATGAGACAGTAAAATGTTAGGTGTAGCATATAACGTAAAATAAATGATATCCCGTTCTTATATTTTTACCCGACTACGGCAAAGCAAAAAGGAGGGTTATGATTTTGACCGCTATGTATGTATGTATGTGGCATTAATTTCGTCTGTTCCCTCCTAACTCCTAAACTACTTATCGTAACTTGACTAATGAGGTATCATTAGAAACGTCTTAACAGCGCGGTGGTTATAGGCTGTGTCATGTCACTATCAATTGAATATGGCGCCCTCTATAGCGCATATAAAGAGTAACTAATAGGAAAACTAACAGCGACATCTGTTGTCTGAGAAATCTGACTTACTGAATTGAGTAGCTTGAGTAGCAGCACCAAGATTGACGTAATACATATTGCATATTTATATGACATGCCTGTCACTAATGCTTAATGCACTTCACAATGATATCAGATTATGACTTTGCGCATATAAATATGACATACCAGTTAAAATGTTTTCCCAAGATCTATCGAGTTAAATGTAAATATGTTTGAATAAGATATTGAATTAATGCATTTTACAAACATATTACTCAAAAACATTCTGCGTATAAATATGACATACCATCTAAGATGTTTTAGCAAGATCTATCGAGTGTTGATGCACGTAATATTTTGATAACCAGCGAGCCGTTTATGGTCACAAAATAAATACGTAAAATACTGGATGAAAATGTATTCTGAGAAATAATAAGGTTTTTTTATGGTGAGTTTTAAATCAACAGCCAACGTAGTACAGGAAACATGTAACAGTTCAACCCTGGGTGGCCCGGGGCCACCGTGGACCTTATAGAAGGTCTAGACCTCACATAGAAGTCTAGATGAAATGGCTCGTGATATAAACATTAGTTGTGATCGTCTAGATAATAGTTAGGACCCTTATATACGTTGTGTTTTATAAGATATAGTAAACCAATAGTTCTTTTAAGCTGGTATATGGAATTCTTGTACTATGATAACTATTAGGTAGGCATTTGTTAGACAGGACAGGGTTGGACAACAGGGACGGACAAACGAGACCGATTCGAGCCCCCAATCCTCGCTCAACCGAATGGACCTCCGACCCAGCAACATCCAATATTTGACAAAATGCCTGCCCATGGATATTCTTACACAATCATGAATTATGCAAAAACATCCACAAGGAAGGAGTCAATTATCAAAACTGAACGCTGCCCAACAGGTCCCCTTGAAGATTTGGATTTGGATTTGGAGATTATTCTCCTGCTAAAAGATGTGTCATAACACTGACACTGTAGCGCTGAAGCAGCGCTACGGAAAAATGATCAGGATTTTGAACAGATTCAGATGTTCTTTAAGAACAAATATTAGATTTTGTATTAATATAACCAGTCTTCATGACCAGCCAGAAGACACCAATGTGTCAGATGTATTATTATCAGTTGAATAATATAATTCCAACTGGAATCATTCAGTAGTAGTTTGTTGTTATTTTGACCTTTCAGGCCAGTATTCAATATAAAGACTGTACCAAACTTGCCCATACATTTATATGATTTCCATACGGAAGTTAAGGGTATGCATTTAGCAAATTAGTCCCTTTATAATGAGATCATTCCGCGAGCCAATAGTAGGTTGAGACGCTAATGCTAATCCCATTGTAAGATATAGATAGATGTGGCTAGTGCGAATATGAAACCCATAATTACCTCCTTTGGTCATATAAATGATTATAGGAACAGGATATCGTTACAGCCATATAGAATACTATAGGTAAGTATATTATATCAGGAGCGTTGGATAGCAGTTGTCATACATCATTCAATGACAATTAATTTGGTATGTGTTAACACACCGGTATTCTCAGGCAAGTCATGAGAGATTTTATAAAACAATAAAATAATTTAAGATGCATATTAACATCTGAAACCTGTTCTTAGACAGGAAACAAAGGATGGGAGATTTCTAATCTACCAGCCATATTTTTAGTATGATGAAAGTACTTAACTATAAAATAGTAAGCACAAGTAGGTGATAAATATAGTAGATTTTTAATCCACTGATGAACAAAGCCACTTTCAGCCTCGTGAACATATTTTGCTTATAAAGCAAAACAATAGGTAAGTATTAGTTGTAAATGTTATTAATAGATACCACTGAGCAAAGCCCATGTAAGTAAAAGACACAAAGAGTATTTTTCTCCTCAGTCGCCTTAGCAGCAAAGTTTTAATATGATAGTCCCAACAGGAACAAATCAAAACTGTAGATATAAAATAGTCCAGTGCAGGCATAGACCTGATATATTCTGGTAGAATAGAAGAGGTTAGGATAGGATCAGATTTAGGGTATGCCTACCTATATACCTATATTGAAACATCAGCAATTGCTTAGGCAGATTAATAAAAAAGATATTGAAATATTTAGAAATTATGGTTGTTGGTTGCAGAATTAAGAAATGATAAGGTTTGCATGAAGAACTCAAACGGAACCGACAACAAAACAAAAGACAAAGTTCAACAAGAATAAATCTAGGTATAGCCTAAGAAAAAGAAGCCTAACATTTCCAAATCTTGTCAATTTCTATAAAAATATAAGATAGGTTGAACTAGTCTATTCTGTATAACCTAGACCTAGATATTTAGTCTAAACTGTTTTCTTGCCTAAAAATCTATGATTCATTAGCTACAATTGACAAGATTTAGAATAGCAAAACTTGTACTTATCTGGCGAGTCCCAGAAAACAGTATCTCTCGACAAAACTATCCAAAATAAACAGCTTCCACCCTCGCTGAATAGACCGGCAGCATCAGCACCCTCCAGCGACACAGCTGCTCCACTTCCCTCATAACAAGACACCAGCACTAGGTACACCAAACTTCACCCGCGGATCAATCAGCTGACACGGCACGAACAGCTGATTGCGGACGACGAACTTTTCAGACTCACAGCACACTCACTAACTTTCTCACTTTACTTCGAAACCTTCTCACTTTATCCAGCGAGTTGTCTCGGTAAAATTAAACTTGCCTCCGACGGCCGTGCGACCGGCTTATATAGTCCTAAAATCGATCAATCTCGAAACATTTTCTCGAAAATTATTTTTCTTGAATTCTCCGGAACCTTCGCATACGCACACATACTTATAGAATTTTCTAAATAATTCTCCTACTCGACACCAGGCGTCGCTACCTTATATAATTTTCATTCATAAATACACACACATGCACACACACACACACACACACACACGAGAATCCCATCTTCACAAACAATCGACCTAAATATGACTCCCAGCGCCATCTCTTATCCAGTTACCGAACCAATCCCGCTCCCATCAAAGACTAGGGTTGAGCCACATTAGTATACTGGTACCATCTTTGGTACCAATTGACTTAATAGTATTAAGGTCAACAGATGTCGCTATATTTAAATTATAAGGGCCCGGATATTGTTTGTTATAAACAGAATGGTAAAATCTGGTGACACAAAGGTTCATGGTACCTTACCCAGCGCCGACACGGGGGGTTGAGGGGTTCTTGCCCCCTCAGGGAAAAAAAAGAACGCAAACATCTGATTGTAAATCGACACCAGCTGCAACCGGCGACACGGAGAGTTAAGGTAGCTTGCCTAGTGTCGATACGTGATGTTGAGTGGGGCTTGCACTACTCAGAGAAAACAAAATAAATCATCTGATTGCCAATCGACAACTGCTGCAACCGATGATACGGCGTTTACGGTAGATTTCCCAAATGGGCGGTGATGGTTCACAAACAATAAGAATATTCTAGACAGAGTTCTTGTAGTTCTTGGAAAGTCACTTTAAGAGACAAGCCTACGTCTCGCCTCTAGCAGGTTGAGAACTTGAGATGGTCTATTTATTTGTTACTTGGATACAAATAAATTGCTCAAAAATCCTCATGATGCGAACTCCCTTGAAGAACTAGAAAGGTTGATATTTTTTTCAATTGTTTTTACACTTATGAATTACTACCAATAAAATGTCCAATTTTGTCATTCACCATTTCATTTAATAATCACCGCATGCGCTACACAAATAAGTCCTGAAACGCGGTATCGTAGTGCTTCCGCCGATCTTTCCCGCTATCAGGCAGGCGGGCCTGTGTCACTCGTGTAGGTATACCGCGTGTAGGTATGAAAAACATACCTACACGCGGCGGCCCCTGCGCAAGGCCCAATCTAGTAGGCTGCCGCAAGCGAAAGAAGACACGAGCGCGCGCTATTTGTTTGACCACGATCGACTTTCTACAAAACGAAAAAAGCAAAAAGATAAGATACTGTGCAGTATTTAATTGTTTAAATTCGTGTTTTCCAACTGAATATCTCTTGAAAGTCTGATTAAAACCGTTTAAGAATCAACGATATTAGCGTTGACCGCCACATGTAGGAGTAAACGCTCGTGCTGTGCACTAGATGGCGTAAGTAGTTTCTTGAAGTAAGCAACCCTAGTCCAATACGTATATACACGTATAACTTATTATAAACCGTTGTCCTATGAATGAAGGCCCATATTCCCTCAAAAAATTTGGTGGGTATGTAAATGAACACGCGCTCGACTGGATCGCGAGCTAAATTAAATCATATTCTTTATTAGATTGAGTACATATTTCTTTGAAAACCATTGCGAAGTAAAGCTTCTGTAACGCTAGTTACTAGTTATTATTCTGTGCCTCTATACAACTTCCAAATATGTCCGGTAGGACCAGTCCGTTCCCTGGTCGCTACACCCGACCAAGCGGGTGGCTACCGCTTTCCCTTCTCCGTCATCATTTGGCTTACTGGCCTCATCATCCATCACTCCTCCTAAAATTCAAATTTTATAAGCATTTCCTCGCATAAGCCTAGAATGCCGCTAAGCTCAAGTGGGATTGGGCAGGACATGTATGTCGAATGCACTCGGAA
The DNA here is from genome assembly GCA_029255805.1 of Keiferia lycopersicella. Classification (NCBI taxonomy): domain Eukaryota; kingdom Metazoa; phylum Arthropoda; class Insecta; order Lepidoptera; family Gelechiidae; genus Keiferia; species Keiferia lycopersicella. The sequence continues at coordinate 11,144,983 of JARACZ010000007.1, forward strand.
AGATGGGCCAAAATAGCTACCGATTATACTCCAGAAGAGCGTCGCCGCAGAGGGAGACCTAGAAAGCGCTGGCGGGATGACTTGATCGAATATAATCCGAACTGGTCCGAAGCAGCCGCAGACCGGAAAGCCCAGAAAGAGGGACGGGAGGCCTTTGACCAGCAGTGGGACAGTTTAGGCTAATATAATATAACATTGACGATGTGACGCAGAAAGTTCCGGTTTCGATTCTCGGTGGGTCATTCACAAAGTTGATATTTATCACTTTGTGAATTTGTTCTCAGTATGGTTAGGACATTGTGGGCTGAACCACTCGATAGTCTGTAAGTAAGATGTTTCCGTGTTTCGGATAACATGTTAAGCCCTAGGTCCCGGTTGCTGTCTATCATCACATAGACGGCGGTCGTTAGGTACATAAGCCAGAAGCCTGCTACTTGTAGAAGGCGGTTAAAAAATTCTGACACTAGGGCTCATCGGGTCGTTGGAAGACTTGGTGTCCCACACGAAAAGAGAGATTGTGTACATTTCATTGTGTACCCTAATTTCAAGTTTTATACTAAGCACAAACAAAAAACCTTCTGTGCACTAGTGTGCACTGTCATCTCTATTTAATAATCAGAATTAGAATAAGAAAAACTATTCAGTGACCACTAAATGGTTAGAGACAACATAATTAAGGCCCGTATTTATCAACTCTGAGATCGATCTTGAGTGTGACTTTAAGATGCTGTTAGTATTGTTGACATTTGTCAACGTCGCTCTTGAGATCGATCTTAGAGTAGAGCGCTATTTATAAATGCGGACCTAAGTGGAGGAACTAACAGTTTGTATTGACATTATAGTATCAAGTCTAAAATTTAGCAGTACAGAAGTAGGTAAATAGTACACTTATAGGGACTCCATTTGTTAGTGAGAACACTGGAAAGGCACTTATATACTGCGTAGCATAAGTTTATGATAATTGAAGTACATTAAAATTACTTACATGCTGCACTTTTATCTGGATTTTATTGGAATATTGAATACGTTATTTTTTATTTACCTACAACTCCAAAATAATTAAAATAAAAAGCAGTTCAAAAACTAACACCCGACTACAGAACAGAGTTATCGCGCTCTAAAAAGTAAGAAACAAGAAATTATAATTAACTTCTTATAACGCAAATATTTATAGTCTACGAAATTTAACAAAAAAACACAAAAGATATATGAATTAATATTAAATATAAATTTATAGTGATATTTAGGTTATAGCCGTGGTCGTATGTCACCAACTGACTGCCGAACTTTACAGTGACATACGACCACGGCTATAACCTAAATATCACTATAAATTTATATTTAATATTAATTCATATATCTTTTGTGTTTTTTTGTTAAATTTCGTAGACTATAAATATTTGCGTTATAAGAAGTTAATTATAATTTCTTGTTTCTTACTTTTTAGAGCGCGATAACTCTGTTCTGTAGTCGGGTGTTAGTTTTTGAACTGCTTTTTATAGCCAATAGGCTAGTATACACTCATACTTAAGTGTTATAGTAAGCCTAAAGAGGGAAGCCATTTACTTACTTCCACTTGCTAAAATATAGAGGATTTTCAAGACTCACTATTATTGCCCGGAACTCTAGAGTTACAGTTTCAAGCTAAAAATAAAATTTTAAGGTTAACATTTTAAACAGGCATTTCTTATTCCGAGTGCAAAGCTTGAGAGTTTCATTCCAGAATATTATCTGTAGAAAACTTGTGCTGTAGGTGCTTGTGCTACTAAGTAAAGCAGAAAAAGCATAGAAAATATGTCAGCAATATAAAGTGAATGAGTCGCTACATTTTTTTTTCTCATAGTAAAAACGATTGAGCATAATTAATGTGAGACGGAATTCAACTTCTGGGTCAGAAAAGAGTTTGAGTCTTCATCGAGTTTGAGCGCCATGTTTATCTGGGCCGGAACGGGACAGAAGACGTTGTTGCTGTATGAAAGTGGCAGGTTAAAAACGAAATAAGATAGGAAAATGTCAAGTATAATAAAATATTGAGAACGTCCAGACCGGGATAGAAGATCGTCGCACAGAAATTGTAAACTAGATGGCAAATATACTACAATGGTAGCTCATCACTTAGGGGTCAGTTTAAGTTGGCTTTTGAAATGGTTATTTCGAATAACCTGCATTAGTTGATTTCTGTAATGAATAGCTTGATGTGCTTCATGCAAGTTTGTTCCAACCTTTCTTGCGATTATAAGGAACCGGAAAACGTTTGACACTGACAGTCGACCGTAACCCTATGCGTATCAAGTTTCATTGGCAATTTTTTTCTCCCTCTTCGTCAAACCCCTAACTTTAGCGCCTCACACATAGTACAGATACGATAATGTTTCTCTTAAGATAAAAATATCGCTGGTTATTGAACGAACCATTGCCAACGGCGAAAATAATTATATTTTTTTATCTTGTATCTGAAGTTATCGACCGATGTCTTTTTAAAATACCAAAATAAAAAGTTATGATGTATCATGTATCTAGTAGTGTGTTGAGAATAACAGTTCCGCCCGCGAGGAAGTCGGTTTTAATTTTAATCTCATAGTACACCAAAGGAATTTTTTTTAGGATAATAGCTGTACATACATGCATACATATATCACGCCTTTCTCCCTTGCGGGGTAGGCAGAGCCCTAACAGCCGTAAAAGTGCGGTCACTATCGCCACGTCTGACCAATATTAAGGGATCTTTCAGATGTCTCGTGTATCACTGTAGCGGCAGGTTGTCAGCCTGTCGCCTTAAGTTGTAATATTGTCCCTTAGTCACCTCTTACGGCACCCGCGGGAAAGTAATGAGGTGATGTAATTCAAAGCCGGCATCACACGGTATCTATCATATACTGTCCTATGTGTTAATCCAAGTTACTCCCTATCTGTATGCCAAATTTCACGAAATCGGTTCGCTTGTTTTAGCGTGAAGGAATAACAAACATACAAACTTTCACATTTATAAATTTTAGTAGGATACCTGTATTACCTGTACCTGTGACTCCTGGGTTTCAATATTATAGTACCTTCACTGTGTGTGACGTGCCTTTTTACAATGACGAACACGATACGGGTACTAATCCTACATTGTTAATTACACGTCCACCGATTGTAACTAGATAGACTGGTAGGTAGATATTATAAGTAGGTAGGAATTTCTTGGGGGTAAACAAAGGTTCTTAGTCCTCCTGTTCTTGTGTGAGACATCGAGTCATCCAACGACCCGATCAACCCTGGTTCAGCCTGCAGTAATGTCTTAACAAGAAAAAATTCACAAAGAAATAAATAATGAACTTTATGAGTGCTTCGCCGAGCATCGAATCCAGAACCTCCAGGCAGTTGCACTACCACTGCGCCACATCGGTCGTTAAAATAGTGCATTACAATAAAAACTCTTATAATTATTTCAAATTGGGACAAAAGCAGGCCTAGTTTCGACTCCACTTAGTTTCAATACGACCCGTTCTGACTTGCCCTCTTTAAGTTTTATTGTGTAAGTTAAAAGTGAGTTGAGTCAGGACTGGTGGGTTGAGTCAAAAATGCATATCTTTACAAAAAATATACAGGATGGAAAAAAAATAGCTGCAAATATTTTAAGGGGTGTCTCAGCTCATGAAATTGTAATTTTTTCCCGAAGGAATATAGGTCGAAATTTGAAAAAAAAATTTGGAACTCCCATACAAATGTCCAACCGACCAAGACAAATTGTATGGGAGGCCGAATTTCTTTTCTCATATTACGTCCTATGTTTCTTGGGGAAAGTTGTTCAGTTTCATGGGCTGGTTCAGCCCTTAAAATATTGGCACAATTTTTTTTACACCCTTTATAATGCGACTGGTACCCACAGGTATTTGTTTTCACGCGCATTGGAATACCTCGTCATAAAGCACTGCAGTGTAATTGAATAAAACAATGAAATACGGAAATTAAACGTTTTGTACACACCATTGACCGTTATTTATTGCGGCGGCGGCGGGAAGTGTTGAAACTTAGTTATGCCGTGTGAAGCCAGCTTAGAATAGCATCATTCCCATTCAATTCAATTCAATTCAATTATTTATTATAAAATAAACATAATTACAAATAGTTAAGGCGCATCGCACACTTGACACACGACGGACCGCTAAAATATTGCAGCGGTCTGTCAGACCTATACTACAAACGTCACTCCCCATACTAAAACCGCACTCGACGGACGACACTGCAATAGCGCTGCGATGACAGCGGTTTTAGTATGGTGCTTAACATTTCTAGTATGGATCTGACAGAACGCTGCGATATTTTAGCGGCCCGTCGTGCGTTAAGTGTGCGATCTACCTAACACTATACAAAAACATTATAATATTATTACCATGTATCATTACCATTCGCTAGTGTCGTAAAGGCGACTAGGAGCCAGGGAATCGTCAGCAGTGTTCCCTGTGAATAAAAAAACTACTTGAAATGTGCTCGCCAATCCACCTGTCACTCGTGGTATGCATGAAAATACCATCCAATAGGGAGAGGCCGATATCCAAGATTGAACCGTTGCTATGCCGTGTGATGCCGGCTTAGAATAGCATCACCCCACATCCTTCCCGTGGGTGTCGTAAGAGGCGACTAAGGGACTCGAGAGTATTGGTGTATTACAATTTTTAGGCGACAGGCTGACAACCTGCCACTATAGTGATACACATGTTTTCTGAAACAACCTTAGAAAACAATACTCAAAAATGTCAGACGTGGCGATAGCGACCGTATTCTTACGGCTGTTAACGCTCTGCGTACCCCGCAAGGGATAAAGGCGTGATATATGTATGTATGTATGAACCGTTGTAGCCGTTAATATTAATGATATAATTAATAAGTAGGATAAATATGAAAATATGAATATTTCATACATACACACATCATGCTCATGCATCATGCATTTTCTCCCAGAAAGAAAATCTGAAAACCTGATAAATGTAGTCGTCCAGATAAGTAAATCTACCGGCAGCAACATCTCAGAGGGACTCATACACCACTGCACCAGAGTAGCTAAGTTTAATAACGAGAGCTCCAGACCTCGATCGGTAGTGGTTCAGTTTGCTAGCCCGAGAGTCAGAGACACCTTCTATGCTGCAGTGTTGAAATTTAACAAAAAAAGTAAGACAATTGACAAAAAACTTAACACAAACCACGCCGGTATAACTGGAGAAGTTCACCCTATTTATGTCGTTGAACACCTTACACCTACTTTAAAAAAACTTCACGCTGCAACAAGAATCCATGCCAAGAAGCTGGGCTACAAACATGTACTCGTTAGAAATGGACGAGTTATAGTACGTGCGACGGATACTTCCGATTATATTGTAATACGTGACACTAGCACACTTGATACTCTCAAGTTAATCGAAAAAACAAATACGCAACCACAGACCAAGAAAAAATAGGCTTAAGTAACATTTGTATCTATCAATTTATTTATATACCTTAAGTTTTTAAATGTAACTATAGAATGATTTAATAGTCGTTTGCTCTTTTGTTAATGGGTAATAATCGGTTAAAATGTTACTATCAAAATGTTCAGGGTATGAACACCAAAACTGGAGATATATACTTGAAAATTCTTAACTCTGAATTCGATATAATAGTTTTTACAGAGACTTGGATACAAGGTGACTTGCTTGATGCTGAGTTTATCGATGATCGTTACACGGTTTTTAGACAAGATCGTTGTCTGAATTTAATACAGGACAAGTCTGGTGGAGGTGGTGTATTAATTGCTGTTCTTAAAAAATACCAGTGCTATAGGGTGTCGATGCCTGAAAGTACATGTGAGGATCTATGGGTGAATATCATATTTTCTGATGGGAACGTAAGACATAATTTGATGATCTGTGGTGTCTACCTGCCTTCACCTTTAAGGTTCGAATTGCTGGAAACTTTTACTGAAAGGGCGAGCAACATTCTCGTAGGCGATGCTGATGCCCTTATACTAGGTGATTTTAATTTGGCTTCTTTGGATTGGTGTGCTAATGGTTTGGCGGACTATACGGTTCCACTAGTGTACAATGGTAAGCTTCGAACTTGTATTGTTGACTTCATGAATGAAAATAATCTGTTGCAACTAAACAATATTCGTAATGACTATGGTAGATTGCTGGATTTGATATTTGGCAGTGCCCAATTAGAAGTTATTGTTTCAGAAAGTGGTAACCCTTTGAGCAGAGTTATGAAACCTCACCCTCCTATTGAGGCTACGCTAACCTTGAAAAAGGGAAAACAAAATATAGTGCCTCTACTGTCTCCAAAACCTAATTTCTTTAAAGCTGACTATACTTTAATTAACAATGAGCTTAACAGTATCAATTGGGATGAGGTTTTTAGTCTGTGCTTAGATGTTGATGAAATGTTGCGTGTTTTTTATATAGAGTTGAGAAAGATCATTGAGAAAATGGTGCCTAAATCTAAACCAAAATCAAAAAGCTTTCCACATTGGTATTCAAGTAATCTCATAAAGAAATTAAATGAAAAACATAAACTTCGTGTACGCTTTAAAAAATATAACAACCCTTTGGATCAGTTCAATTTTGAAAGTTTACGTGACGAATGTGAAACCATGATTCAGTCATGTTACACTGATTACATTACACTAATTGAAAGCAGTATTGAATGCAATCCTAAATTCTTCTGGTCATACAATAAAAAAATTAGAGACAACCGACCTGACTACCCATCCGCGATGTTCCTTAATGGCGAATTGCATACTAATGGCAAGGATATATGTAACAACTTTGCTAAACACTTTTCTAGTGTTTACACATCAAGACCAGAAATGAGTACTTCGGGTCCTAACATGTGTCTATCACAAGATAAATCGATGCAATTTACAAGTACACTTACATTTTCTGAGGTTGATGTAAGAAACAAGCTTTCTAAATTAGATATCAATAAGGGATCGGGCCCGGACAATATTCCACCTGTTTTTCTCAGAAACTGTGCTTCTAGTATTGCGGAACCTTTGTCCAGAATCTATAACAAATCTCTAGCAACGGGGATGTTCCCGACAATGTGGAGAGACTCACGCGTTGTACCTGTGTTTAAGGACGGTGATAGAAGCGATATCACTAAATATAGGCCTATTTGCATATTATCTGCTCTTGCTAAAGTGTTCGAGAGTTTGGTCTGCCCTGTCCTAAACTGGCATATGCGGTCAATGTTTTCTGTGAATCAGCATGGGTTTTTGCCTGCAAGATCTACAATATCGAATCTAGCATTATATACAGATGATCTTGTAGAAAAGGTTGATGCTAACAGTCAAGTGGATGTAATCTACACTGACTTCTCCAAGGCATTCGATATGGTGGACCACAGTTTATTGGTTTCTAAGCTGCAGGGGTACGGGATTGATGGTAATCTTCTTGATTGGTTCAGGTCATATTTATCTAACAGGCAGCTTAAAGTAGTTTTAGGTGGTTATGAATCCTACAATTTTACTGCTACAAGTGGAGTTCCTCAAGGCTCTCATTTGGGCCCTGTTTTATTCAATGTTTTCATAAATGATATAGAGACATGCTTCATTAATAGTAAATTTCAATTATATGCGGATGATTTAAAATTATATAGGGAGATTACTTCCATCGATGATGCAATTAAACTACAACATGACTTAGTCAGACTCGACCAGTGGTGCATGGATAACAACATGTCTCTTAACTACAATAAATGTTACCAAATAACTTTTACTAAAAAGATAAATGTAATCAAGTACAATTATCACGTTGGCGAAAAGAGTCTGGCTGAGTTGTGTAGCATTAAAGATTTGGGTATAACAATCGACAACAGATTGAGTTTTATCTCTCATATGGATGACATAATAAAACGAGCGTTTAAAATGTCTGGATTAATAAGAAGAACAACTAAATGTTTTAAGAAAACAACTAGCAGAATGACTTTATTTAATTCATTATCACGCGGAATTCTTGAGTATTGTTCGGTTGTATGGAACCCTCACTATCAGGTACACGCCAACAGACTTGAAAGAGTTCAGAGTAAATTTTTTCGCCACTTATGCTACTTGGAAAATTCACTTGAAGAGTACAACTCTTATGCGAAGCACCTAAAAAAGTATAAGGCTTTAACTATGTCTAACCGTAGACTCCTATTAGATCTATGCTTTCTGCATAAAATAATTAACACGTCGATAGATTCTCCATCACTTTTGAGTAAGATAAGATTTTGTATCCCAAGGCCAAACACAAGACTGAAAAATTATTTACCATTTAGAAGAAATGTCTCCAGAACTAATCTAGGTGATTCAGCCCCTATTAATAGAATTATTAAATCTTATAATGATATGTGTAATGAATGTGATCTAGATATTTTTAACGATAGCTTGACTTGTTTCAAAAATAAAATAAAGAAATACTTATTCAACAAACAATAACAATAAAATAGAATACATTTTTAATTCAATATACTTCATTTTACGTAATTTAGACCATTTTTAGAATAGATATGTTATGTATGAACCTAATAATTGTTTTAGTTTTTATTATTTATAAGTTAATTTATTGTTTTAAAAAATTTTTGAATGTATTTATTGTTTTAATTTTAGTTCAATATTAATGTGTTATTAATGCTCTGAATGAAATGTATTGCATGCTGTGGTAGCCTGTAAGTGTAATGCATACAAGCAAGTGTAAATTAGATATAAGTTTTTTTAAATGTTTTAACATGTATGTATTATGTTGGCTATCCATATTTAAATAAAATAAATAAATAAAATGCTCCTATGACTTGTAGGGTAGTCAGACAGACGTAAATGTATGAATCGTTCGTGGCTAAATAGAGCTGTTTTATTTATCTTGATTTTGTTGGTGTAGCTGATATACAATCAGAAATAAAATAAAATAATTAGGAATAACGTGTATATTTGTACGTTTATCGAATCTATTCAAATGAATCCTTCAAAAATGAGGGCCTGTTTTATGTGAAAAATTCGAATTTACAGAATCTGACCACATGCTATTAAAGTATTTTTTTTTTGGAGAGGGTCATTGTGTAGACTATTAATTAAAACTTCTAGAAGTAATTTTCAGCTTACAAGAAACTTATATTAATATTCATTAAGTTGATTGATCTAAGAAAAGTGGAATTACAAATTTTCTTTTAATAATCATTATATTACAACACTAGGCATAATAATCGTAAGTATGTGAAATATCTTAGATCTAACAATAAGAATTTTTAAATATGTCTATAATCAAAAGAAATAAATATAAACGAGAAATTTAAATATTTTTTTATGTACTTACCAGCCTACTGTTTTGTAATGTGGCGCAGTGGTGCTACTGGTTCCGGGTTCAATTCCCGGTGAGGCATTCACAGATTGGCACCTAACATTTTTTTTCTTGTTTGCAAATTAAAACTTCATGTTTCCAAATTATTAGCAGCTGTCATCAAAATGCTAATTTTACAAAATGAAAAAGAGGGAGTGAGCTCATAAGAATCAAGACAGTTTTATACTAATATTTTACTATGCTTGCATTATATTATGCAGAAAGCTTTGTCCAAATTAGTCAGTTCTAAAAGAATATTTTCGAAGGCGGGAAACTTCAAGAATGACAAAAATATCTTGTAAATGGTACAAGAATTTTGTTTTTGTATTAGACCCAAAGGTAAGGTGCTGATAAGGTGAGGTAAATATTAAGAACTCGGTGAAACCGTCATTAAAATACTGACACTAAAGCTTATTAAAGAATATCGTTTGAAAATAAATGTCTGTAGTTAGTGATAGAAAAAGATTATTTTGTTAGATAGCAGTTAATACTAACGAAACAAGCGGAAAAAATCACGTCACCTATGGGATTTGAGCTCACGTCTTCTGACTTGCCGGGTCAGACGTGTTAACTATTACACTACGGTCGGCTCTATTCCAGGCGACGGAATTGTGATCCACTTGTTTCTTTCATATATTTTTAATTTATACATACATACATATATCACGCCTTTATCCCTTGCGGGGTATTTTTAATTTATATTTGATAGGAAAAGAGCTCAATTTTTATATTTGTAACTATACTGACCCATTTTTGCTAAGAAGTACCTACTGCATTCTGTTAATAACCTTCAGAATCTATACTTCAATATTAACCAGCAGATCTATACATATAATAAAACAGTAACTGAACCAATTCTGTACATTGAATAGTTTAAAAAAAGGTTTTTTGTTTCTAATTCAGTTTAAGTTATAGATCTCAAAACGATGGTTAAAAAATTTTTTGTCTGTTTGTCTGTTTGTATGTATGTTTGTTAGCGTTTCACGTAAAAACCACTGGACAGATTTCTACCAAATTTTGTACAATGGTAGCTTATTACTCGGGTCAACATTTAGGATACTTTTTACTTCGGGAAAATATCTCATTCCCACAGGAAAACACCATTACTGGTTCGGCGAAGCGAGATACAAATTTGTTCCGAAATAATTTTATAGATGCCGCGTACGAAGTGTATACTATAATACTATAATAATAAAATAACAGTAAATAAACAATTTTTAGGCGACAGGCTGACAACCTGTCACTATAGTGATACACATGTTTTCTGAAATTACCTTGGAAAACAATCCTCAACAATGTCAGACGTGGCTATAGCGACCGTATTCTTACGGCCGTTAACGCTCTGCCTAACCCGCAAGGGATAAAAGGCGTGATATATGTATGTATGTATGTATATAAATAAACCAATTAATTATAGTCTAGCAAAAAGTTGCGAGTTGAACCCGAGTCCCACCCAAGCGTCGAAATGGCTTCGCACCTAACAAATGAATGATGCACAAATCGGTGGCAGTCCGGAGTTGCTACAGGTTGTTTTCCATTTACACAGGCAACTATCTCACTTGGTTCATAATAATCATACATAAAAGACCACCAATCATAAATAATGCCATTCATTATCAAAAATAGTAGAACCAGATTGTTTACAAAAAAAATCATAGATGTCGCTGTTAGTTTTGTAAAACGCGCTAACGGAATGTTTCCTGCAAAACTATAAAGAGTCTGGCAGGCGGTTCAGTCCGATCAGTTCTCCTTCAGTCCGACCAGTTCTCCCCGGAACAACTCCTAAGCCCAGTCTCGCCCCAAGGGCGTGATTGTTGTTTGAACAACCAATCAAATATTCCGGGTGAGCAAGTGCTCCCCACCAAGCCGACAGGCGTAGTTTTGATGGCCCCAGGGCCGAAAACGTAGAGTCCAACACAAAAAAAAAATGGCAGGCGGCGTTAACCTTAAAGAAATATTTTTTTTTGAATTGAGATAATATTGAATTTGTTGAATTATTATAACAAACATCTGCTATTCTTTACGGACTTCGATTTTGCTTACTGATTGGTTTTGAATTTAGATCTGAAATTGAAAGCTGCTGGAGTGGACCTGAGAACAAGTTGTTTTTCCCATGGCCAGCTGTACGTGGCTTTTTCGCAGGTTACTAGCGCTGCAGGCCTATTTATATTAACCGCTGAGAGAAAAACAGCGAATGTAGTGTACAAAGAAATATTGTAAACTTTATAAATATTGTACATAAATAAACTGTAGATACATTTGAACTTTGTACATAAAATGTATAATAAATAATATTATTTGTATAAATAGCTGTAACATGCCTGTAAAGTAAATTGTAAATAAAATGTGTTAGGTAGGTATATTTCATTTTGCCTCTTGCCTCTTGCCTCTAATTTTGCTTTAATCAAAATGAATTCAGACCTAAGGTCAAAGGTCTGTCTAAAGTAGGTACATAGACATAGACACCTACCAACATAAAAATAATAAGTTAGCGAAACGAAGTTCGCGGGCACCAGCTAGTTATCGATAAATTACGTTTTCATCAAGTTAGGAATTTTTAAGTGGAGGCATCTTAAAAGGTTATTTTATTTAAAAGGTCTAGGTGCTTTTCAATATTATGATAATAACGCTTGTTATCATTGAACCAAATAAGATAAGATAATTTATTAGTTAATAAACTTAAATACAAATAGGTACACTCATACTAAATAGTCACTACATAGTATAAAGAAAAGTCGCTTTGAGCGTCTGTATGTAACTATGTATGTTTGTAAAATCATTAAAAGTACACAATTTATTTTAATGCAGGTTTTTTTAATAGACAGACTGATTTAAGAGGAAAGTTAACTTGTAGGTATAATACTTTCCGGAGAAACATCACGGGAAAATGAGTTGGGCGGCTAGTTATGAATAATCACAAATACCTAAAGGTACACTCATACGAAATGCTATTCTATGATGTACATACATACATACATATATCACGCCTTTATCCCTTGCGGGGTAGGCAGAGCGTTAACAGCCGTAAGAATACGGTCGCTATCGCCACGTCTGACATTTTTGAGTATTGTTTTCTAAGGTTGTTTCGGAAAACATGTGTAACACTATAGTGACAGGTTGTCAGCCTGTCGCCTAAAAATTGTAATACACCGATACTCTCGAGTCCCTTAGTCGCCTCTTACGACACCCAAGGGAAGGATGTGGGGTGATGCTATTCTAAGCCGGCATCACACGGCATATGATGTATTTGATTATAAAATGTTTATAACTTTAAAAAGACACATTTATCTCTGCATTGTTGCGCCGCAGTCTAGATTGGTGCGGGGTTGCACTACAAAATGCAGCTCTGTAACATATTACAGAAGACTTACAAATGTACAATGATATAGTGGAAATGCAATCTCCGCGGAAAATGCAGTACAACAATTGTAGTCCAAAGACACACAAACACAGATACAGGGTATAAAGGACGGCGTAACGAAAACTTTGCAGGCGTGATTAGACACTGAACAAAAATTTCGACCTTTCATACAAAATTCCCGATCAGCTGACTGACTTTGTATGGAACGTCAAAAAAAATTTTTAGTTTCCCAACATAGCCCCCATAGAAAAGTTGTTCAGTTTAATGGTCTGATCACGCCTGAAAAGTTTTCGTTACACCGTCTCTTACGTCCTGTATATGCTGCCCCTTGCAGGGTAGGCGCATGCGACCATAAAATCAGTCTGTATTGCTGCAACTGACATAATATTTGTCAGTCATTATGAAAAATTATGTATGGTAATCAACCCACGATGCGGACCAGGTTGGCCTGCGGGTTGCAGAGGTCAGATGGCAGTCGCTCTGTGTAAAATTTTGGTTCGACGTCAAACTCCCTAGGTTACGTAGCCAACCCCGACGGGATAAGGCAAGGAGAATGATGAATGGTATTTCAAACAACCAAAAAATACAGGAAATGGCACTATTTATTCCCCAGTCTACTTGCTTCCTTAATAACCAAACATATTGTCGACATTTTCCTAATTACCCAGAATTTTTTTAAAATTGTACGCAATAGGTCTCTGTTCGGATATAGACAAGCTAGACTAATTACACGGTCTAATAGGTTTGTCTGTCCATCTGTAACCAGCTGGTTGTAGTTAATTAGGCTACCTGACCGAAACCGATGTGATTTTGTTCCATGTCTTTTTTCGCCTGTTGTGGTGTTAGAAACATGCGGTTTCAGGTTCTCTTCTTTACAAAGAAATTTGGACCAGATAAATATAGCCACTACTTAAAATTGTAAGGCTTTTTAAATAGTCCCATTCATACTATTTAGAAATGTAAACTGCGCAGATAATTGTAATTTAGATCTGAATAAACAATCATCAACAAGATCAGAATATACTCGTATTTAGTTGTCCAGAAAAAAACATACCTATTACAAAACGAAATGATAACTAAAGAGTAAGGCAGGCAACCTTAGAGCGCAGGAAACTACAAAAATTTAAGCATCATATAAATCCAGATTCTTCCTCCGTAGTGTAGGATACCAAGTCTACGAACGACCCAATAAACCAGATGAAGTGACAATGCTTAATGTATTGTACATACGCTCAAAGGTTGATAAGTAAATATTTTTGTATATGCCAGTAACAAAGCAATACAATTTCACGGCACTCTAGGTTCCGACGGCTTGAATATATATTGAATTTTGTGAAAATAGCCGTGATGTATTGCATTGCATGTCGTTTCGGTAAGTCCACTCTTTTACAGATGCATGTCTCTACAAAAGCTGACGTTTTTAGAAAAACTAAAATAATGGTAGAACTTAGAATTCTTTCTGAAAAAACAAACGTTTTCAATATTCTACCAAACCTCCAAAATGATCATAAAAACATTAAAGTTCAATTAATATTTTATTGCTATAAAACCCTTTAGGCTTTTTTCACCCTTAACGCACAACGCAGCGCTAGAATAACGCAGCGGTCCGTCATACTAGAAATGTCAATCTCCACATTCCCCATACTAAAACCGCAGACGCGTCAAAATAACGTAGTCGTGTCAACAGCGGTTGAGCGGGTTTAGTAAGGGGATTGACGTTTCTAGTATGGATCTGACAGACCGCTGCGTTACAGATGCGTTAGGTATTTTAGCGCTGCATTGTGCGTTAAGTGTGAAAAGCCCCCTTGATTAGTCCATTTTATTGCGTTATGTAATCAACTTTATTTTGACATACTGGCTATTGTTGTAGTATGGAAGCATTTTGACAGGGAATTGATAAGAGCAGATTTGCAAAAGGATCATGAAAAACTTTTGTTTGGATGCTCGTCCTGTTTTTATCAGTCTTGCGTCACTCTAGCAGGAATTGCATCAAAACCAAAGTTATATAATAATAGAGGTTGAATATTGCTTATCATTTTAGCATAGGGAATTTTTATGCAACATACTAGTTCTGGAGTTAATGAGTGTCAAAGTTGGGCATTGAAAGAGACAAAAGTGCTGATATTTGGCGCTCTTTAGTGTATTTAGTTCTAAATACGTTATTTTCGGTAAGCAGTGTAGAAAAGGTTTAGTATTTTTTTTTTGTTAAAATAGGTAAAGGTAGATTTTCAATTTTATTTCTATTAATTTTCCGGTTTTATGCAACAATTAACGTTGCTATTTTTCATTTAAATTGGCGATATTATATATTGCTTTGTTACGCGAGACACATGGTCAGCCCAAGTATGGGCATTCTCCTTTCATTTTAAGTATTTCGCAACTATTAATAGTAGATCCTATAAATATTTGATTTCAATTGCTCTCGAAAACTACTTGAGACGCAAACTTATGGGTACCCGCGGCCCTATTTCATGGAATATCAAATTAATACGTTTTAACGAGTGTAATCGTTTAAGCTGAACCCGAACGTTTGTTGCGAGAATCCGGTGGGAATTGCGGTATGCAAAGGCTGGTGAACTAAAGTAACTTAACTTCCACGAATTTGCACTGATATCTAAAGGTTTTTTTTAAAATGTGTATACCTAAAGTCAAATTAAAGGCGACCGAGGGATTAACCCGACCCAAGACCGGTAGTGTAGACAACTCCACATTAAACCCGGAAAGGGGTGCCTGCTTCAGGCGCGTGTGACAGAGGTTCATCGTGCAATAGACTCCTGCAGCCGACTTGGCTCCGTACGTATCGATTTGTTGTTCCTGTGGAGTCAGCCAGGGAGGCCGAGAGGGTAGAGCAGGTCCTGGGCAACCCTGCGTTTTCCATAACTGCGTCCCAGGCAACAGTGTCTGTGGACTTGCCTCAGACACTGATCAAATCGTCTATCAAAGACGAATGAGGCCAATCATGATAGTAAAATTGTTAAAAGAACAAGAATAACTCATCTTGTATTGCGCATCTTCGCGAGCTGCCCACTGAAAGATCCAAATGGGAGATACTACTACTCTTCCTCTCTTTCTCTTTTCGTGTGGGACCCCGAGTCGTCTAACAACCCAGTGGAGCCCTACTATTATACCGATACGTTACAAGATAAGTCGTTTGATTACAAAGAAGACGTGTAGGCCATCGAAAAATTTATGCAAAAGAAAAAAGCTCTGATGCGATTCTCGTAACTTTTCTTGTTTTAGTAAGTTTATCGCACTTTCTCTTCTACTATTATAGATAGTTAAATTTTCCGCAGTAATACTATGAATATTTTAAAGTGAATATACACCCTTGGCTGAAATAATTTAACCAAAATAAAAGGTAAGTCGGGTACCACTTAAATACCTGTTTTACGCAATGCTGTAAATATGTATTGCTTGATTGCTAAAGGTTGCCTATGTTTTATTTCTAATTCAAGATGCAACTGTCCAATTTTATACACCGTATAAGTAATAATAAAATAACACTGTTGTTTTGAACAATATGAGATGCGTAGGTATTAAAATTGCTACGGCGTAGCAAGAGTCTACGATATTCTAGACGTATAAAAGAAGCGTATACTTATAAAAAAATACATACAGATAGGTACTGGACATAATATTTTATAACCAATCTTGTAAAATAGTTTTATTTTCTCCAATAAGTTGGCATAAAAACAGTTGCCGTTTTCCAGACGAAACAAAGAATCAAAGCTTGTTTCGTTGCTAGTCGCAGAATCAATACAAAATCCTTGTGCAAACTAGTTAGGAATTATCCGCCTTGACACCAAAAATAAAATAAAATGCGCTTTTCAATGCAACGGACCGAGTGCTTCTATAAAAAGAACTCGATCTCCACACCACCGGCTAAGCTCAATCGAGCCTCGTACGAAAACCACACAAAACTAATTAAAAATGTCTTTGTTCCGGTAATTGAATAATTCAAATAACAACTTAAAAAGAAAAGTCCAGATTGGAGCAAATGACGAATCTTCGAGCAATTTTCCGAAACAAAAGCATAATTTGCAAGTCAACAAAAGAACTACATAGTCAACTAGTGCAATACCCGACCACCTAGCATCCCTGCAATACTGGGTGTAAAAAAATTTGCAGCAAATATTTTAAGGGGAGAACCAGCCCATGAAATTGAACAACTCTCCTCAAGTCACATAGGTCGAAATATGGAAAAAGAAACTGTACTTCCTATTAGATACAAAATTACTAACCGACCAAGTCAATTTGTATGGGAGCCGGGAGGTCCTAAAAATTTTCTTATATTTCGACCTATTTTTCTTGGTTGTTCAGTGTCATGGGTTGAATAGAATTACTTCCAAAAACGGATGCCCGACATACGTTCAACGCAGACACTTGCGTTGTTTGATGTTACGGATCCGTTACGCAAGTGTCTGCAATGGACTTACGTCGGGCATCCGTTTTTAGTAAGGATGGGGAATGACGGTTTTAGTATGCATCTGACAGACGGATGTGTTACGTATCCGCTAAAACAGCGCCCAACGGAGCGTAAAGTGTGAGAACTACTTTAGGGATGCAAAATGGTCGTTTGTTGTACGAATGGTAGCACACGCACTATATTCACCATTGTCCGACATCGTGCCCAGCGAACTCTCAGAGGCGTATTATTGTGACCACACGTTGGCAGAATTTATGTCCTCACTTTTGGGGCCTAAATTGTGTGCTGATTAGGGAAACTTAGAATTTCAGCTCCAAAATGTATGCGTTTCGTACTTATTTATGTTTCTTACTTTCTGTAAAACTAGGGAAATATTTTTTTTATAAATTGGCACTGTCTAGATTCTGTCTTTAATATGGTCTTTAACTGTAGCCTACTTTTCATTATTCATCACTTAATAAAGTATTAGTTACCTTTTTATCATCTACCAGATTCTTGAGGTAATATCAGCACCATATCAAGCAAGTTGTAGCCATTATAATTGATCTCTTAAATGGTTCGTTGATGAGCTGTTGATAGGACCAATCTCGCTTGTTGTAAATCCAACATAGAACCATTACTTTTTGACTTGTAAGATTAGTCTCTGCGACGACACAAGCGTTGGGGCTGAGAGACTTTGGGCCTCAAGTTTGTGTGAACAGTTAACAGCTATCAGCCGATATCAGTCTATACCTAAATCTCAAATATCAAATAAGAGCGCTCACAGCGCTAAGTGGAAAATTTGCGCAGCATTATTAACTATTTAACGGACTTCAGAGCCGAACGGGGAAACTATTTACGCTACGGCTTGTTTCAGATTTAAGAATCTCATTTTTGATTTTAAAACCTGCGCTCTGTCTGCTGAAATTCGTCAACAAAACTACAGCAAGTAAGACTCGCCGGTTATTGATAAATTGTTAAGAGAGATAAGGATCGCTGGTATGTTTATATTTTTGGAAAATAACTCTGCTAAAGATTTAACTAACTAACTAACTCCGCCGACTCAGCGACCCAAAGAGGATGTTGGCCTCCGAAACGAGCTCTCTCCACCAATTTTGAAAGAACGAAAATTCATGCGACAATATCAATTAATAATCATTAAAAACACATTTGACACGAACTCTGATATTCAAGGGAAATCTATTATATCTATCCTTCTACCTTTTAAGAATAAGTATAGAATTCTACCATAAGTACAGAACTAGAACAGATCGCTTCAGTACAGTAACGTAACCTGTTCGATTTCCAATTCATGTTTCTATATAATACCAAAGACTGAACAAAAATGCTAGTATGCACTTTCAGTTTAGTTTAGCACTTATTCCCTGCAAGAATGTGCCAGCGCCAGGTGGAGGCCATTATATAACTAATATAAAAAAAGAACACTTTGAAATTGAAACTAGGAGGTCTGTAAATATACTCGAATATTTCACATCAAAACTGTCCTCGAATTACAGGCTCATCAAAAATAGAAGCTCAAAACTGTCCAGAATCAAAAAAGACAAAGTGGCCAGTGATATTTCCAACTATTAATTAGACAACTTTTCATCTAACGATGATGCTTGTGTTCCAGTGGCTGAATGCAGAATAATGGCCTGCCTGTTAAGCATTCCATTAACGTGTTCCAGAATCAGAAATAAGCGACTTCCAACGTTATATTTTTACATCTGTAGTTTTGCGAGACAAGGTAATACAGATTAAACAAAGTTATTTTTATGTCTATTAGCCTGTGAATACTGTAGTAGTTAACTTAATTTGGTACCTACGTCAATTTTTTTTTCCCACTAAGCTGCACAAATTCTCACATTCCTTTGGACTGCAAACTCTTTAGTATAACGTCCCCACATCGTCCCGTACCTAATTCACGTCAATCATCAAATTTTTCATTTCCATTCTAATTGTGGCTTAGCTCTTTCTCTTAGTTGTAGTCTTTATAGTTTAAGCAAGTACTAACAAAGCACTTGTAGATGGCGGTTAATTAGGCACTCAGCAAACAACAAAATAGCGTAATAAAGGAAAAGAGCTCGACGAGACAAACGTCCCGAGGTTGCGGTGGAGCCTTTGCGGGCATGCAAGGATTTCTGCCGGCTAAACGTAAATGATGAACGTAGACACGTTATTAAGGAATATAACAGGCTGCGGAAAGTTTGGAATGGAATAAAATAATAATTATAATATGCCGTGTGATGCCGGCTTAGAATAGCAGCACCCCACATCCTTTCCGTGTGTGTCGTAAGAGGCGACTAAGGGACTCGAGAGTATTAGTCTATTACTATTTTTAGGCGACAGGCTGACAACCTGTCACTATAGTGATACACATGTTTTCTGAAACAACCTTGGAAAACAATCCTCAAAAATGTCAGACGTGGCGATAGCGACCGTATTCTTACGGCTGTTAACGCTCTGCCTACCCCGCAAGGTATAAAGGCGTGATATATGTATGTACTAAATTATAGCATTATTAAGACTAAGTGTATCATATGCCTGAACTAGGATAAAACTCTCAGACTAAGGTACCCTAAATACACATAGTAAGAAGTGAAAAAACGTGTATTATTATTTTTTGTTCTACATACTTCTACAGCCACAAAAGTGCACTAATTGACATGGACCTCCCCTAACTGAGGGTTGCTTCCATACATACCACGCTTGGCAAGCGGATCGTAGTGTAGATATTCACAGGGCACGCTTCTGCCCATTCCCTGGATTCATCCTTTAGTCTACTTTTACGATACCACGAACAGTAATGGAGTTATACTACATTATTTAAGTCAGCACTACACGGCTACATTAACGCACGTTAATATTTTTTGTAAATGGTAAATATTTTTTAGTAAAAGAAAATTCATTCGACCAACACTGCGTTCGATATGTAAAAGAAAACGAAAACAAAACGTAAGTAAAGACAGAGAAAATAGATAAACAATTTGTATGAAATTCCGTTTTCGAGCACACGGGAAGGAAAACGCTGTTTCCGCACACTTGCTACCCTATGGACTGCTTCAGTGCGCTAAATGTGCGGTGACCCTAAGCAATGTTTTGAAATGCTACCATAGAAATTCGCATGACGCTTCTTATGACTTACGTGTGATGCCAGATTATTCGTGTGTGTCGTAATACCTACTTATGGCATTAGTAAAATATTTCTGAACCAAAAAAAAATTAGGAATACATTCTTATCTCATTAAATACCTCTATAACACCTAAGCCTTGATGGCTAAGCAAGTTATTAGGTACAAATTTAAATTTAGGTAATAAATTATTAATCAGATTCGAGTTCTTGTCCAGACGTAATAAATCTTAAGTAATCTAAACACAGCATAATCCTTTTCTGTTTTGGTTTTATCAAAACAAGTTAAGTTTAATCTAAAATGATGCTGTTTTATATTATGGTATTCTTTGACTCTTAGTACTATTTATTGTCTTTTGTGTCTTCAATTGGACTGTATAATTTTCATTATCGTTATATTTGGAAGTTTTTTTTAAGTATCCTCGATTCTTTCTTAATCTTGCGTGAGTAGGTAAATAACATAAGATAAAATTAAATTTGATAAATAACTTTCTTGCAGACAATAGGAAACTAAAAGGGCAACTTGCAAGTAAAAATAAAAGGTGTAAAAATACTGCAATATTTTAAGGGGTGATCAGTCTATGCAACTGAGCAACTTTCCCCAAGAACAACCTCCCATATAAATTGAATTAGTCCGTTGGTAATTTTGTATCGGAAATAATAATTATATGTTCCTTGGGAAAAGTTCTTCAGTTTCATGCGCTGGTTCATTTCAGAAAATATTTGCAGCAAATTTTTTACACCCTGTATATATTTTAAAGCGTGATTCTAGGTATTACAAAAAATTATTAACAGTCCGTAGGTCAGCTAGAAATTGTAATAAACATGCGAGTGCACTAACAATGTTAAATTCTGGCAAATTGTGAAATTCTCGGAACAAATAAACAACTGTCCGTTGCAAACAGAACAATCCAATATCTAGTTGATTGATTGTGGTGGCCTAAAAATATAAAACGATCACTGTTTTTGTGATAACTGAAACACACATCTAGAAATCATTCCGAGCGCACAACAAAACCCAAAACTGAATAGCTTACACCATGTTGCATAATTAAATGTTGAAAAATGTATTTTGTCAATCAAATTACTCGTTTTCGTCGGAGGTGGTAAAATATACTTACCTATATTTTCATAGGAGAAGTTGAACTACTTTTTCAGAGTTTTAAGCTCTGATCATTCCTGTTAAGTCCTCGGTAGGTACACTTTTTCTTTAAAAAGTACGGTCGCAAGCAGAGAAAACGGACCCCCCCCAGTGACGACATCTATGGCAACATGTAGGAAACATCGCAACACGAGCAGTGAGTGGTGATTGGTCGATAATGTCACAACACAATGTCTAAGTTCAGCGACATTCTATGGGTGCTTTTAGTCAAAGTCGTGACTAGCAGCGCCATCTGCGTCAGTTTCCTTCATATTGCGAAAACACTTTGAGTATTTCACACAAACCATGTGACAGACATATAGCCTAGTGGTTAAGAAATGGGTGCTCGTGAATGATGTTACTGGTTCGAATCCCTACTTCTGTGCCTTTTTTTATTGTCACATATTTTTGATTCTAATTTTGTTTGCGTTTTAATAAAATTATTTTGAATATCAAGGTCACATTAAATAACATTGATAGAAAATGGTAGAAAAACAAAAAAGACTGATTAGTAACTTTATTCAAAAACAAGTTTCAGCTTACATATTTACAATAATTCTAAATTTTATTTGTAATATTTCCAATCACTTGTCTATGACTTTTTACGAGAGAACAAACATGTTATCCAAGATAACAATTTTACGTCTCAAGTAAAAATTAAAAAAAGTTAATTTAGTAAAACATTTTGTGGATTATAACGCTGTCCTCGTCTTCTCCACAGTCGTCTTTGTCCGATTTAAAACATTTTTCGTCGTTAAATATTACTATATTATTCTTCCAATCGAAATTCAAATACTCCCTGGCGAATCTTACTCTAGCTTGACGGTGAGCCTCGGTAAGTTTAATTTTTTTAGCTGGTCTGTAATTATGGATCCCCGCAGCATGTAAATGTCTCCGCACTGTATCCAACGAAATCCCAAACAACTGTGCAGTTGATCTCGTGGTCTTGAAGGACTCATTGGTATGGAGTCTTACAATTTCACGGTGACGATACGTTTCATCAGAATAAGCCACTGGTCGCGGATCCTGTCTTTCACATTTTACATCACCAGTTTCCTGGTATCTTTTTATCCATCGACGAACTGTGTTTATCTGTAAAAATAAAAGCAATTTATTCCGTGAACTAATCCCAACCCTATTATCAAACGAATTAAAATATAAGTATCGCTTATAAAAATAGAAGCAAAACTTACCGCCACTCCCAGTTCTCGAGCAATACTCTTAATGCCTCGATTTTGTTCAAAAAGCACAATAATATAATAATAATAGGTTGTTAGTTTATAATCCAAAAACTATCCGAAACAGAATGCACACGTAAGCGGTAGCGAAGCTAGCTTGTGAACAAAGCGAAACACCAGAAATTAAGTTTAACATTTTATAAATTTTGCCTACCCTCATAATTACTTAGAAAGAGTTCGACACATCAAGAAAGATTACTGTGACGTCATGCACAATATGAAGTTGAAGGGAATTTTCGCCATACTTAGCAAGAGCTCGGTGGCGCAGTGGTTTAGCGGTAGGGCTCGAGAACGAAAGAGTCTAGGTTCAAATCTTGTGACCAAAATGTGTTATTCGTATTTTATTGTTTCTATACCAAGTTTTTTGAATTCTATCTATTTATCCTAGCAATACCCAAGGCTTGGATGAATTCGAAAAACAAGTTTGTGACAAACAAACGATACGATGGCGGCGGTGCAGTAACTTAACGCTAGATGGCGCCAGGCAACAGAGATGTTGTCTGGCTCCATTTATAAAGAGAGGGGTCCGTTTTCTCTGCTTGAGACTGTACATAGATTCATTAAGTAAAGAAATGAAATTGGCGTACATTTTATCTAAAATGTATAACTGAGTAGAAAATAACTGACACTTTAGCCCTTTTTAGGTAGTATCAAGTTTAACCAGAACTGGTAAGCCACCAGCCGTGTGATGCTGACTTAGAATAGCATCACCCCAATTCTACCCGTGTGTGTCGTAAAAAGTGACTATGGGATTTTTTCTAGGGAATGGGCAGCAGCGTTCCTTGTAGTAAATGCAACATTTTGCACTGCGCTCGCCAATCCGCCTGCCGAGCGTGGAGAGTATGGCAATATCCCTCGATTTGGCCGATGTTCAGCAGTGGACTGTCGTGGCTGTTATGATATGGTGTGGTATTATGCTTCGCAGCTTCATTCTTTGCGATTTATAGGTTTACATATTGTAGTTGCGTTGCCACGCATCAGCCCTGCACGGATTTCAGAGGTAGGTTTTTTTTTTTTTTTTTTATAAAAAGAAATTGCATATATTTTTTTTTTTTTTTTTTTAAGTGGCTACACTGATCTAGCTCGGCTACCCCACTGTTGCCCTTCCGGTTACCCCTACCCCTGCCACTCGGTATGCTCCCTCTTTTGGAATTCTCGTCATTGTTCGTTTCCGTGCCGAAGCCTTCGCACGTCCACTCGGTTTTCAAAATGGCAAAAAGACACAGTGACCAAAGTACCGAAGAAATTCGAGCGAAAATAAGGAAACTTGAGGCGGAGCTGCAGAAGACATCGAGGAGAAGGTTCCAGCGGATAATCTATTCGTCAGAAGAAGAAGGTGATTACCCATCCATTACTTAGTGATGCGAGTTTACCTGCGGGGTATCCTCTGTCACGTTTTTTATGATGATGCGAGTTTACCAGCGGGGTATCCTCTGTCATGCAAAATTAAAGAAACATGTTGTCCTTTCAGAAATTGCTCGTGATGAGGGTCCTAATCAAGTCCGAACGACTGCTGAAATCCATCACGAGCCGTCTCCACGACGCCCTGTGCCTGCACAACGCCCTGTGCCTGCACCAACTCCACCGAATCGTGGGTCGCCTCCGATTTCACCACAACGTGGGTCTGACACACCTCCTGAAGATGGTGTTCTACCTCAAGTCGAAAGTCCTGGGTCTTCTGCGGAAGCCCCAGTTTCATCAGCCGGAGAAAATTCAGATAAGTGCTTAGATGATGACATACTTTGCTTATTAGGCGATGCCCCTACACCAGATACAAAACTTGGTGAAAACATTCACAAGGATGTCGCTGCTAGATGGCAGGAGATTCTCGGCAAGGGCTTACCTAAAGAAACTAAAGAAAAACTACTAAAAGAATATTTAGTTCCATCCAATTGTGATTTCCTTGTGCCTCCTGTCCTGAATCCGGAAGTTAAGGCAGCTCTTGCCGAAAACCTAATAAGACGTGATTTTGGCCTAGCAGATAAACAAAAACAGCTGGGCATAGCTTTGGCTGCTTTAGGAAAAGCCACACAGTCACTTGTATTGAAGGAAACCTCCATACAAAGTATTTTAAAGCCTATTAGTGACGCTAGCCGCTTACTCTGCGATCTTCATTTCTCAGAGACGAAAACCCGTCGAAACTTCGTCATGTCTTCCGTGAGCAGCGATATGAAAGATACCTTGAATGATAGTGTTAGAACCAAATTTCTTTTTGGTGATAATGTTACTGAAAAAGTACGAGCTACTAAGTCGATACAAAAGTCAGGAGAAGCAATAAAAGGTCAGCAGAAAACGAAATTTCATAAAAATAATTTTGCTTTGAAGGACAGAAATTATATCAATAAATTTCCATCTAAGGTACAAAACCCGAAGCCTGCGGGCAGAGGCGAAGCAACGCGCGGACGCTACACAACGCTACCACGAGCCCAGAACAGAGCCCCAGCTCCGCGACGCCCCGCCGAGCGCGAGCGGTCTCCATCGCCTCCACCACGCAGCCGCCGCTTTCGCCAGCAATACAACAGGCGGAACTAGCTTCGGAGGACGACATACACTTTGAACATGAGGTAAAATATGCAGGCAGACTTCAGTATTACGTGTCTAATTGGGCAAAAATCACCAGCGATCCTACGATCCTTTCGTGGGTAAAAAATTACACTATCCCTTTTACGTGCCCCCCTACACAAGCAGTAGCTCCGAGTACGTATCCTAAGTCAATTCAGGAAGGTTTAGATTTTGACAGTGCTTTGCAAAAACTCCTGAAAATTCAAGCAATTTCTGCATGTAGTCATGAACAGGGCGAATTTTTCTCCTCTATCTTTCTAGTTCCAAAACCCGATGGTTCAAAAAGATTTATTTTAAATTTAAAGAATTTAAATAAATTCATAAATGCTTCACACTTTAAAATGGAAGACTACAGAACCGCAGCTAAACTAATAACTAAAGATTGTTATATGGCTTCTATTGATTTGATGGACGCCTATTTTTTGGTAAACATCGATAAGACTCAAAGAAAATATCTCCGATTTAAATACAATAGTCAAATTTACGAATTTAACTGCTTACCTTTCGGTCTTTGTACGGCACCTTATGTGTTCACAAAATTGTTAAAACCGGTCATGGAACATTTACGTGCACAAAATTACATGTCAGTATGTTATTTAGATGATATTTTATGTATAGATTCCACTTACCCAGATTGTCACAAAAATATCACTGTCACTATTGCACTTTTACGATCGCTAGGTTTTATCATTAATCACAAGAAAAGTAGTTTAAATCCGTCACAACACTGCAAATTCCTTGGATTTATTTTTAATTCTAAAGATATGATTTTAAAATTACCTACCAGCAAAAAAGAAAAAATTAAACTCAATTTGGAACGTTTTCTAAATATTAAACAATGCAAATTACGCGAATTCGCTAGACTTATTGGACTTTTAGTTTCTGCTTGTCCAGCACTGCAGTATTCCTGGTTATACACGAAAGAACTTGAAAGGCACAAATTTTTATGCCTTCTTAATAATGACAGTTACGAGCAAACTATATCTTTACCTAACACCGTCAAATCAGATTTAGATTGGTGGGTAGTCAATATTGACAACAATGTTGCTGCGTTCCGTTTTAATGATTTTCGTTTAGAAATTTATTCGGATGCGTCTAGAACCGGTTTTGGCATTTTTTGCGATCAAAATGAATCATTCGGGTATTGGAGAGAGGAAGAATTATCACTGCATATTAACGAATTGGAGCTCAAAGCAGCATTTTTTGGACTTAAAACATTTGCTCAATCAGAAAGAAACTGTGAGATTCTTTTGCGCATAGACAATATAACAGCAATATCTTGTATTAACAAAATGGGTAGTGTTCAATATCCCCATCTAAACAAGATTTCTAGGGAAATTTGGCAATGGTGTGAGCGACGCAAAATTATAGTATTTGCATCGTATATAAGTACTAAAGAAAACCAAGAAGCTGATTCTCTTTCTCGTAGGAAGTTTTTAGACACTGAATGGGAATTGGCTAACTACGCGTACAATAAAATTGTCGACACATTCGGTAATCCCGAAATAGACTTGTTTGCAAGTAGGTGTAACGCTAAATGCCATACCTAAGTCGCCTGGAAAATCGATCCGGATGCATGGGCCATAGATGCGTTTACAGTTTCCTGGAGAGACTTATTTTTCTATGCTTTTCCACCATTCTCTCTTATATTGAAAATGTGTCAAAAGATAATACATGACAAAGCAGATGGCATAGTTGTTGTACCTTATTGGCCGACACAACCGTGGTTCCCCATGTTAAAAAGATTAATGATATCGAAACCTTTATTTTTTGAACCCGACGTTAACCTTCTGAAATCTCCTTTCAGGATGGCTCACAATCTTCACCGAACCCTACGCTTACTTGCCGTGAAGCTATCCGGCAAAAGCTGGTAAAAAGTTGTCTGTCTTCTGGTGCGATTGATATTATTCTCAGTTCTCTTTCTGTCAACACATACAAACAGTACGATTCTTGTTTTAAAGCTTGGCTTAACTATTGTAATAAACATGGTTACGATTACATTACAACTACTGTACCTATAATATTAAATTTTCTTACAAAAATATTTGATTCTGGGGCACAATATGGTACAATCAACTCTCACAGATCTGCTTTGTCTTTAATCTTAGGTGGCGATATTATGAAGGACGATAAGATTTCTCGTTTTATGAAAGGAGTTTTCAAATTGAGACCAACGAAACCTAAATACAATATGACATGGGATCCATCTATTGTCCTCGATTATTTATCAACGCAATGGCCAAACGAGGATCTTAGTTTGGAGGCTCTTTCGAAAAAAACCCTTACACTACTTGCTCTTGTAACAGCTCATCGTGTTCAAACACTTTCATTTATTAAAATTTCAAACATCGACATGTCGCGTCCATATGAAGTTAATATAAAAATACCGGACTTGATAAAGACATCCACTCCAAATTCATTTCAACCTGTTCTACGGTTACCTACCTTTCATGAAACACCTGAAGTCTGTCCCGCCAGTTGTATTAAAGTTTATATAAATAAAACAAAAACATTGCGCCACAATATAGACAGCCTGTTTATTAGTTACAAGCGTCCTCACAAAGCAGTCTCTAGCCAAACATTATCTCGTTGGATAAAAAATTGCCTTATCAGTAGTGGTGTAGATACATCTGCTTTTACTGCTCATAGCACACGCCATGCTTCCACCTCAGCTGCCAGTAGACTTGGTGTTTCTATTGACACAATAAAAAGAACTGCAGGTTGGAGTGCTTCGTCGCTCACCTTTGCACGTTTCTATAATAAAGAAATTATTCCTGTAAATGGTGATGATTTTGCACGAACTTTATTATCAGCAAGAAATGTAGATTAATCATTATACATGTTTTATATGAGTAATAAATAAAATATATTTACCTTTACACCGCTATTGTTTTATTTCACATTTCATTTTCTCTGAACATCCTACAATATGTAAACCTATAAATCGCAAAGAATGAAGCTGCGAAGCATAATTGAAGATTAAACGAACTTACCTGAAGTGAAGTTCAATCGCAATTATGCGAGCAGCTTCATTCGACGCGATTTACTCACACCCACCCAATATAGCATAACAAAAAAAAAAAAAAAAAAAATTTGAGTAAGTGACCCGTCCCTAGAAATGTGAAATAGGTTGTCTTTTAACTAAATGACGAGAATTCCAAAAGAGGGAGCATACCGAGTGGCAGGGGTAGGGGTAACCGGAAGGGCAACAGTGGGGTAGCCGAGCTAGATCAGTGTAGCCACTTAAAAAAAAAAAAAAAAAAAAAATATATGCAATTTCTTTTTATAAAAAAAAAAAAAAAAAACCTACCTCTGAAATCCGTGCAGGGCTGATGCGTGGCAACGCAACTACAATATGTAAACCTATAAATCGCGTCGAATGAAGCTGCTCGCATAATTGCGATTGAACTTCACTTCAGGTAAGTTCGTTTAATCTTCAATTCTATGGTATGGTAAACCACACAGAACAAGTACTGGGCCACTAAATCGTGTTTTATTTTATTCCATTCAGGTAAATCATTTTACAATCCAAATGAGAATCGAACTGTATGAAGCGCAGAGATAGTGCGGTTAATTACTTTGCATTGTTGTGCTCAGTGAATGCTTGCTTTAACGATACCAGTGAATAAGTGCTGCCCCCAACACTTGAAAATTCTCTCGATGAAAAAATAATTTATCGAAAATCTGCTGGTTGAAATTGATATACAAAAACTGAAGCTTATTTTACAGTATTTTGTATGAGCATAAAATGGTGCAGTGTAGTAACTAGCGTAAGTTCTAAATGCCACTTATAGCACTCTTTCACTGGGTTGTTAGACGACTCGGTGTCCCGCATGAAAAGAGAGCACTCTTTCTATCTGTGACAACAGTGACGGCACGCCATTATAATATCGCAAATTTAAGAAAAAAACATACTTTAAGTTAAAGGGGCTTGGCAAAGACCCATGGGACATTAACCGTTTAGGACATTATGCGTTTAGGACATTATTCGCTTAGAGCATTATGCGTTTAGGACATTATGTGCTTAGGTCATTATGCGTTTAGGTCATTATGCCTTTAGCATATTTTTAGGATTTACGACATTATGCGTTTGGAGGGACTTTTCATTGAGTAATGTTTTTTTTTTCAGTGTTGGACGTGGGCAACACTTACGAGCTTTTCATCGAGTTATGTTATTTTTTGTGTTGGGCAACACTTACACGCTGGTATCCCCTTAAACCCGGCAACATGGCGCCGAGAGTGCGGTTGAGCGCCGCCGCTTGTCAAAATGAAGATTCAATTACATCCACCTCACGGCAGCAAAACAAAGGGAATCGTGTTAAAGTTTATTTGACCGATCAGCGGTTTTCGGTATTTGATTTTCTTAAGAATATAGCGTGTGAAAATCATAGATCATATTAACAAACCGAAATATTTCATTACCAAATACATAGCAAGTCTCATCAATGAATGTTTACTGCAATGTAGACTAATTAAACTTATTGTTTAGCTTTCAAAAGCTTTTTCTATTTGTCGCCATTCATGTCTGCTGATTACATTTCGTATGATGTATGTAGGTTTATTTAATGTGCCACATGATAAAAAAAAATTAGTACCTACACTAGACCCACTGGGCCCA
The DNA here is from genome assembly GCA_029255805.1 of Keiferia lycopersicella. Taxonomy (NCBI): domain Eukaryota; kingdom Metazoa; phylum Arthropoda; class Insecta; order Lepidoptera; family Gelechiidae; genus Keiferia; species Keiferia lycopersicella. The sequence goes on from JARACZ010000007.1 coordinate 11,174,767, forward strand.
CTTAAGATCACATTAAAATATTTTTTTCTACGAAGATACGTCTTCCTATTAAGACTAAACAAGTCCAAAGTGTCAGACTTGACGGCTTGGCTTGCCTTTGTCTTGAATCGTAATCGATAGAAGTCCTTTTTCTTAAACTTTAATGGAATGATTGACGTGAAAACTATAATTCGATGCAGCCGACTATACGCGCATACAAAACATTACCTTTAAGAGACTTTAAAAAACGTTACCTCGCTCTGAAGCTCCATTTAAGGCTTGAAGTGCAAGTAAGAGCGCGGAACGAGCGACAATTGACCTCTGTTTTCGGCAGCGTATCTATCCAACAAATTAAAATACTATTTTCTTTAGAAAATACAACCATCTTTTTCAACTCGTCATTGTCACGTTCAACTATCGTCAGTAAACCGACTTTACAGACAACCGATTTTTTAAAACTTGCGTTGCAGTAGCAAAGCAAATCATGATAAGTAATAATTTAAAACAGCCTTTTTTCAATTGAAAAACGTTTAAACATTAATTGCGGAAAGGGTCGACATAATTAAAAGCAGGTAAACGATCCTGTGCAATTCGCAATCTCTCATCAACTTTGTAGTCGTTTCTTTACCTGTAAAAATCAACCCTCCACAAGAATTACTGGCAAAAGAACAACACCAGCGTCAAACGGAATACAAAATTTGCTTCTCTCTGAAGATTTTAAATTAGCTGAAATTATTCTACTTGGGATCTCGTTGGCGTTTCCGAATTTGGGAATTCATTTTGACAGCTTGCAGTTTAAACGCCAAAATGATATTAAAAGAAAGCGAAAGAAATGAAATACAAATTTACATGGGTACGCGATAAAACCGACTTCTGTGCAAAGTCTTTCACAGTGAGAGCAATCAAACTGTGGAATTCTTTGCCTGAAGATGTTCGGCGGGCTCCGTCTTTGATTACCTTCAAAGATCGGGTCAAAAAACATTTTTTGTCCGAGGTTGTTGGTTAAATCCTTTCACACTTCCCTTTTAAAATAAACTGTCTTCGTCTTACTTTTTTGTTAATTTTCCTTATACGTAGAATGTATTATCTGTCTATCCTTTATATGCCATAGTAAATCTATTATATTTATAATAGTTTATCATCTTTTTATATATTAGTGTAGTAGGTATGTATTTGTCATATTATTATATATGTATGTATTAGTATGTAAAAAGGTATAAGTAGTTTATGTATGTGTAGATATGCACTATCCCGCTCTCTTTTAACGCACTATATCGTCACCCAAAGGTTGCCTGGTAGAGATTGCTACCATAGCAATAAGGCCGCCTTATTGTACTTTTGTTTTACTTTTTTTTCCTGTTTTTACTGTTTTTTTAAATGTGCAATAAAGAATTTATTATTATTTTCTTGTAGTTGAATCTACTTATCACGACATTTAAATATGTCGGTGTATACAAAACCAAGTACGGGCTAAGCCAAGTGACTTGGTTCTGATGCTATATCTGTTTCTGTTTGGAAGATGGTCGCATTTGTGAGGAATCGCCGGACTATAGAGCATGTGTCAAGGATGACAGATTTTTGTATGTTTTTTATTATTATTATTATTATTATTATTATTATCTACGTCCGCAAGGATGAAACTTGCTCTTGTCTTCTTATTCGTAATATTGAAAGCCTCAGCCTTATTACATAAACAATTTTAATAGTATATATTCCTATTATTAACAGCCTATTAGTAAGCAATGGGCTCTATCAATATTTATTATCAAAATGTACGTGGTATGCGAACAAAAACTAATGATATTTATAATAACACTAGCTGGTGCCCGCGAACTTCGTTTCGCCATAACATATCTTCCATCATTTATCAGCTATATATAGGACGACCACTGCTAAACATAGGCCTCTAAGAACCATAAAATAATATTAGCCAATATTATATTGTTGGTAGGTAGGTACCAGAAAACTTGGTTTCTCAGACTATATACGTATGTAAGTAATTTAAAAAACTGTTAAATCGTAAAATTTCAATTTCCACATGCAAGAAAGAGTAAGAAAACGGTGGTTGGTTTATAGTGTTTAGTCTTTTAGAATCCCTAAAGGTTCAGTTTCTTGAAGTCGTCTTTCCCTGCTACGATTTTTTAGCTTTCCAGTTCTCTTCCCTATATCTTCAACTTTCCGCCTCATAAGCCATTTTTAGCAGATTTTTTAAAACCGTGCAATATTTACTTCCAAGAGTATTAATTCCGTGGAGTAGACTGATGCTACATTTCTTGACATTGTGATGGAAGACTGAAGACCGAGTTCATGAGTGTGAATAAATAAAAACAAAAGCAAGTAATCATACTACTAATCCTATCCTATCCTACTTCCTACTAAAAATATAAATAAAAAAGTTTATATGTTTGTTTGTTACTCCTTCACGCAAAAACTGTTTAACTGATATTCATGAAATTGAACACAGACATAAAGGAGGTAAGTTGGATTAACGCATAGGAAAGTTTTCTTCGCGAAAAAATGTTCCTGTGTGATGCCATGACCGATTTCTACACGGGCGGAGCCGCGGCTAGGGTTACGTTTAATTAAGTACCTAAGGCTATTTAATTAAGGTCGTGTGCTGCCGGCAAAGTAGAATAGCACCTCTCTTGCCGTGGGAGTCGTAAGAATCAACCGAGGGAGAAACCTGAGCAAGACCGGCGGCCCTGGAGAAGGACAACAGAATCTACATTTAAACCCGGAATGGAGTCTTTGTTAGACGCGTGTGACAGAGGTCTATCCTGCAGTCAATTTGGCTCCGCACGTATCGACTCGCAGTTCCTGTGGTGTCAGTCAGGGAGCCCGAGAGAGTGGCGCAGGTCTTGAGCAACCCTGCGTTTTCCAAAAAACGTTGTCTGTGGAAAATCGGCTTATACCTATAGCCACGAAAAGTCTTATCTCAGATACTGATTTGATCGTCTGGCACAAACGTATAAAATATAACTTTCGTCAGGAAAATTTTACAGAAATATGGAAAAATGTATCTTCTATATGAAATGTACCAGCCGGTTGAGTCACTTTGTGTGGGAAGTCCAATTTTTATTAGTATTTCCAAAGAATATTTCAGAAAAAAGTTGTCGCTCCCTGAAAATAATGTAGCTGTATTGTCGGCAAAACCTATAACATACTGCATGTACCAGACAAACATTGGCTAAATAGCCTTAACCAAATTAGCGAGAAAATTTAAAAACAAAAAAGATATTGCAATTTTCCCGCGTAGATTACGCACAAAGAAAACGATTCCTATATGAAGTTTGTATCGTCTGGCCACGCAACTTGCACGTCTTGCACCACGGAACTTTTGTTTTCGAGGGTAATAATTATTGAATTATTAAAAGTGAAAATTATTCCAATATTAAAGAGATATTTTTGTCGTCGTCGACATATTCATAGATTTTAGTTTCCTTGTCGTAATCATGAGCAATAATTCGACTAACTCATTTGTTGAGGTTATAAAAATACAGATTAAAAATATAAATACGGCCTCATGTTTTTTTTTCTTCCTGTGCGCTTATTCAAAGCGACACAATACGTGCTGGCCAGTTCGAAATTTGAAATAATCTCAGGTCCAATTAGCCCATACACACCCTTTTACTACGCGCCACTATGAAATTCTCATGACCTACAAACTTATTTTATGTGTAGCAGCCAACCCCCCTTTTAGGGGTATGTTTTTTTTAGCCTATAACCTGGTCGGTGAATTACTTGACATTTTGGTACAATTTGATTCAAAATCCGTTCGGTCGTTTACGCGTGATGCTTCCGCATATACACAAACAAACACAAACATCATACAAAACTCATTCATAGATGTCGCCACACGTCTTTTAAAACGCGCTATCGTTGTGTTTTCTCATAACTATATAGGGTCACTGAACACTAACTTGTTACTGTCTTATTATATGTATAGATTTTACAGAATAATTATCAAATAATAGTTTTTACCGAAACCTGGTTGAATAAAAATATATGTAACGAAGAATTTATTGATAACAGATATATTGTCTATAGACGTGATCGCGATAACATTAATAGTTCTAAACTGGATGGAGGAGGAGTAATGATTGCAGTATCTCAGGACATCCCTTCAGCTCGTATGAGCCAATGGGAAAGTGAATGTGAAGACTTATGGATTACAGTCAATTTGAAAGTTGACAACATTACACGAAAACTTGCCATCTGTGGAGTATATTTACCCTCCCCAGCCAAGTTAGACAACCAAACTACTTTTATCAACAATACCTGTTCAGTAGTAGATCGTGTTGATGACGTTTTAATACTCGGAGATTTTAATCTAACTGCAATAAATTGGACTCTCACCAGCGATAGGTCACACACAATTCCCTCTAATTATCAAAGCCCTTTGGGTTATAATCTGATCGATTTTATTTCATCAAATAATATGTACCAGTTTAATAATATACCTAACAGTAATGGCACTACACTTGACCTAATAATAAGCAATATGTCGTCTATAAATGTCCATGAACCTTTAGGAATATTATCAAAACTTGATTCACATCATCCGAATTTGTTGGTTACTATAGATTTTCCCAAAAAACTATTTCTAAAACCCCAAGGCAGGGAAGATTTTAACTATTTTAAAGCAGATTTTGAAAGTATTATATTCGAACTTAATCACATCAACTGATATGAATTATTTAGCAATAAAAATGTGGATGAAATGGTGTCAACATATTATATTGTTTTATACAACTTGGTAAAAAAATACGTCCCAAAGCGCAAGCTGCTTAAATCTAGATACCCTCCTTGGTTTACTAACAAATTAATAAAATTATTAAAAGAAAAACATAAAATCAGAGAAAAATACAAATTGCACAATAACCCACGTGACCAAATAGAATTTGAAATTTTACGAGAACGTTGTCATAATCTGTTTGACAAGTGCTTGATCAATTATAAACGCAATATAGAAAACGATATAATAAAAAACCCCAAAGCTTTCTGGCGCTACTTTAAAGATAAACGAAGTGGCAAATCTTCAATACCTAACATAATGTATAATGATGACGAAATTGCCGACACAGGAACTGAAGTTGCAAACCTTTTTGCTACTCATTTTGCATCTATGTTCTCTAGCAATACCAATACAAATATTATTAACGATTTGCCCTGTTTATCTGATAATCTTTTAAGTCGTATATTTATATCTGAAAAATGTATACTCAAAGAACTAAAACATATTAATATATTTAAAGGAAGTGGTCCAGACAATATACATCCCTTGTTCATACAAAGATGCGCAAAAGCCTTATCTCTTCCATTGTACTTGATTTTTAATAAGTTCTTGCAAGATGGTACGTTCCCTACACAATGGAAGCAGGCTAAAATTGTTCCCGTATATAAAAAAGGTGACCAAAGCAATATTCAAAATTATAGGCCCATATCCATTCTATCCGGTTTTGCAAAAAATTTCGAATCTATGGTTACTCCGATAGTTTCTAATCATGTTAAAAATATTATAACGAACCAACAACACGGATTTCACAGCGGTAGATCGATACAAACTAATTTAGTCTCTTATTTAACAGATGTTAGCAGTGCAATTGACAAAGGACAAGAAGTTCATGCTATATATACTGATTTTAAAAGCGCTTTCGACAAGGTAGACCATCTTTTACTCTTGCAGAAACTGAAATCTTGTGGGATATGCGGTTCACTGCTTGGTTGGTTTAAGTCTTACTTGGAGTACAGAACACAGTTAGTAACTACAAATGGCTATAAATCCCATACATACTACGCATTGTCAGGTGTACCGCAAGGCTCCCATTTAGCCCCAATCCTTTTTCTTTTATGTATAAATGACATAAATTCAGTTATAAAATATTCGAAATTCTCCTTATTTGCTGACGATTTAAAACTTTACACCATAGCTTCACCTACCGCTTGTAATCTTCTTCAGTCTGACCTAGATAGAGTTTGGAATTGGTGCACATCTAATAATATGGTACTTAATATTAAAAAATGCTATCATATAAAGTTTACTCGGAAAAGAATCCCTACTCCATTTACTTACAAACTAAACGGAGCACCGCTACAAGAATTTCGCGAGATTAGAGATTTGGGCGTTATTTTGGATCAGCAACTAAATGTTAACTCTCACATTGATACAATAGTCCGGAAATCTAATAAAATGTTAGGCTTCATCAAAAGAAATACGAAAGACTTTCGTACTCCCCAAACAAAAATTACTCTCTTTAATGCACTTGTACGTAGTCAACTCGAATTTGCGAGCGTTGCCTGGAACCCTCAATATAGTGTAGCTTCGCAGCGAATAGAGACGGTTCAAAGGTCCTTTACACGTCATATTGCTTTCTATACACCAGGTGTCTCTCATAGAGCCCCCTACGATCAGCGCTTATCATTCTTAAAGCTGGAACCACTAAAAACTCGACGAAAACAGCATGACTTAGTTTTTCTACATAAAATTTTAAACTCACATATTAGTTGTCAAGATCTTCTTGAACATATTTCTCTTTCTGTCCCTTATAAATATCCAAGACACACAATCAGAAATATACTGCATACCCCGTACTGTCGCACTAATGTTGGTGCACATTCACCATTAATACGCATGTGTAGTTATTACAACGAACTACAAAATAAACATCAAGATATTGATATTTTCAATGATTCAATTGTAACATTTAAACGTAAGATTTTGATTTATAGTTAATTTAAGTTAACTTGTTCCTCATTGATCTCAATTATATTTAAGTTAGAATATATAAGTTTAATTATAAAACCAATATAATGTTGTTAAAAGATTACCCACAATTTAGTACTTATAATACTAATGTTTACTGTTGTAAGTTTATAGAGAACGCTGTGTACACCTGTAACTGGTATATATATTAGAACATAATGTTAGAAATAATTTTAAAGAATGTAAAATATATTATACTGTTGGTGTTCCTTATTATAAATAAATAAATAAATGGATCGTTAAATGATTGACACAAAATGGTTGTTATACAATTAATCTTATGTTTTCCGTCTTAAAATTGAGACAAGAATATATTGGTGTACTTACGTAATTATACCTAATATAAGTATTAAGTACCTTTTAAGGGTTGAAATTGCCCATGAGACTTAACAGCATTCCCCATAGTATATATGTCGACATACAAAATGTAGTTAGGTACTAGCCGACCGAGTCAGGTTGTACCTATGTGAAGGCAATTTTTTTTTTAGTATTTTGACTATGTTCCTCGGGGGAAGTGGTTCACTGTCATGGGCTGGTTTATGCCCTGTTGGTATATAAACAAAGACATCTGTCACATCCATACTAAAAACGCCATTGCCCATACCAAAAACCGCTGTTGACGTGCGTTACCTCTGCGTTGTGGGTTAAGTGTGGGAACGGCCTATGGTAAAAGCCCCCGATAATGGGAGGCCCATGTCCAGCAGTGGACTGTTGTGGCTGTTAGATAGGTAGGTAAGGTAAGTAGGTAAATATTTTCAAATTACCTATCCAATCGGGCTGCCAGCGATGGCCTGGGCTTTATTTATTCGTAGAATTCCTCAATTGGACCAGCGTTTAACTTAGTTAGTGCATTCGCATTGTTTATTACAGCGCAAACTGTATTTCACGTTCCACATCTGACTACGGGATACAATTTCAATCAGTCACTAAAATTATTTCCGAAGTATAAAATTTGCTGTGTTGTGCCAGATTAGAAAAACATTTAAATGTATTTGTTTCACCGCGATACACAATTTTGTATGAATCTGATCTGATCACGGAACAATGATCTAATGTTTTTTTTGTATTGTAGGTAGAGTTTTCTACTAGTAAAAAAGAACCCTGTTTGAATATTTTCACCTTAAGAAAAGCATTATCCTACCCGTGGAAAATATAAAAAGCGAGTAAGGAATAACTGTAAAATTATAGGTACCTACATGTCTAAAGCGTCTAGAGTTTTAAAACACGCGCTCAACATGCATCACTTTTTTTGTAGCAAGGCCCGCAATATTTTAGAAAACGAAGCGAAAAGTTGTGTTAAAATATGAAAATTAAAAGATTAATTTGTTCCGTATAGCGTTTTGTTTACACCAAGCAAATCTGTTAGTGCCGAATTCAGCTTGCTAAGCCAACTCACGGTGAATAACACTCGTATCACGACATAACATAAGCGGTTATAAGCGGATTGTGTATCCCTGCTTTACCTGTATCAGTTATGTGTATCTCTTCAAGTCCATCTATGCCGTAAGTAGTTGCAACGGCCATTACTAGGCTGATCTATTGCCATTGCTGATCTTAGCCTATTGAGTGTGCATCAGAGTAAAATGGAAATATTAAAGCAGCTAGGTTTGCCTGCTGTATCGGTGACTCATGTAAAAAGTTTCAGTAGTTTTCTAAATCCATTCATTTCTTTAGCTTAGGATTAGGAAATACATGGGTTCATTTTATTGAAATGATAAGACTATCAAGGAATCAAAGTGCCTTTTTATACGCAAATCCCTCTTATATATTTCAGTATAGTAATAATTTGTTATACAGATACTTTTGCCGTTTTCGTCAGTTGGTGAATTTTTTTTTTAAGTCACCGATTTTTCTTGACTTGAGAACATGACATCTACCGCAAGGCTGGGGTGGAAATTGGTCAAGAACTACCTCCTCGTGGTTCACCCCGGGCAACGGCTAGCTTCATGCGAAACCGGCTAAATGCTCTTGACTGTTCTAAGGCTCTCCGGACTGTTTACTGAGTAATCTGTGAATCTCCCGGTGAATATCCTGCGCTATCCATCATGGATCCTAAAAACAGCCCTTCTCAGGGCTCCCCAAAAAACAGCCCTTCTCAGGGCTCGCCAAAAAATAGCTTTTCTAAGGGCTACTCAACATCGACAAGATCTATTGGACCTTCACTACGAATTCTCCAACTAAACATTGAAGGATCATCACAGGCTAAATGTCAATATCTCGCAAGACTAGCCAATCAATGCAATGCCGACATCATTTGCATTCAAGAACACCATATTGGCGTTGAAAGCGATCTATCCCGAAGAGGCCACATAGAAGGATACAGACTCATGGGCTTTACTCTATCGCCTATCTATGGATCATCCATCTACCAAAAAGACTCGATGAACGACTGCAACGTGTCTGAAGCATCCAGCGACAATGATCTCGAGTTAATTACAGCTCATATTGGTGACCTAACTGTTACAACAGTATACAAACCACCTGCCCTGAACTTGGATAGCTCCTCTATGCCAAATCACTCCCATCCATGTCTCACAATAGGGGATTTCAACTGTCACCACTCGTCCTGGGGCTACCGGAAAAACGACCACAACGGCGAAGAGCTTTGTGCGTGGGCTGAGAGGAACAATCAGCACCTGATTTTTGACGCTAAAGGAAGAAGCTCTTTTAGATCTGCCAGGTGGGGTAGTAATACCAACCCTGACTTATGTTTCGCATCAGAGGACTCCGAGGGTAACAGAGTTCCAGTGACTAGGACCATCCTTGGAAACTTCCCCCGTAGTCAGCACCGGCCAGCGCTAATTACCATCGGTGTTCAAATTCCTCTCATAAAATCGAAACCAGTACCTCGTTGGAACTTTGGAAAGGCGGATTGGAGGGCTTTCTCTGCGGAAACTGACGCTACTCTTCGCTTTATCAAACCCGACATCCAAAACTACACGCGTTTTACAAAAGCCATCATAGCTGCAGCTAAACGAAGCATACCTAGAGGATTTCGTAAAGAATATGCTCCAGGTTGGTCAAGTGAGACCGAAGAAGCGTACCAAGAATTTCTTTCAACGGACAACGCTGAAGCCGCGCAGAAACTCTTGGCCTCCCTGGATGCATCGAGAAAATCAAAATGGGAAGCTAGCGTGCAGAGTATGGACTTTACGCATTCGAGCAAGAAAAGCTGGTCGCTATTGCGCAAATTAGGAGGTGCTCCGATGCACGAACAAAAAACGCCACGGGTTCAACCTGACGATATCGCGAAACGGATGCAGTCACTTACTAAAGCAGCCAAGACCGACAGAGCATTTGCAAAGGAAATCCGACAGCAAAACATCAGGCTGCAACATTCACTACCCGCACTTGAATCCTTCAGCCAACATTTCACCTTATCAGAGCTCAACATGGCCTTAGGGCTGATAAAACTTAATAAAGCAGCTGGACCAGATCAAATTTATCCAGAATTTCTTACGCACCTTGGAAAAGTGGGCAGACGATGGCTGCTGACATTTTTCAACCAGATACTGGACACATGTTCCCTCCCAGATATTCTGAAGAGATCTAAAGTGATCGCTCTGTTAAAGCCCGGGAAATCGCCTGATGAAGCGGCAAGCTATAGACCGATATCTCTACTGTCTATTACCTATAAACTGCTTGAAAGGCTATTGTATGGCAGACTTAACACCGCGGTCGACTCTGCTATTCCACCCGAACAAGCTGGCTTCAGAAACAGCAGAAGCTGTGCCGATCAAGTACTGGCTCTATCCTCATACATTGAGGCTGGCTTTCAACGCGGCCTAAAAACTTCCGTGGCTTTTGTGGACTTAAGTGCAGCTTACGACACAGTTTGGATCGAAGGTCTCCTACATAAGGTTGCGAAAATCATACCGTGTGGGAGAACACTGGCATTGCTGAAGACACTACTGGGTCCTCGCTACATCCAAGTGAATTTGGGCGACAGTGCAAGCAGCTACCGACTGCTCAAAAACGGCCTTCCCCAGGGATCAGTCCTGGCACCACTGTTGTTCAACATTTACATTAGCGACATGCCGAATACCGCTTGCCAAAAATTTGCCTATGCTGATGACCTAGCCCTGGCCTTCCAGGCGAAATCCTTTGATGACGGCGAGGCGGCACTAACTGGGGACCTGGGGATTATGGGCGACTACTACAAAAAATGGAGGCTTTGTCCAAATCCCTCTAAAACTGAGGTCGCTGCCTTTCATCTTACCAACTGCCTAGCGAACAGGAAGCTTAACGTATCCTTCTGCGGAGTACCCGTTAAACATAACTTCACTCCTAAGTACCTAGGTGTGACACTGGATCGCTCCCTAACCTTTAAGGATCACCTAAACAATGTGGCGCAAAAACTTAAAACCAGACTAAGCATCCTAAAAAATCTATCAGGAACTACCTGGGGTGCTTCCGCCTCAGTCTTACGGACATCTGCTCTAGCTCTGGTTTATTCAACCGCGGAGTACTGTGCGCCTGTATGGTACCGAAGTGCGCACACAAACAAAGTCGACACCAAACTCAACGAGGCCATGCGGATTATCACCGGGCTTATAAAATCCACCCCTCTCCCATGGCTCCCAGTTCTGGCCCACATCCCTCCACCGGATCTGCGAAGGTGTAATGCGGCAGCTACTGAGTGGCGTAAGTGTTCGAGAGACTTCATGCCGATCCGAGAAACTCTCAACCGTACACCGTCTCACCGATTACCATCACGACACCCGATTTGGACAGACAAACGTCTGGAGACCAAGTATGATGTTAAAACGGAATGGCGGTCATCATGGGAACTTTATGCCCATCCACAAAAGGATTTGATCTCAGACCCAAACAAAAGGCCCCCTGGATTCGATGCCCCGCGCTCAATATGGGTGAGGCTGAATAGGTTTAGAACCGGACACGGGCGATCAAACCACCACCTCCACAAATGGGGACTCAGGGAGTCGCCATCCTGTGAGTGCGGAGAGCCTGACCAAACCCTAGCCCACATTGTGAATGATTGCCCACTGTATCGCCTACCTGGCGGCATGACCGAGCTGCACCGTCTAACACCAGCGGCCGAAGACTGGCTCAAAAACCTAAAAATTTACATATAGGATCCTGCGCAGAGAGATGCCATACGACATGATGATGATGACCGCAAGGCTAGGTACCAACTTTGAATTGGTTTCTGAATTACCATAAAAATTTGTTAATTATGTGGCAAAATAATAATTATATTCATGACTTATGAAGAGAAATAATACGAAGCGATCGCGTGAAAAGAAGTTGTTAAGCTAGCTCAAAAGTCATTTTAAACAGCAGATATGGTTGTTGGTTAATAACACGTTAACCTGATTAAGATTGTAACATGAGATTTGTATGGAAGGAGTGTGATCGATAAAAGGTGAAACAGAAAGTAGTATTTTCTACCTCACCATGACTATGGTAAAGAATAAGAAAATTTGATGGGCATTGTACATAAGTTTCACAGTTTTCATGTATTGGTTGAAAGTTTTTTTCAGCCCGGAGTTAATTCTATATCAATACAATCCTGATTCATTTTCATGTGTTGATATTTTTACATACAAACGATTCAGTTTATCATTGAAGTAAAAAACAATTGATTACTCTTTCAATATAAAATTCTAAACATCATCGTTTACTTAAGAGCGTCGCTCTTGTTGATGAATTAAAATAACAAAATATTGTAATGGAATGTAACAAAACCGTAACCGGGTTTTGACGTTAAAATAACTACGCAACTTCAAAAATAGCGTTTATTCTTGGCCACAAGTTGGCCACTAAAGTAAAAGAAACAAAATGATAAATATGAAAATCAAATAGCGCGGTCGTGAGTGGAGTAAACAGGGCTGGCTGGGCTGAGCCTCCACTTGCCCAAGCCGCGCACGTATTAGCAAGCCGGGAACATAAATAACGAGCAAAACAATTTACCTACGAGCGGGTGAGGTATTCTTACAGCTGTTTAGTTTGTTCAATACACCAGCTGAGGGACGTGACGAGAATGCCTGATGAGTAACAATCTGAAGCGGCATGTGACAAGACACCAGGCCCTTCCGTTCTGGGAACTTCGGAAATTCGAGTTGTATTTTAGACTGTAGGTATGGTTTAGCCTTAAGTGGCGTTGATTCTATTCAAACTGAATACTTAGATTAGTTCTGACTCGTGCAAATACAGAACAGTACACAGAAGATCATTTTTTTGTATCCGTAAAACATTTCGTGCAAAATGACAATTCGTTTCAGATTTTAGCGGTGGTCGAGTTATAGTATATTTCACACAAGAACCATGGTAATATAATTCAAATTCAATAACATAAATAGTATCTGCGACCGAGAGTTGAACTCAGGATAGTAGTGTCCCTCCGATCTGCCATCTGTACTACTGGAGCCACGGCTGCTTCCGTCAAATTGATCTCACCGTCTCATTTACCTACTTCTTTTTAATTAAAGATGGAAGCGACTACCTAGTTAGCATGAATAGGTAGTATTCACGAAAGTCATTGGCATAAAATACTAGCTAGGTTAATACGATGATAAAAATATGAATCAAGTCATCATTTTTATCAGAAATACCATAAACGTACGTTTATTTCAGTTTGTTAAGACATTTTTAAAACATGAATGGGTATAATATTTTTTCATGAGGCGACGCCTAAGCCCACCAAATCCTCGCTAGAATCGAATTCAAAGAGGTAATAAGGCAATTTTCTTGAAAATCCCTAAACGTAATAATGTTCCGAAAACGTTTTCTAAATTTACACATATTGTGCTCTGGTGGAATCGCCGGAGTCGCGTGCGATCGGAATACTCAATGCGGGGTGAAAATATCAGAGAATTATTGTAATATCACAAGTTACATATACGATAATAATATTTTCTCGTTTTCCCAAATAAAATATACCTTAACGGCATATTTTGATCCCTTTATGGCTGTTGGTTTTGATATAAAAATTTCATCTTGATAGTGGAAAAATGCTTTGGTGTAGAAAACTCTGGTGGATCTCTGAGAAAAACATTGTTTCATTTAAGTTTAAGTGAGAATTCAAAGCCTATGTATAATGGAAAATAGTTTTTTGTTAAAATAAAAAAAGAGCCTATTTCATAAACTATTGAAAATTTTACTTCTTCTTTTCTTCACAACGAAAATATTTCAGCCTTCGAAATGAAATGTTCATTCTGGCCGACTTTTTAACAGTGAAATAATTTTGTTCAGATAGAACATTTGGAGTGTAGAACATGGAGTAAATTTATTATTTGAGCGGCGGCCGCGGACAAAGGATTTAAGTTTGCTGAATTATGCTAATAAATTCACCATCCTGTAACATTTGTTGGGAATGCCTTTATTTCGGTAGATTCTTAAAATACCCTCAAGATAATCCGGCTTTTAGATTCTGAATACTGATTTGAAGTGAATGCTTTTACACCTGTCAGGCCCATTTAAATGAAGTGTTACAAGTCCAAATTTTTTTAAAGTTTAATATTTGTATCTTAAGCGAGTAAAAATAAAGATAAATCTTTATATTGCTGACGTTTTTGTTTAAATGAATCATTAATTTGTATTCATTTAATTTGTATGTAGTTATATACGAATATTTTTGTGAGAGTACACTTGACGCACGACGGAGCGCAAAAATATCGCAGCGGTCTGTCAGATCCATACTAGAAATGTCAATCCCCATACTAAAACCAATCAACCGCTGTTAACGCAGCGCTATCGCAGTGCCATCTGTCGAGTGCGGGTTAAGTATGGGGCGTGATGTTTCTAATATGGATCTGACAGACCGCTGCGATATTTTAGCGCTCCGTCGTGCGTCAAGTGAGTTCCTCGACTACATAGGTTTATACAAATAACCAAAGATGCACCTAAAAGTAGGTTCTATATTTATAAATAAGTAACTATTATATTATGCATTTCATTAACCTACCCATTTAATAGATCAACCTTAATCTGATTATGTTATTAACTCTATGTAAAACCAGTATGAGTTGATACTTTAAATGTACCAATTACTAGTCTAAGCTAAAATTGTACCGTCGTGTTCGACATTCAGTTGTAGCTTACTCACTGCAAAGAGGATAACGCTAAAAATACATGAACTACTCTGTTAGACCGGCCTTAACATAATTCTCGGCCCAGATTTACATTAATTTTGAAGACGTTTTTACTCCCCATTGTATAGAGACGACCGATATGGCGCAATGGTAATGCGACTGCCTTTGACGCAGAATGTTCTGGGTTCGATTCTCGGTGGGTCACTCACAAAGTTGATATTTATCACTCTGTGAATTTGTTCTCAGTCAGGTAGGATATTGTGGGCTGGACCACTCTATTATTCGTGAGAACGAAAGTTCCGTGTTTCAGATGGCACGTTAAGCCGTAGTTCCCGGTTGCTGTTTATGATTACTTAGACGGCGGTTGTTATACAACCATGTCAGAAGCCTGCTACTTGTAGAAAGCGGTTGAAAGATTCTAACAGTAGGGTTTATCGGGTCCTTGGACGACTCGATGTCCCACACGAAAAAAGAGAATGGAGAAAGATTGTATGGAGAAACTTTTCATAAAATAATCGGTAGCTATCATGCGGCTGTCATTTCCCGCATTTTATTACAGCAACAAGTGCCAGAGTAACTGACATTTGTATGGATTTTGCCAAAAACCAGACCGGTAATAGAACACCGAGAAATCGCGTAGTGCGTCATTTGACAAAAAATATTATGCTAATTTTATATCACGTAAAACAATACGAAATTATGTTATTTTAATTAAATTATGCATAAGTAAGTAGTATTATTTGTTAATTAATTAATACGAACAGCATGATCTGATTAATAACATACTTTTATGTTTAGAATTTTTAAATTATTTGAGTATATTTTTGCTCACTTTCGAAAGACACTGAAAAATCTAACAAAATCTAAATAACCGATGCAATTTCGCAGTCGTAGAAAACCAAGCTGATTTTGTAGAACGTCTTTCAGTAAAGTTATAGCTAGTTCCAGACAATTTCAAACAGCCAAATAAAGTTTACAGAAGCAATGTTAGGAGTAAAATTTAAAACCTAACTTTGCAAATATCCCCAGTGGATAAGGAACGGGCTATCGATTTAGTTCTTTGAGGAAAAAGTTGAAAATTTAAATTTATTTAAAGTCGGTTTTCTCCACGTTTACTCTGTCGTGTGCAGAGTGTGCAAGCGGCCCAAGGAAGTATATGGCCACATTTTGATACTTTATGTTGGAAATTGTTAAGTTTCTTCCTATAGCCCCTAAGTAGGTACGCCAATTATTTCTCTTTTCAACAAAAACCTACTTTTTATCTGCTTAGTTACAAGCTACGCTTTGTTCGATTGATATTTGATAAGAAGTTTCGTATCATCCTAGGTGAAACTAATTTGATCAACTTATTTTCCACTGCCGTGTGATGCCGGCTTCGAACAGCATCACCCCATTTCTTTCCCGTGGGTGTCGTAAGAGGCGACTAAGAGAATCGAAGGTTTCATGTGTATTGAAATTTTTAGGCGACAGGCTGACAACCTGTCACTATGAAAATATTACACACGAATTGTCAGAAACAGCCTTCAAGTTGTCAGACGTGGCGGTCGGCGACTGTATTTTTACGGCTGTTTGCGCTCTGCCAACCCCACAAGGGATACAGGTTTGATATGTGTGTATATGTGTGTGTGTGTGTGTGTGTGTATGTGTATGAAGAATCCACTGGATATGTTGGTTGGCACAATGGCAGCAGGTTTGTAGGAGACGAGCTCCGCAGACGGTGAGAGCCGGCGCTGGCGGATCGTCGACAGCTTTGCAAACGTGCGGGCACCGTTCAATCGTCGAGTATTTTCGTGAGACGTGACCACAGTAGAAGATTATTCTCGACATTGTATTGTTAAGTATTTAATACTTAGTGTTGTAATTTCTTGATCCATATTATAGGTAAATTAAAAACTTTTTACACTAGATCCACTACTGTGTATAACCATATTGTTTTGATTTAAAAAAAGTACTGCCTGATGATGACGAAACCGGTCGCATTGTATTTTAAAAGAGGAACTAGTGTAAAATTTTTAATTTACCTACTTACTGTATTCTTACGTACTACAAAATTTTAAATTCGAAGGTTCTTCCCGCCACTTATGATTTCTCTTAAATGGTGCGATATTTGGAAACATTTGCATCACGGTCAATTGTTCCAACGTATTAACTCTATAAAATACTCTTTTGAATAAGTTTGCTACTGTAGCGAGTAGCGCTAGCTAATAGCGAGTCAAAATTTGTATTTTGTATTCTTTGAAGTTTGTAGTAAAACCCCAATTAAACTGGTTGGTAGTGATATTGTTTGGGCCTAAAGACTGTAGTCTGCGTAGATACATACATATATCACGCCTTTATCCCTTGCGGGGTAGGCAGAGCGTTAACAGCCGTAAGAATACGGTCGCTATCGCCACGTCTGACAGTTTTCATGATTGTTTTCCAAGGTTGTTTCAGGAAACATGTGTATCACTATAGTGACAGGTTGTCAGCCTGTCGCCTAAAAAATGTAATACACCAATACTCTCGAGTCCCTTAGTCGCCTTTTACGACACCCACGGGTAGGAAGTGGGGTGATGCTATTCTAAGCCGGCATCACGGCATCTGCGTAGATAGCTGCCATTTACCCGAAAATAAGAAGAAGAAGATTATTATCGCCTATTATGTTCCGTAGAACAACTACGAAAAATTATTAGCGTCTTCAGTTATTAATAGCCTTTTTCACATTGAACGCACAACACAGCGCGAAATTAACGCATCCGTACCGCAGCTGTCTGTCAAATCCATACTAGAAACGTCAATCCCCATAACCGCTGATCCGCTGCTAACGCAGCTTTTACGTACTATATATACGCGATATTTTAGGGCCAGTCTGTCAGATGTACGAATGATATTATTATTAATAGATAATCATCCGAATAATAATGCCGTGCGATGCCAGCTTAGAATAGCATCACCCCATATCCTACCCGCGGGTGTCGTAAGAGGCGACTAAGGGACTCTAGAGTATTGGTGTATTACAATTTTTAGGCGACAGGCTGACAACCTGTCACTATAGTGATACACATGTTTTCTGCAACCACCTAGGAAAACAATACTCAAAAATGTCAGACGTGGCGATAGCGACCGTATTCTTACGGCTGTTAACGCTCTGCCTACCCCGCAAGGGATAAAGGCGTGATATATGTATATGTATGTAATCATCCGAATATTCTACAATTTGGGCGGGTTTCACGGGCCATCTTAGTTGCAATTATTGTAGCAGCGTAGTGAGATTATCGAATCGGCTGCATTTAGGAGAGAGTGAATTCTTCACCGTCTTGTTAATTTTTAGAGTGTTTCCCAATTATTTCCCATAAGAGTATATACTAGTTTTCAAACCGAGCACATAGGTTCGTAATTGTAAATCACACTCAACTTTGAGATCGATTAAGAGAGCGATCAGAGCGATTTTGACAAATGACAGCCAATATCTCAAACTCGCACTCAAGATCGATCTCAGAGTTGATAAATACGGGTCATAGTTTCATTGGTATTGGCGACATTGTGATTGTACTTAGTTATAAGAAAATCCTAAAATTATTTTGCATCAATGTAAGTAGATGTAATACTGATTTTTTTCTACTGTAACGCGACGAATACCCAAAGGATTCCTGCTTTAGCGCGCTCCGTCGCAAAGGGGCGATGTTTGCTCGATAACGTTTAGATTTCATTGTTCTCATTTGCTTAAGCTGTCAAATAATATGATTTATTCTAAAAGTCATTTGTCAAATCATAAAAGAAGTCATGTTATTCTCAATGCTCCTACATACCTTCATAAGTTACAAATCACCGACAATAGCTGGCTTCTAAATTTTTTGATTAGATGTATCTGTTCATGAGAGAGGGGGTCCGCAGAGGAAGACCTAAAAAGCGCTGGCGGGATGACTTGGTCGAATATGATCCGAACTGGTCCGAAACAGCCGCAGACCGGAAAGCCTGGAAAGAGAGAGGGGAGGATATATAATAAAAGATGTTTCTTAAAAATGAAAATTCTTCTCTATCCTGAAAAAATAAAACTGAAGCACCGTCAAACAATGCTGTGAATAATGGCGCATTGTTATTTGTAGAACAATTTCGAGTAATTGCCTGCACCGACCCTCACCCTTTGAATCTTTACATTAGGAAATACTTACTTACTATTTATTGCTTAGGTACCTACATACGTATAAGTACTTTAGTTCCATCAATTTGGATATTACTCATAGTCATGGTTTTTCCCGGTCATTCTACCCTAATGTTGTTTATTGATTGGAGGAAAACATTGTAACCATGGATAGTAAGACTTTCCTAGGAACTTTAAGGTACCTATTACAAGCAGAGAAACTATACAGAGTGTAAAGGTCATCCCTCCGAATACTAATAGGGTGCATTTAGACCTTTAAACTGAACAAATTTTCCCTACAATTATATTTCAGGTAACGTCATTTTTTACTTTCTATATTAAAATCAGTCAATTCACCACTATTTTGTATGGAAGGTCGATTTAATGTCGACTTTTGGCATATTGTTCTTAAGGAAAAGTTGTTCTATTTCATGGTCAGCTTGCGTCTTAATAATATTCGAAGCTTTCTAAGACCTTGTATACTGGCAATTCCCTGTAGGTATGTCTTTAATAGTAATTGAAAATCAGGTGGAACAGGATTAAATGTAGCGGAGTCCAATAAAGAAATCAAAGAAAAGAAGAATGTTTAAGAAAGTAGACAAATTAATTCATGCATTAAAGATCCGTCCTACAAACTTGGTACAATCCTTTCCAAAGGCTGATACTGTCTAACGAAGCGTAATGGTCCATTTTATTTGCATAAATTTGTATGCCAAGATTTGTGTTCCGTCCCTTGTAATTAGAGATCAAAAATAATGAAAATTGAATTACATTTCAAGATCTCTTCAAGCTCAGACAAATTGAAAGTACTTTTAAAATAATTTACTGAATTAAAATTCAATCAGAATAAATGATGTAGGTATATGATAGCCGGGCAGTTTCTTATCTTTTAACAAGCACAGTTTATCAAAAAACTTAAACTCGACTGAGATAATTTCAAAGTCCGCCATTTGGAAATAATAATATTTAAATTTAAAAAAAATATATACGAGTGTCACTCACGCTCGGGGTTGACGCAGGTCTCACCGGCGCATCGCACACTTAACGCACGACGGAGCGCTAAAATATCGCAGCGGCCTCTTGAAACGTCACTCCCCATACTAAAACCGCACTCGACGGACGACGCTGCGATGGCACTGCGTCGACAGCGGTTCAGCGGTTTTAGTATGGCGATTGACAATTCTAGTATGGATCTGACAGACCGCTGCAATATTTTAGCGCTCCGTTGTGCGCTAAGGGTGCGAAATGCGGCTGAGATGAATCTACTAATGCCACTTCATTATGTCAACATGCACGTAATCGTATGGGCGCTCGCAATAGAATTTGCATACGAACATACTCTAAAGAAAGCCCTACCTCTGAGAGTTAAGTAAATATTTATAAAAACCAGTTTGAATTTCCCTTCCCCAGTTCCCTTCCCCTCGGACCTCGCTTGCGAACAGTTGTGCCCCAAGTCCATAAAAGTTTTATATTTCAACATTTAATTCTAATTCAAATAACAAAAATCGAAGTGCAAAAATAGGAGTGCATAAGTCGCAGGAGATCTCGCGCGCGTGGACCCTGTGTGTGAGTGGCAGTGTCTTACGAGTGACGCAACGACAACGTGACGTGTTCCGGTGCTCTAAACAAGTTGGCCCCCACCTCACGCGCGCGCTTGCGTTAGTGTGCGCGCTCTGCAACACAAGGGCGGCGGCCGGCGGCGTACCTACCCATATCCTGCGTCGCGTTGTGACGCGACGACGTGACGTATTCGGGTCCAGTCTAACCAGTGGTTCTACCGCTCGCGCGTGTACTAGTGTGCGCGCACTGCAACATACAGCCAGCGGCTAGCACACGTATCCTGCGTCATACGCGTGTACCTGCAGTTCGTCTATGCTAGCCTGGTACTGCGCGCTATGAAAAGCACCGAAAACGCAATTACGTGTCTGTAACTGTGCAAGTTAATATACTCGGGGTCCCACACGAAAAGAGAAGAGTTAATATTGTGAGATACTGTCTACATACTTATGGTATCCTAATACCTGCCTACTGCAAAAGGTGATTGTCTGTACTCAGTGGTAGTATTTATTAATCATACTTGGTTGGAAAGTACGCTAAATTTAACTCCTTAAAAGTTATACTTTCCTAGTACCGGATTGAACTTCATAGACAATGAGCGTTCAACGTTCACCACCTGATAATTCTAAATTCTTACACCACTCTGATTCGGAACCAAATCTCAGCTTTTCCAGCGAAGCTGAAAGGGATCTCTATGTTAATAAAGGGCAGAGAAAGAGGAAGCATGATCAGGAACTATCCGATGAACTGGGCATTCTGGAGACAAAGTTTTCTTCTATGTTCAAGTCTCTAGAAAAAGATCAAAATGACAAATTCACTACTTTGATCAATTCCATGAAAGATATTAAAGAACAGAACACCAACATACAAGAGTCTATAAAACTTATGACAGTAAAATATGACAATCTACTAACAAAAGTACAAACTCTTGAAGAAGAGAACTCAGTATACAAAAAGCGTATTCAAACATTGGAAGAAAAAATCGACAATATAGATAGGTCTGCGCACTCGACGCGTATTGAACTGCGCAATATACCAAAAAAGGATCAAGAAACGAAGGAGGACCTTATGCAGATAGTAATCAATACAGGTGAAGTTATAGGCACAACCTTGAATCAATCCGACTTTAAGGAGATATTCAGAATTAATTCGAAACAAGACAGCTTCAATCCCATAATAGCGGATTTTACAAGCGGAATAACGAAGAACAAGTTCATGAAAAACTTGAAGACACATTTTAAAAGTAGAAAGGATACGAAGGAAAAGCTTTCTACGACAGATATATCTGTGGCTGGGCCATCTAAACCAGTGTATATTTCAGAAAACTTACCGCAAAAGTCACGGCAGCTACTTGCTGTAACCCGGGCGTATACAAAGAATAATCCTGAGTCACGCTGCTGGGCTAGGAATGGGAGAATTTATCTAAAAATATCTGAAAATACACACCCTGTCTTAATCAAATCCCAGGAGGAACTAATCAAAATAACTGCTGATGACTAGTGTTTCGGAACCCCATCGCAGAACTCAATCATAAATCATTGTTGTACTCTTTTAGCAATAAGTTACATCGCAAACTTTAATCTTACTCTTGCATTACATTTTATTTTTATTTTGTATCATTGTATTACTATATAACTACTATTCAACTCATATCCACTACACATACTACAACAACTAACACACTCTACAACTACCAACACACAACTTCACTTCATTTACATAAAAACCTTCCTACCTACATAAAACCTAATCAACTTAACGTGAACCGATCTTTTAATCATTAAACTGGCATTAAAATTACTTTTAAAAAAATGGATCTTATAAATGACATTCAAAATGATCTAGATACATTTGACAAACCCCCATGCATTAAAATAGACAACTCGTTTGATTTCTCACAGGTATTCAAAACTCCCAATAATGCGCTTACCATGGTTTCAATGAATATAAGAAGTATATATCGTAACCTAGACAGTTTTCTTGTATTCGTGTCATCATTAAGTACACAGGTAGATGTCATGGTCTTAACGGAATGCTGGACGGACAGTGAGAATAGACCACCACCGCCACTCAATAATTATCAATTATTCTATACCAAAAAGTCAATTAATCAAAATGACGGTGTAGTGGTCTATGTACGCAAAGAAATCCAGACTACTGCGTATGAACCTGATATTGAGGAAGGAAACTGCCTAGTTCTATGTCTGCAAGGTAATTGTACTCTAATTTGTTCTTATAGACCACCATGTTTCCAAAACTCAGAAAAATACCTTAACTCGATAGATAAGATACTAGACAGCATTAAAACTCAGTCTATTGTATTAACAGGTGATATTAATATAAATACTCTTCCAGATAATATAACTCCATATGGCGCTAAGTATCTAAGCCTTATGGCATACCATGGTCTTGTACAAGGTATAGACAAGCACACCCGTACTGATAAGTCTTGTATTGATCACTTCATGCTAAAAACACCTAAATCGTGGCAGACAGCAGTGTTTGAACGCCTAACTGACCATTCTCCTATTTTACTCGCTTTATATGACGTCGATATGCCAAAACCTACAGCTGAAAAACAAAGAGTTAAAATTGATTTTAATGCGCTAAAACTGTACCTAGCTGAAGAAAACTGGAACGAGTATTATCAGATAAAATATGTTAATATAGCAGCTAGTTATCTTGTGTCAAAGATTAAAAACGCAATTGACAAAAACAGTTCTGCTGTTAAAACATCACATAGGCAACAATGTATCAAGCCATGGATAACTCCTGGCCTACTTCGGTCAATCAGAAAGAGGAACAAATTACAACAGCAGTCAAAAAAGAAACCCATGGACGAACATTTAAAAGACAAATACAGTAAATATCGTAACATATGCAATAAGCTGATAAAATTCACAAAAACTCAATATTTCAAAACCAAATTCATGCAAACATCAGGCAATAATAAAAAGACCTGGATGTTGATAAAAGAAGTGTGCAATCTTAATAAAGATGCGACTTCATCTGAAGAATTGTTGAACTCACAATCTTGTATTAAAGACTCTCTAAACGGTGTTAATGAATATTTTACATCAATAGGCTATAGCTTGGCAAATAAAACATTGACTAAATTAGGTTTAACCGAGACCGAATTAGCAACAAGGGCGCTCAACTATAATAGCCAGCCTAACTCTTTTTCACTGTTACCAGCTGATTGCTCTGAGGTATACAAAATAATTATGAGTCTAAAAAGTAACTGTGCGCCGGGTGGAGATAACTTGTCAACTAATGTTATACAATCAATTTATGAGTATGTGCTAGAACCAATCACATATCTAATTAACCTTAGCCTAGAGACAGGGATATTCCCCGAAGATTTCAAAAAAGCTGTTGTCATCCCAATATACAAAGCTGGCCAAAAAGATCTGGCAGCTAACTACAGACCTATTTCTTTAATATGTACGCTGTCCAAAATAATAGAAAAGATAGTAAATGGTAGGTTAGTATCGTACCTTGAAAAATATAACCTACTTAGCACACAGCAATTTGGATTTAGAAGAGGAAGGTCTACTGAGGATGCTGTACTTGGTCTCACTTCCGCGGTGCGCAAGTATTTGGATGGTGGTCAGAGATGTCTTGGTGTCTTTTTAGATCTGCAGAAGGCCTTTGACACGGTCTCAATTCCCATTCTTCTTTCCCGTCTGGTATCTGTTGGAGTTAGAGGAGTGCCGCTTGAATGGTTCAGAACATACTTGCTTGGTAGATCCCAGAAGGTCAGAATAGGGGGGAATCTCAGTGACACTTCCTCTTGCACCTTTGGCGTTCCGCAGGGAAGTACCCTGGGCCCCACTTTATTTATTGTATACATCAATAGTTTATGTGAGCTTCAACTCTCTAATGTGGATACATTTATGTTTGCCGATGACACGGTTCTATTATTCCACGGGCCATCATGGAGTTATGTTAGGACTATAGCGGAAAAAGGGATGAGCAAGGTCACAGCATGGCTTGAGGACAGCCTTCTTTCTTTAAATGCTTCTAAGACCAAGTATGTTTGCTTTAGTATTTCAGCTCGCACTCAGCCAAGTGAAAGTTTTAAACTTCAAATACATACAAATCCGTGTAACAGATTGGATATAGCACCAGCCTTTTGTCATTGTACCCATCTATCCCGAGCTGAGAGCATAAAATATTTAGGTATAGT
The DNA here is from genome assembly GCA_029255805.1 of Keiferia lycopersicella. NCBI lineage: Eukaryota > Metazoa > Arthropoda > Insecta > Lepidoptera > Gelechiidae > Keiferia > Keiferia lycopersicella. The sequence goes on from JARACZ010000007.1 coordinate 11,199,429, forward strand.
TTTGGATGACAAATTCAACTGGATCCCTCAAATAACTGCAGTGGCCAACAGGGCACGAAAGCTAATTTATGTCTTTAAAAATCTAAGAGATGTAGCCACTCCAGAAGTAGTTAGAATGACTTATCAATCATTATGCCAAAGTGTCATTACATATTGTATCTGTGCCTGGGGAGGTGCCGCTAAAACATATTTTATAAACGTAGAGCGTGCTCAGCGTACGATACTAAAAAATTATGCATCGACTACCCTTCACACATTCAACTACTGATTTGTACAAACTGAGCAATGTACTTTCAGCCAGAAAACTGTTCATCTACAGTAGTTTGCGAAGGTACCATCGTCTAACCGTTCCCTCTCTTCCTGAGTGTACCAGGCGTGTAGTTCGCGTTCCATTGCCGAAATGTAGAACCGTGTTCGCAAATAGAAGTTTTGACTATTATGCCCCTTTATTATATAATAAACTTTTCAAGGATAACTTATGTAAGGTAAAAAATATCTCCAACTACCAATTTCGAAAAGTACTTCGTGATGCACTTGATGAAATGGATTACGATGTCGTTGAGAAATTATTT